>OX465295.1:232260241-232987741 GCA_949987735.1 Leucophora obtusa | reverse complement strand
AATATAATATTAAACCACACACAATAATTAACATTTATACTAATCATTTAAAAAAATGCAATACATTTCATAACTACCTGAAGCATTGACACTCATTTACCCCCTTATTTTCAAAAATTTTATTCTAAATTATATCTTTTTTCTGGGGTTTTATTTATTCAAATTATCGTCATCATTCATATTCATATTATCTCTAATATTTTTTTTTAATCTTCCTAAAATTTTCTAAATCATTTTCATTTTTACATTTTTTTTCCCAAATTTACACAATATAATTTATTTCTTTCAATCAAATTTAGCTTTTGAATCGACAGAATATTAGACCATTTTCAGGCATATTTAATTGGGCAGAGAACGCACATTTTTCAGAATTTTCTCAGGATTATTTTGGATTTACGTTAGAACAATAATTTGAAATCGGAAAATTTTTCTGATAGGACAAAGTAAAGAATTGCTGATCGAATTGCTTTAAACTACTTTTCTGGTTTTTCTTTTACCGACTAGTGTTAAATAAGCATAGTTTTTGATTAAATTTCTATAAATTATTTTTTTTTTAATTTTGATTCGAATTTATTATTTCAAATTATCGGAAAGTTTCCTTAGGGAAGAGTAAATTTATTCTAATTGATTATGAGCCAAAGAAGACTTCGATCTTCAAGTAGAAATACGGCTAATACAAACAATAATATACCTATAATTCCAACAACAACAACTCAACCACCAACCCCACAAATTCCTAACGTTTCTACAAGTAGTAACGCAGTAACACCGTTACTGAACATAAGTTTTCCACCAGGTTTTGGACCACAAACAACATCGTCTCCTGGGATTGACTGTACCATAGTTACACCAGCATATAGTAGAATAACCGCTCGAGGAGGTAGTGCACAAAATACTAGTTCAAGTAGACGAACTTCTGGCATAAATATGAACAGGGATAATTCAAATTTACCTAGACTGAGTGAAGAGGTGAACCCAGGTATGGCTGTGAATAGAGATGGATTAACTTTGGAACAATATGTGAGTGCTTCAGTGGGTGCTGCACAAGCGTCTATTATGAGAGAAGTGCAGGATAATTTGCTCGAAATTCGCCAATATATTGAACAAAGTTCAACAAGTAGAAATCGAAATGCTCCAGAAAGGCCTTATTTTGCAGACCAATCGTACCAACCACCCATAAATTCAAACTGGAAACAACAACAACAACAATACGTCGATCAACAACAACAACGATACCCGCCGTATTTAAATCAACAGCAACACCAATTTTTTAATAACCCTCAAAATATGTATCCTCCTTATTTAAACCAACAACCACCACTTTCATTTCAAAATTTGGAACCAAATTTATCTAGCAACCAAAATATTCCATTTGGCGAGAGGTCAATGCATCCAAGCCAATTACAAAAATGGGGACTCCAATATGACGGTACTAACAAATAATATACCGTAGAAGATTTTGTTTTTCGGGTTGAAACCCTTAAAAATAATTACAACTGTTCATGGGATGTGGTTATGAAAGGCTTTCACCACTTGGTAACTGGAAACGCTAGCACATGGTTTTGGTCTTTTCGCATGAAATATCCGGTTTGTGAATGGCATGTTTTTAAGAAACATATCATCAAAAAATTCCGAAATTTCGAAAGTGATTTCGAAATTCAAAGAAGAATTATGGAGCGAAGACAATTGCCAAATGAATCGGCGGATACATATATATCAGAAATAATAAAATTGAAAAATCAAATGCGAATTCACGTCGCTGAATACGAACTAGTCAGAATTGTCAAAGACAATTTAAAAGATGGTCTGGCTCAACTTATTTTTCCGATCCAAATCGATTCACTCGACCAGCTTTTGGAAGAATGCAAACGAGCTGAGAGAAACATTGCCAAACGATCCTCGAATCGACCAGTTATGCCTAACTATAGAAGAATAAACGAAATTGACGTTAATGAATATTCTGAAGAAGAACAAAACTTTCAGGTAGAGGCATTTAAGCAGGATAAATTGCCAGCAAAACAGTTGATTTGTTGGAATTGCAAGGCAATCGGTCACTCTTTTATAGAATGTCCAGTAGTTCAAAGGAGTGTATTCTGCTACAAATGTGGGTTCGAGAATGTCACTAGCCCTACATGCCCGAAATGTCTGGGAAACAACAAGCCGAACATGCAGAAAACTGGGCCAACATATTCAAGCCCAAATACAGCCCAGTAAAGGATAACTTTTTAGAATATATGCTTGGCGAAGTGAAGGAAAAAAATAATGAAAATTTCAAAACAAATAATTTTTCAGGTAGACTTTATTTAGATAATGATAACGGTAGCATTTTGAAGTTATCGGTTGAAGAAAAATTTCAAAATGTAAAACTTTTGGGAAACCAAAGTAAAGCTTATCCAGGAATAGGATCTAATTATAAGTTACCTTACAAGGAACGATTAGAAAATTACAACAGAATAAGAAAAGAAATTTTTAAAGATTATGACCCGGTTGTGAGTAAAAAGATTGCGAAAACGAGAAAAAGGTATACTGAGAGAAAAACTGAAAGAAAGGCGATTGCTTCAACAACTATAAGTCGTGAAGGTGACATTAGACCATATATGGATGTAAAAGTTGACAATTTAGAATTTAAAGGCCTTTTAGACAGTGGTGCCTCTGTAAGCTGCCTAGGCAGAGATTGTGTGAATAATATAAAGAAAATGAATAGTAAAGTATTGGATTATAAATCTTCTTTGGAAACGGCTGATGGCAAAAAGCACTCGATTATAGGTAAAATTAAAGTAAATATAGACTATGGTAATAAATCCGTGCCAATAACGTTATATTTGGTCCCAAATTTGAGACAGGAATTGTATTTAGGCTACGCTTTTTGGGAGAAGATAGGCTTAAAAATTGGTTTTGAAAATAATTTGATCAACGAAATTTCAATGGCGGAAACAGATGAGTTAAAAATACATAAATTATCAACTCAACAACAACTAATTTTAGAAAACGTAAAACTTTCATTCAGATGTTATACCAAATGTGGTCTCGGAAAAACCCAGTTAGAAACACACACTATTGACACTGGGGATGCGCCAGCCAAGAAAATGCGACATTACCCAGTAAGTCCTGCTGTTCAAAAACTAATTTTTGACGAAATCGACAGAATGATTGAACTGGATGCAATCGAAGTAGCAACAGGAGCAGAGTGGAATAACCGTACCACGTTGGTGATAAAACCCAATAAAAATCGCTTATGTTTAGATGCACGGGAGCTTAATAAAGTCACCAAGAAGGATGCATATCCCCTCCCAAACATCGATGGCTTATTTGCAAGACTAGGTGATACACATTTTATTTCGGCGATAGATTTAAAAGACGCGTTCTGGCAAATTCCCTTGGAGGAAGCCAGCAGGCCAAAGACAGCGTTCACAGTTCCAGGAAGACCTCAATATCAATTTAAGGTAATGCCATTTGGACTGTGCAACGCTGCCCAAAGACTTTGCCGCCTCATGGACAAAGTGGTACCGTCGGAATTGAAAGATCGTGTATTTGTCTACCTAGATGACCTTTTGGTTGTATCCTCGAACTTTGAAGACCACATGAAAATGCTTAAGACTGTAGGTGAAAGGTTAACAGCTGCTGGTTTAACCATCAATATGCAAAAATCAAAGTTTTGCCATAAAGAGCTGAAATACCTAGGCTACATAGTAGGTGGTGGAAAAATTAAACCAGATACAAACAAAGTTAACGCCATATTAGACATCAAACCGCCAAAGACACCAAAAGATGTTAGAAAATTTTTAGGCACTGTCGGTTGGTATCGAAGATTCATCCATGATTTTTCAACCTTAACAGCACCTCTTACCGATACTTTAAGAAAATCGTCAAAATTTAATTTAACAGAAGAAGCATTACAATCATTTGAAGAGCTAAAACGTCGATTAGTTTCTAGTCCTATTTTAATTAGCCCTGATTTTGAAAAACCATTTTATATACAATGCGATGCTTCAAATGTCGGAATCGGTGCAGTTTTGTTTCAGAAAGACGATGAAGCTGGTGAACACCCTATCGAATACTTTTCAAGAAAGTTAAACAGTGCACAGAAAAATTATTCGACCACTGAAAAAGAGTGCCTCGCTGTAGTATTAGCGATTGAGAAGTTTCGACAATATGTAGAACTAATGGACTTCACCGTGATAACCGACCATTCCAGTTTAAAGTGGCTTATGAGGCAACAAGATCTAAACGGACGACTGGCTCGATGGAGTTTAAAATTTGCAAGGTTTTAAATTCGAAATCGAGCACAGAAAAGGAAGTAAAAACGTCGTACCGGATATGCTCTCTAGACTGGATATGGAGGAAATCACGATGGAGCACCAGAGTATAATAAATTTCAATTCAAATGAATTTAAAAATAACGAATATTTGTCTCTCGTAGATACTATAGAACAAAATCAAGATACGCTCCCGGATTTAAAAGTCGCAGATGGCATCGTCTACAAACGAACAATTTTTAATAGAGATGGAATTGAAAATGAAGAAAACTGTTGGAGAATATGGATACCCACTGAACTAACAAATGAAATAATAGAAAAATCACATGTCAACAATACATCACATGGCGGTGTTGCAAAAACGTTATATAACATCAGAGAATTTTTCTACTGGCCAGCCATGGTGCAACAAATTAAGAAATTTATTCAACAGTGTGATGTTTGTAAAGAAATTAAGCATCCAAAACAAACATTGCGACCACCGATGGGAAAAGAAGTCCAAACACAAAGGCCATTTCAGAAAATTTATATTGATTTTCTTGGGCCGTACCCTAGAACAAAATCCGGTAATGCTTTTATATTTATCGTATTAGACCATAAAACTAAATTTGTTTTATTGAAGGCCATGACAAAAGCAACAACAAAGTCAGTGAACAAGTTTTTAAGAGATGAAATATTTTATAAATTTGGTGTACCAGAGTTCATACACTCTGATAATGGTAAACAATTTACCTCCGAAGCATTTCAGGAACTATTAAAATTATTCGGCATAAAGCATATTCGAACAGCTATTCATGCACCACAAGCTAACGCTAGTGAAAGGGTAAACCAAACTATATTAAGTTCAATACGAAGCTACCTGCAATCCGATCAATCTAGATGGGATGAAAATCTATCAAAGATTGAGTGTTCCCTTAGATCCACTGTACACGCATCAACAGGTGTAACACCATATTTCGCCCTTACTGGTTACAACATGGTAACACACGCCAAGGCGTATGAGATACTAAGAAAAATAGGATCTATAAACGATGGTGAAAATTTGATATTACCTAAATCCCAACAAATGCAACTAATACATCAACGAATAAAAGAAAAGCTACACGACGCTTATGAAAGGAACGCAAAATCATATAATAAGAGAAGCAGATGTATTACGTTTAAACCCGGTCAGGAGGTTTTTAGGAAAAACTTTGTACAAAGCAATTTTTCAAAGGGCATAAATGCCAAACTCTGTAGACCATGGTTAAAGTGCCGGATACGAAAAGCGGTAGGAAATAGCCAATACGAAGTGGAAGACTTAAAAGGACAACTAATTGGGGTAATACATGCCCAACACTTGAAACAATAAGACCTATAAAAGAAGAAAAAGAAAAAAAAAACCTAATCTATTATACCAAAAAAATCTTACCATTTATGCCAAACTTCACACAAATTTTTCAATCAGCTCAGCTGCCTGTAACCCTTGTACAAGTTCATCAAAAGTTTCTGCTACACCACACCAATATGAACGAATCCTGAAAAAGAAAGAGAAATGTTAACAAAGGAAAGCAAAAAGTACCTGCAGAAAGAAAAAAAATTAGTTATTGCCATGTGCTTTTGTATTCGAGCAGTATTATCTGGTTATAATTTTCATAGGACAACTTTGTTATCTCCGAAAGCATATATGATTGTTTATAATTTTTTTTGCCTATCTAGTCGACAGTTTTTCCTTGATGAGTAAAGAAAAAAAAAAAGGAACGGAAAATTTATTCCTTCGAACTTTGCGGTCAAAGACCCAAATTTTTTTTTATGAAGCATGTTTTTTTCAATTGTCCGTAACTTTGGAACGGTAAATTTCGAAAAAATTTTGGAAAAAAAAATCCTCATGTAATAGGTACGTAAACGTTCGTGCATTATATGAAATATTTCATTGGTTCGCACTACAAAATATTTTTTTTTGCTTTTACAAAACAATTTTGTGTCTCGCACAAAAAAATTTTTTTTTCATAAGAGCATTCACAAATTCAAACGAGTTTTATAGAGAACAACGTACTACAATATGGTAAAAGTTCGGAACAAAAAAAAAAAAAATTTTTCTTCAAAATAAAATTTTTTTTGGTATGTTTCCTATTTATTTGCCCTAAATAGTTTGTATATATATAAAAGTATTTCAACTTAAATGATGAGAAACTCTTCACTCATACACACGGGCATAGTAAAGGTAACCCAGCAAACATGAATGTAAGCGTAAGGCGAAATATAAGTGTAATCACGAACACGATGCCATTTGTGAACTTGTTGCAAATACCTTTTAAAACTCAAAAATAAACTTCTAAAAGTCGGTAATTTTAACATACTTTTAAAAGTAATAGATTGTCTTGCAAAGTTAAGAATTTGTAAATGTATTCGTTTTACACATATTTTACGAACATTTTTAATGTAAAACTTTATTTTTGAAAGCGTTTTGTGAGCAGAATATAAGTACTAAATATAAAAACAGTATAAGCTGGATTGACATTTTTTAAAAAGCGTACCTTATATTGTTTTCACATGTATACAAAATGCTTACAAAAATTTTTTTTAATTATTTTTTTTCTTTAAGCGTTCTACTCCTCTATTTGGTATAACTTAATATACCCAGACTTGAAGACTGAAAATGGGAAATAGTAAAGGTTATTTGACTTCATATATTTCTTAAATTTCGCCGAATGTTGACTACCTATTGACTGCTTGGCGTTTTTGTTTTTTTAGAATTTTGGGAAACTTTGTAACTGAGAAAAAAAAAAAACAAAAAAAAAAATCTTTACAAAACCTTTACAGAATATTTCTATGACGCACATTATTTAAAGCTTATATAATGCACCAATTAAAGGCTTATAAATGGACGCACAAAACGCGTTCGTTTAAAGAATTTTCGAAGTCGTTTTGTATACGTAAATGTAAACTTTAAAATATTTTGGCAAGCTTTCGTAAATGCAGATTATTTGCTGAAAAAAAATGACCTATATGTTGTGTGGGTGGTGTTGTGAAAATTCGGACAGAAAGAAGGAAAAACAAACCTTAAAATACGAAAAAGCGAACCACGAAATGAACGTATTTGGAAGATTGATTTAAAAGATTTTCAATCGTTTTTGTTTCCTTTATGGAATTTTTTTTGTTAATTTTCTAAAACTGCTCAATTCATGACTCAACTGAGTTTCGTGAATTGAGAAAAGGTTTCGTATATTCTGCAAAAGGAATAAGTCGGAAAGCTTTTTTTATAAAATGTCTCACAGATTTTTTTTTCACTGTAGCTATTACGGTTTCGGTTAATTCAAACTCTAATCAGGACTACTAACAATTCTGGAAAAAAAACGAGATAGGAAATTTTTTTAGAGTATGAAAAGAACTAAAATCCTCAAATGGTGACGAAAACCATTAGTGCAACAATAAAACAAAAGGGAAACGTATACTTATCTGACTTAAACTCAAAAGTTTCTGCTAACGGATAGACCATATGTTGACAGGCCACGGAGAATATCCTTCATGAATTTTGCTGTTTCTCAATAATACGGTTTCTTGATTTTATTTCCATATCTTGGGGTATACCTAAATCGTTCCGGCAACTCACTGATCCGGCAATATAAGAATTTTACCTCCTTACCAATTTGTTCTTCTTTTACTTCATGTATCTTCCGGATACATTGAATTTCAATATCTGTAAGAACTAAAAAAAAAATGACATTAGAATATAGGTCAAATAGTTGTCAAAAATTCCTTTTCAAGGTCATTCCTTTTTTTTACTTACTCTTGATAGAAAATGACAATCTTCGTGAATATTTTCCCCAACTCGTTACATTCCACAAGTTGCATGTAAGGAGTTGGCTTTGTGACATTCACTTGCCGCAGATTTATTTAATTTATTAAATTACTTTTATAGTTTTTTTTTAAATATTGAAGTTTTGTTTACTCTTTGTTATTTTCTTTTGGCTACTGGCTTGCCACGTATAATTTTTCACTATTCCCAAGCCAATCTAAAATACCTCCATAAATCCCCAACTTGAGGAAATGGTAATAAGGGTAACAATGTATTTAATTCGCACAACTTGACATCACTCAAGTAATAATTGAACAACCAGGAAAACGAATAGCACTGGCAGTGACAATTGGTTTTGAAGATTCTGAGATAGCCTTCGTAGAAATGTGAAGAAGATTCTTTCGAACTCAGGGACTTTTTACTTAGAAAAAAATAAGGAACAATCGAACTCTATAATTTTGTCCTTCTAAAATTTTCTAAATGTTAAGATAATTTTTAAAGAATTCTTAGATTAGAATTTTACAACTCTGTCTACTAAACATCTTAGACTTTACGAAGTTTTTTTTGTAGACAAATATTTTAGATTCTGGTACACTAAAAAGAAAACTTTGAAAATTTAATATATAATAATATATAAAACATACATATATACCAGACTTTTGGAAACATAATTCCTTAATTCGATTTGTAAATCGGATTCAATTTTGTATGGATCCCCAAAGGAGTTCTCTGTGCCAGGATAAATCTCCAAGCAGGGCAAGCCTGTGTCGATAGTAATATTTTGTTTCTTTTGTTTTCATTCACAATGGTTGACATTTCATCGGGACATATATATATAAATTAAGGATGATCTGAAAACCAAGTTTGCTGGCTTTACACTGTGTCATTGAGACGAAGGTGAAACTGTAAAATCGTACGACTTGTTGGTTATTAGGTTACATATGAGCAAAAATCCGATAATAGATCATATTTAAATTCTCGGTGGGAAAGTAATGACGTGTAATACGCATGTGTGACACTAAAAAAAAAATAAAATCTTAAATTAAGTTTGAAAAGTGATCAACCGATTCAAGTTTTTTTTATTAAAATTATTTTTTTGATAAACCGAGGAAATAGGAAGTTAAACCGTGAAATTTGCCGATCTATTTGACGCATTAATTGAGCGATTTATAGTGTTCACTATAGACAAATTTAATTTGTTTTACTCAAAGGGGTAAGAACTGTCGTTAACATACGGACGATTTTTGTAAAGTTAATGGTATTTTCTTTTGCTAAGCGATTTTTTTTTTCGTTTTTTTCTAAATTAAATCTTATTAGGTCAGTTTTATTAACTATTGTCCACAAGAGGGAGGTTTTACTCTTTATGAAACACACCACTATAACCAGCGGGTGTGTATTTTGGGTAAATTAGGTTGGTGCTAAATCTTTGACCACCACCTGTGTTGTGAAGGGATTCCCAGATTATACTTGCCGTGGGTAATACAATACAACGAGGGTAACACAGTCACCAAAACGGAGTAAATTACCGGCCTAAATTTGGAGGAACGTTATTATCAATCACGTTACACTCCCAAATTTGCATAGTTCAGGCAGAAACCATCAATATTCGCCGAGATCTGTTACGTTAACCCATTAAACGCGATAAGAGGACCAAAACAGTTTATAAAATCGTTTTATATTACGAAACGTAATTTTGGAATTTTTCACGTGAGTTTAAAGTGTGCCTAACCTCAAATTGTGCTCTGACCTTCTGTCGACCCTTTACATATATAAAAGCAAAAACAAAAAAAAAAAAAAAAAGAGAAACTAACCTAAATTATGTTCGTATAACCGTAACCTTAGTTTAAGTGCATGTTCAATTATTAAACCGTTATAGTTAAGAACGTGGGTCGTTGGTTTATCAGAATTGATTACTTCCTTTTTAAATAGGTTATAAAGGAATAGAATGCCTATGCATAATTATTTTTAAACCTTTTAGAACATTTATAAAATGAATTTGGTATAAAAAAAAAAAAAAATTTGTTTGTTTTAAATCACTTGTAGGTTTTAAAAGTTATTATGCATAGGACCCTAAAACCATTAAACATATTAGTGATAACAGTTATTTAAAAGAATGAAATCGTCAAATTAAAAAAAAAAAAAAAATAAAATAAAAAGAGAAGCCGAATTCTGGTAAATTAAATCGACTTTTCGAAATTAATTATACTAATTGATCCCATGGAATAAAATAACGTTAAGATTATAAAAACAATAATGAAGAAAATTTTTAACAGAATAACTTACATATAAATAAACAAATAAATAAATAAATAAATAAATAAATAAATAAATAAATAAATAAATAAATAAATAAATAAATAAATAAATAAATAAATAAATAAATAAATAAATAAATAAATAAATAAATAAATAAATAAATAAATAAATAAATAAAATAAAATAAAATAAAATAAAATAAAATAAAATAAAATAAAATAAAATAAAATAAAATAAAATAAAATAAAATAAAATAAAATAAAATAAAATAAAATAAAATAAAATAAAATAAAATAAAGTAAAATAAAATAAAATAAGATAAAATAAAAATAAGATAAAATAAAAATAAAATAAAGCAAAACAAAATAAGTTAATAGAAACCACGCAACAAAGAGATTAAAAATAAATTATTTTTCAATCACTTTTTTTTATAAATTATATTTTTGTATAATTTTATATATATTTCTTTCATGTTAACGAATAATTTATATTATATATATAAATAATCATTATTATTTTTTTTCACTCATGATTTATTTGACCCTATCAAAAAGACAAAAATTGTAATTATTGTAGCAACATTATGTGTCATGTTAAATTTATTTGTTAATTTTGTTTCTTTTCCAATGGTTAACTTCAATAAAATAATTTGTTAATTTACTTTAAAATGAATTTAATAATGTGTTAATTCGTCAATTAGAGGTTGAAATGTAGCGAGTCAAATAAAAGAATTGGTGAGTGATACTAGGGACACTATAATCAAATTTTTGTTACAGGCAAATATAGTGTCACGGATGACTGAAACATGTCATAAGGGGTGGGCTACCTGACCAGGATAATTTAATACCTTTATCCCGGTAATGAATCCGTTGATCCTGATTAATATCAAGGCTATGTTAGCATTGATTTCATTGAAATTCCGTCCGTCTTTATCCGAGTTGCCAGCTACCGAATTTCATTGTCAAGTGTTTTATGTTTTTTTTCTTTTTGGCACGATTTTTTTAAATGTGGAGACCTAACGGAAAAAAAAGAACCCCCATTTCCGGCGAGCTACAGCCGCAGCGATCACCAGCGTGCCATTTCCGTTTACGTCAGATAAGGGGTCTCTCACAAAACCAACCCCAAATTATAAAATGAATTATTTCCGTTTATACTTATGTTCAAATATCTCTTTTGTGATATTCTTATTCATTCATCTAAGATTATAGTAAATCTCCTGTTGTTAGAAATATTGCTCAATATTTCTTTTATCATGATATCTTTTACATGATTGTAGTAATTTAATATAATGTTCTTTACATCGGTTTCTTTTTTTGCAATGCCAGGTTTTTGTTATAAAAACTTTCTCGAATAAACGAAGATCTAGTTATGGTGCGGATTGACTGCGGCTAATTTGGATACCATTTTAGGAAATGTTTGCCCTACTATAAAACCTTTAATGCCTATTCAGCTTTCACTTTTTTCTTCGGGTACTTTGCTACTTTTAGCTTGTTGTTGTTTTCTTCAAGAGAAGTTGCATGACCATCAATTTTTTTTTTTGTGAACCAAATTTAGATGTCGGATATCCAAATTTAGATACCACCGTTAACCATTAGTCTTTTCTTTTCACATTTATTAATCAAAACGTTACTTATAAAATTATTGACCCTTAATATAAAGGAGTATTTTAAATTTAAAGTCGACTTTATTTTTAATCAATCGGTTTTGTTCATTTTGTGTATGAAAACCTTACAAAAATATTTATATTTTCAGATATTTTGATTGGTTGAAAATAAATTAACCAATCAGAATGCTCCAAAAATAAACCAAGTCAAGGTATACTGCCACCCAATATTTTAACTAAAGTCGACTTTACCTAAATTATACATTTGAAAAATTTAGATAGTAAGGGCGATTATTTGTAAAAAACAAACCTTTTTTTTCATATTTCTTTTAAACATTTTACCAAGTTTTTAGGCTTTACTACTTAAATCTTGAATAAGTTATGCGAAAAATCTTTATTAGTTGAAATGCTCCTAATTACTTGGCAAAGATTTTATTTGTGTGTCAAATAAATGTATTCCCTTTTAAAAGATTTTAACAATGAAATTTTTGTTTTGGTATTTAAAATGTTTTTTATGACTAAAATTAAAAAATCCTATTCGAAACAAAAACAATTTAAAAAATTTAATATTTTTAAAATTTCCCGTTTTCCTGGGAAAAATATATTATTTTCCCGGGAATTCCCGGCAAACTTTTCCCGGGATTTCCCGGGAATTCCCGCCCCAAACCCTAGTTGGGATTCACACCCAGAATGAAGAGTCCGTCAGCGTATAGCCGGAGCTGATTCGACCTAGTGCCACTGAGGTCTGTTCCCAACATCTTTTACCATTTGCAAAAACCTTTAATTAATTTTTTAGCAAAGTAAGTACAACTTTGCATATTGTTAAAAAATATTGGATTCAATTTTCTTTGTTTTCAGATGAATTTTCCAGAAAAAGAAAACCACATACATAACTTCTTTGCTCAATATGAAATCGCACATTTATGAATATATTTTCTGCAATATGTTTTCGGCAGCCCTTTCTACCGGCAATTACAAAATTCACTGATCTAACAAGCAAATAAGAAATGGCAAAGCCAAAACTCCCTACAATATTAGCATATTGAAAAGCTGTCTCAAGAGCTATTTGATCATAAAGATTTTCGATTTATTTCATAATGATAATGAAATTTAATTTGCATTACCAGTAAATTTTTACTGATTACTGAAATTTTTACTGGTAATGAAATTTAATTTGCATTACCAGTACATTTTTACTGATTACTGAAAAAATATCAGTAATCAGTAAATTTTTACTGAAATATCGATACCCATAAACTACCGTTACCGAAATAAATGAAATGGCGTTATCCTTAAAATACCGTTACCGTTATTTTTAATTCTCTGCTCTTGGTAATTGTACGTGGTTATTGAAGTATTTCACATAAATTAAGTCCAATAATTTATTTTGTTTTACTTTATTCTTTGCAAAAAAATGGGGTATGCGACGAAATAACTGACTACCGTTACCCTTAAAAAACTGTTACCGAAATAACCGAAATATCGTTATCCCTAAAATACCGTTACCGAAATAACTCAAATACAGTTATCCATAAAATACCGATACCGAAGTAAATAAAATAGTGTTAGCTTTAAATACCGCCATTGAAATAATGTGCAATAAAATAGCTTTACCCTAACGATAACCGTATTCGTTTCGGTTACCATCCATGAAAAAATATGCCTAGTTGCTTCTCTTAAACAGACGTAAGTGCACAGTGTGCTTCCAGTGATTCGGGAAATTATCTCCAGGAAACAATTTTATACCTGGCCGAATGAGACATAACGACAAATTGTCTAAAAGCTCACAATGCTATTAGAAACGTATTTCTAAAATTCAATACCCCATTACCCTCATCTGCACCTGTACAATGATTATTTGCAAAAAACTCAGCGATGTATATTTGAAATGCTAGTGTTAAGAAAAGCCAATAGTGTATAATATTATATAGCTTTGCTTTGCGGCAAATAAAGAAATACCCCCAAATTCATAAATGCTTTGTAAAATTATAGGAGGTTTATTGAACGAATTTTGTATGAAAATGACGTTTTGTAAACCTGCTATAAATTTACAAAGCATTTATGAATTGAGGGGTAAATATTTGGAAACAAAATCGTAATATATTTTCAGAGCTTTGAGGAATTAATTCTTTTTTGAATGAATTCACTAACAATCGAATTCAATTTTTTTTAGAATTGAATGAATTCCTTTTCTTAAGTAATTCACTGAATTCGTTCAACTGAACGCGTTCATCAAACAATAAATTCAAAGAATTAATTCCTTTGCAATAGTTCTCTTTATTAAATCAAGTGAATTAATTCACTGGTGAACGCGTTCAATTTTATAAATCGAATGGAAAAAAAGTGAATTAATTCCTTACTGAATTAATTCACCACAGAATTCGTTCAATTTCATTTTCGTTTAGTGAATTAAAAAAATAAAATTACGTCAGTGAATTAAAAAAAAAAATAAAATTACGTTCAGTGAATTAAAAAAAAATAAATTACAAAAATGAAATTGAACGAATTCAGTGGTGAATTAATTCAGTAAGGAATTAATTCACTTTTTTTCCGTTCGATTTATAAAATTGAACGCGTTCCCCAGTGAATTAATTCATTTGATTTAATAAAAAGAACTATGGCAATTGAATTAATTCGTAACAAAATAAATCGAACGAAAACAAATATGAATTAATTCCATTCAATATATGGTGCTTTGTGAATTAATTCATCGAATTTTTAATTCAGAATTGAAAAATTTAATTAAGGAATTAATTCTTCAAAGCTCTGTATATTTTATTAAAACTTATTTATTGAAATGAAAAAATAACACTGCTGTATAAAAAAAAAGTGAATGATATTGAAAAGACTCCAAAAGTGCACATAATAGGGAATGTATCCCGGGATTTCCCGTCCCTAGATTCCCGGGAAATTAAGCATTTTTCAGTTCCCGCATTCGCACGAATTAAAAAAATGCGGTTAAAATAATAAAGTTAATTATTTCGAATTTTCCAGGGTTGAAAAAGCTACGACTAAAGTAGCAGTAGTAACTAAAAATGACGATTATTGTAGTAAAAAAAACAAAAAAACTAAAAGTCATCACATCGCTACTACTACCACTATGCAAACTTTTCTGTAGCTCAGGAGTAGCAGTAGCTTTGTTTTGAAAACCACCACAGCATCAATCGATGTGTCTGCTACTAAATTCAACAGGTAGCAGTAGCAGCCAAATAGACAAGACTCCCAAATTACTACTCAGCTACTACTACCACTACACAAAAATTTTATTAGCTAAGCAGTAGCACACATATTTGTTTTGAAATTGAAAACTACCGCAGCTCCAATCGTCTACTTACAAATTAAGCAAGAGCAGTAGCAGCCAAACATACATGACTCCCAAATTACTACTCAGCAGAGTAGTCATAGAAATATTTTTGGTTGTTTAAAAATGAATTATTTGTTTGGTTTTTCCAGTACTGTGTGTGTGTGTATGTATTTTATATTGTTTTTGTTAAACAGAACAGAGCATGAAGATGCTAATTTGCCGTTTTGGAATATTCGATTGATTTTATGATTTATATTTTGTATTTTAAATTTTTTATTTTATACTATATTATATATTTTTTAACTCACCCCTAATTATGAATAATTTGCAATTTCTTTTCATTACGTAGGCCCTGTGTGAGGTGGCTAAATTTTTTCTAAACTAAATACAAATAGAGAAAAGGGTTTAAAATTGTTTTAAAAAATGTTCTACATTCAAAGAAACTCTTAAACCTGAATTTAGTTTGGAATTAGTTTAGCCAGCCGCACCCACCCGTGGTACCAATTCACTTTTCAATATTTTATTTATTGTTTTAAGAATTAACAGTTGTAAGACACATAATGATAGAATTAGGGTACATAAATTTACGTCATAATAAGACAGCACTGTTTCAACCAGAGACTATTAATTATAGAGATAGGAAATCAAAACTAACACTACTCACCGATAGAGGGCGCTGAAATTTAGTATTACCTGAGCAACTATTTAGTATCCGTTTAGTATCAGCTGAGCCTATATTTCAAAACCTAAAAACTGCTGAAAACTTCTCAAAATAAGGAAAAAAACAACGCGGAATATATTCAAATAATAAAATTTGAAATATCCGTTTGTTTTTTTTTGCTTTGTTGTTTGTTATTATTTAAATTTAAATAAAAAAAGAAAATTGTCAATTTTTTGAACAAAGTGCCCTCTAGTGATAAAAATATTTTTATTACTTATTTTTTTGGTGATGCCATACCCCTGGTTTCAACGGTAAATTGTTAACAAGTGGTGGGCGAGAGCGAAATAAGGATACACACAAAATTCATACGTAGATCAGTATTTGTTGTTAGGGTTGTCGCAAAATAAGGATACACACAAAATCCATACGTAGATCAGTATTTGTTGTTAGGGTTGTCAGATATAGCGCTTTCTTGCCAAACGTGGCGATTTACAAACACATTTGGAGATTTCATTCTTGAAATGGCGACGGACGGTTTTTACGCTGATTTAGAAAGTGGTTGGAGATTTTTATGGATATTTTTTACACTCAGTATCTAATCTCACAGATTATGATTTTAACCTTTTATATTATCCCTATCTTTGATTGAAAAGATAATATTTTTATAATTATTTGGTGCTAATGAAAACAATTTAGTCACTTCAGATTTAGCGTTTTTTATTATTTACATTGAAGATTATCCCATAACACTATGCGACAGTCAAAATCGGAATGGGATGAAACCAACGGGAAATGTTATATCGGTCAAAAACAAGTTATACGTGTCCCGGCGTTTCGCTGGGTCACCCCTAGGAATCGAGATATATCTTTTTTTTGACATAACTCGAGAACCACTAGTCCGCTTTTGCTCAAACAATTTTAAAAAAATTAAAAATTACAATTCCTTTAATCTGTTCATATAACGTTTTTCTATATACTCAACAGTTTTGCCGGTAAAAATAAATGTTTGTTACCGCTACCATAAAAATCAATAACCTTTTGTTTATTACTTTTTTTAATATTTTAGGCAAAAAATATTTTTTTCTTCATACATATTTGTATTTGGTCTATAAGACGCGTTTGAAAAAACAACACTTTACTATAAAAAATAAACAATGCCCTGTTGGCTGTCCGTCTCCAATATACACAAATTGCCTGCACTTGTACGTACAAACCATACGTCAATGTGGCAATATTTGTGAAAAGGTGACACGGAGGAAATAAGAAGATAAACAGAGAAAATCTGAAGTAGAATGTTTGTATATGTCTGTTTGATCACTTCTGAAATTATTCATATAGAGACAATCTGACAATAAAAATATAAACAACAATACAATTTAATGGAAGATCACTGATGAAGCCTGTCCATAAAAAGGCAGAAACTAGATCTAGTCTGATTTGCAAATTTAATGTGTTTATAACTTTTGAGGAAGGTTTATTCTTCTTCTTAACCTCAAACCTACTAAATTAGAATTAATAAAAATACATATTAATGACAATATTAATTGTATTTGGTCTATAAGACGCGTTTGAAAAAACAACACTTTACTATAAAAAATAAACAATGCCCTGTTGGCTGTCCGTCTCCAATATACACAAATTGCCTGCACTTGTACGTACAAACCATACGTCAATGTGGCAATATTTGTGAAAAGGTGACACGGAGGAAATAAGAAGATAAACAGAGAAAATCTGAAGTAGAATGTTTGTATATGTCTGTTTGATCACTTCTGAAATTATTCATATAGAGACAATCTGACAATAAAAATATAAACAACAATACAATTTAATGGAAGATCACTGATGAAGCCTGTCCATAAAAAGGCAGAAACTAGATCTAGTCTGATTTGCAAATTTAATGTGTTTATAACTTTTGAGGAAGGTTTATTCTTCTTCTTAACCTCAAACCTACTAAATTAAAGTAATTGTAATTTTTTTAAAATTGTTTGAGCAAAATCGGACTAGTGGTTCTCGAGTTATGTCAAAAAAAAGACCACCAAAGGTCAAATCGATATATCTCGATTCCTAGGGGTGACCCAGCGAAACGCCGGGACACGTATAACTTCTTTTTTACCGATATAACTTTCCCCGGTAGTTTGAACCCTTCCCGATCACTGACCCCTACCATATATCTCACAATGTAATTAGCCAGATTATTAAATATACTTTTTATAAAGTTTCGACAAAAATCGTTAACCGAAGTCCTAAAATAAAATACTGTTGACAGTGCGTTTATCTGGTTTAGGCTTAAGAACGCTAAAACTGAGTTAAATTTAAAGACAAAATAACGGAAAAATTAGTTTAATTGAATCAGAACGGGTTTAAATTTTGCACTAACTTTTTTATATGAGTGTACTAAAAACTACAGTTGGGCATCGATTATCCGCAATGGTCGGGATCGGACGCATTCTGGATAATCGATTTTTCCGGTTAACTGATATAAAATTTTTTACGCTTTTTAATATAAATGTTTGTTTTATTTAATCAATATACAAACTTACAAAATATAATGTTAATAAGTTTTTAATTGCTACATATGTAATTACTTAAAAAAATACATTTATTGTGGTTTGTTTCTTTTGCTTAACTTTCATATTTTCCGCTAAGAGCTTCTCTTAGATACGGTAGACTTGTATTTTATCTTGTTCTCTAATATTCTATAATATTAATCTTTCTATAATATGTCCTTTGAATTTTTATGGCCATATAAGAAATGTTCATAATGGCAACTAAAACTGCTTTCAGGGAAACACTTCCAAAAAAGGCTTGTTTCCTCTCTATTGTAGATTTTCTTATTTATAAGATTTTCCTTTGATGTGTATTCTTCCAACTGATTTACAAAAATTGTGGCAGATACATATTCGTCAGATGCTTTGTGAATTCCATGTTGTTTTTTAAAGTTATGTAACTAGCCTCGAGAATATTCACATGCTAAGCTTATATTTAATTTTTAATGGAAGAACTTAGCCTTTTCCATTATCATTAAACTGGAAATTGGGATCCCTTTAAAACGTTTTTGTCGGAACCATTCGTATTTCGCTCTAATGCACTTTTTAAAGTTTTTCGATTTTGGAAGCGAGTAACTAAATCACTTTCTGCACAATATTTTAATATTTTATCTTTATATTTTATTCAGTCATAAACTGTTTGTTTGCCCACTCCATATTTTTGTGATAGTGTTTGAACAGAAACATGTTTTTTTTAAATAGTCGTTGACTATATCAAATTTTCCTTGAATAGTTAATACTTTTCTTAGCTTTTTACTCGATTCTAAAATTACACATCAACACTCCTTACTACGTAAATTTCAATTGCAACTAAACACCAGAGGAAAAACATGCAAACAAGGCAATAACCTTATTTCGTTTTAGACACATATTAATTTTAGTGTTGCTAACATGTTGAAACCAAATTTCGTCAAAATAAATAGTAGATGTTTTTCAATCCCGGATAATTGATGTAATCACGTTTAATCGATTGAAATAAAAAAATCTTCCTTTCCTTATAGATCCCGGATAATTAATGTTCCCGGATAATTGATGTTCCCGGTTAATTGAATCACGGATAACACTATGGAACATTTTTGGGATTATTGTCTGGGGGGTGAGAAATTCCAAGTCAGGGTGATGGTACTAGGTCAGTATAGTAAAACCCTCAAAGGGTTTGGCGTTCGTATGTGTCATTTTGTTTTTTATGACCTTTTAAATTTTTTCCTTATCTTGATGTTTTTTCGCTTAGTTGTAACATTTTGGCAAAAACGTAGTTTAACATAACTCGAGAACCACTTGTCCGATTTTGATGAAACAAATTTAGAAAAATTTAGAATTACAATTTCTTTAATCCGTTCATATAACGTTTTCCTATATGTGCAACACTTTCGAAGTTAAAAATGAATGTATGAAGGGAAAAAAGTATTTTTTGCCTAAAAATTTAAATATTTTTTTTTAAAAATTCATAAAAAATCCAAAATGGAAAAAAGTGCCAAAACTAATTACTTTCGCGTAAAGTCACATAACTCATGAGCAAAAAAAGGCATAGATCACGAAAATCGATGCACGCGTTTCTCATTTATTCACAATTAGGTAAATGTATGAATTTCAAAAATTTGCTCCAGATATGCACAACATTATTTGGAGAAAACATTGACACTCACAAGCCGAACTCTCTCATATTTTTCTACTGTACTAAAAGAGAAATATTGATGTGGCAACACTGGTTCTGTAATGTTCACATAAAACATGCATTGTCATTATACTTCTTCTCTTTCTCACACTGGTTCTGTGATTTTTGTCATTCAACAAGTGCCGACGAACGCGAACAGTAAAAGTGATTTTTCTCCAGTTTTTTAAAAGTGAACAAAAGAGAACAGAATATGGAACTGTGCAAGCCAGATATAAATAGCTTTTGCTACTGCTGTGGTCAATATGTCTCAACACATAAAAAAAGGGGAAATTTCAGTACTGATTTTGTTCAAACATACGAGATGTACTTCAACCAAAATGTTATAGTGAACGAAAATTGGGTACCAAATATAGTGTGTAAAAGCTGCTACAACCGTCTAATGGATTGGAAAAATAGAAGACGTGAAAGTATGCCATTCGGTATCCCAATGACTTGGACTAATCCTGGCGAAGGTCACAATCCATTGAATTGCTATGCATGTGCGAATAAAGGAGCCGCAAAAAGGATAAGAAAATCGTATAATTACGTTGGTGTTGCAAGTGCCGCAACACCATTGCCTCATTCGGACCACATTCCTGTGCCAAAAGCTTCTAGCCCAGATATTTTCTCTTCTACGACTGCTCCGACATATCATGCACGTGATGATTCCCCATATGAGCCAACAGTATCCAATGAGCCAATTTTAATAAATCAAAATAAGCTTGATTCAATTGTTGCCAAGTTGGAACTAACACAGCATAAATCGGAAGAGCTGGCTTCCATTTTGAAATCAAACAATTTGTTGGCACCCGGTTGAAAGTCACAGCTTATCGAAGTCGTCAGGCAACACTCCAAAGTTTATTCCTTGTGAATGATGAAAAAACTTCTGCATATTGCCCGGATGTAGGAAAATTGATGGACGCAATGGAAATAAAATATGAAGCAGATGACTGGAGATTATTTATTGACAGTTCAAAACTCAGCTTGAAGGCGGTTTTACTGCATAAGACCAATAAAAAACCTTCAGTTCCAATCGCCTACAGTACAGAAACGAAAGAAACATATGATGTACTGGAAAATATTTTAAAAATGGTTAACTACGCCAAACATATGTGGCGCATATGCTGCGATTTAAAAGTTGTAGCAATGCTTTGCGGTCTTCAAAGCGGCTATATAAAATATATGTGCTTTTTGTGCGATTGGGACACACGATTTTCCGGTGACCAATATGCATGCCACGGATGGAAACTCAGAGAGCACAGCAGGTTACAAACGGCCAATATTATTCGTGAGCCTCTAGTGCCGAAGGAGAAGATATTGCTGCCTCCACTGCATATTAAACTTGGAATTGTTAAGAATTTTATCAAAACTGTCGCCAAAAGAGATGAAGTTTTCTTGTGTTTGAAACTAATTTACCCGAGACTCAGCGAAAGTAAAATTAAAGAAGGTAAGTTATAATATCACATTCATTTCCCATGATTTTCTATCTTAACAAATTAATTTTTTTCCAATCAGGCGTACTAAATGGTCCAGATATACGAAAGCTGATTAAAAGTGACGCATTCAACAATATTTTGATTGACGCTGAATTGAATGCATGGCAGGCAATCAAAGAAGTAATAGAAGGCTTGTTGGGAAAGCATCGTTCTAACAACTACGATGTTTCTGTCGCAAGGATGTTAAGAGCATTCTCGGAAATTGGTGTCCACATGTCCTTGAAAATCCATTATTTACATCATCATCTGGACTACTTCAGCAAACAATTGGCTACCGAATCTGATGAACAAGGTGAACGCTATCATCAAGTTGCCATGCCATTTGAAATGAGGTAATACTGATTTTTTATTTTTTCAAACTCATTTTAATAAAACAAAAACTTACAGATATAGAGGCAAAAAGTCGCCGAGTGCAATAATTGCGGAAATTTGCTGGTGGAGTAAGTTAGTGTGGCAAGACAAGGATGATCTTGATGATAAAGAATTTTCAGGAGATGCAGAAGGGCCAACAGTGGAGTCACACATTGACATTATGTGTGGTTCAGAAACTGATGATAGCGATGAATGCGATGCCACTAGTCCCGAACAACCACATTCGAAAAAGTCTAGGCAATATTTATTAAAATAAATAAATAAAATAAAAATAAAAAATTATAAAAATGTTTACTTAATTTTTTTAGTAGTTTATGGCCAGAAGTCTGGAGTTATTGGGGAAAATTTATGAAAAAGGCGATAAATGACACTTTTTTGAATAAAAACAAATATCAATATTCTTGTCAAAATGGGATACCTTCACTTAATTGTAAATAAAAGCAGAACGCGTTAAATTTTGTTTATAGGTTATGTGACTTTACATGAAATTAATAACACTTGATCCTTTTTTCCGTTTTGGATTTTTTATGAATTAAAAAAAAAAAAATTTTAATTTTTAGGCAAAAAAATATTTTTTTTTCTCCACAAATTTATTTTTACCGGCAAAACTGTTGATTATAAAGAAAAACGTTATATGAACGGATTAAAGAAATTGTAATTCTAAATTTTTCTAAATTTGTTTCATCAAAATCGGGCAAGTGGTTCTCGAGTTATGTTAAACTACGTTTTTGCCAAAATGTTACAACTAAGCGAAAAAACATCAAGATAAGGAAAAAATTTAAAAGGTCATAAAAAACAAAATGACACATACGAACGCCAAACCCTTTGAGGGTTTTACTATACTGACCTAGTACCATCACCCTGACTTGGAATTTCTCACCCCCCAGATTGGCTGTTGTACTGTGTAATCGATGCCCATCTGTACTTTAAAATGACCTTGTAGAAAATACTACTGACAGTAGCAGATTATTTTTGTTATATATCCGTAAGATAGGAACATCAAACATAAAACTGAATTTTTACTTGTTTTTAATCAACAAACATATTCGTCGCTGCTCCTAAGAAAATAGCTACATATTTGTCGATAAACTTTTTTGTGAGGAGACACACAAATCTGCTTTATTTCAGCGTTTTTCGGAACTTTTTGGAAATTATTTTTTTACACACATATAAACCAAACTTCAAGCTTTTCATTTATAAAAGAATTACTTACAAAAAAAAATGGCCAAGACACACAACACAGACCTAATTTAGGTGTTCCACAAATAATTTTTGAAAACAAATAGCTATTTTCTTAGGCGCAGCAACGATATGCTGATTTCAACTGAATAATTTAATTTCCATTAAACAACGTTTCTTTTAAATTATTGTATTTTTATAAATTTAGCAGGCCGTGATGCTCAACTTCATCGAAAATACGAGTATATTCTGTTATTTTAGTAGAATTTTAAACTATTTGTACGGGCTTTTTTTGTGAGTGTACTGGTGCTGATTATAATCATATTGCATACAAACGGTCAAACATATTCAAATATGAACTCATAAACCTTTATTAATTTATAAGTCGCTTTTTTAATTAAAACATTTCAAGTTTATTATGTAATTTTGTATGCGCCCAATACACATCAGATAAACCAAAATCATTTATTCTTTCGCTAAAAAAAACTACTCAGCATGAAAGGAGTCATATTGCGTTTTTCTCTGTTTTACTACTTTGTTTTTTCGTTTTCTGCTCTTGCTGTTTTTTTTTTGTAGCAGCAGTATTTGTAGCAGTAGCAGTAGTAGTTGTTCATTTCGTTTTTCTGCTCTTACTGTTTACAAATGCGCCGTGTTTTGTTTGTAGTGGTAGCAGTAGCACAAGAACAAAAATAGAGTTGATCAAAAACAATGACTGCCTATTTTGTATAAACTAAGTAGCAGGCAGATGCTTTTACTAAAGCTACATGAATTGTTTGTAGTAGTAGCAGTAGTAAAAAGCAAAAATATTTTTTGAATCGTAGTTTTTTAAACCCTGGAATTTTCTTATGCAAAATTTTCCAACGTTTTGAAAACAGTAATGGTAGACAAAGCAACTATTGTAGTAAAAGTAGTAAAATTTTCGAGTAAACAAACACACTGATTAATTTGTGTACTTGATCGAACTTTTTCCGTTTAGTGCCTCTTAAAACATGCGCTAAAAGGAACTTAAAAAATATATCTTCTAAGAAAAGCACTCAATTAAATAGTGTTTGTATATGCAATTTTGAATCGCACTTATTCTATATAATTAAATATAAAATTAAAGACAAGTTTGTCCACAATTTTTAAAAAATTTCAAACAAGTTAAAATTTGTTCCCATATTTTTAAAAAATTTTCCTATTTTCTAAAATTATTTTCTATATTAATTGTTTAATTTTTTTCTGACGGACAAGTTTTTAGTCTAAAAATTATTCAATTTTTAAAAATATATAATTAGACTTACGAAAATTCCAAGAAAACCCACTTCAGCTTTTTCACGATCATGAAAATTTGAGGTATTAAGACATTTTATTTATAAAAATTTTTAAATTATTATAAAATATTTTCTAATTTATTTCCCTTGCGGGATCCCGGAAATTCAAGATACATTTCCCGGTAAATCAAAAAGTGCGGGATTTTGCATTACCTAATTATGACATATACAAATATAAATTTCAGATTCTTTTCTTTCCAAATTAGCTTTGATATTTAAAATGGTAATTTGTCTTATATTTAAAATTGTTAAATGAATGTTTTTCGTTCGATTTGAGACCATACATATATATTATATCTCATTTTTTAAAAATTATTTTCAAATTAAAGAAAGATGATACAATTTTTTTACAAGTAAATTACAGGGAATAAAAAATTTAAGAATTCGATAAGGCCAGCAGGACAGAATGCGTATTTTCGGCTTTCGCTACAAAGCGATTATCAGTGTCGTTCGCCTTGATGGGTTAATAATTGATATTTTATTTATTTATTTTATTTATTTATTTTGGAATTCTATGCACAAGAGCAATGTCTCTTATTACATTATAGAATTATAAATTTGTAATTTACAGTTTATCGATATAAATATTATAAAAAAAAAATAATTAATAACTTAATGCTAGAAAGATCAGACATTTTAATTTGACACAAAATACAAGTTTAAGAATAATAATAATAATATTAATAATAATAAAATTTTACAAATTTGATTTTCAAAAAAAATAATTATTATTAAAGATTATCCAACCAATCAAAATATTCAAAATAATCAAATTGAGAACAAATAAAAATAATGCTTTTCTTGAAATTTTGTGCGTTACTTATAATTTGTATGTTGTATGGGATTGAATTCCAAAGACGGATTGCATTTATGAAGAACTGCCAGCTGGAGATTAAGCATCGACGTTTGAGCGGAGTAATTCTTTTACCTCTATCGGAATTGGAAAAAGTTAGACGTTTATATAAATGTTCAGGTTCCTTAGTGTAAATCACCTTATGTAGAAATATTAAGACTCTAGTTTTAAGTAATTTATCAAATTGAAAACCGTATAGTTTAGTTGTAGTAATTGGTGAAATAAAATCATATAATTTCTTGCCGTACATATAACGTGTTATATTTTTAAATATAGAGTTGAGTTTGTCCCTACTTACAGCATCACATTCAGCAAATAATTCACACCCATACATTAGAATTGGCAATAAATAGGTTTTTGCAATAAGTGATCTTATTTTCATAGGGGTGCAATGTTGTGTTGACCATAGTGTTCTTAGCATCGAAAAAGTTCGACCGCATGCATAGTTAATATGGTCAGACCATGTTAGGGTGTTGTTGAAAAAAATTCCAAGATTTTTGGCTGATTTTACAGTTACTATACGTTCATTATTTAACCTTAAGTCAGGTAAGAAATTAGTTTTACTCAATCGTGATTTAATAACAAGGCATTTAGATTTCCTTGGATTTATGCTAAGGCCATTTGCCGTAGCCCAGTTATTAACGCGCTGTAGTTCCTCATTCAAAGTTTGGATACATTGTTGAATCATTAGTGCATCGCAGCTGATGTAAAGCTGTATGTCGTCAGCGTACATTCTTACTTTACAGTACTGGAGTTGTTTTGGAAGATCATTCGCATAAAGAGAGAACAGAAGAGGGCCTACAATTGATCCTTGTGGAACACCTCTTCTAACTGCTAGTAATTTAGATCTGACTGAAATATTTTGGACAAACTGATACCTATTATTAAGATAGGTCGATATCAAATGTGTGGCAGTAGTAGAAAAGTTAAACATATTATTAAGCTTATAGCATAATATATTGTGGTCAACTGTGTCAAAAGCCTTCGAGTGATCTAAGAGTATTAAAAAGTTTGTCTTCCTTGCATCAATCTCTTTCCTTATGTCTTCCGCGACATCTACCAGTGCGGTAATGCAGCTATGTTTTCTTCGAAAACCAGACTGACAATCAGTTAAGAGATTGTGTTTGTCAAGGAAAAGTGACATTTGGTTGTGAATTATTCTTTCAAAAGCTTTTGATAAAAATGGTAAAATTGCAATAGGCCTATACTCAGATTTATTTTTAGGTATTGGTATAATTTTAGAAATTTTCCATTTGGCAGGATAGCAGCTTGTGGTTATGATCCTATTGAATATATGTGTAATGAAAGGCATTTTGATAAATTTAGGATGAAATTCGTCTGCTCCAACAGCATTTGATTTGATGGACATACAACTTCCCAAAACATCAATTTCCCTTACACAATCAAAACTAAATTGGTTAATTGATGGATCAACATGATTATTAATATAATTGTTGTAATAATTAATGTCAGCTGCCGTCATAGGAAAATTAACGAACTTTTCATTTACTGCATCAGGATCAATGGATACCGGTTCGTTATTCACATCTTTGCCAATGCCAATTTCCCTAATCGTCTGCCATGTTTTTCTTGATCCTAGAGCTGATCAGAATTTATCGGCGTAAAATTTGGATTTGGCCTGCTTAATAAGCTTGCGGGTAACATTTCTTGAAGCACAGTATTCGGAAAGTAAAGCTGTTGTCTTGTACTTTTTCCAACGAGAGTGAGCAAGGTCTCTTCGTGCAATAGATTGTTCTATTCTAGCTGAAAACCATGGGTTTTTCGTTGGCCGTATATTTTTCGTTCTTAGTGGCACTGATTGATTAAACAAATTCAGTACATTACGTTCAAGAAATGAAAGTTGATCATTCACCGAAATCATGAAATATATTTGATGCCAATCAATCTTAAAAAATTCATCTTCTAGACATATGTAGTCTATATTTTTAAAATCACGAATCGTCTACTTATGTTAATAATATGTTAACACCTCAATATAATAATAATATCCCAGCAAAACCTTTCATTACCATCCCAGCAAAACCTTTCATTACCATGTAATGAGTTTTAGGTATTGAAATCTTAAGTGTTCACTAGTTACCTTTTAATTACTAAACTACTTATTTTAACATGGTGATGTCATTGGAGGAAAGTCATTACACTGATGTTACCTGTAAGTAGTTTATCAGCTGTTCTATAAATAGATGTTGAATATAGATTTAAAAAAGTATAAAAATTTAAAAACCAATAGGAGCTGACACGTATTGATCAGCGTACCCCTCGATTGTCAGGCAAACACTCTAACCATTAGACCACGACATCACTATGATTTGTATTGCTTTAACTTATGTACACATTTATTGTGGCAACTGTTATACATGTCTATTTTTCACAAAACTTGTTTTTATTAAATACTGCTTAATGAACATCAACATTTCTATAAATAGATGTTTAATATAAATTACAAAAAAAAACAACAATGGAAGCTAACACGAGTTGAGCAGCGATCCTCATGTCTGTCAGGCAAAAACGATAACCACTAGGCTACGCCATAGTTATGGTTTTTAATGATTTAGAACATATATTATTGGTTTCAGCTATTGTGAAATAGTAATGTGTGGGGTATAATTATCGGTAACTCATTACATTTAGTTTAAAAGTAATTCAACGGGTAATGAGATATGAGATCTAAGTAATGCATGTAGTAATGACCAGTCATTACCAAGGTTTTGCTGGGTTATACCCTAATATGTTGAAAGAGGCAGCAAACTCCTCACATTCATCTAAATCGATATTGTTGTTAATAATGGCTTCCATTTTTTTTTTTTTTTTGTTCTAACTTGTGCAAAGGAAAGTAATATAATTAACTTGTGAAGAAACTGGTTTGGAATTTATACTAATTTTTTTACATATCAAGTATTTTATTTCTTTTCACAGCTAAATAAATTCTCAATCCCAATAGTCGAAAAAACGCAAAAATAATTACATAACCAAACCGCGAAACTACTTTAATAATCAAGACCACAAAAACTTTCGACGATAAAATATTTCCAAATTCAAAAACCACAAAAAGTTCCCTACGATATACAACAATTAAAATTAGGGACATCACAGAATACAATGTACTATTAGGTGCGTTTAGATATAACACATTAAAAAAAAAAATATTTATTAAATACTTGTAAAAAATCATATAATTTTCTGAACTGTCCTTAGTTCATTTTTTTTTCCAACTCATACTTTTTGGCCAGATCTGACCAGATTTAGTGTCAGATCTGTTTATATCTAAAATAATCTGGTAAATTGGGTGATTTTCATTGTCAGATATTAGCAGATCGGATCAGATTTGGTATCAGATCTGGTACCAAATCTTATTCATTTGAGCTGACACCAAAAATAAAAATGTACAAACAAACTTTGTACTCGGTAAGAAGATTAAATTAAAACCAGAAGTTCTTTAATTCTAGTTTAAAGTCAAAATCAAATGGATCTGATTATATAGGGTGCGCCAGATCTACTGAGATCTGGTTAAATCTGAACTTTTTACACGGGTAATTTAAAAAAGTATAACTGATGAATAAAATCGAAAGTTTAATACAAAAAATTAAAATTGTAAATTTAATAAAAAAACTCACAATACATAAGTAGTATCAGATACACACACATTTAAAAAAAGTTTATTTATTAAATACTTGTAAAAAAAAATCACATAATTTTGTGAACTGTCCTATTAGTTCATTTTTTCCAACTCTAAATATAAACTAATAAAAGTCACGATTATTTCTTTGTGGTTAGTATTAGGAAAATTCAGATAAAACACATTTAAAGAAATTTTATTTATTAAATTCTTATAGAAAAATCACACAATTTTATGAACTCTCTAATGTAAGTGACATTTTCTTTGCGGTTAATACTATAATTTAAAAATAGTATTACGGACGTTCAGATAAAACACATTTTAAAATAATCTATTTATTAAATGCTTGTAAAAAAAAATCACATAATTTTGTGAACTGTCCCATTAGATCATTTTTTGCCCAACTCTAAATATAAACTATTAAAACGCACGAATATTTCTTTGCGGTTAGTATTAGGGACATACACAGAAAAAAATAATTCATACATGGAATAAATTTTTTCATAAACTGTATAAATCGAACATGATTTTTTTTCCCAAAACTTTTTCATTCTGAGTAGGAATTTATTCATACATATTATGAATTTGAACATAACTTTTTCCCTGAACTTTTTATTCAGATTTTGATTTCTGCATACATATTACGAATTTTTTCGTAACATGCGGTGATAGAATTCCTAAAAGTATGAATCTTTTAATCCCCTAATGAACTAGTATATAAAAATATATTTTGCATAAAAAGTGCAATTTTATTAAAAACATGAAAACATAAATAAAAAATCATATCAATGGATTAAAAACGTAAATATAAAGTAATAATATGGTGGATTTAAAGCACGGTTACTGGACGAAACATCGTTCTTAATAATTAGAATCATTCTGTTGACTTAAATTTTCGTAACAGTCATAATATCCGTATGGGATAGACAGGAATATGTAACTTGTAAAAAGTGATGACATTTTATTGATGTTCATATTCTTTTCCATTAATTAAGTGCCATTAATTCCCATTTTATCCCAGATGAACCGAAAAGCAATCTTCAAGATTTTGTATTCTAAAAATTTGATAAAAAAAGGAGAGTTGTATTAAAAAATAGTTTTGCACATATAAACCAAATTTCGCATACCTTTTCCATATTAAACAATGAATAATCGCTATTTGCCTCTTTTTGTTTCCTTAATTTTATTATTTTAATATTTGATATAAAAATAATTGGTTTGTCAATTTTTGTATTTCAAACTTACTTGTTATTGATAATTTTTTAAAATTAAATTAAAAAGGAAAAAATTCATAAATGGTATGAATTTGTTCATACATATTATGAACTCATATCAATGTTTGCCATTCATACTATTTATGAACAAATTTGGTTCTGTGCACAGAAAAAAAAAGTTCATACTGGGAATGAATTTTTTTATAATATGTATGAATCCTACATTAAAATTTTTTCCCAAAACTTTTCATACATATTAGTAAAAAAATCATTATGTGGTTATTTGAAATTTTTACCTATTCTTACTCCAAATCAAATGAAGTGTGTATTCGACATAAATATCAATTGCATTTTTTCATGGCAGGATAAATAGTTTAGCATCACAGATGCATTTTAATATTTATTTCACAAATAAATAAAAAATCTATAACATTAGATAAAATCTTAAAATATTAGTAAATCGACACTTAGATTTAGCGATATAAAACTTATAAATTGAACAAATGAAGAGATTTTTGGAACACTTCGCTATTATACTCTAGTTTTGCTATAATGGATGGTACAAACTCTCAGAAAACCAATTATCCACCTGAAATTGTAACACTCTTGTATTGATGGAGCAATATGTTTTTATCGTACAACAGTGGTCTTATGTTGAAAATCATTCGTGTTGCATTTCGTTTTTAATACTAAATTGCAACAAAACGTAAGTGCTGTAAATCTGGAAAGACAATAAGAAAATATGCTTTATAATGCGAAATTTACGTACATATACAAATTAAAGTACATACCACTTTATCATCATCCGTGAAACAATTCAAATTTGATTTCCAGGCGTTTTTCTTTTATTTTATAAAAAAAATAAAGAATTTTCTGACATGTTTTTGTTCAATTTAAACTAACTTGTTTTCAAAAATATTTAGGAAATTTAAATTTTATAAAAAGTTCATACACTGTATGAATTTGTTCATACATACTATGAACTGTAACCAATTAAACAAATTCATACTATTTATGAACAAATTTGGTTCTGTGTAGCATTTAACCCCACCGAAGTAAAATAATATAACAGGGCTATGAACTAAAAACCTTCAACAAAGTTCGCCAACTCACCATCAGATGGCGCGCAACAACTGTTCTAAAAAAATTCAACATCTCGCGCAATTACAGTGTTGCCATATTTGAAGCCCTTCATCTTTCACCACCTTTCACTTCTTATCTATCCCCTTTTCAAAGGAAGCAACACGTTAATTAATAGGAAGAATTTCCTGAGTGTTGCTACTCTTTAAAAAAAAAAAAAAAATAAAAAAAAAACATAGGTAGATGGACCCGTAAATAGTTTTGTTCATTTGTGTTTTGAATGAAAATAAAAAAACATTTAAAGCATCCCGCTACGTTGTTAGCGTGCCTTAAATTTAAGAATTAAATTTCTTTTAGATAAAATAAAACACAATATTTGTTATTAAGATAAAATAATTGTTAAGGTAAACTTATTGTAATGTTTAAGTACAAACACTATTTTTGCCTCTTCATTTTTATATAAATAAATCATTTAGTATACCAACACGTGAGCATGTAACAACTTATTGTCTCTTGTTCAAGCCATCAGCGTAGATAGGTCGTATTCGTGGTTGGGTGGGTAAATTCGCTTTGTTTATTTAAAGTACAGTTTTTATAATAAAAGCCTTCACCCAGCAACCACAAATAAATAATTCTGACACAACACTGGGTTTAAAATAAATAAATATTTGATCACTTTTTCTCATGAAAGTGGATTGTTATTAATGAATCCATTACAAATTGCAATATACGTATGTATGTCAAGATAATTTGTTAAAGTGCGAACTTAGGTAGGTAAGTAAGTAAGTAGTTTTCTTCATTTGTGTTTTGAATGAAAATAAATAACGTAAAGCAGGGTTGGCAAGCGATTTATAATATTAAAGATAGCGGGCTAAGCTACGTATCTACGTTGTTAGCGTACATTGAAGTTTTTTTTAATTCCAGTTTATGTAAAGGTAGACCTGGCAATTCAAGTAAATTCACAAATTCAGTTGGAAAATTTACTGCGTCGGTGTCTTCCACCGGTGCTTCGTTACCTGCAGTTTAAATATCAGAATATATAAGTTCCATTCTTTTTCTTAGGTTTTTTCTCTTTTAGAAAATTTTTTTAACTTTTTGAAGAGTATGTTTCAATGCTAAATAAGTTTCATATTCCGTGGATAGTGTTTGAATATGTAATTAAAAGGGGTTCTTCACCCCTTTTTAGAGTTTGCTAAAAACCGAAAAATTTGAAAACCGCGGTTTCGGTTTTTCAAAATTATAAAAACCGCGGTTTCGGTTAGTTTTCGGTTTTCTTGTGATATTAACAGATTTGTTTTAAAAAAATTAAATATGTATAAAAATTAAATATTTTAACGTGTTCAAGATATTTATTAAAATTCGATTGAATTTCTCACTCAAATAAGGGCAATAACGCCGTTTCCAGACTTTGGCGGGAGAAGAAAAAAACTCGGAAAACCCTTTATAAATTAAATTATTTTATTCTTTTGTTAGCAACTTAAGCTGTATTTTCAAGAGTTTAAATTTAAATATAGCAATTTGTTTAAAACAATGTTACGTTAAAATTTTTATAAATTTCGCGGAATACGAAATAGGACTTTTTGAACAATACGCGGTGAAAATCTGAACTGAATATATCAAGCTCAATATTTCTTTAACCACTTGACTTTTTGGTACAATTTTAAAGTCTAAGCCTCAGCTTATATTATCCATAATAACAAAAACAAAAAATTCTTTAAAGTAATATTTAATGCAGAAAATGTTCGTTACAACTAAATACATAATTTTGTAAAATAGGACCTGATCCATTTTCGAAGTTCAAGATTCAATAACAACATTTTTCTGAGCGTATGGTCATTTACAGAGTGCTCAAAGTTTGGAGTCATAAATGAAACATTAAAGAAAATTGAAAATTTTTTAAAGACTCATAAATGACTCATAATGGCTCACAAAATTCTAAATTTTCCAATAATTATCATAATTCGGAGTCTTTTATGAGTCATAAAAGTGCGCTCGAAAATAGACTTCATCGGTGAAAAAATACAACCTCATATCGCTCTTTTGAGACTTTTCGGATTCTAATTGCACACTGGGATTCAATTTTATTATTTTAATTAATGAATGTATTTATTAAAAACCGACTTATTTTTGTCGGTTTTCGGTTTCGGGTTTGAGGCTTGAAAAACCGCGGTTTCGGTTTCGAATAAAACCGAACAGCAAACTCTACCCCTTTTTGTTCCTCCCAGTAAAAATCCCAAATATATATAATCTGCCTCAATCGCATGCGAAATTTGAAGTACCAAACTCCGGCAGTTTGAGTCATTCAAATTCCATTCCATTTTGTTTAACAATTTCAGTGTTCCAATGCAACTCCTTCCAAGATTCCATTTCGTTCCCATCATCTGTTATTCCAATTCCACTCGTTCCCCGTTTCATTCCATTTTGTTCCTACTGTCTTGTGTATCAATATTGAAATCAGACGCTTCTCTTTCCATTCTATTTCTTTGCACTTGCTCCGTTCCATTCCTCTTTTAACTGCAGTGTTTCAATTCCACTCGTTCCCCATTCTATGCCATCTCTCTCCTCATTCCATTTCGTTATATAGTCCATTCCTTTTCGTTCCCTCTTCCAATCCATTTCCATTGTCTATAATTTCAATTCCACTGGTTCAACGTTTATATCCCTTTCGTTCCACTTGTGTAGTGTTTCAATTCCACTCGTTTCCTATTTAGTTTCTTAATTTTAGTATTCCATATACACTCGTTCTTTAAATTTTAGGTTTATAGCTAAAGACGCAGATGTCCAGGGGGGGCAATTTTCCCCTTTTGAGCCACCATTTTTACCACGTTCCTGTCCAAAGTCCTAAAAATGCTTTGTCGATAAGTTAGCCCATACTCCAAGGAAAACATATTATAGATTACGGGTTTCTAGCCGAAGGGTTCGGTTAGGCCATCAAGGGGGAGAATTATTCCGTTTTTACCCCTCCCGGTAGGAATTTCCAAAAATTCCGAGAACGTCTGCGTTGGAGGAGGAACATATTACATAATTTTAGGTCTCTATATCCAGCAGTATGCCCAACTCGGCAAGGGGGAAGTTTTTTCACTTTTTGCCCCTCCCGGTATGAGTTTACAAAAATACCGTCTTAGGGGACGTCTACGTTGGAGAAGGAACCCAAATACCGAATTTAAGCTCCCTAGTTCCAGCAGTTTGGCCAGGCCGTTAAGGGGGAGACTTTTCCTGTTTTTGACCCTACCATTGGAAATTTCCAAAAATCTCATCTTAGCGGATGTCTACAATAGAGGAGGAACTTTAGTACCAAATTTCAACTTCCTACCTCCAGCAGTTTGGGCAGGCCTTTAAGAGGCACTTTTCGCTTCATTAATCCCCATTTTTTCAATGTCCCTGTCCAAAATTCCAAAAAGTATCTTCCCGATAAGTGAGCCCATACTCCAAGGAACATATATTTTACATTTCAGGTTTCTAGCCAACTTTTACTATTTGTGCCCCTCTGGGTAGAAATTTCCGAAAATCCATCGACAGGGAATTTCAGCTTCCTAGTTCCAGCAGTTTGAGCAGGCTGTCAAGTGGGACACTTTTTCTTTTTTTGTCCCTCCCGGTTGGAATTAGGCTAGAACAGGAACCTATGTGCCGAATTTCAGCTTCCTAGTTCCAGTAGTTTGAACAGGTCGTTAAGGGGCCACTTTCCCTTTTTGAGCCCCTATTTTATAACGACCCTGTCCAAAATTCAAAATAGTATCTTTCTCATAAGTTAGCCCTTACTCCAGGGACCCACATTTTAAATTTCAGGTTTCTAGTCGAAGGGGTTTTTACAGGCCACCAAGGGGAGGCTTTCTTCTTTTTGCCCCTCCCTTTAGGAATTTACAAAAATTCGATCTTCGTGGCTGTCTGCGATGGATGAGGAACATTCATACCAAATTTCAACTTCATTGCCTCAGCGGTTTGGGCAGGCCGTTATTGGGGACATTTTCCCCTTTCAACCCACATTTTTACTATGTTTCTGTTCCAAAATAGAAAAATTACGTTGCCGGTGAGTCAGTCCTACTCCATTGGGCAGGCCGTCAAGAAGAATACTTTTCCCCTTATCCCGATAGGAATTTCAAAAATTCCGTCTAAGCGGACGCCTACTATGAAGGAGGAACTCACATACCGAATTTCGGCTACATAGTTTCAGCAGTTTGGGCAGGCCGTCAAGGGGGAAACATCCCCCTTTTGGGATATCCTGTATGGAATTCCAAAAATACAAACTCAGTCGATGTCTACTACAGTGGAGGAACCTTTATGCCAAATTTCAACTTCTTATCTCCAGTGGTTTGGGCAGGCAGTTAAGGGGGACACTTTTCCAATTTGTGAGACCGTCTTAGCGGACGTCTATGCCGAATATCAAGAAACCTTGTTTTAGTGGAGATATCCGTGGGCGGAGGAAAAAAGTACTTTTTGTGAAATTATATTTTTTTAAATGGAATATTTTGGAAAAAGCTAAAATTTTTGGAAAAAGATACTTTATTTTTACAAAGTACTTTATTGGAAGAAGGTACTTTTTTTGATAAAGTTATTTTTAGGAAAAATTTATTTTTTGTGGAAAAAGGTCCTTTTTTTGAGAAAAGGTCCTTTTTTGGAAAAGATATTTTTTTGGAAAAGATATTTTTTTGGAAAAAGGTATTTTTTTGGAAAAATGTATTTTTTTTGGAAAAGGGTACTTTTTTTGGATAACGTACTTTTTTTGGAAAAAGGTAAATTTTTTTAGAAAAAGGTACTTATTTTGGAAAAAGGTACTTTTTTGGAAAAAGGAATTTTTTTTTGGAAAAAGGTACTTTTTTGGAAAAAAGTATTTTTTTTGGAAAAAAGTATTTTTTTTGGAAAAAAGTACTTTTTTTGGAAACAACATTTTTTGGAAAATGGTACTTTTTTTGTCCCTCCCGATAAGAATTTCTAAAAATTCCGTCTCAACGGACTTCTACACCGGTCGAGGAACCTACATACCAAATTTCAACTTCATAGCTCCAGCAGTTTGAGCAGGCCGTCAAGGGGGAGACTTTTTGCCCTTTTTGCCCCTCCCTGTAAAAATTTCCAAAAAATCCCGTCTTGGTGGATGTCTACGATAGTGGAGGAACCTTAATACCAAATTTCAACTTCCTACCTCCAGCGGTTTGGGCAGGCCGTCAAGGGGGGCTCTTTTCCCCTTTTTAACCCCCATTTTTACAACGTCCCTGTCCAAAATTCTTGAAAGTACTTTCTAGAAAAGTTAGCCCCTACTCCAAGGAACACATATCTAAAATTTCAGCTTTCTATCCAAAGGGGTTTTGGCAGGCCGTCAAGGGGGAGACTTTCCCCCTTTTTGCCCGTTCCGGTAGGAATTTCCAAAAATCCCGTCTTAGCGGACGTCTACGCCGAAATTTCAACTTCCTAGCTTCAGCGGTTTGAGCTGGGCGATGTTGAGTCAGTCAGTCAGTCACTCACGTTATTTTTTTATATATGTGACAGCGCATAGAGAAAGGGACTTAAGGGTAAAAAAATCAATTTTTTTTTGTTGATGTGGACAACATCTGAGCATCGAATGAGACCGATCCCATGCCCCAAAAGTGTTCCCTCCCAGAGACCTACGTTTTATGAAAGTGAAGTCGACGATAAAGTAAATCTACTTCTTTGATTTCATCCTAAAACAAACAGTAAGAATGTTATCAGTTTTAAATTATTTTCTCGAATAACATAATAAGGTTATGTGAAAAAATTTTCGTACTAACAGAGTGATATTCACGATTTAAAAGAATTATAAATGAGTATTTATTATAATTCACAATTAAGAATTTCAGAAAATAAAGCTGGATTCGAAAAACCGCGAGCAAAATTGATATCAAACTCATGGAAACAGCGCGCTAGGTAGAAAACAGTAAAAACCAACTACACAAAACAAGAGGTAGGGACGACCTACGCGTGTTTTCAAGGTTGACCAACACGTTCCTGACGTCATGAGATGTGTCGCTTTCAAATGAGACCAATACCAACACGCTCAGTGATGGTACACCAAAGATACACGTATTTAAATCTTTAAAATGGCTCTCCTGAACAAAACCGGTTTTTACCCTTAGGTCCCTTTCTATTTTGCGCGTCACATATAGAGACTAGCGGGCGCAGCCCGCTACGTTGTTAACGTGCCTTAAAGGTTAGAATTAAATTTCTTTTATATAAAATAAAACAAAATATTTGTTGCTAAGGTAAAATAATTGTTAAGGTAAATTTATTATAGATAAGTCGTATTCGTGGTTGATGGGGGGGGGGGGGGGGCGCAGCCCCACCCCTTATTTTCTTAAAATTAGCTTTTTTTAAATACAGTTTTTTATAATAAAAACCTTTACTCACCCAGCCACCACAAATAAATAATTCTGACACAACAATAATTCTTGAAAATATACGTGTGTATATCAAGATAATTTGGTAAAGAGCGCATATAGGTAGATGGAGCCGTAAATACCCAATCAGAAATCGCCAGTGGTACAAAAAATCAAGCACTGGCATACCACTGAGTAACCATGGTGTTGAAAATAAATGACTGGGAGAGCACTCATTTGGGACGCTTTGCCAGCGCTTGCAAAAACCGTTTTTCCAGTATTTGTTTTACAAAAATTTCGGTGGTTTATAAAAGAAACCACTGGCAAAGAATGGTCTAAGAGTAATATGCCAAGGTTTGCAACCAGTGTTACCTAGCCAATGCTACCAGTGGTACAAAAACCAATTCACTGGTAGAGCAATTACACTATGCGACAGTCAAAATCGGGATGGGATGAAACCAACGGATAATGTTATATCGGTCAAAAACAAGTTATACGTGTCCCGGCGTTTCGCTGGGTCACCCCTAGGAATCGAGATATATCTTTTTTTTTGACATAACTCGAGAACCACTAGTCCGATTTTGCTCAAACAATTTTAAAAAAATTAAAAATTACAATTCCTTTAATCTGTTCATATAACGATTTTCTATATACTCAACAGTTTTGCCGGTAAAAATAAATGTTTGTTACCGCTACCATAAAAATCAATAACCTTTTGTTTATTACTTTTTTTTAATATTTTAGGCAAAAAATATTTTTTTCTTCATACATTTATTTTTACCGGCAAAACTGTTGAGTATATAGAAATATATAGAAAAATTGTGTTTAATATAAAATTTTTTTTGTTCTATAAAATCAATTTTTTTGTTTGTGGAAAAGCTCCTTTAAGACCAACTTTTTTTTGCTATCCCAGCGATGGCATATTAGTTCCAAAATACTGTTTGCCAGTGCTAACTTTTTAGCACAGCCAGTAGTTGTCCAGTGATTATCACTCATTTATATGTTTAGCTATCAAATATTATATGTCTCAGCAATCGTCTGCCAATCTGACGGCCTGGGTTCAAATCACGGCAGGACCAAACAAATACATATGAACTTTTTTTAAATTTTATTTTGGAAAATATATTTCCAGACCACCTATTTATTGGTTTTGCCAACGTTCAAAAATTTTGTTTCTCCAGTGCTTTTCCGTCGCTTTTTGAACAGCCGGTCCTTTTGTCTAATGATGTTATCATTTTGGGAATGGGAAAGCACTTTTTGCCAGTACTTGTACCACCTTTTAAAGTGCTTTGCCATCGCTCTCCCGTTTGTATTTTTCTGACTGAGTAGTTTTGTTCATTTGTGTTTTGAATGAAAATAAAAAAAACATTTAAAGCAGCCCGCTACGTTGTTAGCGTGCCTTAAAGTTTAGAATTAAATTTTTTTTAGATTAAATAAAACACAATATTTGTTATTAAGATAAAATAATTGTTAAGGTAAATTTATTGTAATGTTTAAGTAAATACAAACACTATTTTTTGCCTCTTCATTTTTAAATAACTAAATCATTTAGTATACCAACACGTGAGCATGTAACAACTAATTGTCTGTTGTTCAAGCCATCGGCGTAGATAGGTCGTATACGTGGTTGGGTGGGTAAATTCGTTTTGTTTATTTAAAGTACAGTTTTTATAATAAAAGCCTTCACCCAGCCACCACAAATAAATAATTCTGACACAACAATGGGTTTAAAATAAATAAGTTTGTTATTTAGTTAGTAGCTTTAATTAACCATATAAGGCCCTAAGGGCTCGGTTATGTAATTGAAGAATTAATAAAAAAAAAAAATATTTGTTATCTTTTTCTCATGAAAGTGGATTGTTATTGGGTGCGTTCGGCAGATACAATTTGACAGTCAACAGTTCTACAACAGTTGTGCAACTATCTGCTGAACGACCTGATCACTAATCGCTCAGTCTGAGCGCTCAGGTAGCGCTGTCATATTTTGGTAGCGTAAAAAATGTTTGCTACTTTTGTTCAAATAGTGATACATTTGTTGTTGTTGTTTTTAAAAACTTTTTGTTTTGTATGATTGACAAATAAAAACATACAAATATAATTCAAAAACAAAAAATTTAAAAAAACAAAGGAAAATATAGAAAAAATGTATTTAAAAACAAAACAAAGAAAACATCGTTCAGCAGAGTAAGTAATTACAAAACGCTACAAGTCACCGGTATCAGTTTAAGGTTTCTCTGCCGAATGCTACCATTAATGAATCCATTACAAATTGCAATATACGTGTGTATGTCAAGATAATTTGGTAAAGTGCGAACTTAGGTAGATAGACCCGTAAGTAGTTTTATTCATTTGTGTTTTGAATGAAAATAAATAACGTAAAGCAGGGTTGGCAAGCGATTTATATTATTAAAGACAGCGGGCAAAGCTACGTATCTACGTTGTTAGCGTGCATTGAAATTTTTTTAATTCCAGTTTATGTAAAGGTAGACCTGGCAATTCAAGTAAATTCGCAAATTCAGTTGGAAAATTTACTGCGTCGGTTTCTTCCACCGGTGCTTCGTTACCTGCAGTTTAAATATCAGAATATATAAGTTCCATTCTTTTTCTAAGTTTTTTTCTCTTTTAGAAAATTTGTTTAACTTTTTGGAGAGTATGTTTCAATGCTACATAAGTTTCATATTCCGTGGATAGTGTTTGAATAGGTAATTAAAAGGGGTTCTTCACCCCTTTTTGTTCCTCCCAGTAAAAATCCCAAATATATATAATCTGCCTCAATCGCATGCGAAATTTCAAGTACCAAACTTCGGCAGTTTGAGTTATTCAAATTCCATTCCATTTTGTTTAACAATTTCAGTGTTCCAATGCAACTCCTTCCAAGATTCCATTTCGTTCACCATTCCATTGCATTTCGTTCCCATTATCTGTTATTCCAATTCCACTCGTTCCCCGTTTCATTTCGTTCCGACTGTCTTGTGTATCGATATTGATATCAGTCGCTTCTCTTTCCATTCCATTTCTTTGCACTTGCTCCGTTCCATTCCTCTTTTAACTGCAGTGTTTCAATTCCACTCGTTCCCCATTCTATGCCATCTCGCTACTCATTCCATTTCGTTCTAAAGTCCATTCCTTTTCGTTCCCTCTTCCAATCCATTTCCATTGTCTATAATTTCAATTCCACTCGTTCAACATTTATATCCATTTCGTTCCACTTCTGTAGTGTTTCAATTCCACTCGTTTCCTATTTAGTTTCTTAATTTTAGTGTTCCATATACAGTCGTTCTTTAAATTTTAGGTTTCTAGCTAAAGACACAGATGTTCAGGGGGGGGAGGCAATTTTCCCCTTTTGAGCCACCATTTTTACCACGTTCCTGTCCAAAGTCCTAAAAATGCCTTGTCGATAAGTTAGCCCATACTCCAAGGAAAACATATTATAGATTACGGGTTTCTAGCCGAAGGGTTCGGTTAGGCCATCAAGGGGGAGAATTATTCCGTTTTTACCCCTCCCGGTAGGAATTTCCAAAATTCCGAGAACGTCTGCGTTGGAGGAGGAACCTACTACATAGATAATTTTAGGTCTCTATATCCAGCAGTTTGGCCAGGCCGTCAATGGGGAAGTTTTTTCACTTTTTACCCCTCCCGGCATGAGTTTCCAAAAATACCGTCTTAGGGGACGTCTACGTTGGAGAAGGAACCCAAATACCGAATTTAAGCTCCCTAGTTCCAGCAGTTTGGCCAGGCCGTTAAGGGGGAGACTTTTCCTGTTTTTGACCCTACCTGTGGAAATTTACAAAAATCTCATCTTAGCGGATGTCTACAATAGAGGAGGAACTCTAGTACCAAATTTCAACTTCCTACCTCCAGCAGTTTGGGCAGGCCTTTAAGCGGCACTTTTCGCTTCATTAATCCCCATTTTTGCAATGTCCCTGTCCAAAATTCCACAAAGCACCTTCCCGATAAGTGAGCCCATACTCCAAGGAACATATGTTTCACATTTCAGGTTTCTAGCCAACTTTTACTATTTGTGCCCCTCTGGGTAGGAATTTCCGAAAATCCATCGACAGGGAATTTCAGCTTCCTAGTTCTAGCAGTTTGAACAGGCTGTCAAGGGGGACACTTTTTCTTTTTTTGTCCCTCCCGGTTAGATTAGATTAGATACGAAGGCACTACGCACCGCGACCAATATAGATCTTTTGTGCTGCCTAGAGTTCCCTATAGATTCAGGCTACCAATAAAGCCAATAATCCTGTTAGGAGAATTTCCCCAAACGTCCGAAGATGACACAAAGCGGTCACCCAGAAATCTGAGTCTCCTGTCGCACAGTCTCGGACATTCCCTCCCGGTTGGAATTAGGCTGGGAGAGGAACCTAAGTACCGAATTTCAGCTTCCTAGTTCCAGCAGTTTGGACAGGTCGTTAGGGGCCACTTTCCCTTTTTGAGCCCCTATTTTATAACGACCCTGTCCAAAATTCAAAATAGTATCTTTCTAATAAGTTAGCCCTTACTCCAGGGACCCACATTTTAAATTTCAGGTTTCTAGTCGAAGGGGTTTTTACAGGCCACCAAGGGGAGGATTTCTTCTTTTTGCCCCTCCCTTTAGGAATTTACAAAAATTCGATCTTCGCGGCTGTCTGCGATGGATGAGGAACATTCATACCAAATTTCAACTTCATTGCCTCAGCGGTTTGGGCAGGCCGTTATTGGGGACATTTTTCCCTTTCAACCCACATTTTTACTATGTTTCTGTTCCAAAATAGTAGGACTAACTCACGTTGCCGGTGAGTTAGTCCTATTCCAGGGAATACATATTTAAAATTTTAGGTTGGCCAGAAGGGATTGGACAGGCCGTAAAGGAGAATACTTTTCCCCTTATCTCCCTCCCGATAGGAATTTCAAAAATTCCGCCTAAGCGGACGCCTACACAGAAGGAGGAACTCACATAGCGAATTTCGGCTACATAGTTTCCGCAGTTTGGGCAGGCCTTCAAGGGGGAAACATCCCCCTTTTGGGATATCCTGTAGTGAATTCCAAAAATACAAACTTAGTCGATGTCTACTACAGTGGAGGAACCTTTATGCCAAATTTCAACCTCTTATCTCCAGTGGTTTGGGCAGGCAGTTAAGGGGGACACTTTTCCAATTTTCAAGAATATCAAGAAACCTTGTTTTAGTGGAGATATCCGTGGGGTAGGAAAAAAAGTACTTTTTGTGAAATTATATTTTTTTAAATGGAATTTTTTGGAAAAAGCGAAATTTTTTGGAAAAAGATACTTTATTTTTACAAAGTACTTTATTGGAAGAAAAAATTTATTTTTTTTGGAAAAAGGTACTTTTTTTGGAAAAAGGTACTTTTTTTGGACAAAGGTATTTTTTTTGGAAAAAGGTACTTTTTTTGGAAAAAGGTACTTTTTGTGGAAAAAGGTACTTTTTTTTTGGAAAAATGTACTTTTTTGGAAAAAGGCACTTTTTTTGGAAAAAGGTACTTTTTTTGGAAAAGGTACTTTTTTCGGAAAAAGTACTTTTTTTTTTGGAAAAAAGTACTTTTTTTGGAAAAAGGTACTTTTTTTTGGAAAAAGGTACTTTTTTTTGGAAAAAGGTACTTTTTTGGAAAAAGGCACTTTTTTTTGGAAAAAGGTACTTTTTTTTGGAAAAAGGTACTTTTTTGGAAAAAGGTACTTTTTTTGAAAAAGGCACTTTTTTTGGAAAAAGGTACTTTTTTGGAAAAAGGTACTGTTTTTGTCCCCTTTTTGCCCCTCCCGATAAGAATTTCCAAAAATTCGGTCTTAACGGACGTCTACACCGGTCGAGCAACCTACATACCAAATTTCAACTTCATAGCTCCAGCAGTTTGAGCAGGCCGTCAAGGGGGAGACTTTTTCCCCTTTTTGCCCCTCCCTGTAAAAATTTCCAAAAAATCCCGTCTTGGTGGATGTCTACGATAGTGGAGGAACCTTTATACCAAATTTCAACTTCCTACCTCCAGCGGTTTGGGCAGGTCGTCAAAGGGGGCTCTTTTCCCCTTTTTAACCCCCATTTTTACAACGTCCCTGTCCAAAATTCTTGAAAGTACTTTCTAGAAAAGTTAGCCCCTACTCCAAGGAACACATATCTAAAATTTCAGCTTTCTATCCAAAGGGGTTTTGGCAGGCGGTCAAGGGGGAAGACTTCCCCCTTTTTGCCCGTTCCGGTAGGAATTTCCAAAAATCCCGTCTTAGCGGACGTCTACGCCGAAAGAGGAACCTACATACCAAATTTCAACTTCCTAGTTTCAGCGGTTTGGGCTGGGCGATGTTGAGTCAGTCAGTCAGTCACGTTATTCTTTTATACGAGGGCGACCGCAAAAGTAACTGGCCTAACATAAAAAGAACCGTTTTTTTGGAATTATTATTATTTATTTTTCAACATAATCTGCTTCCAACTCAATGCACTTCATCAAACGTTTTTCAAGTTTTTTAATTCCATCCGAAAAATAAGATTTTTCAAGACCTTCAAAATATGCCTCAGTTTCAGCAATAACCTCGCTATTGGACGAAAATTTTTTGTCACCGAGAAATTTTTTTAAATTTGGAAACAAGAAATAATCAGAAGGAGCTAAATCTGGACTATATGGTGGATGCGGAGCAATTTCAAATCGTAATTCGGCCAGTTTTTGTTGAGTTAAAAATGCGATTTTTTGGGGCAAAGTCAACAAACGCGGCACCCATCTTGCAGATAGCTTTTTCATGTGGAGTTCATCATGTAAAATACTCCAAACTTGTTTTTCGTGTATTTTAACAATATCAGCAAGTTCTCTGAGCTTTATTCGTCTATCTTTAGTCACTTCATTAAATATTTTTCTAATGTTTTCAATAGTAGTAGCAGTTTTCGGTCTTCCAGAGCGTTGTTCATCTTCCGTACTTGAACGACCCATTTTAAATTGTTGAACCCAGGATTTCACGGTGGAGTATGATGGTGCATTATCACCATGAACAGAATCCAATTCATCTTTGATTAATTGTGGCGTATAACCTTTCATATAAAAGTGTTTAATTACCGCACGAAACCCTTTATTTTCCATTTTTCAAAAATTACAAAACTTGTTTACTTCAATCACCTGTAACAAAGAAAATAATCATTAAATATTTCGGAAATTTTGACAGATGGCTTATAAAAGATTGCTTTAAAAAAAAAAAAAAGTTGCTAGTAAAACAGAAAATGTGCCAGGCCAGTTACTTTTGCGGTCGCCCTCGTATATACCCAGCAAAACTTTCTATTACCTGGTAATAAAGTTTGTAACAAGAAATTAAGGTATGTAACCTCTTACTTTGCTATTCCAACAGCTATTATTTTAACAAGGGCATGTCATTGGAGGTATATACTTTCCAAAAGAGGGCTAGGTAACAACATAAGAACATGTTACTTTAATGTTACATGTTAGGAGTTACGTAACCACTTACATAACCAATACTGAGCACAATACTACTTACAAAACAGCTTAAAGTAAGGCCAAAAAAATGTGTTACAAACAGGTCTGAAATAACACATTAAAATTATTCGCTTACTTACTGTATAAAAATATATACTTACTTCTTACAAAAAAAATTAAAATAAGACGTTATCGTGTTGGTTTTTTATAAATGCTAAAACGAAGCATATTCATATTTAATTAATATTTACTCAGATGAATATAGAGGCGCTAATCCAAACTATGAATAGTTTCAATTCTAATATGCAAGGCCTTATGCAAGAACTGCTAAGAAACCAGGGTATGCTACTCCAAGCTTTCACCAATAATCGATGAACAAGTTAAAAATATGTTTCTGGAACGCTAACGGCCTAAGCCAACACAAAATAGAAGTTGAATATTTCTTGAATTCTCAAGAGATTGATATAATGCTCATTTCTGAAACTCACTTCACATTAAAAAATTGCTTTAAAATTAATGGTTATTACATTTATGACACAAAGCACCCGAGCGGAAAGGCGTGTGGTGGTTCGGCAATAATTATAAGCGACAAACTTAGCCATTTTCCTACAAACAGTCTCGTGTCAGAAAGACTCACTATTTCTTCCATATATTGTCCTCCTAAGCACAATATATCAGAATCCCAATTCACACACTATTTCAGAACTCTTGGCAATAAATTTATAGCAGCAGGTGACTTCAACGCGAAACATACCCAATGGGGTTCGCGCCTTAAAACCACTAAAGGAAGGCAACTTTTAAAATCCATATTATCCTATAATCTAGATGTCATCTCGGGTGGTCAGCCAACTCACTGGCCATCAGACCCTAATAAAATTCCTGATATTATCGACTTTGCTGTCATCAAGAATATAAATCGCGATCATATATCTGTAGTCACCTCTCCAGATCTCTCTTCAGATCATTCCCCCTCGATTTTGACATTGTTCCAGAAGCAACCAATTCCAGAATCTAATTGTTTTCCAAATAGGTACACAAATTGGCTAAAATATAAAAAATATATAAGTTCCCACTTAAGATTAAATACTTCTCTAAAAACTGAAGAAGAAGTAGAATCGGCAATAAACTTATTTACGGAAACAATCACGAATGCAGCGAAGGTATCGACGCCCACCATCATTCAAAACAATAAAAAAACTAATTTTCCCAAAAATATTCAAGACCTGGTAAAGGAGAAGAGAAATGTTAGGTGTTTATGGCAATTGCACCGCTCTCCGGCATTGAAACTTCAATTAAGACAATGTCAAAGAGCACTTCATAGCGCAATTAAGAATAACAACGAATCGTCTCTCAAGAAATACCTACAAAATCTTGACCCAACAGAAAAGTCTGACTATAGCCTGCGGAAAGCCACCAAAAAACTGAAAAGACCTATAGTTTATGAATCACCTATTCGACTTAGTGATGGTAATTGGGCCAGGAGCCCCTCCGATAAAGCAAATGCTTTCGCCGATCATTTGCAAAACGTATTCACTCCCAATATTACCAACTCCTATGTAAATATTCCACAAATAAACGATTTAGTAGTATCTCCAATGACACTTCGGTTTGTTAACATAGAAAAAGCAGTTAAAAATCTCAACACAAAAAAATCCCCTGGGAAGGATAAAATTACATCAAGAATTATATGTGAACTGCCCATTACTGCTCTAAGGCTCTTACTATTTATATTTAATGCTATCCTGCGTATTGGTTTTTATCCGTCCTCTTGGAAAATATCCGAGATTATAATGATCCCCAAGCCTGGTAAGGATGTTAGCCAGGTCTCTTCGTACAGACCAATAAGTCTTCTCTCGATATTATCAAAAATGTTCGAAAAATTAATTTTGCACTCTCTTACGCCATACCTAAATGCACATCAAATTATTCCCGCTCATCAGTTTGGATTTCGCAAGGATCATAGTACTATAGAACAAGTACATCGCATCGTGACTCTTATCAGAAAGGCTTTTGAAGAGAAACTCTATTGCTCTTCATTGTTTATCGATATTTCTCAAGCATTTGACAAAGTATGGCTTGAAGGTTTGTTATATAAAATTGTATTACTGTTACCTCAAAACTCCCACAAACTACTCAGGAGTTATTTAACGCACAGAACTTTTGCGGTTAAGTATAAAGACTTCATCACTAGTACCAGAAGCATTTCTGCCGGAGTTCCACAAGGTAGTATACTTCGTCCTCTTATGTATATTCTATACACTGCTGATATGCCAACAAACTCCCTTATTCAAACGTCAACCTTTGCAGACGATACAGCGTTCGTAAGCATTCACAAAAATCCGAAAATAGCTTCTCAAAACTTACAAACACATATACATGATGTGGAAAAATGGCTCAACAAATGGAAAATAAAGGTAAACCCATCAAAATGTGCCCACGTAACATTTTCTTTGAGAAGGGGGAACTGTCCTAAACTTAAAATTAACGACACTCATGTCCCTGAACAGTCTCATATTAAATACCTTGGAATACACCTCGACAGACGCCTCACTTGGACACAACACATCGAAGCAAAATCAACCCAGTTGAAACTTAAAACTGTTCAACTACTCTGGCTCCTCAACTCTCATTCCACCCTCAGCCTCGACTATAGGGTCTTACTATACAAAGTTATCCTCAAGCCAATATGGACATATGGAATCCAACTCTGGGGAACAGCATCTTCATCTAATATAAACAAATTACAAAGAAGACAATCTAAAATACTGCGCCTTATAACTGGTGACCCGTGGTTCATCCGCAACAGCAACATCCACAGAGATCTCAGCATTCCAACAGTTGCCGACGAAATCAAGAAATTCTGCTCTAAATATGTACGGAGATTAACAACTCATCCAAATTCCCTAGCTCAGGATCTACTCTCATATAGAGGCCACAGGCGTTTAAAAAGGGTAGATACCTTGGCTATTGCTCAAATCTAATAAGCCTGCTCCTCACGATGGTTACTATTGCACTGGCAATAGGACTATAATTGTATATTTAGTTTTTTAAGATTTTAATACTTATTGTTATTTTCTATAATGAAGAAAGATTCAATAAACAAACAAATGAACTTAACAAAAAACTTAAAAGATATTTCAGTCAATATATATAAAACATATAAATTATTTGTATCGAATATTTTAAATAGAAATCAACTGAACTCAGACAATTTATACTATATACCGGATTAGTTGCATTAAAGGATTTCGTTCCAGCAGAAATGTATGAGCATTTCTTGTTAATTCATTATGCGTATAGAATTCTATTGTCTCCTTTGGCAAAAAAAACTAAAAGAGATAAGGCTAAAGAAATGATTGAAAATTTTGTGGAAATTTTCCCAGTGTTATATGGAAGATCTAGCATCATGTATAATGTACATAACCTTTTGCATTTATCAGATTGTGCTAATGAATTTGGAGACCTCAATAGTATATCTGCTTATAAATTTGAAAACTTTATGCAAAAAATTAAACAAAAACTTAAAATGCCAAAACATTTATGCCAACAAATTTTTAATAAGTTTACTAGAAAAATAATAGATACTAAAAATCCAGTTCTGGGGCTAAGATACAAAAATGGTTATCCCAAGTCAATATTTTTACCCAATTGTTACTTCAGCGCTACAAATCCGGACAATGTTTGTTTAACGAAGGATAACGCTTTTCTAATAATAACTGAAATCTTAAACGAAAATGAGTTTCTGGAGAAACCATTTTTAAATGTAACAAATTTTTTTAACAATCCCGTTAACTCAATGGATTTAAATATTGCCATTGCCGAAGAAGATGAAGAATCGGAAGAGAGTTTGTATAAAATGCAAAATATTTTGACGAAAGTTCTAAAACTTTCGTATAGAAATCTTATTGTTCTAATTCCACTAATGCACACTTGCTGCTAATATGTTGGTTACAAAAAATTAAAGGTACGTATTTACTTTTACCTGCAAAAAAAGAATTTTTTTATAATATTTATTTAATCAAATTTCAGGTCACTTTGTTAAAAATAAACCGGATATAATTGTAAAATTAAAGACTAAAAGTTAAAGATTAAGGCCCGATTACTGGAAAACCTCTTAAAATTTAGCTAACTGGACATTGTGAAAATGAAGCTAAAAGATTGTGTTTGTCCTTAGCGATTGTGACAGCATTACCTCTAAATACATAAATATATATATATATTGAAAATTGGCAGTTCTTAACTTTTTTTTGTTGCAAATTTTGTTAACTAAAGATGAAATAAATTTTATTCCATAAAAACTATTATTAATAAATTATGAAGCAATGCAATACATTGACGTAACTCATCATTATTTTAAGGTATTAAAATACCCCATCGGTAATAAGTTTTGATAACTAAAAAAGTAACCATATATCACATTACGAGTAACTCCTTATTATGAGATATTTAAATACCCCTTCGGCAATAAGTCGCTTTTACTAATAAGTGATCATGTATCGCATTATAGGTAACTCCTTATTTTGAGGTATTTAAATACCTTATCGGTAATAAGTCGCTTTTACTAAGATGTATGCTTCTAGAATCTAGAAGTATTCTAGTATCATATTACAAATAACTCCTTATTTTAAAGTTTTAAAATATCGCATTTGTAATACGTTATTACTAATAAGCACTCATGTATCGCATTACAAATAACTCCTTATTTTGAGGTATTTGAATACACCATCGGTAATAAGTGGCTATTTCTATTAAATGATCTCGTATCATATTAAAAGTAACTCCTTATTTTACGGTTTTAAAATATCCCACCTGTAGTAAGTCGCTGCTATTATTTAGAACTCATGTTGTGTATTACAAGTAACTCTTTTCTTTGAGGTGTTTAAATATATCATTGATAATAAGTTGATATTACTACCCAGTAGTTATGCAGCACATTATACGTAAGACATTACATTTTAGCTATGAAATAATGCAATGGTAAGGGGTATGGTATTACCAGGTAATGTGTTCTGTAATACCAACATATTACCAAGGTTTAGTTGGGTAGAGATTAATAAAATAAAAAATGTCACAAAATTAAAAAACTTTGACTTTGAACTCTCGCCAACTAACAAAGTAACCACAATGGGCAGGTTTACAAGAGAAACCCGCTACAGCTACACTCAGAAAAGTTCTGCAGTTACTACATGACAGTTATTTGTGTAGTAATGCGGTTGTAGTTATTTTAACTACAATTGTAGTTAATTTACTTAGAGCAAAATATTTCAATGTTTTTGAGAGTTATTTTTTCAAACTAACTACAAAAACTACAACATTGTAGTAACATTTATTTTATGCAGTTATTTTGAATTTTATTTACAAATACTTAAATTTTCAAGTGTGTATGCACACACACGAAGCAAACAGACACAGATGTGTATGAATCACTTGTTTAGAAATTTCTAGTGAAAGAATATGAGTATAACATGTTTTCTCTTGTCTTAGTCACAAAACAACGCCAAAGAGTGAGGACGCGTAATACGGAAAAGTTTATATATTTTTTATTAAGTTATTAAAATAATAAAGTAAGTTTTATAATATAAATTTATTTACGGGATTATTAAAAATTATTGTATTTATTTTCTTTCAGTTCTTTTATATTCTCATCCCTTTCTACCTGGAGAAAAAAAAGGAAGCCAAACAACAGCATATTTCATCCCTCACAGACGGACATGTACAACAATATCTTAAAAGTGAAAAAAGTGACATTAAGTGTAAATTTTGATTTCTCAATATTAAATTTATTATAGAATAAAATTAAGTTAATAGTGTTTACATAAATTTGTTTTTTTTTTTATTAAATTAATAATTAAAAAAAAAATTTTTATTTATGTTTTTTAACTACATTTGCAAGTTGTTTGTACAGTTTTACAATAATTTGCATGTATGTTGTTTCAATTGCATTTGTAGTTGTTTTTACTACATTTGTCAGTTGATTTTTAACAGTTAAAAATTACTTCATATTGCAGTTAATTTAACTGCAAATGTAGTCTACACCTTTTTAAGTGAAAATGCAGTTATTTTGACTGTCATTTGCAGTTGATTTTACCTACATAATTCCTTGAGTGTACAATTGATATGTAGCGCTTTATGATTACCTTAATCTGGTGAACGACGCTACTTTTTTGTGTTAAAATAAAACTATTTGTAGATGTTACATTGATTTTTTCTAAATTTTTTATTCCTTTATAATTATATTTGTATGTGTTTATTATTCTTTAAAAAAATATACAAAAAAACAAACGACAGCTGATGTATCATTAACTGCTCACAAGTAGCGAAACATTTTTACGCTACCAAATCAAGGTAGCGCCACCACAACATGTTGACTTAGCGGTAGCTAATCAAATCGTTCACCAGATTGTTGAGTAGCGGATTAGCAACATTGAGCGTTTGGTAAACGCACTCAATGACACAATATTTCACTCACAACATCTTCAACAATCCTAGATTTTGAATATATAAACATATTTTCCCTTTACCTGAATTGTACTTTTGGCCAAAAAAAACGGCGAGCCTAGCCCACAGTGCGCTGTGCGGTATCAGGTTTTTATCTTTCAGAAAAATAATAATACACCATAGTACTAAAAAACGTTTTATTAATATCCATATTGTATACAACACATTTATTTTATGTTAATTTGTTTTGAGATTTAACGAGTAATAAATAGTTTATAAACGAACCAATCTTCAACATACACTCAGAAAAGTTCTGCAGTTACTACATGACAGTTATTTGTGTAGTAATGCGGTTGTAGTTATTTTAACTACAATTGTAGTTAATTTACTTAGAACAAAATTTTTCAATGTTTTTGACAGTTATTTTTTTAAACAAACTACAAAAACTACTACATTGTAGTAACATTTATTTTATGCAGTTATTTTGAATTTTATTTACAAATACTTAAATTTTCAAGTGTGTGTGCACACACACGAAGCAAACAGGAGTATGTGTATGAAGCACTTGTTTAGAAACTTCTAGTGAAAGAATATGAGAAGAACATGTTTTCTCTTGTCTTAGTCATAAAACAACGCCAAAGAGTGAGGACGCGTAATACGGAAAAGGTTATATATTTTTTATTAAATTATTAAAATAATAAGGTAAGTTTTATAATATAAATTTATTTACGGGGAATGTTAAAAAAATATTGTATTTATTTTCTTTCAGTTCTTTTATATTCTCATCCCTTTCTACCTGGAGAAAAAAGGAAGCCAAACAACAGCATATTTCATCCCTCACAGACGGACATGTACAACAATATCTTAATAGTGAAAAATAAAAGTGACATTTAGTGTAAATTTTGATTTCTAAATTTTAAATTTATTATAGAATAAAATTAAGTTAATAGTGTTTACATAAATTTGTTTTTTTTTTATTAAATTAATAATTAAAAAAAAAAAATGTTTATCTAACCGACTAAAAAAGATGTTATATAATCATATATCACCATATATAAACCCATATATACGTCCATATCTAATTTGATCCGAATATTGGAATATATAATTATATCAAGCGAGATAAGCGTGTTATCTAATCTGATACAATTTGATCCGAAAAATGGGTCTATCTAACTGGATCAAATTATATATAAATACATATAATTTGATAAAGATTTTCAAATAAAATTTTAGAAATATTGTTGAGATCACTTATTTTCATTCATATTAAATACTAATGCCCGACAGAACAGTCGGGCTAACAAAGTGGGTATTGGTCGATCTTTGATATTTTGATGCAATACAAAAAAATTTTATTGATGAAAAGACGTTTGAAATGAGGATTGAATGCGATTTGGGCCGTTTTTAGAACGCAGATTGTCGTTAAACTTAGAATAACGCAGTTTCTAATTAAAATCCTTCTTTGAAATGTGGTTTTATTGTCAAACACCAAAATTCAAAACGGGAAAAAGTTGTTTAGAAATAGCTGCCAAATTAATTTTCAGTTTAACTCATCATTACAAAAATTTGTCGGAACAACTTTTTCTAGGTTAGTGTTTTGGTCTTTCTTATAAAATGTGTGTCTTTCTTATAAAATAAAAAAATTAACTTTCAGAATTAATTTTTTTTTCAATGAAAAAGTAACTGAACTTAATTAAACCACCCAGGTGGAAATTGAAGACGGTACAAAAAACAAAGCGCTGTGAAAGCGTTTGTTGTCAATGGTACAAAAAAAAAAACGTTTTCACAGCGTTGAAAAACATTATTTTGGATTGCTTTTCGAACGTTCACAAACAGTATTTTAGGAGCGCTTTTCATACAAAATTTACAACCGTTTGTGAAATAAAAACACTGTTAAAACATTGCTTTAAAGCGTTTTTCTAACGTTTGCAAAAAGTACTTTAGCAGTACTTTTAAAGAATATATAACCGATTATTTAAAAAACACTGTCAAACATTGATTTGCGCCTTCAAAATGTTCGAAAAAGTGCATTCCAATGTCAGAGTCCCCTTTTAAAGTGTTTGATCAAAATGATAAAGTTTTTTTATATATACATATATATAATTTTAATTATATTTTATTATTTATGTAAAAAGAGTTATAGCAATCATTATTTATGTAAGAGTTATAGCAATTGTCTCATTATGAAAATTTGTAAGAATACACTTAACTTGCACTAATTTCCCAGCAGAAATTACTGCTGGCTTGGAAGCAGTTTTGTCAGGGAAAGTTGAGCAGTGAAACGATTGCATTATTGATGATATCATGCCTGATTTTTGTTCGAGATAGCTCGCGTGAAAGCACTTGTTTCGAGATTCGAAAAGGCATGAATTCACCGCTTTTAATTAGTGCTCCTGGTTTTCTTTTAAAATGTCGATAATTAATGCCTTCTCGGAAGTGCATATTATAAAGCTTTTCAACTATTTAAAATCATGCCTTCTCAAAAGCACAATATTCCTGCATATTTTTCCGTGAAGAAAAAATGCCTCTTGTTTTTATTAAAACCTCTTATTTTCATTAAAATTACTTTTTTCCGCATTTTAAAAAATTTTGATAAAAGAACCGCAAAAATACTTAAACAATCAAAATGTATTGCTCATTTGATGCCTTTTTGAAAAGCACAGCAAAAAGCGACGTAAACAATTAATTAACTCAGGCCTTTTATTAGTGCTGTTTACGAAGCTATATATTTTTAGAAGCGGTAAAAGTAGGAGTAAGGAAGCAGTCAACGTTTTTACTGCTTCCACGTTTTTGCTGGGATGTTTTTTTAAATAGTCGTTGACTAAATAAAATTTTTCTTGAATAGTTAATACTTTTCTTTGCTTTTTACTCGATTATAAAATTACACATCAACACTCCTTACTACTTAAATTTCAAATGAAACTAAACACCAGAGGAAAAACATGCAATCAAGGGAATTCCCTTATTTCGCTTTAGACACATATTAATTTTAGTGTTGCTAACACGTTGAAACCAAATTTCGTCAAAATAAATATTAGATGTTTTTCAATCCCGGATAATTGATGTAATCACGGTTAATCGATTGAAATAAAAAAATCTTCCTTTCGTTATAGATCCCGGATAATTGATGTTCCCGGTTAATTGAATCACGGATAATCGATGCCCATCTGTATTGAAATTCTTCATGACTGAATTCGGTATTAAAAATTAGGGTAAAAGAAGTCTCAGAAAGAAAAATATTGTTAAAATAGCAGAAAACAGTGGCAAAGCCCATTTTAAGTAGTACTGGCATAATAAGAAAAAAAAGTGCTCTCCCAGTACTATTTTTTTCTACCGTGGGCAATTTCCAGCTTGGTGGTTATCATTTGGGTCGTTTTCACAATGCTCTGAAATTGTAAACCAGAATGTTCTACATACGCTAGTTTGACGGTTGAAAAAGCATTTTAAAGTTTTTTTTCTGCACCGCTTTGAAAACGTTGTAAAGTACCACCCTCACACCGTAAATCATGGTTATCATTTGGGGCGTTGTCAAAACGCTTTAAACTTGTAAATCGATATATTCTGAAAACGTTTGTACCACCTTTTAAAATGCTTTTAAAACGTTTTCACGATCGTATTTTTCCACACTGAAAAATTTTTTTTTCCTTATTTCTTTAAAATTGTTTTTATTTTATTAAAGAGTATTTTGCCAAATATTTGAAAAATAGATGTTAAATTCAAATATAAATATTTATTTATATGTCAAAGTAAAAAATTCAAAACCTGATCCACAATTTCTGAGTTTTTTTTAAATTTTTTTAGTGCAATTAACTTTATAAAATTTTGTATAATTAGATATCATGTCAGATATAATTATATATAAAATTAATACAATTTTCTATTAACTTTGTTTTATATTTTGATATAAGATTGTTTATAGAAGCTTATACGCTATTATACATAATTATGTATAAACTATATCGCAGATCACTTAATATATGGCTGCAGACCAAATCGCATATGATTATATATAACGCCATGTCAAACATATTTATAAACCCAAAAAGTTAATATCAACGCATATCAATATTTATAATTATATCAAATCATATAAAATTATATGAAAACTTTTTTAGTCGGGTATGTTTTTTTAACTACATTTGCAGTTGTTTGTACAGTTTTACAATAATTTGCATGTATGTTGTTTCAATTGCATTTGTAGTTGTTTTTACTACATTTGTCAGTTGATTTTTAACAGTTAAAAATTACTTCATATTGCAGTTAATTTAACTGCAAATGTAGTCTACACCTTTTTAAGTGCAAATGCAGTTATTTTAACTGTCATTTGCAGTTGATTCTACCTACATAATTCCCTGAGTGTACATATACACTAGAGTGGTCCAAAAAAACATGAAAGTTGGAATTCGCGATCTCCACAATGTTGCCCCTATTCCTTAATGTCTGAAAACTCTCTGTGCCAAGTTTCAGCTAAATCCGCTGTTATTTAGAGGTAGCACAAAAAGTTGTCTTTTAAGAATTAGTAATTTATCTCTAGAGTAATTTATACAAAAAGTAGGGTTGACTTTAAATTTCATTATTTCTTAACCTGTACGCTATTATTTAACAATTTTTTTTAAATCTGTTGTAGTTAAAAATGCAACTTGTTTCTGCCATGTATGCGTAAATTTCTCAAATCTGATCTTTATTTTAACGAAGATTATGAATCAGCAATCGAAACTTAAAAAAATTTGTGGTTTATGAATTATTCGAGGTTTTTGAAAATTCAAAAAAACTCAAGTTTTTTGAGATATTTTCCTAATTACCTGTAAACGGTGTTATCGAAAAATGCAATCTGTTATACTTTTGCAATTTACTTACCAAGGACCTTCATTATATATAACACTGATTTTAATTTTAAAAAGGATAACAGATATCCTTGCAAATTAACTTAAAATTTGACATTTTTTAATATTTCGCTATTATTTAGCTTGCTATAATTTTATTGCTACCAAAAATCCCATCTCATATAATATGACATTCCACAGATATATATTAATGCAAAAACGAAATTTTTATATTGGTAAATATAAGAAAACATCTTGATAGAAGTTGATCATTGTTTGTATGAAATTTTCAAATTTCGCGAAATCCGCGACTCCGATTTCAATTTTGATTTCATATTCGTAATGTACACCTAAAAATATATTAGATTTGATATGTCGCGATCATGATAATTATATTTAATTTTTCTAATTTTTTCCATTATTTTTAAATAATTAAAAAAAATAGAACAAGTACAACCTCGAAACTTCAATTGCGATGTGCTACCTCTAAACAAAACTTTTTTGGTGATTTTTTTGATCAGACCACTTTTTTTCAAAGTGGCATATTTGCAGGGTTGTGGAACGTGAAAATTCCAACTTTTTTTTTTTTGGACCACTCTAATATACACATATGGTCAAAATAATAAGTACAGACTAAAATATTTTTTTTAAGGCTCGTAGCCGAAAATTTATTTAAATTAAAAGAAAAAACAAATACTATTTTGTTTTGTTATAACCAGGGCAAGGACTTTCATGCAAATGCATGTTTGTAGTCAGTGGCCCAAAAATGATTTTGACCAAATACTTTTCCGAATCAAAGAATTAGCAAAAAAAATGGCATCGATTTGTTGTTGCATATTTTGTTATAAATGCATATTTTTGCATATTTTGCTTTTAAGTGCATATTTTATTGCATATTTTATGATTTTTATTGCATATTTTTGCATATTTTGCACATTATTGCATATTTTTTAATATTTTAAATATGAAATTCGATTTAAGAATTCATACTTTAAAACTAAAAAAAATTCTAAAGAATTAATTATTTGGAAGCTCTGTTGGCAGGTACGTAGCTAGGAATTTCTTTCGGGGGGGGGGGCCTTTTTAAACATTTTTTGGTTAATTTTTCGTTTTTTTTTTTTTTTTGGTATAATAGGGAAAACTATTATTTATAATTTTATAACCCTTACCAAAAACTCGTTATTTTAAGTTAAGTGTGGTCCTTTACTTTTTTGTTTAAAGTTCAGTAAAATGAGAGTAAGCGGAAAATCCTCTTTCTAAATGACAAAATTGCCCACAAGTACGGAAACGCACAAAATCACTTTTCTAGCCCAAAACTTAGTTAAAAGAAATTAAAATGCATACAGATTTAGGCTGAAAAATCGCACAGATGCACATATTTTTTGTATTTAAAAGTTTTTTTTAACTTTGTTCAGTTAATTTTTATATATAAACGTTTTATTTTGCGTATTTCTTTGCTAAATTAAAATCTTTCCCAATGGTATTATTTGTTTATCATTACACCAGCTATCCCTTTTTACACCAGCTATTCCTTTTACAATTTTCCGAAGAGCGCTCTTTTGACCAACTTTCGAGTACGGGAACGCTTTTTGGTAAGAATGGTTTCCGCGGTAACATAAAGGAACATACCTTTTATGTGATAATTCAACAGAAAAATTAATTTATTAATTGCCTGATGCTGATAAATAAAGAAAGAAAATTTCAATATAAAAATGTTTTTTATAAAGAGAGGCACAAAATTTTATAAAAGTATCTCCAAGAGCGCAAAAAGGTAAAGGTTTTTGAAACATTTTAAATGTTACAATTAAGAATGGCTTATAACCATTAAAGAAAATTTAATTTTTAACGCATTTTCTAAGTTCTAAACTGAATTATATATTTCAAGTGTAATTTAATTTCTAGGTGATTTCATTTTTCAAAAATTTTAGTTTTTTTGTCAACATTTAAAATTTTTTGCCATATTACTGCTCATTTTTACAGTTAGGAACTTTCTCGCGTTCACGAGTAAGTTAAATTTCAACTGTTCCATTCTGTTCTTTTATTTTATCCGGAATTATCAAACAAAACATTGCCATAATATAATCTTATACTGATAGAAAAAATCCTGTAAAAATAGCAAACAAAAGGGTTACTCAAAATTAGTTAAAAGGGGCCCTGCAAAGAAAGCTTTTGAAATTAGTAAATCCGTTTTGCTGAATATTAGAGAGATAAGAACAGCAAAAATGCAACTGCTAAGTTTACGAAATTTTAACAATATTTGAGCTAAATTTTGTTTAAGCGAATTGCAAATTTACCTTGCTAATACCGACAAAGAAATGTTGATGAATATTAATAGAAATTATTATATATTCAAAAGTTGATTTATCTTTAAATTTAATTGAGTTGAATACAAATAACGGTCTCTCCTGCTACAAGAAACAGAAATATTTTATAGAAAATAGTAGACTGCTTTTTGCAGTGTAGATTTTTATTCGCATTAAGAAATTAAAAAAAAAACTAAAAACTTAAAAACTTGTTTGTGATATAGCTGAAATATTGTTAATTTAACAAATTTTTTTTTGCTGTTTGTACTTTTCTAATGTTTAGCAAATGTTTCGCTGAGTTCAGCTGTTTTTTAAGCAGCAAACATTTTTGAAGAATTTTATATTAGTGTATGAACAATTGAAAAAATTTATCGAAAGAACGAGTGAACTAAAAGAACACACTAGCTCAAAAATAAAATTGATTAAAATGAACTGCCCAGCAAAATATTGGTAATGACACCTCATTGTTGTCTGCATTACCAATAATGATATATCATTACCTTTTGCATTATTTTGTAATATAAAATAATGACTTCCTACGGCCTATTGTAGTCATTGCTTTTAAATACAAAATAATGACTTACTCGTAATAGTTTAAATAAGTACTTTTTACAACGTTAAATTTTATACATTTATATTTATTACATGTAAATATGTTTTGTGTTCAAATTTTTATGACTAGTTCTAAAATTACACTCTAGCAAAAACTTTAATTTCCCTGAATGTATTTCCTGAAGCTAATAGTATTTGTGTAACTCTTTCTTTTTAAGAATCAAGTAAGCAGTCAGATAACCACTTATAATTCAACTTTTTGTAAGCATGTTTGTAATCACTTATTATTCAGAATCTCATAACTACTTACTTCTCATTTTTTCGTAAGCGAGCGGGTAAGCGTGACTACTTATAAAAACGACCACGCCAAACAAAAATAATGAGTTTAGATGCCAAAAAATAAGTTGTGCGGAGCTATGAATTTCTATTATATAACCACTTATTTGGTAATGAAAGATTTTGCTGGGTGTGAACTATAATGCCCAGTTCTAGTCATTTTTATTCCGATTGTTTGTTTGTACAAAATGTGTAATTTTGAATGGAAATTTCCGGGTATCCTAACATTTTTACTCTCAATTTCTAAACCGATTTCGACAATTTTTAACACAAAACTGGTTATAACAAACAATTTGAATAAAAATAAGCAACTGATAGTGCGTCTATGTTACGTGAACGTGATTAGAATTTCAAGAGCATATCAAATTAAAATCCGAGCTATATTTGCAAAACCCTTTGCGGATTTTTTTTTAGCAACAAGCTGACCGCGATGATTATTTTGCAAGGTCTTCTAATACAGCAGAATCTATTTTTGTTAAATATACTGCAAGAAGCTTATTGGGACAAATCCGAATTTATATATGTATTTAATTTACAGTCACTTCCAGAATAAATTTCTTGTTTCTCCTAAAGTACGCTTTTTCATGGACAGTTATTAATTTCAATTTTAAAAAAAATTATAAAAATCCAACATTATAATGCTTAATTTATAGTGGAAACAAAATTGTAAAATATCAAAACTATGCCAAATTATCACACTATAGTAAAATCAGTTAAAAAAGTTAGTAAAAAAAATGTGTAAATAGTTTTCAATCGCACTTTACTATTTACGAGTATGTACTGATTTTTAGTTGCTGATTTCAGCAAAACATATTACAAGTTTTTCAAAACCGAGTGCTAAACTTAACAAAAACATATACTAATTTAACAACAAGCGTATACTTTAAGGAAATTTTATTTACAAAAACTTGTTGCTTTTTTAGAATTCGTATTTATTTGTGGTTATTGATATATTCTTAGTTTGGAAATAAGACTAAATTTAGTTTTATCTCCAATGCATAAAAAGGTAATAACTGGAGAACCGTTTGCAATTTTTACTCCAAATTTTAAATATGTTGAAGTTATATAATAATCGAAAGAAAAAAAATATTTTTTTTTTTATTAAATTTGATTTTATTTTTTTTAGATTTTACAGTTTGTTTCTTTAGTGTCCCGGCGTTTCGCTGGGTCACGTCTAGGAATCGATATATATCGATTTGAAGTAAGTAACTATCATATAGGGGAAATTGTCACCTTTGGTGGTCTTTTTTTTTGACATAACTCGAGAACCACTAGTCCGATTTTGCTCAAACAAAAAAAAAATTAAAAATTACAATTCCTTTAATCTGTTCATATAACGTTTTTCTCTATACTCAACAGTTTTGCCGGTAAAAATAAATGTATGAAGAAAAAAATATTTTTTGCCTAAAATATTAAAAAAAAGTAATAAACAAAAGGTTATTTGATTTTTATGGTAGCGGTAACAAACTAAAAAAACGGTCATATATGTGCGTGGACAATTAAAAGGAAAAAAGGAAAGTGCACTTTTTTAATTATTTGGGTTTTTTCCGTTGGCTACTTGCATGATTTTGTTACACAAACTAAAAAACGGTCGTAAATGTGCGTGGACAATTAAAAGGAAAAAAGGAAAGTGCACTTCTTTAATTATTTGGGTTTTTTCCGTTGGCTACCTGCATGATTTTGTTACACAAATTGCACCCACATTTATGAGTGGTCATGTTTTAGAACGTTTCGAAAAATTTAAAACGCACACGAATCAGGTATATAGCCACCCTTAAAAGATGCGCCAATTCATAAGTACCTCTCAGTAAAATATTGAAACTTACGTAGTTTTTATAGGTGTTCATTGATCGATTTTTGTCATTCAACAAGTGTCTCCGAACGCGTAAAGTACGATTTTTTTAAAGTGACGAAAAAGTAATAAAAGTATAAAACCGAAATGAGTGCAAATTGTCCAGAAAATATCAATTTATTTTGTTACGTTTGTGGCAAAAGAGCTTTTTCAACAAATACTGCATTACTCACTGAGCAAGTGGAGCGTGCTTTTAAACTTTATTTTGATTCCGAAATAATTCGCGGCGTTTCGTGGGCCCCAGACAAAATTTGTAAAACGTGCTACAATGCTCTTAACATGTGGATCCAAGGGAAACGCAGTTCACTTTCTTTTGGTGTACCAATGATTTGGACTGATCCAGGAGAGCACAGTTCCGATAACTGTTACGCTTGCGCAAACAAAATATGTGGAGTAAATCGTAAAGGCCTTAAACGAAGAGTTTACATATCTGTTAGAAGTGCACAAATACCTCTACCGCATTCGGATGAAATACCAATTCCACTGCTTCCAAGTCCTGACAGAGAAACTTCTTTTTCTATTGAAACAATGGATCAATCGGATTTCACCTATAAACCAACACCAGAAGCCGGCCCATCGAACAAAATAAATCCAATATCACAAGCAAGAATGGACAAGATTGTTGCAGAATTAAACCTTTCTCAACGTGAAGCAGAAAAACTTGCCCAGCTTTTGAAAGAAGGCAACAATTTGGAGCCTAATGTCAAAGTCACAATCGAAGACGACAATTGCTATTCCAACGGTACTACACACTCAACGAAGGGAACACATTTGTTTACTGCCACGATATAAAGGGACTGATGGAGGCGATGGCCATTACTTATGTCGCAGCTGATTGGCGAATGTTCATCGATTCTTCGAAATCAAGCCTGAAAGTCGTTTTGCTACATAAATATAATAAAAAACCAAGCATTCCCATTGGCTACAGCACAGACATGAGCGAAACATACGATTCGATGAAAATAATTTTGGATAAAGTTTGCTACACTGATCACATGTGGCGGATCAGTTGTGATCTGAAAGTCGTGGCGATGCTAAGAGGTCTCCAAGGAGGCTATACGAAAAACATGTGTTTCTTGTGTCTTTGGGATACCCGATTTAAAGGAAACCAATACGAAACGCATGACTGGCTTCCTCGAGATCCAACAGAGAAAGGACACAACTGCGTAAATGATACACTGGTACCAATGGAGAACGTCCTCATGCCCCCTCTCCATATCAAACTGGGAATCGTAAAAAATTTCATCAAGGCCATTGTGAAGCAACCGAAAATTCTTGATTGTTTGAATAATATTTTCCCACGAATCAGCGAAGCAAAATTGAAGGAAGGTGTTCTGAATGGGCCGGATATACGAAAGCTCATGAAATCAAAGGAATTTAAAGGTGCTTTAGACGGTAATGATTACTTTGCGTGGAGGGCAGTGAAGAAAGTCATACGACATTTTTTGGGAAGTACGCGAGCACACAATTACCCCGCTCTTGTGACCAAGATGTTGCACTACTTCCAGAAAATTGGAGTGAATATGTCCCTCAAAATTCACTTCTTGCATCACCATCTCGAATACTTCAGCAAGCAGCTAGCCTCAGAGTCGGATGAGCGAAACGCCGGGACACGTATAACTTGTTTTTGACCGATATAACATTTCCCGTTGGTTTCATCCCATCTCGATTTTGAATGTCGCATAATGTTATTTATACCAATTTCATTGTACTAAAATTATTGATATTTAGTAAATTTTTTAACTTATTTTAGCAAATCGATTATGAATTGCAGTTTACAGCAATTTTTCTAAAATTTATTTAAAATCAGCAGACATATGTTGCTAAAATTAGCAAAAAACGAGTAAAAAGGTTAAAGTCGGGCATGCCGACTATACAATACCCTACACCAGTCTGGTGTATTGTTTGGATCCGATATTCGAATGGGTTAAAATGGGGCTTGTGTCAAAATTTTCTATAATGTGAGTCAGCACACCAAATTTCATTAAAATATCTTAATATTTGCGACCTGCAGTTTGTAACCAAGCCAATTTTGGGGGGACCCTTATATGGGCACTAGTTCTAAACATGGACCGATGTTCACCAAAATCAATAGGCTTCGTCCTTGGGCCAACATAGGTCTATGTACCAAATTTCATCAAAATAATATTTGCGACCTGCAGCGTATAAACAATATAATTTTGGTGGGACCCTTATATGGGCACTTGGTCTTAACATGGACCGATGTTCACCAAAATCAATAGGCTGCGTTATTGGGCCAATATAGGACTGTGTACCAAATTTCATCAAAATATCTTAATATTTACGACCTGCAGCGTATAAACAGTATAATTTTGGTAGGACCCTTATATGGGCACTAGGTCTAAACATGGACCGATATTCACCAAAATCAATAGGCTACGTTATTGGGCTAACATAGGTCTGTGCACCAAATTTCGTCAAAATATCTTAATATTTACGACCTACAGGGTATAAACAATATAATTTTGGTAGGACCCTTATATGGGCACTAGGTCTAAACATGGACCGATGTTCACCAAAATCAAACTTGTTCGTCCTTGGGCCAACATAGGTCTGCGTACCAAATTTCATCAAAATATCTTAATATTTGCGACCTGTAGAGTGCGCACAAGATTGCATGGACAGACAGACGGACGGACAGACGGACATCGTTAAATCGAAATAAAAAAAAATTCTGAGCCGATCGGTATACTATAAGGTGGGTCTATGACCAATATTTTTTGGTGTTACAAACATCAGCACAAACTTATAATACCCTGACCACACAGTGGTGTAGGGTATAAATACCGCTGAACTCAAAAGAGTTAATTTCCCATAATAACAGCAAAATTTTCAGTAGCCATTACAGACTTTTTTGGTTGAGTGTAATAGCTTGTGCCTAAAAGCAGTAAATCTGTAATTTTTAAGGAAAACCAAAGGTTATTTCATCAATTTATGTTTAAGTTATAACAAATATGATGAAAACTATTAGTAGTAACAATAAAAAATAGCCACATATGAATTAAAAGGTGCAAAAAAATTTCAGTTTCCTATTTGCAAGCACATTTTATAAAGTTTTTTTCAGTAAATTAGAGGATTGCATTCTCTTTATTTTGTAACCTCTTTGATTATGCCTAGCACATTTTTACAAAAACGATTTAAAAAATTTTTTTTAGAAAAAAGTTTTTGCAAATGGATTTCGAGTCCATTTTATTTATGAAAACTTCTGAAACCACTTGCTTTTTGATTTCAACTAAAAATAAATATTTTCTATTAAATTTTTTGTAAAACATTGTTATTTTCGACGTATTTTGTTAAGTTTTAAATTTGTCAAATCAAATCATTTCGGGCTCGAGCCCCAAGCCCCCCCCTAGCTACGTGCCTGTCTGTTGGTAATATAACACTGCACTAGAAAGAGAAACACATAGTATACAATATGTTGTCATCCACTAACACATTTTTTATAGGTGTAATTTTAAATTAACGTTTTCGGGTGTTATTGCTCACAAACAGAATGTTGAAAAAATTTTAAAAATTATTTTAAGGAAACTTGTCCCCGAGCATTAATTTCTGCCACTTTTAGTTACGAAAGTGAGTACGATTTTATAGTACACATATTTAAGTTCTATTTTATAATAAAGTTTTTTCAGGTAAAATGCCACACACAAAAATATATTTAACTATGTGTATTTGAAGACATATTCAGTGTGTTCGTTTACTCGAATTTCTTACTACTTTTACTACAATTGCAAAGTTTTTTTTTTACTTTTGTATTGAATATTCCAGCTGTAGTAAATATAGTAACTTGTAGTAAGTAAACGAACAAGCTTATTGTAACCGATACCTGCATTTTTACGTTTATGTTAGTTTTTAATAAATATAATTAAAAAAACATTTATTTTTAATTGCATATTTTTTGGTTTTTAGTGCATATTTCGTTATAAATTCATATTTAAGTGCATATTTTCCATTTTATAGTGCATATTTTAAGCGCATATTTTCGATTTTTTAGTGCAGGAAAGTCCTTGCCCTTGTTATAACATTAGAAATAAAATAAATACTAAAACAATAACAAAAATTAAATTTAGTCTTGTTCAAAGTAATTAATCAAAAAACATTGGACAAAATAATAAGTACAATTAGTTAAAATAAGCAAAACAGTAAAAAATTCAAGTTTTTTTATGCTTAACTAGCGGGCACAGCCCGCTACGTTGTTAGAGTGCCTTAAAGTTTAGGGGGGGCTGTGCCCCCCCCCCCCCCAATTTTTTTTAAATTCGTTTTTTTATTTAAAGTACAGTTTTTATAATAAAAGCCTTCACCCAGCCACCACAAATAAATAATTCTGCACAACAATGGGTTTAAAATAAATAAATGTTTGATCACTTTTTCTCATGAAAGTGTTAGTAATGAATCCATAATAAATTGCAATATACGTGTGTATGTCAAGATAATTTGGTAAAGTGCGAACTTAGGTAGATAGACCCGTAAGTAGTTTTGTTCATTTGTGTTTTGAATGAAAATAAATAACATAAAGCAGGGTTGGAAATCATTTTATAATATTAAAAAACTAGCGGGCAAATCCCGCTACGTTATTAGCGTGCCTTTAAGTTTTTTTTTTTTAAATTCCAGTTTATGTAAAGGTAGACCAGGCAATTCAAGTAAATTCACAAATTCAGTTGGAAAATTTACTGCGTCGGTTTCTTCCACCGGTGCTTCGTTACCTGCAGTGTATATATCGGAATATATAAGTTCCATTCTTTTCTAAGGTTTTTTCTTTTTTAGAAAATTTGTTTAACTTTTTGGAGAGTATGTTTCAATGCTAAATAAGTTTCATATTGCGTGGATAGTGTTTGAATAGGTAATTAAAAGGGATTCTTCACCCCTTTTTGTTCCTCCAAGTAAAAATCCCAAATATATATAATCTGCCTCAATCGTCTGCGAAATTTCAAGTACCAAACTTCGGCAATTTGAGTTATTCAAATTCCATTCTATTTTGTTTAACAATTTCAGTGTTCCAATGCAACTCCTTCCAAGATTCCATTTCGTTCACCATTCCATTGCATTTCGTTCCCATTATCTGTTATTCCAATTCCACTCGTTCCCCGTTTCATTCCATTTCGTTCCTACTGTCTTGTGTATCGATATTGGTATCAGTCGCTTCTCTTCCCATTCCATTTCTTTGCACTTGCTCCGTTCCATTCCTCTTTTAACTTCAGTGTTTCAATTCCACTCGTTCCCCATTATATGCCATCTCGCTCCTCATTCCATTTCGTTCTATAGTCCATTCCTCTTCCAATCCATTTCCATTGTCTATAATTTCAATTCCACTCGTCAAACGTTTATATCCATTTCGTTCCACTTGTGTAGAGTTTCAATTCCACTCGTTTCCTATTTAGTTTCTTAATTTTAGTGTTCCATATACACTCGTTCTTTAAATTTTAGGTTTCTAGCTAAAGACGCAGAAGTTCAGGGGGGGGGGGGGGGGCAATTTTCCCCTTTTGAGCCACCATTTTTACCGCGTTCCTGTCCAAAGTCCTAAAAATGCCTTGTCGATAAGTTAGCCCATACTCTAAGGAAAACATATTATAGATTACGGGTTTCTAGCCGAAGGGTTTGGTTAGGCCATCAAGGGGGAGAATTATTCCGCTTTTACCCCTCCCGGTAGGAATTTCCAAAAATTCCGAGAACGTCTGCATTGGAGGAGGAACCTACTACATAGATAATTTTAGGTCTCTATATCCAGCAGTTTGCCCAACTCGGCAAACAGGAAGTTTTTTCACTTTTTACCCCTCCCGGTATGAGTTTCCAAAAATACCGTCTTAGGGGACGTCTACGTTGGAGAAGGAACCCAAATACCGAATTTAAGCTCCCTAGTTCCAGCAGTTTGGCCAGGCCGTTAAGGGGGAGACTTCCTGTTTTTGACCCTACCTGTGGAAATTTCCAAAAATCTCATCTTAGCGGATGTCTACAATAGAGGAGGAACTTTAGTACCAAAATTCAACTTCCTACCTCCAGCAGTTGGGCAGGCCTTTAAGCGGCACTTTTCGCTTCATTAATCCCCATTTTTGAAATGTCCCTGTCCAAAATTCCACAAAGCACCTTCCCGATAAGTGAGCCCATACTCCAAGGAACATATGTTTTACATTTCAGGATTCTAGCCAATTTTTACTATAAGTGCACCTCTGGGTAGGAATTTCCGAAAATCCATCGACAGGGAATTTCAGCTTCCTAGTTCCAGCAGTTTGAGCAGACTGTCAAGTGGGACACTTTATCTTTTTTTGTCCCTCCCGGTTGGAATTAGGCTGGAAGAGGAACCTAAGTACCGAATTTCAGCTTCCTAGTTCCAGCAGTTTGGACAGGTCGTTAAGGGGCCACTTTCCCTTTTTGAGCCCCTATTTTATAACGACCCTTACTCCAGGGACCCACATTTTAAGTTTCAGGTTTCTAGCCGAAGGGGTTTTTACAGGCCACCAAGGGGAGGCTTTCTTCTTTTTGCCCCTCCCTTTAGGAATTTACAAAAATTCGATCTTCGCGGCTGTCTGCGATGGACATTCATACCAAATTTCAACTTCATTGCCTCAGCGGTTTGGGCAGGCCGTTATTGGGGACATTTTTCCCTTTCAACCCACATTTTTACTATGTTTCTGTTCCAAAATAGAAAAATTACGTTGCCGGTGAGTTAGTCCCACTCCAGGGAATACATATTTAAAATTTTAGGTTGGCCAGAAGGGATTGGGCAGGCCGTCAAGGAGAATACTTTTCCCCTTATCTCCCTCCCGATAGGAATTTCAAAAATTCAGTCTAAGCGGACGCCTACACAGAAGCAGGAACTTACATACCGAATTTCGGCTACATAGTTTCAGCAGTTTGGGCACGCCTTCAAGGGGGAAACATCCCCCTTTTGGGATATCCTGTAGGGAATTCCAAAAATACAAACTTAGTCGATGTCTACTACAGTGGAGCAATCTTTATGCCAAATTTCAACTTCTTATCTCCAGTAGTTTGGGCAGGCAGTTAATGGGGACACTTTTCCAATTTGTGAGACCGTCTATGGGGACGTCTATACCGAATATATTTGGAAATCCCGGTAGGAATTTCCAAAAATCCCGTCTTAGCGGAATATCAAGAAACCTTGTTTTAGTGGAGATATCCGTGGGGGGAGGAAAAAAAGTACTTTTTGTGAAATTATATTTTTTTAAATGGAATTTTTTGGAAAAAGCGAAATTTTTTGGAGAAAGATACTTTATTTTTACAAAGTACTTTATGGAAGAAGGTACTTTTTTTGAAAAAGTTATTTTTAAGAAAAATTTATTTTTTTTGGAAAAAGGTCCTTTTTTTGGGAAGGGTCCTTTTTTGGAAAAGGTATTTTTATGGAAAAAGGTATTTTTTTGGAAAAATTAATTTTTTTGGAAAAATGAATATTTTTTGGAAAAAGGTACTTTTTTGGATAAGGTTCTTTTTTTTGGAAAAAGGTCCTTATTTTTAAAAACCTACTTTCTAATTCTTTGTTTTAACTCTCCCCAAAGATTTTCGATTGGGTTTAAGTCCGGATATTGACTTGGCCAGTAAAGAAGGGCCACATAATTGTCTTGGAACCAATCATTTACCAGCTTAGAAGTATACTTTGGATCGTTATCCTGCTGGAATGTCCATCTGAGAAGCATACTTTCCTCAGCATAGATCAACATCGTATTTTCCAAGATATCTTTGTAGTGGAATCTGTTCACAGTGTCGGTAATTCTTTGTATGGGACCGACACCATACCACGAGAAACAACCCCAAACCATAATATTGCGGCCCCGTGCTTGACCGTCTTCTTTGTAAAGCGAACATGGAACGTCGAACATTCCGGGCACAGTCGTTTCCAAATAAATTAATTTTTGTTTCATCGCTCCACAAAATGTTTTTCCATTTTTTTTACCGCCTGCTCCGGAACAATTGAATCGACTTCTTGCAAACGCCGTCCTGGTAAATGAGCTTCTTGTAGTCTACGACGAACCGTTCGCGATGAAATTACATTTCCAATATCTGCTGAAATCGCTCTTGAAGACACAAATGTGTCCTTCTTTGCAAGAGTTACAATACGGATATCTGTTGTTTTTGAAGTTTTTTTAGGTTCTTCCGCGAGTTTAGGCTTTAACGCTTTTTTTGTAAAAAAAAAAAAATAGCGACCGATTAATAGTTTCTGCTATAGAATGAAGAATGGCCACTTTCTCTTAGTCTTGAAACAATTTTTCTCTCCTCCGGAGAACAATGACTTTTTCGACCCATCGCTGATTTTTTTACTATATATTTCGTTATGAATAAAGATAAACAACAGTAAAATAACTAGCCTTTCCAAAAAACTAGAGCAGACTGCGAAAACAATAAAGAATTCAGCAATTTTTTTTTTTATTTATTTAGTTAAGTCTATGGATAAAAATCCTTACAGACTATAATATTAAAAAGAAAAACATGATTAACAAATACAAATTATAGCCTACGTATTTAAGTACAAAATTATATTACGTTTAATAACATTTACATTTGAAAAAAAAATCTATCATTCATTCATTTCGTTGTAGTGTTTACATATTCTTCGAAAGGGATCAGCATTAGCGTAGTTTGATTGAAAGACTTGTAAATATAACGGGATATAAGAGCGAGTAGATCTTTGAGGAACATGGAGTTGAACATTACTAAGCAGGAAATCAGAAGAAATGTCACCATTAAGCAAATTTATCATAAATGAAACATTTAGCATTTTCCTTCGGCTTACTAAAGTAGGCAATTTAATTCTATCAAGCCTAATGGTATACGATGGAAGATCAGCAGATGGGTTCCATGTTGAGTTTCCTAAACAGAACAAGAGGAATTGTGTCTGGACCGATTCAATACGATTGCTGATAACAGTACTTTCAGGGTCCCAGAGTATAGAACCATACTCCATAATTGGTCTTATCAGAGATGTATATAATTGCCTTGTAACCCCTGGGTCTGTAAATTCTTTTGCCCATCGCTTTATAAAAGCAAGAACACCACGGGCTTTATTTACCATCATCGTGATATGTTGTTTAAAATTTAATTTTGGATCAAGTAAAATACCAAGATCCAAAATCTCATTAACTAATTCCAGCTGGTAGTCTCCTAAAGTGTATAGACCAATAGAATTCCAATTTCTGGAAAATCGCATGTGTTTGCATTTCTTAAGGTTAAGATCCATAAGATTAATGTTACACCAATTATAAAAATTATCCAAGTCATGTTGCAAATAGATTTGATCTGAAGGTTCAGTATAGCTAAGAAATATTTTTACATCATCCGCATACAATAACATATTACATCGTTCCATTACACATGGCAAGTCATTTATAAGAAACGAAAATAAAATTGGACCAAGATGACTACCTTGTGGCACTCAAGAGTTTACAATAATGCTCTTGAAGTGGCATTATTAAAACGTACACTCTGTATTCTACTAATAAGATATGATTCTATCCAGTTCAAACTGTTTTGAGTGAAACCCATTAAATAAAGCTTTTTAAGAAGGAGATTATGATTGACTTTATCAAAGGCTTTGCTGAAGTCAGTATCAATTACATCAGTTACTTGGCCACTATTATATCCGCGGTTAACAAGAGTAGTTAGTTGCAAAAGATTTGTCATCGCTGAACAGCCTTTCCTAAAGCCGTGCTGGAAAGATGACAATAAAGAAGATGATTGATGGCAGAGAAAATCTGTTTGTCAAACTTACTGTGACGGTCGTTTGCGAGGAGCGAATTTAACAACACCAAACAAAAATACGTTTCCAAAAAAGAACCACAATGTTGTCTAATTTGTGTGTATTAATATATATACGAGTGCGTTTATTTCTATAAAATAATAAATGTTACAAAAAGTACAATAAAAATATTTTATGTTGAACTTACCGCAGTGTTTTTCCCTCACAAACTGACTTTACTAACAATATTAAAAAAGCAAAGAACTAAATTCTTATTTGTATAACACATAAGAAGTAACTGTCCTTTAATATAAAAAACTTGACGAATATAAAAACCACTGCAGTAAGATCAACATCAAAAGGGAATATGCAATTATAACCAACAACAGTATGCACAGAACAAAACGTTACTTTAAATTGGACATTAGGGACCTTCACAGATCATTATAAAACAAATTGAAACATAAATCAAAAAATATTTAAATGGACAAATTTATTAAGAGCCATTGCGCGACATCCCCACCCCCGTGGATCGGTCACGATTCACTACATCAAATCAAGGACAGCAAGCTTGGAAACTGGACGCTTAAGAACACCTGTACTCGTTCTAACATCGGCCCGACGGATAACACCATCACTGCCTTGGTACACCTGCTCAACCCGACCTCGCCTCCAATCTCTACGAGAAACCGCCGGGTCACAGATGAGTACTAAATCACCGATGGCAATTGGCTTTGTGAATTGACACCATTTGGAACGCCTGGTCAAAGTGGGCAAGTATTCGTTTATCCACCGATTCCAAAAATGGTCACGCAATTGACGGGATATGCGCCATTGTTTTCTCAATACAGCCGGTTTATCCGATATGACGCCGGCAGGAGTTTGAGAAGTGTTTGCTGCTCCCAGCAAAAAATGATTAGGAGTTAGTGGCTCTTCATCTTCGTGGCTTAAAGGTAAATGTGTCAATGGGCGCGAATTTACAATATTTTCTGCTTCAATTAAGAAGCTTTGTAGAGTATGCTCACGTGGGCTGGATTCCTTTAAAGTAGATCGCAGCACCCGCTTCACACATTGGACCATGCGCTCCCATGCACCACCTTCAGCCGGATTATGCGGGCAATTAAACTGCCAATCAATACCTTTAGTAGACAGCTCATCTTGTATTCGAGCCATATCAAAAACTTCATGAAACTGTTTGGAAACCTGGTCAGCACCAACAAAATTTTTCCCGTTGTCACTCCTAAGTTTAGTTGGCGTACCACGTCGATTAATAAAATTTCGTATGGCAAGGATGCATGCATCTGTAGATAAATCAAACGCCACCTCTAAGTGAATGGCTCTAATGGTGAGACAAGTGAATAGTGCCACCCAGCGTTTTTCATGGCGACGGCCAATTGTTATTGTGACGGGCCCAAAATAATCCAAACCAGTGTAGGAAAAAGGACGAATATATGGTGTTAATCGGCCTTCTGGCAATGAACCCATAAGTGGTGGCACCGGCATTGAACGGCGAAATTTACAAATATAACAATTAGAAATACACTTACGTAAAATTCTTCTAAGGCGCGGAATCCAAAATGATCTTCTAATTTCACAAATTGTGGCTTCAAAATTTTGATGCTTCATTTTTTCATGAATATGCGTCACAAATAACTGGGTGACTGGATGAAGAGAGGGCAAAATTATCGGGCGTCTGGCGTCCAAAGGTAACCAACTAGCTGCATCAACACGTCCATAAACTCGAAGTAATGAATCTTCATCAATGTAGGGCGACAATGTATACAATTCACTTCCCTTTTGTAAATTACCGGCATTTCTTATTATTTCTATTTCAGATGAAAAATTATCCTTTTGTGCTTGGCGGCAAAGGAATACTTCAGAAGTTTTTAGTTCGGCGATAGTTAAACCATTTTCTTCTCCAAGTGGTGATTTCTTTTGACAGCGATTTATAAACCGAAACACCCAAGCAACAGTACGTTTTAATTTTAGAAATGACGAAAATCTTCCGTATTCAAAAATTGTAGGCGTGTTTATGAATAGAGTAAACTTTGGACGAAGTTCTTCATCATTTGAATCACAATTGCTTGCAGAAACTGACTGTGGCCATTCATGTTCATCAGCATATAGAAAACTGGGACCCTTAAACCAACGAAAATCATTTAAAAATTGTACCTGGCTTTTCATTCTTGTAGTTTCATCGGCAACATTAAGACTCGTTGGCAGCCACCTCCAATCGGCTGGACTGGTAGAATCCAAAATTTCTGTAATTCTGTGAGCAACAAATGGTTTGTATCTGCGGCTTTCAGAACCAATCCAACTTATGACAGTTGTAGAATCACTCCAGCAAATAAAACGTGATATTTTTAGCGAATGTTCTTTCAAAATTGTAGACATTAAACGAGTTCCCAAAACGGCTGCCTGTAGTTCAAGTCGTGGAATTGTCATCGATTTTAAAGGTGCACATTTTGTCTTGGCAGCAACAAAGGACAGTTCTATTTTCCCATCAGCGTTTATTGACCTCCAATATGCCACGGCCCCAAAGGCGTCTTCACTGGCGTCGACAAACACATGTAGCTCCAGGTGACTGGGAGCACCATTTTTAAAATAATACCGTGGTACATTAACATTTACAACATTTTTTAGCTCCTGACGCCAATTATTCCATACGTCGCAAATTTCATCAGGCAGCACTTCATCCCAACGTATATTGTGTCTCCATAGTTTTGTAGGATACCTTCTCCCTTCTATAACGTCAGCTTTTACATTATGGAACTTTAAATTGAACCTGAATGTATCATCTTTAGGTTGCCAATACATACCGAGCACCTTTTCTGATTGTAACTCACTGACATCACTTGAAAAATTAACCGGCTGGTCCACATTACCCTTAAGAGCAACAACCACTTCAGGAGAATTCGATGAAAAATTACGCAACTCAAACCCAGCAGATTTATGGATGTCCCGCACTTGTTTAGCAATTTGTATGGCACTTGATGGCGTTGGAAAACTATCTACAAAGTCATCAACATAATGGTGATCCACAATAGATTTGACGGCATGAGGATAATCACTTCGAAACTGTAAAGCGTTGTTTTCTTTGACGTATTGGGCCACACAAGGCGAACAAGCAGCTCCAAAGGTCATCACAAGCATTTCATAAACATCTGGGGCATGGGTTTCATCATCGCGCCAAAGAAATCTTTGGGAACATCTGTCTTCAGGAGCCACAAGTATTTGGTGAAACATTTCTTTGATGTCCCCGGAAACTGCCACAGCACCAACACGAAAATTAAATAACACAGATGGTAAAGGCTTATATTGTTGAGGGCCTTTTAGCAAATTTGAATTTAAAGAGACTCCTTCAACGGATGCGGCAGCATCAAATACCAAACGAATTTTCCCCGGCTTATTGGGGTTGACCACTCTTTTAGAAACATAATTGTTGATAATATTTTTATAAGCAGCACCAAATTCGGGGTTCCTTTTCATTTTACGCTCGATTCCTCGAAGTCTATTGAGGGCCATGGAATAGCTATCTGGCAACACAATGTCATCATAGCGCCACAAAAGCCGAGTTTGGAACCTCCCATCAAGCATTTTGGTATTTTTCAAAATTTCACGAGCACGCAAATCATCTTGGGACTCTATGACTGGCAAAACTTTTACACCAAAATTTTCAGTCTCGAAATAATTTGCCACCAAGTCATAAAGATTGTGGTCTGGGTGAACCGTGAACAAACACGAATCTGTTGATGAGCTACCTTTCATTGGGCCAAACACAACCCAGCCTAAAGGGGTGCTGGCCGCATAAGGACCATTTTCTTCCAGCGGCACTATTTCATCTGGAAGACCAAGATGGCAATGGTCTAACCCAATAAGGATCTTGGGAACCACATTGTTGTATAATCTTACGGGCAGACCGCGATGCTCACTTAAATCCATATTAAAACTTTGAGCCGGCAGCTTCAAATTTGCAACACCATATACATTTCGCAGCGCATATTTTCTTTGCCTGCCGATACCACTTACGTGCAGATTAACAACTGATGCCGTTTCTTTAGTTGCGTTGCCAGCGTACCAATGAAGTTTTAATTTACTTTGATGACCTTGAAGACCCAGCTGTCGCACCAGCGAACTGTCCACCATAGTCACCGAAGAACCATCATCCAATATAGCATAAGTTTCAATTTGACTATTGGGCCCATATAAAACGATTGGAACCACTCGAAATAGCACAACACCTTTGTCAGCATTACTAGATACACAGTTAAGAACCGACTCGTTGCTATTTACAGAACCACTCAGAGCAGTTGCCTCAGTATTTTTCTTTGTATCGTGCAATAATTTGTTATGTTTAAATTGGCAATCGTCGACTGGGCATTGCTTTCGGCGATGGCACATTCTACTTGAATGCCCCACACGAAGACAAGCAAAACATAACCTTAATTTTTTCACTTCATTCCATCTACTTGGCACACTCAATGAAAGAAATTTTTTGCATTCAAAAATTGTATGCCCTGCTTGGCACACAGGGCATTCTGATTGTTTACGTTGCCCATCATCGGCATGAAGGACAACCTTTCGTTTTGGTTCACTATTTTGAGGTACAGTGGTATTTAGCACAATTCTTACCAAATCTGCGACACCTTTGAGCCAAATGTTAAAATCCAATAGGGTTGCATACGGCTTTATTGTTGATGCACAGCGGGCCCATTCCATTCGTTTGCTCATTGGAAGCTTTCCAACTAACTCTTCTAATAAAGTAGGATTTGCCAAATGTTGTTGCCCATTGGCAGTTTCTAAAAAGGCGGTAAGATTCTGCACCATAATAGCAAATGGTATAATTTTATCTATAGAGTTTTCTCCGATGGCTGAAATTTCCTTCACTTTTTGTAGCTGGCAACGAATAAGAATTTCTGGGCGACCATATTGGAAATTTAATTGCTCCATAACCATATTCACATTGTTTGGGTGGATGAGCAATGATTTCACGCTGTCACGGGCCGCACCCTTTAATGCCTTTTGGAGCCTTAAACAATTTTCAAAATTATTGTATTTATACACAGCAGTCGAATGATTAAACGCTGTTGAAAACATGGGCCAATCTTCGGGAGCGCCATTAAAATCCGGCAAATCATAAATTTTCCTATGCATTGGCATTGAACCGCCATTTTGAAACAAATTCTGGGCATTTGGCGGCATCATGTTTGATAATGGCGGTTGCCTAGCATAAATATCGTAAACATGATTTGCATCAGAATAACTCGTGCCAGAAAATGGCGTCTGAATATGGCGTTCACCGAAATCAACGTTCGCAGCGGCAGAATTGGCGTTGGCAGAATTGGCGTTGCCAGTGGGGGCATTGGCGTTGACAGCGGCAGCATTGGCGTTGACTGTGGGTAAATTGTTTTCAATTTCACTTACCCCTGATGCTGGCGGCGTGATATTTGATGGCTGTGGCAGGGCAGCAGAATAATTCGAAGCAGCGGACGAATTGTTGCTTAAAGCAGCTTTCAAGGCTCTTTGGGCACTTACCAGTTGGGCCTGAAGAATATTAATTTGGTTTTGAAGGCCTTCCAACTCTGTACCAGTAGCTGCACTCGATGATGCCAACGGCTGCAACAAAGCATTAATTTCATTTATGCTCTGTAGATTTGCAGTTGTTGTGGTTGTAGCAGTAGTGGCGGTGGCTATGGCAGAGGTACTTCCGGCAGAAGTGAAACTCATTGGCACTCCGGCGGCAGAGGCAGCAACATTTTTTTTCAAAGTTGTTCCAACGGCAGTGGAACCAGCAGGCAATGAAGGCACTCCGGCAGCAGAGGGAGCAGTGTGTTGTAAGACACTTTTTGTTCCGGCCGACGTGGAACCATTTGGTTGTTGCATCATCGATTGTTGTACGGTTGGTTGGTTACGTGGACTTCTTCTTACAGGCGATCGTTCCATTTGTAACACACAAATTTTCGCACGAAAATTGCGAAATAAAATTTGTCAAACTTACTGTGACGGTCGTTTGCGAGGAGCGAATTTAACAACACCAAACAAAAATACGTTTCCAAAAAAGAACCACAATGTTGTCTAATTTGTGTGTATTAATATATATACGAGTGCGTTTATTTCTATAAAATAATAAATGTTACAAAAAGTACAATAAAAATATTTTATGTTGAACTTACCGCAGTGTTTTTCCCTCACAAACTGACTTTACTAACAATATTAAAAAAGCAAAGAACTAAATTCTTATTTGTATAACACATAAGAAGTAACTGTCCTTTAATATAAAAAACTTGACGAATATAAAAACCACTGCAGTAAGATCAACATCAAAAGGGAATATGCAATTATAACCAACAACAGTATGCACAGAACAAAACGTTACTTTAAATTGGACATTAGGGACCTTCACAGATCATTATAAAACAAATTGAAACATAAATCAAAAAATATTTAAATGGACAAATTTATTAAGAGCCATTGCGCGACACTGTTATACATTTCTCAAAGAGTTTAGGGATTGCACTTAACTTTGCGATGCCTCTATAATTCATAACGTTTGATTTGTTACCCGATTTAAATAATGGAATAATGTATGACCGCTTCCAAAATTGGGGAAAGTAGCCACATTTTATTGATGTATTAAACATTATTGTTAAAGGAGTGGAAAAAGCTTGAGCACAATTAGTTAAAATACAACTAGGAATACCGTCAGATCCGCTGTAGTGTGATGATTTAAGATTCTTCAAACAGGTTACTATCTGGGAAGTATTGATGAAAGGAAATGATATAGGCTGATGTTCTACAACTGGAAAAGGATATCTGTTGGATTCATTGTACTGAGCATCAGAATAAGTGGTAGCAAAAAAATCAGCAAACATATTACTTATGACCAAATCGTCGGAAGATTCATGACTTAAGTATTTAATAATATTTGGATATCCAGTAGATTTTCTTTTAGAATTAACGAATTTATAGAATGATTTTGGATCTCGTTTAAAATTAAATTTAAGATTATTTAAGTAATTACTGTACAGCTTCATGTTAAGTAAATTATATTCAGCGCGGGAAATGGAGTATCTACTATGATCTGAAGTTAACCCAGTTTTTTTGTATTTTTTGTAACGTTTGTTTTTTATATTTTTGAGTCTCGACAATTGTTTTGTATTTATTATTTTGACCAAGTACTGAAATCACACCTGTACAAAACTAACACATAATGAAAACAACGGGGAAGCCCCAGTTTTGTCATATTAGTTATTTAAATAAAAAAGAATTGCCATGTTTACTTTCCGTTAAAGTAACTAAAATTAAATATAAAGAAAAAATAAGCAGGTGTACTTATTATATTGACCATATGTGTATAACTTTTAATAGTCATCTTCATCTGTATCACGTCTCTCAATGTTCTGAATCATTGAGTCAATTTCATCAATGGAGTATACCTTTCGCTCGTATAATAATCCCGAAATTGCGAGCTTAACATCTTTAGGTGATTCCTGTAATGCACCTGGCTCTCGTACGTGTGCTTTTGTAAACTGAAAAAAAAAAAATATATATATATATAGGTGAAATCATAAAATGTGATAAGTAGGGCAAGGAATTCCATGCAAATACATGTTTCTCCTCGACAGACCAAAACTAATATGGACGAAATATTTATCCGAATCATCAAATTTAGAACAAAATGGCATCGATTTGTAGTTGCATATTTTGTCAAAAATGCATGTTTATGCATATTTTGACTTCAAATGCATATTTTGAACTTTTTAATGCATATTTGTGCATATTTTGCATTTTTAAGATCATTTTTGATTTTGTAAAAAATTGATAGGTTTTAATTTTCGAGTTCTGTGTCTGTTTGCAAAATAACTAACTTAAATATATTTTTAAGTTTTAAAGTGCATTATTTTTGCAAAAATAATAGTTTCTAGTGCATATTTCCTATATTTTTAATGAGGAATTTTTTAGGCGCATTTTTTCTATTTTTAAGTGCATGAAATTCCTTGCCCTACACTAAGAAAAAAACATCTTAAATTCAAGTAGAAACACACTTAAAATGAATGAAAACACTTTTAATTTACAACAAAGTATGATCTTACTTATTCTAAACAGAGCTTTGAAGAATTAATTCCTTTTTGAATGAATTCACTACCAATCGAATTCAATTTTCTCTAGAATTGAATGAATTCCTTTTCTTAAGTAATTCACTGAATTCATTCAACTGAATGCGTTCATCAAACAACAAATTCAAAGAATTAATTCAATTGCAATAGTTCTTTTTATTAAATCAAATGAATTAATTCACCGGTGAACGCGTTCAATTTTATAAATCCAACGGGAAAAAAAGTGAATTAATTTCTTACTGAATTAATTCACCACTGAATAATATTCCAATGCCAATATTTTTTGCTTTAAACATATCGGATTTTGCTTTTTTCTGTCTTCTCTGCTGATAAACCAGCCAAAAAATTTGGATACTTTCATGAGGGTTCTTACTCAGTAAGTCAAAAATTATTCAAATATAAGACGCGCTCTTTTGGATGCACCACTTTCATACAAGTGAAAGTTTAATAATATGTATATTTTGAGCACTTTTCGGATTCATTTTTGGTCTCGTTTGCTGGCTGAAACTCTAGAAAAAATAAATTATGAAAACTTTATTCAAAAGTTTAATATCGTATTAAAAAAATGGGATAAGGCGGAATTATTTGCTGTAAAAGCAGGATAAAAATTCAAGACGACACAAGCCCTTAAAAAGCGGTATAATCCTGTCAAAAGTGGTATGGTTAGTCAGATTAAGTACACTAATAAAAAAAATCCCGTACAAATAGGTCAAAATTGTGCTGGCGCAAATACTGGTACTATTTCCTGTTATTTTAGCAGATTTGGCTTTTTTAGAGAAAATAACAGAAAAATTAGTTCAACTTAATCCGAACGCGTTTAACAGACTTTTGTACTAACTTTTTTTTATGAGTGTACACTAGGCCGGGTCGATTTGTGGGGAGGCAAAAAAATCGCCCATGGCTCAGGGAAAATCGTATTCTAGGGATCAAAAACTTTGCCGAAGGAACCATACCTCTAAAACGAATTCTACTACCCCCCAACTGTTGACTTTTGTCCCGTAGGGTCAAGTTTTGAAAAATCACACTTTGACCCATTTAGAGTGCCCCAATCGAGTCCAAATGTATGACCGACCCCCACTAACTTTGGAGGGCCGATCCACCCATGCCAGTGGCACACCGCCTGGAACTCCCCTGGGGGGTTCCCCATACAAACATTTTAAAAAATCACCATTTTTGGCACTTTATTTTATTATTTTTTATTTATTTTATTTATTTTTATTATTTTATTTATTTTTTCTCCTTAGAAATTTATTTAGTCAGAACATATGTAAATGAAAAAATTAATTTAACTTAGTAATAGAAAAGAAAAAATAAAAAATTACTGTTTGAAGTCTTTTTTGCTTTCAAGTCTGGGCAATTTCGCACGGCTCTCTAATGTCGTCGCCATAACAGCCTCTACATTTTCCGGTATAACTCGAGTGAAACGCTAGCTAGCAATTGAACGTGTCGTTCTGTTTCTTGTATGTGTGATGGAATTTTTGGATCATTAAACGGTGGATCATCTTGATTTAAATATTCTTTCAAAGTATCGTATGGAATGCTTCGCGTGAATGGTGGTTCAAATACGTCATTTATGTCATTCATATTGATCATTTCCGTGTAACTTGTGCAATAAAAGTTTATATCTGGTTTTTTATAAGCTCTAAGTCCCGTTGGGTCGTCAACATCGGTTCGATAGCGTAGAATTATCTTGATAGCACAGTCGCGCTTTTCTTTGCTATCATCAAACAACAATGATAACAAGATATTTTCCGAATGCGCATAATATGAATTATCTGTAATTACTTTATTGACAATTTTGCGTAAACGAGGTTCTAGAAATCTTGACCAACTAATGAATTTGAAAAATAATCTACTACCGTACACGACAGAGCTGTAATACTTGATATTGAAGTACATTGGCACATAACATGTAATTATAAATTCAACCAGTATTCTTAAATTTGCATCTGGATTTTCCGTTGTCACATATAATCGTAATAGTCTAGCGGCCTTGGTGAGCCACCGAGAATGTACAATTTTCCCTGGTTTGATGTTTGCCAGATCCACTGAAACCACGCCGCTAGAAATTGCATATAAGTACTTGGAATCGGTGGAAAATTCAATTTTTTCTGGAGCAGGGGGCATATTTTTCAACTCAATTTTCTGAAAGCCGTCCACCACCTGAAAATATATAAAAATAAAACAATTAAAAACGGTTGACAATTATAATAAATGAGTGATAGCAATAACTTACCGGAAGAGTTTCACAAGTTTCGATTTGACGGCTCAATTTTCCGGTTGCCGATCTTGGTCCAGTGCTGGTTGATTTATCCAAAGCTTCAAACAAATGCCGAAACGGAAGTTCGTTGAAGTGTAGAAGGCAAACGAACCAATGCAATGGTCTTTTTAACAGCAATTCGAATCGTCGTATAATTCCACCGTTTGGGCCAGTGTTTGTTGGCTCACCGTCAGTGCATATGCCAATTAATGCATCCAGTGATATATTTTTATCGTTGAAAAAATCATTTAATTTGGTTGTTTTGTATTCAGCGGTTTCATGTTCCAGTCTTACGTAACCAATCAATTCAGAATTCGGTTCTCTCAAAATAACAAGATGAGGTTCTTTTACCATTCTAGTATGATACTTCTCATCAATTGTATCTCTCGTTAAAGTATCATCTTTTCTGCCATCGAATGAAAATGCTAACAAATTGGTATCATCTAACCGTTTGCGAAGCACTTCTTGTCTGCATTTCTCTTTTTCTCGGCGAACTTTCGATTTATCCATGATGAGAGGTTTGCCATGGATATCTTTCATTTTAAAATCTTGGAAAAGAGCTGTTCCCATTGCTGATGCTACTCTATCAGGCACGCCAAATCTGTCACATACCAAGGCAAAGTTAAAACAATCGTATCTCTGTGTGTATTGTGAACTTGTGCTTATATCCAAATCTTCTTGAACCGTATGTTGAATCATCGGGATCTTGGTATGTTGGCTTTGATGACGTAGACGTTGCTCCTTGCTCTTCAATTTCCATCGCAAATCCATCCATTGTTAGACTTCTCTGATTATGTTGATCGTGCATAAACTCTTTGAGGAACCAAACCGCATGCACATGGAGCTGCCTTCAAATCGCATTTACATGTTCCAATGAAAAAAATTGTTTCCAGAGATTTTACATACTCTGTAAATTGTTGGGGTTTGTTTCTTCTCTTGATTTGCTCTTGATATTTGTCAAGCAATCTATTCAATTTATTACATACACTTTTTTTCAGCATTATTTCCATACCAAGTTTTTCCCAAATTCCAATCAACTTATCTTGTACTTGAATAGTGAATGCTTTATAGGACAACTTTTTTGTTCGCTCAAGTAAAAATAATATCTCAAGATATCCAGATGGGTTGGTAAATTAAGATCAGTCAAATCAGTAGACACACCAAAAACAGTAACATCATGCCTGGGTATATGACTCATTGGGTTTTCGATAGTTGTTGATGTTGTTATTGCTTCATCTTGCGGTGTAGAGGATGGTGGATTCATTGTAAACTTCTTGATTTGGAATGATTTTTTTTTAAATATTTCTTTATCTCAAATTAGCACTTCACACTTCGAGTTCTTCACAACGACTTAATGCATTCACAAAAACTGTTGCGTTATATATGGTCTAGGAGACGAGGTAATAAGAATGAAATGGTAATTTCAATTCTACCTGTAACCGATTTTGTTGTCAAAACTGCCCATAAAGTACTTACATGTAAATTAAACGTTAATCTGACTACAAATTCTGTTAAGCAAGTGCGCCTTTTATTACTTCTGGAAAATCCTTTATGATAATTTTATGCTCAATTCTACCTGTAACCGATTTTGTTGTCAAAACTGCCCATAAAGTACTTACATGTAAATTAAACGTTAATCTGACCACAAATTCTGTTAAGCAAGTGCGCCTTTTATTACTTCTGGAAAATCCTTTATGATAATTTTATGCTCAATTCTACCTGTAACCGATTTACCTTAAGTAAGTTTACGACATGCAGTTGTGTCTTGTGGTGGCTTAAAAAACCCACACAACCTATTTTACGACCTGCAACAGAACGACACGTTCAATTGCTAGCTAGCGTTTCCAAACGAGTTATACCGGAAAATGTAGAGGCTGTTATGGTGACGCCGTGCGAAATTGCCCAGACTTGAAAGCAAAAAAGACTTCAAACAGTAATTTTTTTTATTTTCTTTTCTATTACTAAGTTAAATTAATTTTTTCATTTACATATGTTCTGACTAAATAAATTTCTAAAGAGAAAAAATAAATAAAATAATAAAAATAAATAAAATAAATAAAAAATAATAAAATAAAGTGCCAAAAATGGTGATTTTTTAAAATGTTTGTATGGGGAACCCCCCAGGGGAGTTCCAGGGGGTGTGCCACTGGCATGGGTGGATCGGCCCTCCAAAGTTAGTGGGGGTCAGTCATACATTTGGACTCGATTGGGGCACTCTAAATGGGTCAAAGTGGGATTTTTCAAAACTTGACCCTACGGGACAAAAGTCAACAGTTGGGGGGTAGTAGAGGTATGGTTCCTTCGGCAAAGTTTCTTATTTTGATCCCTAGAATACGATTTTCACTTAGCCATGGGCGATTATTAAATCGACCCGCCCTAGTGTACACTAATAGAAAACAGCCTGTAAAAAGGTTTGCTAAAGCTGTTAAAAATTAGTTAACAATTACCTTGCATAAAAAACTGCCATGGGCGATTATTAAATCGACCCGCCCTAGTGTACACTAGTACTGAGTGATAGCAATAACTTACCGGAAGAGTTTCACAAGTTTCGATTTGACGGCTCAATTTTCCGGTTGCCGATCTTGGTCCAGTGCTGGTTGATTTATCCAAAGCTTCAAACAAATGCCGAAACGGAAGTTCGTTGAAGTGTAGAAGGCAAACGAACCAATGCAATGGTCTTTTTAACAGCAATTCGAATCGTCGTATAATTCCACCGTTTGGGCCAGTGTTTGTTGGCTCACCGTCAGTGCATATGCCAATTAATGCATCCAGTGATATATTTTTATCGTTGAAAAAATCATTTAATTTGGTTGTTTTGTATTCAGCGGTTTCATGTTCCAGTCTTACGTAACCAATCAATTCAGAATTCGGTTCTCTCAAAATAACAAGATGAGGTTCTTTTACCATTCTAGTATGATACTTCTCATCAATTGTATCTCTCGTTAAAGTATCATCTTTTCTGCCATCGAATGAAAATGCTAACAAATTGGTATCATCTAACCGTTTGCGAAGCACTTCTTGTCTGCATTTCTCTTTTTCTCGGCGAACTTTCGATTTATCCATGATGAGAGGTTTGCCATGGATATCTTTCATTTTAAAATCTTGGAAAAGAGCTGTTCCCATTGCTGATGCTACTCTATCAGGCACGCCAAATCTGTCACATACCAAGGCAAAGTTAAAACAATCGTATCTCTGTGTGTATTGTGAACTTGTGCTTATATCCAAATCTTCTTGAACCGTATGTTGAATCATCGGGATCTTGGTATGTTGGCTTTGATGACGTAGACGTTGCTCCTTGCTCTTCAATTTCCATCGCAAATCCATCCATTGTTAGACTTCTCTGATTATGTTGATCGTGCATAAACTCTTTGAGGAACCAAACCGCATGCACATGGAGCTGCCTTCAAATCGCATTTACATGTTCCAATGAAAAAAATTGTTTCCAGAGATTTTACATACTCTGTAAATTGTTGGGGTTTGTTTCTTCTCTTGATTTGCTCTTGATATTTGTCAAGCAATCTATTCAATTTATTACATACACTTTTTTTCAGCATTATTTCCATACCAAGTTTTTCCCAAATTCCAATCAACTTATCTTGTACTTGAATAGTGAATGCTTTATAGGACAACTTTTTTGTTCGCTCAAGTAAAAATAATATCTCAAGATATCCAGATGGGTTGGTAAATTAAGATCAGTCAAATCAGTAGACACACCAAAAACAGTAACATCATGCCTGGGTATATGACTCATTGGGTTTTCGATAGTTGTTGATGTTGTTATTGCTTCATCTTGCGGTGTAGAGGATGGTGGATTCATTGTAAACTTCTTGATTTGGAATGATTTTTTTTTAAATATTTCTTTATCTCAAATTAGCACTTCACACTTCGAGTTCTTCACAACGACTTAATGCATTCACAAAAACTGTTGCGTTATATATGGTCTAGGAGACGAGGTAATAAGAATGAAATGGTAATTTCAATTCTACCTGTAACCGATTTTGTTGTCAAAACTGCCCATAAAGTACTTACATGTAAATTAAACGTTAATCTGACTACAAATTCTGTTAAGCAAGTGCGCCTTTTATTACTTCTGGAAAATCCTTTATGATAATTTTATGCTCAATTCTACCTGTAACCGATTTTGTTGTCAAAACTGCCCATAAAGTACTTACATGTAAATTAAACGTTAATCTGACCACAAATTCTGTTAAGCAAGTGCGCCTTTTATTACTTCTGGAAAATCCTTTATGATAATTTTATGCTCAATTCTACCTGTAACCGATTTACCTTAAGTAAGTTTACGACATGCAGTTGTGTCTTGTGGTGGCTTAAAAAACCCACACAACCTATTTTACGACCTGCAACAGAACGACACGTTCAATTGCTAGCTAGCGTTTCCAAACGAGTTATACCGGAAAATGTAGAGGCTGTTATGGTGACGCCGTGCGAAATTGCCCAGACTTGAAAGCAAAAAAGACTTCAAACAGTAATTTTTTTTATTTTCTTTTCTATTACTAAGTTAAATTAATTTTTTCATTTACATATGTTCTGACTAAATAAATTTCTAAAGAGAAAAAATAAATAAAATAATAAAAATAAATAAAATAAATAAAAAATAATAAAATAAAGTGCCAAAAATGGTGATTTTTTAAAATGTTTGTATGGGGAACCCCCCAGGGGAGTTCCAGGGGGTGTGCCACTGGCATGGGTGGATCGGCCCTCCAAAGTTAGTGGGGGTCAGTCATACATTTGGACTCGATTGGGGCACTCTAAATGGGTCAAAGTGGGATTTTTCAAAACTTGACCCTACGGGACAAAAGTCAACAGTTGGGGGGTAGTAGAGGTATGGTTCCTTCGGCAAAGTTTCTTATTTTGATCCCTAGAATACGATTTTCACTTAGCCATGGGCGATTATTAAATCGACCCGCCCTAGTGTACACTAATAGAAAACAGCCTGTAAAAAGGTTTGCTAAAGCTGTTAAAAATTAGTTAACAATTACCTTGCATAAAAAACTGCCATGGGCGATTATTAAATCGACCCGCCCTAGTGTACACTAATAGAAAACAGTCTGTAAAAAGGTTTGCTAAAGCTGTTAAAAATTAGTTAACAATTACCTTGCATAAAAAACTGCTGAAATAAACAGATTTTCTTTGCTAAATATTAGTAAGATAAGAATAGCAAAAATAAAGCTGTTAAATATACAGAATTTTATTTGTATTTGAGCTAAATTTTAGTTAATTGAAATAAAAATATACTCTGCTAAAATCAGTAACAAATTTTGCTGAATATTAGTAGAATAAAAAACACAGAAACATTTTAAAAATTGCTTTAAGACATGGATGGTAACCGAAACGAATGCGGTTATTGTTAGGGTAACGACATATTATGTTATTTCGGTAACGATATTTTAAGGGTAACGCTATTTCAGTTATATCGGTAATGGTATTTTAAGGGTAATGGTAGTCAGATTTTTCGATGCATCCCGCAATTTTTTTTAACAAAAAACAAACGAGACTAAAAACAGAACCAATTTATCAACTTAATGTACAAAAAATACTCAATAACCACGTGAAATTACCAAAAACAGAAAATAAAAAATAACGGTAACGGTATTTTAGGGAAAACAATATTTCATTTTTTTCGGTATTTTAAGGGTATTGATATTTCATTTATTTCGGTATCGGTATTTTAAGGATAACGGTATTTCAGTTAATTCGGTAACGGTATTTTAAGGATAACGGTATTCCGGGTATTTCGGTAACGGTATTTTAGGGGTAACGGTAGTCAGTTAAAAGGGTTTTGAATCGATAATGGTATTTTAGCCGTATTGCCTGCCAACCCTGCTTTAAGAGGATAAAAATCTATTTTTGTGAAATCAGTATTCTATTATTTTTCATCATATTTTTCTGTTGATTTTAGCAGGATGACTATTATTTTCAGGGAAGCGACTTTCATGCACTTAAAATCGAAAATATACGCTTAAAATATGCAGTAAAAATGCAAAATATGCACCTAAAAGTGAACTACAAACCAAAAAATATGCATTAAAGATGCAAAAAGAAACTCTTAAAACCACAAAATTCATCGATTTTCAAAAATCATATTTAGAGCGTTTGGTTAAAAATTAAATCCAATATAAATCTTTAAGTAGATGACAACTTCATGTTTTCTTTCTAGTTAAGTACCTACTGCGTTAAGGTTTTCTAATTCTTCCTTTTCTTTATTTTTCATTAAATCTTATTTTTAGTTTTTAAAAATATATGCAAAAATATTAAATTTATTGAAAAATATGCAATAAAAACGAGGAAAAAAGTTAAAGTCGGGCATGCCGACTATATAATACCCTACACCAGTCTGATTTAAAGCCAACTAATGTTTGGATCCGAAATTTGAATGGGTTAAAACAGAATTGTATCAAAATTTTATATAAAATCATAAAAGAAGAGAAAATCGAAAATATAGCCCTTATGGGCGATAGGTCCAAATATGGACCGATCCTATCTAGAATCAATAGGCTTTTTCCTTGGGACCATGTGAGTCAACGAACCAAATTTCATTGAAATATCTTCGTATTTGCGACATGCAGCGTGTAACCAAGTTATTTTTGGGGGGGGGGGGGGGGGGGGACCCTTATATGGGCACTAGTTCTAAACATGGACCGATTTTAACCAAAATCAATAGGTTTCGTCCTTGGGCCGACGTAAGTCGGTGTACAAAATTTCATTAAAATATCTTAATATTTGCGACCGGTAGAGTGCGCACAAGAATGCATGGATAGACAGACGGACAGCGTTAAATCGAAATAAAAAGTGATTCTGAGCCGATCGGTATACTATAAGGTGCATCTAGGACCAATATTTTTCGGTGTTACAAACGTCAGCACAAATGGTGTAGGGTATAATCATAAAATATGCAAAAATATGCACTTAAAAGCAAAATATGCAACAACAAATCGATGCCATTTTGTTGCAAATTCTTTGATTCGGAAAATTATTTGGTCAAAATCATTTTTGGATTATTTATTTTATTTATTTTCACTAGATGTTCTAGCACAACAAGATGAAAATCTTATAAATTATAGTTCTGGTGAGTTTATAAAACATTATACATAAAGAACATGAAGTTAAAAATGTAATTATAAAATAATATTTAAAGGTGAAAATTAGCACAAAAATTGAATATTTAACAGAAGTATTTTTTAGCTCATTTTTAAACTTGTTTGTAGGGTTTGGGATTTCCCGGACTTTTTTATTTCCCGGGAAACACTATTTCAGTACAAATTCAGTCTGTGTAGTGAGAATTCAAAGTATTGATTTAATATAAATTACTCTAAGCACTGCCAAATGAATTGCATGATTCCAGCAGTAAGCACCCAATACTGGACTGTCGGAAACAAACTTTTTCATCACATTTGACCCATTAGATATGGTGGCGATATGTTATTTTATGTTATTTTCCAAAGACAATTAAAACTCTTGTAGTCTTATTTCTACAATTCTTCTTATATAAACCATACATGGGAATTTTTCATTACCATTAAAATTTCATTACCATTAGTTCATACTAATGACAATGAAAAAAATTTCATTACCACTTAATGGTAATGGAATATTTTTCATTAGAAAAATCATTACTAATGGTAATGAAATTAAACTAATGTATAAAAAACTAATTACAATTGATTAAAAACCATTTGTTTACAAAAAAATTCAGACAAATGAAAGCGAACAACGGGTTTGGGCGGGGAAGTTATAAAACATAATTTTTTAAGGAGGATCCATTCCGTTAAACTTTACCTGGATACAAATAACAATGGAATGGAAAGTAATATTTAATTTCAAATGAGCATGAGCCTGAATGAGCATATTCTATCTTCGATTTCAGCGAGTTTTACTCCATTTTTACGTTTTTCTGTCAATGGCAATTCTTTTTTTTAATTTATTTATTGCACACAAAAAAATATTGTTAAACTTTTTTCAATTAAAACGATTTATTAAATTATTTCAAAAGGTGTCAATTAAAAATTAATCCAATAGATTAAATAATTGCTCAAAACTGCAATTTGCTTGCCATTTTTTTTATTCTATCACTCAAAAGCATTTCATAAAAAAAGAGAAAAACATCAGCATATTGTTGTTGTTTTTCGTCTGTGTGGTTGCTTTTATAAATGTTTATGTATCAGTAACAGATATTTTAAATTCATTTTTATAAAATTTTAAAAATTCTCGTTAAGTTTATTATTTTATTTAGTTATATATTTTCATTTTGCATTTTAAATCTGAATATTCATTTATTCTAAAACATTATTGTAAACAAATAATGTAATTTTTGTTTAATAAAATCAATATTTTAGTTAAACAAAAAAATTGCAAAAAATAAATTAAAAATTATTTTAAATAATATTTTATTTAGTTTTCAACAAAAACTATTTTTTTTAATTTTCAAAAAAATTTTGACAGAGTCCTTGTGCCTCAGAAGAAAAACGAAAACTAATTTCTGCGAGAATTTTTCATATAAGTATAAATAAATCTATCAAATGAATGAAAATTGCATGCAGCTTTTATTTTAATAAAATTCAATGTTATGAAATTCAAGCTAAAAATAAAGAAATATATTTTTTTATAGTTGGCATGACAACTACCACTTTATTCAGCTGATTAGTCTTATTTAGAATTTATACAATATTGATCAATTTTTAATCCAATGGATTAATTTTTAATCAAATGCATATAATATGCTATTTAGAAGGTATACGATATTGATCAATTTTTAATCCAAAGGATTAATTTTTAATCAAATATATATAAAAAAACTAATAAAAATCCTAATCAAATGTATCACTATTTTATTGAAAATTTATTCAATTAAAGAGCTACAAATTTGTAATTGAATGGACAATTTTTGTGATTGGAGGAATTTCAACGATAAAATTGATTGAAAAGGCGGTTTTCATGATTGAATTTAGTTTTTATTTTTTTGTGTGTTGTCAATGGCAATGAAATTTAAAATCATTGTCATTAATCAATGAAATTAAATTTTCGAATCATTACCATTAATTAAAAAAATGGTAATGAAAAGAATTTCATTACAATTGATATCAATGCAATGGTAATGAAATCATCAATTAATTAGTTCACCTAATTAATTAGTCCCATGTATGATATAAACCAACCCCAGATTATAAAATGAATTATTTCCGTTTATACATATGTTCAAATATCTCTTTTGTGATATTCTTGTCCACTTATCTAAGATTATAGTAAATCTTCTATTGTTAGAAATATTGCTCGATATTAGGTGTGTTTGGGTACTTTTCCAGTAAAGTCCAGTAAAAATTACTCAGTAACAAATTTACAGAGAGTAAGGCAAAATTTACTCTCAAAAAGAAAAATATCTAAAAATGTACGCAAACAGAAAAATTGTAAGAATTAGTAAAATACTGCTGCCAACTTCTTCCGTAAAAATATCGCTAAATCAAACTAAAAAATCACTAGAAAATATCTAAATTATAAAAAAAATTAAATAGCGATAAATCCCTAAATTGCACGAACTTTTTAGGTTCTGTTGAAAAATTTCACAAAAATAGCTATATTCTTCAAACTTCTTAAAACTTTCTTAAAAAATTATTGATACATCGCCAAATTTTTCGAACTTTTTTGTTTTCCATAAAAATTTACCGATAAATCGCTGAATAATAATGATTCAAAAATTCTGTCAAGGACATAAATGTAAAAAAATGCTAAGAAAATGTGAAGACTGTCTTAAAAAGAAAAATCGCTAGTTTTCCCGCTAATAGCTAAATTATATTTTATCCCCCTAAACGAGTTGAAGTATCGCTAGATTTGCCGAGAAAATAGCTAAATTGGCAACAGTTATTAAAATAGCTGATTGCGAAATAAACCTATTCAAATTATTGGATTAATAAATAAAACCTAATAAAATGATCACTTACTTACTCCTTCCATCGTAAATAAGCTTATATTTAAATATTTTTTATTTTTACAAAAAATTATTTCAAAATTCTTTAGACAAATGTTTTGTTTCTTCAATCATATGTTTTAAATCATATGTTTTTTTTCTTACAAATTCTTACTAGCAAAAATTCATCCAGTAAAAACTTGTAAGTTCTCTGGTATTGAACTGTCACTTTACCCTCTATTTTTCCTCTCTCCTTACTGAGTAATTGTGTAAACAAACACCTTCCAGTAAAAACTTGTACAAATTTGTACGAATTTGTACAAATTTTCGGGTACGCAAACACACTTATTATCATGGTATCTTTTACATGATTGTAGTAATTTAATATAATCTTCTTTACATAATTTAATATAATCTTCTTTATTATAAAAACTTTCTCGAATAAAAGAAGATCTAGTTATGGTGCGGATTGACATTCCGTCGACTGCGGCTAATTTGGATACCATTTCAGGAAATGTTTGCCCTACCATAAAATGTTCAATGCCTATTCAGCTTACACTTTTTTCTTTGGGTACTTTGCTAATTTTAGCTGTAACGTTATTCTTGTTGTTGTTTTCTTCAAGAGAAGTTGCATGACCATCAATTTTTTTTTTGTGAACCAAATTTAGATGTCGAATAACGAAATTTAGATACCTCCGTTAACCATTAGCCTTTTAGGGCAAATATTGCACTGCGCTGCATTGTAGTTTTTTGTGAAGTATTTCCATACTCCTGTCATTTTATTTAATATAAAAGAATATATTAGCTTGTGTATTAAAATAAAGTAAAAATATCACATTTATTAATGAAAAAGTTACTTATAAAATTATTGGCCCTTAATATAAAGGAAGTATTTTAAATTTAAAGTCGACTTTATTTTTAATCATACGGTTTTGTTCATTTTGTGTATGAAAACCTTACAAAAATATTTATATTTTCAAACATTTTGATTGGTTGAAAATAAATTATACTGCCACCTAATATTTGAACTAATATATATATTCCTCTAAGTCCCACTGGAGCATAGTGCGCTAAAGTCGACTTTAACTAAAATATACATTTCAAAAATTTAGATATTACCTACTATCTACTATCGATTATTTGTAAGAAACAAAACTTTTTTTTTCATTTTTCTTTTAAAAATTTTACCAAGTTTTTAGGTTTTACTACTTAAATTTTGAATAAGTTATGCGAAAAATCTTAATTAGTTGAAATGCTCCTAATTGCTTGGCAAAGATTTTTTTTGTGTGTCAAATAAATTGATTCCCTTTTAAAAGATTTTAACAATGCCAATGTCACTACATTGCTAGATCTGTCAAAACAACAGAGTAGTACATTGGAAGATGACAAAGCAAATTATGGAAAACTGTCTGTTGTTGTTTTTGTTTTTTCTTTGATATTTTAAATGTTTAATAACGCTCCTAGACGAGAACAAAAAATTATTATTGAGTTTGTATTTAACTTAACAAAAATTTACAGAAATTCTAAAAATGTCGTCCCCTGACGATTTCCTTAGGCAAGAATGAAATCCGGATAGGGACATGCCTACAACGGATTATTTTTCACAATTTGTTAAATACGTTTGGGATTTTTAGCATCTTTAATTCCTTTGATGCAATGCCATTTTTGTTTTGGTATTTAAAATTTTTTTTATGACTAAAATTAAAAAATCCTATTCCAAACAAAAATAATTTAAAAAATTTAATATTTTTAAAATTTCCCGTTTTCCCGCAAACTTTTCCCAGGAATTCCCGAACCCCAAACCCTACTTGTTTGCGTTGTTTATGATTTGAATTTGGCTAGGAAGATGGTTCCAAAGACTAGTGGTGTAAATAAAAAATTGGCGTTGTGACAAAAGGCTTTTAAAATTTTTTTGGATTATATTATTCCCACGATTTGATCTGGCAAATTGTATTCTACTATATAGGTAGACAGGTTGCATTGATGTAATTATTTTGTGTAAAAAAATAAGGCTTCTAAATTTAAGAAGGTTTTCAAAACTCATCTGATTAATCTGATATGAAAAATAGGATATAGATGCACGGCTTCCTTTGTTGAAAACATATCTCGCAATGTTGTTGTAAGCTACTTTAAGTTTGCCAAAGTCAGTACTGTCACCGTTTGCATAAATCTCGCAGCCATATAACAGAACGGGAATAAGATACGTTTTGGCTAATATATATATATATTTGTTCCTTTTACTCCTGCAAGGAGCATAGGCGGCTAATAGCATACGTATATTGAAAGGGGTTGAATATTTGACGACCCATAGACTCCGAAGCATACTATATATCCTTCCTACGACGGCGTTAATATGGTTAGACCAAGTTAATTTGTTATTGAATATTACTACTCCAAGATTTTTCGAAGAATCTACGAATTCAATTGTATCGTTGTTTATAGAAAGCTGGATATCGTCACTTAAAGTTCGTTTACTTTTTGAAAGAAAAATACATTTGGATTTTGAGGGGTTTATACTTAATCCATTGACAACAGCCCAGTTGTATATGTTGGCCAAATCATAATTAATATTATTCACGCATGAATGAATGTCATTGATTTCAGTACTATTGTAAATTTGGACGTCATCAGCATACATTTGGACCTTGCTGTGTGTAATTATATCTGGTAAGTCGTTTATATATAAACAGAATAAAAGAGGTCCTGGTATAGATCCTTGTGGAACTCCTTTGTTCACATTAAGAGCTTTTGAGTTTTTTCCATTCAAAGTTTCGAGTTGGGATCTGGCAGTGAGGTATGAGTTAATTAACTTGCATGCTGATTTAGAAAAGTGAAACATTTTCTCAAGTTTTTTCGTTAGTATTGAATGATCTACTGTATCGAAAGCTTTACTATGATCCAGTAGAATTAAAAATGAAACCATGTTGTTATAAAGTTTTGCTCTTCAATTACATCCGTTAGCGCTGTAATACAGCTTCTTCCCTTCACGAAGCCAGACTGAAAATCGGATAAAAGTGTATGTTGGCCGAGGTAATCGTTCATTTGTCTGCACATGCGATTTTCCATTACTTTCGATAAAAAGGGTAGAATAGCAATAGGCCGAAAATCATTGTTTTGCTTCGGAATAGGAATAACTTTTGAAAGCTTCCACAGTTCTGGAAATACGGATTTTGTAAGGATTGTGTTGAATAGATACGTAAGAAATGGCAAGAGCTTTTGGATAATGGCCTTAATAAATACGGGATTTATTTCGTTCAAACCAATTGCATTCGACTTTATAGCTGAAAGACTTTCAAGAACTTCACTTTGGTCTACACAACGAAAGCTAAAACTATTCTCAATAGGAACAACGCATAAATCATCATAAAAGTTGTATAACGGCGATTGGGAATTAATGTTACAAGGTGGTGTACTTTTATGTCCTATACCAATCTTGCGGATTTCTTTCCATTTGGATCTACTATCAATGGCTCATATGAATAAAATATAGATATTACTAATAGGGGGAAATACAGGGTTTTTTAAGCAATTAATTCACAAATCTAGTCTGCTTGGGAGTAGACTAGAAAATTAATTTTTTAATTTTCGTTTACATTTCATGCTATTCTACCTGCCAATTGCTAAATTTGGAGTTAAAAGCCATTCCTAAGCCCAAAGTAATTACTTCGAAGTAATTGCTAAGTTTTATTCATATGACCCAATGGCTGAGGAAAATTTTCTTCTATAAAATAGGGATTTCGCCCCCTGTATGCCTTGTACAACATCTTTTCTAGCAGATTTAAAAATAAGTTGAAGTTCAAAAGTTTTAAATTTTTTCCACTTGCTATGTGCGGCATTACGTTTTGCTATTAATATTTTTATTTCCGGAGTAAACCATGGTTGTTGATTGGGCTTAATTACTTTAGTTTTTGTGGGAACACATACATCAAATAACTGTTTAACATTGGGTCATATGAATAAAACTTAGCAATTACTTCGAAGTAATTACTTTGGGCTTAGGAATGGCTTTTAACTCCAAATTTACCAATTGGCTGGTAGAATAGGATGAAATGTAAACGAAAAGTTAAAAATTTAATTTCTAGTCTACTCCCAAGTAGACTAGATTTGTGAAGTAATTGCTTAAAAAACCCTGTATTTCCCCCTATTAGTAATATCTATTTTTTATTCATATGAGCCATTGTTTTGAATAAACAGCAATTGGTCGTTAACATCATCAAATGATTAATGACTACAAATATGCATTTGCATGAAATTATTATTATATTTAACATTAACCCTAGTTATTATATTTAAGTTTATTTTTGCTTTTCTAATCTTACTAATATTTAGCAAAAATCGGCAAAAAAATTTCTACAGTCACTTTTAAATAATAATCCTATAAAAATAGCAGAAAAAGCTACTATGTATGTAATTATTTTGATATTTTCACAGGTTTATTTCTATGAGTGTATGAATAAAATTTTATTGTGTCTAACTGCTTTACCAAATTTAAGTGCTTTAAGGACAATTCTAATGTTTGGATCGGAAATTTGAATGGGTTAAAACAGACTTGTGTCAAAATTTTCTATAAAATCATAAAAGAAGAGAAAAGTGAAAATATAGCCCTTATGGGCGATAGTTCCAAATATGGACCGATCCTATCTAGAATCAATAGGCTTTTTCCATGGACCACGTGATTCAACGCACCAAATTTCATTGAAATATCTTCGTATTTGCGACATGCAGCGTGTAACCAAGTTAATTTTGGGGGACCCTATTACCCTTATGGGCACTAGGTCTAAACATGGACCGATTTTAACCAAAATCAATAGGTTTCGTCCTTGGGCCGACATAGGTCTGTATACCAAATTGCATTGAAATATCTTCGTATTTGCGACCTGCAGGTCTAAACATGGACCGATTGCAACCAAAATTAATAGGCTCCGTTCTTGGGCCGACATAGGTCTGTGTACCAAATTTCATTGAAATATCTTCGTATTTGCGACCTGCAGGATGTAAAAAAGAAAATTTTGGGGGGTACCCTCATATGGGCACTAGGTCTAAACATGGACCGATTTCAACCTTGGGCCGACGTAAGTCGGTGTACCAAATTTCGTCAAAATATCTTAATATTTGCGACCTGTAGAGTGCGCACAAGAATGCATGGACAGACAGACAGACGGACGGACAGACGGACATCGTTAAATCGAAATAAAAAAAAATTTTGAGGCGATCGGTATACTATTAGGTGGGTCTAGGACCAATATTTTTTGGTGTTACAAACATAAGCACAAACTTATAATACCCTCTCCACGTAGTGGGGTAGGGTATAATAAGAGACTCATAAATATTTCTACGTCATATTGAGCCATAAAGTATTTTTCCCAGGCTTAAGGTTTAAATAAAGAAGAATGAATTCTTCACTTAATATTCGTATGTAGGAGGCGAAAAAACTTCAAAAAGTTTTAGAGGAAGTCTGTGCAAAAAAGTCGACATTTGTTGATCGGTGTAATGTTTTTGAGGCCCCATTGGATGTTTATTTTGTTATTGCTATTTTCTGTATTATGTATATTTTTAAATTCTGACTTAAATTTTTTTAATTTAATTTTTTTTTAATTTTGTTTAAAATTTTATTATTTATTATTTTTTTATTGTTTTAAAATGAATGAGGGGCCGCACTAAATTGGTTGACGGGCCGCTTTTGCCCATGTATGATATACATATACACAACTTATTAAACAATAACTTCAACAATGACGTTCTTGAAAATATTGAATAAAGTAAAAAATATATTTATGACACTATAATTATATTACTTTACATTACATTATTAAAATTACAAATACTTACCATTTATTTACAAAAAAAAATACATTGGCTAATAGATACATATTACTAATATGGGGAAATACTGGGTTTTTTAAGCAATTACTTCACAAATCTAGTCTGCTTGGGAGTAGACTTGAAATTTAATTTTTTACTTTTCGTTTACATTTCATGCCATTCTACCAGCCATTTGTTAAATTTGGAGTTAAAAGCCATTCCTACACGCAAAAAATAAAAAGTGTATAATCAACTAAAAACGGCGTATAAGTTACCAAAGTTTATTGTATATTATACAACTTCAAAAGTTCTTCGATAAGTTATATAAAAAACTTAGGTGAACAGTTAATAAAGAAAACTATTAACATCTATACTTAAAAACTTTGGTAACTTTTCATCTCTTGGTCTTTTTTAAAATTTCGAAGTATTTTACTAATTCGAACAATTTAATTTAGTGCACTTTATGCATTTTTATATATAAAATGGTCAAAGCCAGTTTTATATTTTTTAACCCTTTAAATAAAACAGATAAATATTATTTATTTTTTAAAAAATATGTTTATTATTTATTACAAAAAACAAAATAAAGTTAGTCTCCTATAATAGCTGTATTTGTGTGACTCTCTATCAGTGTTATCAAGAACGATTTTGACAGTTTTTCAACGTATTTCGGCTTTCTACTGTCAAAATTGTTCGAGATATCATTGATAGGAATGCCGCACAAACACAGCTAATATATAAAAGATTAAAGGCTCAATTAGACGTGCCATAACCATATAAAACAGCTGTTCAAACCAATCTTATGGGCTACAATGTATTCGATTATAGGTGACATGCCATAACGCCATAACCGTAGATACCAATTGAATTTTGGTTGTCTGCTATGGCGTTATGGTTACGGCTATGGCGTTATGGCACGTCTAATTGAACCTTAAAGAACGTAAGGGTTTGTCTTTAGAAAAAATAAGTTCTCAGAATCTGAGAGATTTCCTATACGAAAAATTTCTTAGAATCTAAGGGCTTTCCTAGGAAAAAAGTACTCTAAATCGGAGAGATTTTCTTTAGGAAAAAGTCCTCATAATCTGAGGACTTTTCTATAGGAAATCCTGAATCTAAAGGGTCCTCAAAATCTAAGGGTTTTTATAATAAAATTCCTCAGAAACTGGAGGCTTTTCTACAGAAAAATTTTTCAGAAGTTGATTGTTTTAATATAGGAAAAGTTCTTAAGGCACATCTACATGAAAAAGAATTCTGCTAGAGAAAGAATCATTCACAATGGAGCTACTTAGAGGTGTTTTTTGTTCTATTTATAGCAGTTTTCTCTCCCGTGTAGATGTGCCTTAGGAATCTGAAGGTTTTAGGAAAAGTTCTTAAGGCACATCTACATGAAAAAGAATTCTGCTAGAGAAAGAGAAAAAATCATTCACAATGGAGCTACTTAGAGGTGTTTTTGTCCTATTTATAGCAGTTTTCTCTCCCGTGTAGATGTGCCTTAGGAATCTGAAGGTTTTTTGTATGAAAAAGTTCTTATCTTATTTTTTCTTATGGGTAAACCTTTTGATTCAGAGAAATTTTTCAAATGAAAAACCCCTAGATTCTAAATTAATTTTCCTATACAAAAAACCTACGGACTTTTTCATATAGCAGTACTCCCAAATTCTGAAAACTGAGGAGTTTTTCCTACAGATTCTGAGGACTTTTTCTATAGAAAAACCATCAGAATCTGAGGATTTTTTTTCATAGCAAAACCCTCAAATTCTGAAAACTGAGGATTTTTCCTACAGATTTTGAGGACTTTTGTCTGTAGCAAAACACTCAATTTCTAAGCCTTTTTCCTACAGGAAATCTCTCAGATTCTGAGAACTTTTCGTATATAATATCTTCAGATTCTGAGGAATTTTTCTCATAGAAGAACAATCAGATTCTGACTTTTTTATTGAAATGTCCTCAGATTCGAGGACGTTTTCTCATAGAAAAACCCTCAAATTATGAGAACTTTTAACTGGCAAATATTTGACTCACTATTTTATTCCATTTTCTGTTGGTCCCATGTTTGCCAAAATTCTTCATGCTGAGTACTCATCCAGATATGTGAAACCAAAAGGATACTAGAAAACATAAAACTAATAGTAAGAGTTATGTATTGTTATTAAATAATTTAAAATCTCAATATACTTACATACATGTTAGTAATATGCTCCAATTTCGGAAGATATTGTGGTAATACCTTATTTTTATTGTCACAATAAATATTTTAATAAATGGCTTCAAATGTCGCGAATTTATCTTCCATAAGTGTTGCTATGTTCTGCTTTCGGGTGACAGTTCCTCCCAACGGAAGACACTTCCGCAATGCTGTTTGCTAGGTTGCAAACTTTTTTATATTTTGGTTTTTTGTTTCAGCTAACTATTATTTTTCAGCAAACTGTTATTTTTACAAATTATCTTTTTTTATTTTTGAAGACTTTTTGTTTTGTTTTCTTTTTTTTAGTTTTTTTTCTTTTTTGCTCCCCATTTTTTTTGCCGGGTTACCTTTTGTCATTTATACTTCATTCTTTGGCATGATATAAAATTAGCATTGATCTATCAACCAATTTGGGAAAATGTAAAGTTGATGTGTTTACATTTGGAAGTTTGTACGCTTTGCTTTAGAAAGTTACCAAAAAAACTTAGGTAAGATACAAAATTGTATAGTTTGGAAAATGAACAAACTAAAATATTTTAAAGTATAAAAATACTTATCATCAACTAAGGGAACTTTGTTATTTTACAAAATAAGTGGTACATGTAGTTTATACTTGGACTGCGGTTATTTATACATGAATTGTGTAATTTCTGTCAATTCTTTATAAAAAAAAAATTACAAAGTTGGCTTCGATACCTTTACACTAGTTTTTTTTTGCGTGTAAGCGCAAAATAATTACTTCGAAGTAATTGCTAAGTTTTATTCATATGACCCATTAACAGTAAACATTGGCTCATATGAATAAAAAATAGATATTACTAATAGTGGGAAATACAGGGTTTTTTAAGCAATTACTCCACAAATCTAGTCTGCTTGGGAAGTAATTGCTAAGTTTTATTCATATGACCCATTGAATATTGACAAAATTTTAATTAAAAGTGTATTTTTTTCGGCCACGAATTTAATGTTCTTTATTTTTCGCCATGAGTCTGCAAGAATGACATATGTATGAATAAATGGTTAATTATTTTTTGACAAATGTCAGTATGAACATATTTAGTACATTTAAATTTATTTTAGAAATGTTTTTTCAAAATCTAATATTTTTAAATCAAATATGAAAAATATTTGATTTAATTATGATTTGTTTTCTCTGTGTAGTGATAAGTTTTTAGGCCAAATTTGTGGGATATAAAAGTGTTAATATTTCCGTTTTTTCTTAATGGAATCAGTAAGTTTAGTCATTGTTAATCTAACTCCAAAAAATGTCTTCTATAAGTTTTCGCAAAAACTTTTTTTCCATAATTATAGATTTTTTTGTGGTAACGAAGTTTACATTTCCACAAGGAAAATACATAACAAACAAAATTGCATACCCAAGTAAAAAAGTTTTGACATCTATATATATAAAAAGAAGTGTACATTTTGATGTCACCACTAACTGCGGAAACGGGTCAACCAATTTCAGGGTATGTTGAGGATGGTCTGTAGATGGTTTATGTGAAGTTTGCACGAAATCGGCCAAGTGGTTCCGGAGATATGGCATTTAGATTTTCATATATATTTTCTATATATCCCCATACAAAATTTTCGTGTTGCTATGACAACCAGGCCTTGGCGTTACTATGACAACCAGGCAGCACTTATAGCTTTAACCTAATCTAATCTCAGCTCATCCTATCTAATTTATCTCATCTCAATTTTTTTTTTTTTTTTTTGTGGAAACACTTTTTTTTTGTGGAAACATTTTTTTGTTTTGTGGAAACTTTTTTTTTTTTGTTTTCTGTGAAATATTTTTTTTTGTGGAAAAAGTTTTTTGTTTTTTTTTGTGGAAACACCTTTTTTGTGTGGAAACATTTTTTTTGTGGCAACTTTGTTTTTTTTTGTGAAATATCTTTTTTTTTTGTGGAAAATTTTTTTTTGGAACCATTTTTTTTTTTTTTTGTTGAAACACTTTTTTTGTTGAATTTTTTTTTGTGCAAACATTTTTTTTGTGGAAACGCCTTTTTTTTTGTGCAAACATTTTTTTTTATGCAAACACTTTTTCGTGTCCATACATATAAAATTTTCGTGTTGCTATGACAACCTTCGTCTTGCTATGACAATCAGGCCTTGGCGTTGCTATGACAACCACCTAATATAATCCAATCTAATCTTAATCCCTAATCCTTAATACTTAATCATCAATCCTTAATCTTTAATCCTTAATCTTTAATCCTTAATCCTTAATGCTTATCTTATATTATCTTATCTTATAAAATTTTGCGTGCTGCTATGACAACCAAGCCTTGGCGTTACTATGACAACCAGGCAGCACTAACCTAATCTAATCCAACCTTATTTAGCGTGTTGCTTTATTTGGAAAGGGGATAAAGAAGAGATAGGAGGTGTTGAAATATGAAAGGCCTCAAATATGACAACACTGTAATTGCGCGATATGTTGAATTTTAGAACAGTTGTTGCGCGCCATTTGATGGTGAGTTGGCGAACTTTTGTTGAGGCTGTTTATTTCAAAGACCTGTTTTATTATTTTACTTCGGTGGGGTTAAGTGTTATGGGAATAGTGAAGGAGGACACTCTATTAGGGATAGAAAAGTCATACACATTATTTTTCCAAATTGATGTTGCGGTAGCTGGGGATCGAACCCGCAACCACATGTCTAACAGTTCATCGCGCTAATCATTACACCACAGCCCTCACATCGTCATAGTTATTTATTGTTAACTAGCGGGCGCAGCCCGCTACGTTGTTAGCGTGCCTTAAAGGTTAAGGGGGGGGGGGGGGGCTTCGCCCTCCACAATTTTTATTAAATTCGTTTTTTATTTAAAGTTTTTTTATTTAAAGCCTTCACCCAGCCACCACAAATAAATAATTCTGCACAACAATGGGTTTAAAATAAATAAATATTTGATCACTTTTTCTCATGAAAGTGGTTTGTTAGTAATGAATCCATAATAATTTGCAATATACGTGTTTATGTCAAGATAATTTGGTAAAGTGCGAACTTAGGTAGATAGACCCGTAAGTAGTTTTATTCATTTGTGTTTTAAATGAAAATAAAAAACGTAAAGCAGGGTTGGCAAGCGATTTATAATATTAAAGATAGCGGTCGCAACCCGCTACGTTGTTGGCGTGCCTTAAGGTTTAGGGGGGGGCGCCCCTCCCCCCGACAATTTTTTTTAAATTCGCTTTTTATTTAAAGTACAGTTTTTATAATAAAAGCCTTCACCCAGCCACCACAAATAAATAATTCTGCACAACAATGGGTTTAAAATAAATAAATATTTGATCACTTTTTCTCATGAAAGTGGATTGTTAGTAATGAATCCATAATAAATTGCAATATACGTGTGTATGTTAAGATAATTTGGTAAAGTGCGAACTTAGGTAGATAGACCCGTAAGTAGTTTTGTTCATTTGTGTTTGGAATGAAAATAAATAACGTAAAGCAGGGTTGGAAAGCATTTTATAATATTAAAAATAGCGGGCAAAGCTACGTTGTTAGCGTGTCTTAAAGTTTTTTTTTAATTCCAGTTTATGTAAAGGTAGACCTGGCAATTCAAGTAAATTCACAAATTCAGTTGGAAAATTTACTGCGTCGGTTTCTTCCACCTGTGCTTCGTTACATGAAGTTTAAATATCGGAATATCCATTCCTTTTCTAAGGTTTTTTCTCTTTTAGAAAATTTTTTTAACTTTTTCGAGAGTATGTTTCAATGCTACATAAGTTTCATATTCCGTTGATAGTGTTTGAACAGGTAATTCCCTCTTCCAATCCATTTGCATTGTCTATAATTTCAATTCCACTCGTTCAACGTTTATATCCATTTCATTCCACTTGTGTAGTGTTTCAATCCCACTCGTTTCCTATTTAGTTTCTTAATTTTAGTGTTTCATATACACTTGTTCTTTAAGTTTTAGGTTTCTAGCTAAAGACGCAGACGTTAAGGGGGGGGGGGCAATTTTCCGCTTTTGAACCACCATTTTTACCACGTTCCTGTCCAAAGTCCTAGAAATGCCTTGTCGATAAGTTAGCCCATACTCCAAGGAAAACATATTATATATTACAGGTTTCTAGCCGAAGGGTTCGGTTAGGCCATCAAGGGGGAGAATTATTCCGTTTTTACCCCTCCCGGTAGGAATTTCCAAAAATTCCGTCTTAGAGGACGTCTGCGTTGGAGGAGGAACCTACTACATACATAATTTTAGGTCTCTATATCCAGCAGTTTGGCCAGGCCGTCAAGGAGGAAGTTTTTTTCCCTTTTTACCCCTCCCGGTATGAATTTCCAAAAATACCATCTTAGGGGACGTCAACGTTGGAGAAGGAACCCAATTTAAGATCCCTTGTTCCAGCAGTTTGGCCAGGCCGTTAAGGGGGAGACTTTTCCTGTTTTTGACCCTACCTGTAGAAATTTCCAAAAATCTCATCTTAGCGGATGTCTACAATAGAGGAGGAACTTTAATACCAAATTTCAACTTCCTACCTCCAGCGGTTTGGGCAGGCCTTTAAGCGGCACTTTTCTCTTCATTAATCCCCATTTTTGCAATGTCCCTGTCCAAAAAGCACCTTCTCGGTAAGTGAGCACATACTCCAAGTAACATATGTTTTACATTTCAGGTTTCTAGCCAACTTTTACTATTTGTGCCCCTCTCGGTAGGAATTTCCGAAAATCCATCGACAGGGAATTCCAGCTTCCTAGTTCCAGCAGTTTGAGCAGGCTGAGAGGAACTTAAGTACCGAATTTCAGCTTCCTAGTTCCAGCAGTTTGGACAGGTCGTTAAGGGGCAACTTTCCCTTTTTGAGCCCCCATTTTATAAGTATCTTTTTAATAAGTTAGCCCTCACTCCAGGGACCCACATTTTAAGCTTCAGGTTTCTAGCCGAAGGGGTTTTTACCGGCCCCAAGGTGAGGTTTTTCTTCTTTTTGCCCCTCCCTTTAGGAATTTACAAAAATTCCATCTTCGCGACTATCTGCGATGGATGAGGAACATTCATACCAAATTTCAACTGCATTGCCTTAGCGGTTTGGGCAGGCCGTTAGTGGGGACATTTTTCCCTTTCAACCACCATTTCTATGTTGCTGTTCCAAAATAGAAAAATTACGTTGCCGGTGAGTTAGTCCTACTCCAAGGAATACATATTTAAAATTTTAGGTTGGCCAAAAGGGATTGGGCAAGCCGTCAGGAGGAGACTTTTACCTTATTTCCCCTCCCGATAGGAATTTCAAAAATTCCGTCTAAGCGGACGCCTACACAGAAGGAGGAACTCACATACCGACTTTCCTTTTGGGATATCCTATAGGGAATTCCAAAAATACAAACTTAGTCGATGTCTACTACAGTGGAGGAACCTTTATACCAAATTTCAACTTCTTAGCTCCAGTGGTTTTGGCAGGCACTTTTCCAATTTGTGAGACTGTTTATGGGGAGACTTTTCCCCTTTTTGCCCGTTCCGGTATGAATTTCCAAAAATCCCGTCTTAGCGCACGTCTATGCCGAATATCAAGAAACCTTGTTTAGTGGAGATATCCGTGGGGGGAGGAAAAAAAGTAGTTTTTTTGAAATTATATATTATTTTAAATGGTACTTTTTGGAAAAACGAAATTTTTTGGAAAAAGATACTTTGTTTTTACAAAGTACTTTATTTGTACTTTTTTTGGAAAAGGTATTTTTTTTTAAAAAGGTGTTTTTTTTTTGGAAAAATGTATGTTTTTTGGAAAAAGGTATTTTTTTGGAAAAGGTACTTCTTTTGGAAAAGGAAAATTTTTTTAGAAAAAGGTACTTTTTTTTGGGAAAAGGTACTTTTTTTTGGAAAATGTACTTTTTTTGAAAATAGGTATTTTTTTGAAAAAATGTATGTTTTTTGGGAAAAGGAACATTTTTTTAGAAAAAGGTACTTTTTTTGGGAAAAGGTACTTTTTTTTGGAAAAGGTACTTTTTTTGAAAAAGTTATTTTTTTGGAAAAATGTATGTTTTTTGGGAAAAGGTACTTTTTTTTAAAAAAGATACTTTTTTTGGAAAAAGGAATTTTTTTTGGAAAAAGGTACTTTTTTTTGGAAAAAGGTACATTTTTGGAAAAAGGTACTTTTGTTTGGAAAAAGGTACTTTTTTTGGAAAAAGGTACTTTTTTTGAAAAAAAGTACTTTTTTTTGGAAAAAGGTACTTTTTTTGGAAAAAGGTACTTTTTTTGGAAAAAGGTACTTTTTTTTGGAAAAGGGTACTTTTTTTGGAAAAAGGTACTTTTTTTGGAAAAAGGTACTTTTTTTGGAAAAAGGTACTTTTTTTGGAAAAAGGTACTTTTTTGGAAAAAGGTACTTTTTTTTGGAAAAAGGTACTTTTTTTGGAAAAAGGTACTTTTTTTGGAAAAAGGTACTTTTTTTGGAAAAAGGTACTTTTTTTGGAAAAAGGTACTTTTTTTGGAAAAAGGTACTTTTTTTTGAAAAAGGTACTTTTTTTTGGAAAAAGGTACTTTTTTTGGAAAAAGGTACTTTTTTTTTGGGAAAAAGCTACTTTTTTTGGGAAAAAGCTACTTTTTTTGGGAAAAGGTACTTTTTTTTGGAAAAGGTACTTCTTTTGGAAAAGGAAAATTTTTTTAGAAAAAGGTACTTTTTTTTGGGAAAAGGTACTTTTTTTTGGAAAATGTACTTTTTTTGAAAATAGGTATTTTTTTGAAAAAATGTATGTTTTTTGGGAAAAGGAACATTTTTTTAGAAAAAGGTACTTTTTTTGGGAAAAGGTACTTTTTTTTGGAAAAGGTACTTTTTTTTGGAAAAGGTACTTTTTTTGAAAAAGTTATTTTTTTGGAAAAATGTATGTTTTTTGGGAAAAGGTACTTTTTTTTAAAAAAGATACTTTTTTTGGAAAAAGGAATTTTTTTTGGAAAAAGGTACTTTTTTTGGAAAAAGGTACTTTTTTTGGAAAAAGGTACTTTTTTTTTTGGAAAAAGGTACTTTTTTTGGAAAAAGGTACTTTTTTTGAAAAAGGTACTTTTTTTTGGAAAAAGGTACTTTTTTTGGAAAAAGGTACTTTTTTTGGAAAAAGGTACTTTTTTTGGAAAAAGGTACTTTTTTTTGGAAAAGGTACTTTTTTTGGAAAAAGGTACTTTTTTTGGAAAAAGGTACTTTTTTTGGAAAAAGGTACTTTTTTTTTGGAAAAAGGTACTTTTTTTGGAAAAAGGTACTTTTTTTGGAATAAGGTACTTTTTTGGAAAAAGGTACTTTTTTTTTGGAAAAAGGTACTTTTTTTGGAAAAAGGTACTTTTTTTGGAAAAAGGTACTTTTTTTTGAAAAAGGTACTTTTTTTTGGAAAAAGGTACTTTTTTTGGAAAAAGGTACTTTTTTTTTGGGAAAAAGCTACTTTTTTTGGGAAAAGGTACTTTTTTTTGGAAAAGGTACTTTTTTGGAAAAAGGTACTTTTTTTGTCCCCTTTTTGCCCCTCCCGATAAGAATTTCCAAAAATGCCGTCTCAACGGACGTCTACACCGGTCGAGGAACCTACATACCAAATTTCAACTTCATAGCTCCAGCAGTTTGAGCAGGCCGTCAAGGGGGAGACTTTTTCCCCTTTTTGCACGTCCCTGTAAAAATTTCCAAAACTCCCGTCTTGGTGGATGTCTACGATAGTGGAGGAACCTTTATACGAAATTTCAACTTCCTACCTCCAGCGGTTTGGGCAGGCCGTCAAGGGGGGCCTTTTTCCCCTTTTTAACCCCCATTTTTACAACGTCCCTGTCCAAAATTCTAGAAAGTACTTTCCAGAAAAGTTAGCCCCTACTCCAAGGAACACATATCTTAAATTTCAGCTTTCTAGCCAAAGGGGTTTTGGCAGGCCGTCAAGGGGGACACTTTCCCCCTTTTTGCCCGTTCCGGTAGGAATTTCCAAAAATCCCGTCTTAGCGGACGTCTACCCCGAAAGAGGAACCTACATACCAAATTTCAACTTCCTAGCTTCAGCGGTTTGGGCTGGGCGATGTTGAGTCAGTCAGTCAGTCAGTCACGTTATTCTTTTATATATAGAGATTATTAAGTGTGTCTATTTGATTTTATTTTTACTCAAAAGTAGAAAATTTGTTTTAACCTAAGCTTCCTCTGAATAATAATTTTCACAATTATTAATTTTTTTTATAAGCTCCTTTAGTTAAAATATTTGGTGGCTGTATTCCTTGACTTGATTTAATTTTTTTTGGAAAATTCTAATTGGTTAATTTATTTTCAATCAATCAAAGTATTTGAAAATATGAATATTTTTATAGGGTTTTCAAACACAAAATGAACGAAACCATATGATTAAAAATAAAGTCGACCTCAAAATTTAATATACTCTTTTATAGTAAGGACCATTGTATTTTATATTCATAAAAATATTTAATTCCTATACAAAACAAATTACATTTTAAAGGTACGCTAACAACGTAGCGGGCTTGCCCGATACGACAAAATTCGTTTTCGATGTTACTTACATCCCATAAACTAGGCCTAAGGCATACCGCTAAATCTTTAAAAATAAAGTCGACCTCAAAATTTAATATACTCTTTTATAGTAAGGACCATTGTATTTTATATTCATAAAAATATTTAATTCCTATACAAAACAAATTACATTTTAAAGGTACGCTAACAACGTAGCGGGCTTGCCCGATACGACAAAATTCGTTTTCGATGTTACTTACATCCCATAAACTAGGCCTAAGGCATACCGCTAAATCTAGCGGGCTTGCCCGCTAGTAGTCATATATTATCATATAAAATTTGGTATAATTATATATTATACCAAGATATAATTAGATAAAATTTAAGAAATTATATCCTAAATATATAACTATATCTTGATATATATTGTACAATATATAGTGCAATACAGGCACGTAGCTAGGAATTTATTTCGAGGGGGATGGGGGGCTTTTAAAAATTTTTTTGTTTGATTTTTCCAGTTTTTTTTTTGTTTACTGGGGAAGCTTATAAAACTTAAAAAAAACTCATTATTTTAAGTTAAGTGTGCTCTTTACTATTTGTGTAAAGTTCAATAAAATGAGATTAATCACAAAATCCTCTATCTAAAAGACAAAATTACCCAAAAGTATGGGAACCAGACCTGGGGGTTAATCATTACATTTTGTAATTAATTACACATGCAATTACACCATTACACTAAAAAAAAAAGTTTGTATAAAAATTAGTAAAACGGTTTCCAATTTTATTATACTAGTATTATACTAATTTTTAGTATAAAGTTGTTTTTTAGTAAAATAATTTGGTATTCTCATTTTACAAATTACAGAATTTTTTTACTAATTTGAGTTGCTAAATCTACAAATTTAATTTTACTAAATTTTGAAACCCGATTAGCTAAAATTAGCAAAAAAAATTACTAATCTTTTTTATTTTGGAAGTTTAAAACATTTTTTTTTTGCAAATACACACAACCCGATAGAAATTTTTCTTACAATATTACCAGAAAGACCAAGTGGGTTTTAAGCGTTTTTTTCCATTTATACACGGAGGAAAAAGACGTTTTTGTATATGTTTGGATGTAATCAATGTATGTTTACAAACTACCATATATGTATTTGCAGTGTGCTTCCAATTATATTGTTTTTATAGTTACTATACATATATTTCCCGGTAATAATTATATTTGTGGATACAATTAACATATATTTGGAAAAACGGCGAATTTCCATTCTTGATACATATAAAGTTGTATGTAGCCATTATAACTTTTGTAGTTGGTAATAATCGTTTAGTTTAGCTAGACTGCATCTAGTCAGAAAATTTAGTGGTATTTTTTCTTTATTTATTAATTTTATTGTGAAAGATGTGAAAAAATAAAACAAATTAGTATAAATAAAACATAAAATTGTGTTAAAAAGAAAAAAAAAATATTTAATTGTGTATATTAAAGTATTAACTTATTATAAGAGATTTTAATTAATATTTGTTAATAAAAATAAATAAAAAATAAATGAAGAGATTGGAGTTATTGTTTTTCAATGAAAGATTTGTATTAGATATAAAATTCAATGTGATTTACAATATATTTAGTTATTAAATAATCGCCAAACAGTAGATGTATTAATTTTACTTTTTATGTTTTTCCATTAAAATATAGAGAAATTTGGAGAGTAGAATAAATACGCCTATTGTTTGGCATATATTAATAATTGCTTTATAACTAAATATATTATTTATATATAGTATTTGCATGGAAACATAATTTTTTATGACACACATATTATATGTTTGGTGCCAAACATATAATATTTGTCGATACCGTCATTTCATTTCATCCAAACATTATATATTTACAGGCAAACATAATATATTTGCTTGCAAACATAATATATTTGCATTCAAATATATATTGTTTCTAGTAAAAACACGGCGAATATGTTTAACAATTTCTCCAAATATATATATATATTACTAGCAAAATATGTTTGGGACAGGCCGTTTTTTTTAGCGTGTAATAAAAATAGATTTGTTCTCTAAATTTTTTTGCTGTTTTTTAATGTTTATATTGCCAGTTTTTTTTTGCTTTTTTCGAATATTTCTTTGCTATAAATACAATTAGTTTTGCAATTTTTTCAATATGTATTTTTATCATCCATATTCGTACACTCGGTGAAAAAAAGAGTTATCATATTGATGAAACTGCTTCATAAATCGTTCATCGTTAATAAATATGACGAAGCGTTTCATAAAGCGGATGATGTTTTTTATACGAAAATTGATGCCAAAACGTCTTTGAAATAAGTTCGTATTAACCGATAATTCGTCTTAACCAATGGTACAATTGTTTTCTATTCTAAAGCTGCCTACACACGGGGGAACATTCGTCACAAAATGCCCTTCGTGTATGCCATACACTGTAGGGCAATGTATCGTGTTCACATTCGTGTTATCAACATTTTTTGATATTTTGTGTTTCCAAACTCAATTTTCCGTCGTGTGTATCGATCTTAATGTTTTTGCTGTGTAAGTTCATTGAGAGCAGTCGTAATGTGAGGTACTTTTGTAATTGCGCATTATGGGGAAAATTACAAATAATGAAAACAGCATTAATTTTATAAATGAATATAAAAATTTTCGACAATTATGGGACATAAAATGTGACAAACAAACAGAAATGATGTTTCGTTTGAGATTTTGTTGTGTGGCATCGTCTGTACTAAAAAAAGTTAAAAAAATGAAACACATGCTCTGTGACGAATGTTTTATCGTGTGTAGGCAGCTTAAAAAGTATAACTAAGTCTGTTCGGGTACTCAACATTGGGATCCCGCGGGATCCCAATTTTACCAAAAAGCGTTTTCTTACTGCACAACTGGGTAAATGAGAGCTGTCATGAGAGAGTAATATTCTTGTTCTTCTTGCACGAAAAAGCCCAGACTTTTTTTTCCTATAAATTTGGGTAAATTGTTTTTACCAGCTGTTATACCATCAGTTGGGTTCAACTATTGAACAATTGAACTATGCACTAATTTGAACCAAAGACCTAGTTCACAACTAATAGCTCAATAGTTCAATCGCTCATTTAATTCATTCAGAAAATATGTTTCTCATTTACAAAAATTAGTATAAAAGTTGCAAAAGTTTATCGGTTATGTTACAACTCCATAAAATTAACGACAATTTTTTGAAGACGCTTGTTTAAATGTGTTAAAGAGATAAATATTTAAATAAATCGAAGCTTTTGTTTAATATTAAAATCTTTACCAAATTTAATAAAGTACGTATTCCTTTTTGTATATAAAAATGCCTGAGAAGAAAATTTTTATTAAAATTTTTGATTTAAAAAGGGGTTTAACTATACAATTGTATACAATTCGATACAATAAAATGTTCTCATTTTTCGGATATAATTATATCTAATTACATAAAAGATTATATATAATTAAATATAACTTCATATGGCTCCATATCATATTCTTTACTTGGGTTATGAAAACCCTACCCTACTAAAAAAAATTATATGAGTTTTGATATTATATATAATTACATCCGAAAAATGAGAACATATAATTGTATCAAATTAGATCGTATTATGGTCATATTAGATCTAATTTGACACAATTAGATCTAATTTGATGGAATAAGATATGGTTTGATACAATTTTATCCGGATTTTGTCCTCATCCAAATGTATCAAATATAATATAATCATATCCAACTAGATGTAATGGTATATAATTCGATACAATTATACATAATTATATGAGGCATATGTAAATATATACAGGTCTATATATAATTGGATATTGTAATATGTTGCGCTATATATTGTGCAATATATAACAAGATATAGTTATATATTTCGGATATAATTTCGTAAAATTTTATATAAGTATATCTTAGTATATATGTTCCAATATATAATAATACAAAATTGTATATGATAATATATGACTATATCAAAACTTTTTTACTTGGGTACTAAAAAAAATTATATGACTTTTGATATTATATATAATTATATCCGAAAAATGAGAACATTTAGTTGTATCAAATTAGATCGTATTATGATCATATTAGATCTAATTTGACACAATAAGATCTAATTTGATGGAATAAGATATGGTTTGATACAATTTTATCCGGATTTTGTCCTCATCCAAATGTATCAAATATAATATAATCATATCCAACTAGATGTAATGGTATATAATTCGATACAATTATACATAATTATATGAGGCATATGTAACTATATATAGGTCTATATATAATTGGATATTGTAATATGTTTCACTATATATTGTGCAATATATAACAAGATATAGTTATATATTTAGGATATAATTTCGTAAAATTTTATATAATTATATCTTGGTATATGTGACGCGAAAAATAGAAAGGGACCTAAGGATAGAAAGGGACCTAAGGACAGGAGAGCATGGGATCGGTCTCATTCGATGCTCAGATGTTGTCCACAAAAAAAAAAAAAAAATTGATTTTTTTACCCTTAGGTCCCTTTCTCTATGCGCTGTCACATATGTTCGAATATATAATTAAACAAAATTTTATATGATAATATATGACTATATCAAAACTTTTTTACTTGGGAATGCAACATCCCGGGTAAAAAAGTTTTGATATAATAACATATTATTTTATCTATGGCCACATATGCTTTTAAATTCAAGCATATATACTTTTATTTAGTCATATATTAGATATTTTTTCCTCAAAGGTTTTAATATGGAGACATATGTGATTTTATGTTATTACATACTGGCCTACATATATATGTATGTGCTATATATAAGTACATAAAGTAACATATAAAAGATATAATTACATATACGTTTATATATAATATAGTATGACACTATACATAATAATATAAAACTATGTGGATCCATAAGAGAAATATTTTATAATTTGTGTTAGTTATGATTATATATTGATGAATATGAACCCATATATAACTTACTAGCCGGCGCAGCCCGCTACGTTGTTAGCGTGCCTTAAAGTTTAGGGGGGGGGGGGGGGGGGTGCGCCCAGGGTTGGAAAGCATTTTATAATATTAAAAATAGCGGGCAAAGCCCGCTGCGTTCTTAGTGTGTCTTAAAGTTTTTTTTTTAATTCCAGTTTATGTAAAGGTAGACCTGGCAATTCAAGTAACTTCACAAATTCAGTTGGAAAATTTACTGCGTCGGTTTCTTCCACCGGTGCTTCGTTACATGAAGTTTAAATATCGGAATATATAAGTTCCATTCCTTTTCTAAGGTTTTTTCTTTTTTAGAAAATTTGTTTAACTTTTTGGAGAGTATGTTTCTATGCTACATAAGTTTCATATTCCGTGGATAGTGTTTGAACAGGTAATTCCCTCTTCCAATCCATTTGCATTGTCTATAATTTCAATTCCACTCGTTCAACGTTTATATCCATTTCATTCCACTTGTGTAGTGTTTCAATTCCACTCGTTTCCTATTTAGTTTCTTAATTTTAGTGTTTCATATACACTTGTTCTTTAAGTTTTAGGTTTCTAGCTAAAGACGCAGACGTTAAGGGGGGGGGGGGGGGGCAATTTTCCGCTTTTGAACCACCATTTTTACCACGTTCCTGTCCAAAGTCCTAGAAATGCCTTGTCGATAAGTTAGCCCATACTCCAAGGAAAACATATTATATATTACAGGTTTCTAGCCGAAGGGTTCGGTTAGGCCATCAAGGGGGAGAATTATTCCGTTTTTACCCCTTCCGGTAGGAATTTCCAAAAATTCCGTCTTAGAGGACGTCTGCGTTGGAGGAGGAACCTACTACATACATAATTTTAGGTCTCTATATCCAGCAGTTTGGCCAGGCCGTCAAGGGGGAAGTTTTTTCCCTTTTTACCCCTCCCGGTATGAATTTCCAAAAATACCATCTTAGGGGACGTCAACGTTGGAGAAGGAACCCAAATACCGAATTTAAGATCCCTTGTTCCAGCAGTTTGGCCAGGCCGTTAAGGGGGAGACTTTTCCTGTTTTTGACCCTACCTGTAGAAATTTCCAAAAATCTCATCTTAGCGGATGTCTACAATAGAGGAGGAACTTTAATACCAAATTTCAACTTCCTACCTCCAGCGGTTTGGGCAGGGCTTTAAGCGGCACTTTTCGCTTCATTAATCCCCATTTTTGCAATGTCCCTGTCCAAAAAGCACCCTCCCGGTAAGTGAGCCCATACTCCAAGTAACATATGATTTACATTTCAGGTTTCTAGCCAACTTTTACTATTTGTGCCCCTCTCGGTAGGAATTTCCGAAAATCCATCGACAGGGAATTTCAGCTTCCTAGTTCCAGCAGTTGGAGCAGGCTGTCAAGGGGGACACTTTTTCTTTTTTTGTCCCTCCCGGTTGGAATTAGGCTGGAAGAGGAACCTAAGTACCGAATTTCAGCTTCCTAGTTCCAGCAGTTTGGACAGGTCGTTAAGGGGCCACTTGCCCTTTTTGAGCCCCCATTTTATAACGTCCCTGTCCAAAATTCAAAAAAGTATCTTTCTAATAAGTTAGCCCCTACTCCAGGGACCCACATTTTAAGTTTCATGTTTCTAGCCGAAGGGGTTTTTACAGGCCCCCAAGGTGAGGCTTTTCTTCTTTTTGCCCCTCCCTTTAGGAATTTACAAAAATTCCATCTTCGCGGCTATCTGCGATGGATGAGGAACATTCATACCAAATTTCAACTGCATTGCCTAAGCGGTTTGGGCAGGCCGTTAGTGGGGACATTTTTCCCTTTCAACCACCATTTTTACTATGTTGCTGTTCCAAAATAGAAAAATTACGTTGCCGGTGAGTTAGTCCTACTCCAAGGAATACATACTTAAAATTTTAGGTTTGCCAAAAGGGATTGGGCAAGCCGTCAGGAGGAGACTTTTACCTTATTTCCCCTCCCGATAGGAATTTCAAAAATTCCGTCTAAGCGGACGCCTACACAGAAGGAGGAACTCACATACCGAGTTTCCTTTTGGGATATCCTGTAGAGAATTCCAAAAATACAAACTTAGTCGATGTCTACGACGGTGGAGGAACCTTTATACCAAATTTCAACTTCTTACCTCCAGTGGTTTGGGCAGGCACTTTTCCAATTTGTGAGACTGTTTATGGGGAGACTTTTCCCCTTTTTGCCCGTTCCGGTAGGAATTTCCAAAAATTCCGTCTTAGCGCACGTCAATGCGAATATCAAGAAACCTTGTTTTAGTGGAGATATCCGTGGGGGGAGGAAAAAAAGTAGTTTTTTTGAAATTATATATTATTTTAAATGGTACTTTTTGGAAAAACGAAATTTTTTGGAAAAAGATACTTTGTTTTTACAAAGTACTTTATTTGTACTTTTTTTGGAAAAGGTATTTTTTTTAAAAAGGTGTTTTTTTTGGAAAAATGTATGTTTTTTGGAAAAAGGTACTTTTTTTGGAAAAGGTACTTCTTTTGGAAAAGGAACATTTTTTTAGAAAAAGGTACTTTTTTTTTGGGAAAAGGTACTTTTTTTTGGAAAAGGTACTTTTTTGAAAAAGGTATTTTTTGAAAAAATTTACGTTTTTTGGGAAAAGGAACATTTTTTAGAAAAGGGTACTTTTTTTGGGAAAAGGCACTTTTTTTGGAAAAGGTACTTTTTTTGAAAAAGGTATTTTTTTGGAAAAATGTATGTTTTTTGGGAAAAGGTACTTTTTTTGGAATAGGTACTTTTTTTTGGAAAAGGTACATTTTTTTAGAAAAAGGTACATTTTTTGGAAAAAGGTACTTTTTTTAGAAAAAGGTACTTTTTTGAAAAAAGGTACTTTTTTGAAAAAAGGTACTTTTTTTGAAAAAGGTACTTTTTTTGAAAAAGGAATTTTTTTTGGAAAAAGGTACTTTTTTGGAAAAATGTACTTTTTTTGGAAAAAGGTACTTTTTTCGGGAAAAGGTACTTTTTTCGGGAAAAGGTACTTTTTTTTGAAAAAAGGTACTTTTTTTGGAAAAAGGTACTTTTTTTGGAAAAAGGTACTTTTTTGGAAAAGGTACTTTTTTTTTGGAAAAGGGTACTTTTTTTGGAAAAAGGTACTTTTTTGGAAAAAGGTACTTTTTTGGAAAAAGGTACTTTTTTGGAAAAAGGCACTTTTTTGGAAAAAGGTACTTTTTTTGGAAAAAGGTACTTTTTTTGGAAAAAGGTACTTTTTTTTGGAAAAAGGTACTTTTTTCGGAAAAAGGTACTTTTTTTGGAAAAAGGTACTTTTTTTGGAAAAAGGTACTTTTTTTGGAAAAAGGTACTTTTTGGGAAAAAGGTACTTTTTTTGGGAAAAGGTACTTTTTTTGTCCCCTTTTTGCCCCTCCCGATAAGAATTTCCAAAAATGCCGTCTCAACGGCCGTCTACACCGGTCGAGGAACCTACATACCAAATTTCAACTTCATAGCTCCAGCAGTTTGAGCAGGCCGTCAAGGGGGAGACTTTTTCCCCTTTTTGCCCGTCCCTGTAAAAATTTCCAAAATTCCCGTCTTGGTGGATGTCTACGATAGTGGAGGAACCTTTATACCAAATTTCAACTTCCTACCTCCAGCGGTTTGGGCAGGCCGTCAAGGGGGGCCTTTTTCCCCTTTTTAATCCCCATTTTTACAACGTCCCTGTCCAAAATTCTAGAAAGTACTTTCCAGAAAAGTTAGCCCCTACTCCGAGGAACACATATCTTAAATTTCAGCTTTCTAGCCAAAGGGGTTTTGGCAGGCCGTCAAGGGGGACACTTTCCCCCTTTTTGCCCGTTCCGGTAGGAATTTCCAAAAATCCCGTCTTAGCGGACGTCTACCCCGAAAGAGGAACCTACATACCAAATTTCAACTTCCTAGCTTCAGCGGTTTGGGCTGGGCGATGTTGAGTCAGTCAGTCAGTCAGTCAATCAGTCAGTCAGTCACGTTATTCTTTTATATATAGAGATAACGTTCTTTATAAAATCATCTATAATTACCCGAGTAAAACGGGTTATATATTATTTTATATTATTTAATAAAATTATGTCTCGTTATATATTGCTTTGTATGGCACTATATATAATAAGACATAAATTTCGTCTTTCTAACAAATTTTATATGACCCAATATCCAAATATATCATTTTACATATGTTGTCATATTTAATAAGATCTCGCCCATGGAATTGAAATTGTAAGATCAAAAATAGCCCAGTTTAATATTTAATTTAATTTTAATTTAAGATTTTATCGAAGTCAATTACAATCCATTTTTTATTGGAAAATATTCTTTTACAAAAACAAATTTTGATATAAAATTCAAGTGATTTAAAAAATAATATGAACACGAAAAATCGGCAGAATATTTTTGTATAAAATCTGAATGAAATTATCTGACAGTTACCCATATGTTAAAAGAGTTAACACTTAACATACGCAGTCAGACTTTATATGGGATTTCGTACCACATATGTATAGCAACAAAACAAGTCTATTGATTTAAAAAAGAAACATTTATTTTCCCTATATAATTTATGTTATAGTCTTGTTTCAAATGAACTCTTAATATCTTAGTAAATTGAAATTCATTTTCATTTAAAACGTTATAAATTTACATCGAAACAACAGATTCTTTTATTTTTAAATTGAATATTGGGTCATATTAATAAAAGTTAGCCAATTCTTCGAAGTAATTATTTTGGTTTAGGAATGACGTACCACCAAATTTATCCATAGGCTTGAAGGATACCATAAAATATAAATGAAAATTAAAACAAAAAAATTGTCTACCCGCAAGCAGACTATAAATGCAAATAGAAAGACTAAAATTGTGTAATAAATAACTTAAAAACCTAATAAATAATTCCCCCATTAGTGAAATCTGGTTTTTTATTCACTATTTACTTTTAAACGATTATTTCATGACATTTAATTGTATTAAAAACTGTTTCATGTCAAATTTGTTATCACAATTTTAATGCATTTTTCCCATTTTTTTTTTAAGTGAAAGCCCAAAAATAAAAGCTTCATTTGAACATATCTCACTTTCAAAATTAAAATCTCACCTTTAGTGAAAAATCCAGTAATGATTTATGGAAAATTATTTGAAATTTCATTTTATTTATAATTTTTATGGATTATTCCTAAACTAACTATAGCTCGTATAAGTACTGATTAATGTGTAGATACTTTTTATGTATGCAGTTTCACATCAAGACTCGGAAACTTACTAGATTTGCTTAGTTCACACGATACACGAAACCTTACGTGAATCCCCCATTGTTTTTCAGTACAATATTTAATAAAAACAGAAATACGAAAATTTTTTATCCAACTGGACCTAATTGCATCAACTTTTAAATATTAAGATATTATTTCATACAATACTGTCTGGTCAAAATTCGGATTAAATTGTATATAATTTAAAGTAATTAAATCCAATTTGATCCACGTAGATACAATTATATTCACCATTTTTCTGATTAAATTGTATGTGATTAGTTATTGTATTTCATCAAATTAGATATGTCACCATATCATCTTTTTTAATCGGGTATATATCTTCCCACATAGGCAATTTTTTCAAAGTGATTTTATATAAAATTATATAAGGTCCATATAAAACCGTATTATATTATATTTGGTTCCATGTTATCAATGATTTTGAACTAGTTTTCGATTTAGTAATTACTAGGGATTGGCATGTGACACGAAATGTTCGTGAGTCACGTTATTCACACGTGATCGTGAGTAATAATTACTATACTTAAGTGAGCGTGAGTAAGAATAACCCGTGCATGATTCGTGTGTGAGTTTATTTTTTGCATCATGTTTTTAGTAATTTTTACTGTTTTGCGTGAGAATTTTCTGATTGTAAGTTTTTAATATACTCATGTGTGCTGAGTAAGAAACGAAATGCTCGTGGGTAATTTGTTTTTGTTTAGGAGCATGAGTCAAAAATGGCTTACGCACCCATAACATTAACAACACTGAAGCTTTAATACGAAATTCTCCTTACTATAACGTACACTTGACTGATTTCTTATATCTTGGTTGTATATCATAATCCTATTGACTTTAAAATTTCAGTGTTGTTAACTTTATTTTAAAATTACTAAATTAAAAGAAAAGTTTTTTCATGTTTATTTCACTGTCATGATAAATCTGGATAAAAGTAAGGGAAGATTTATCGAAATTATAAGATCTCCAGCAGACCTGGGGTTAACCATTACATTTTGTAATTAATTACACACGCAATTACACAATTACATGTAAAAAACAAAAAAAAAACACATCTACAATTACATATTATTTGTAATTGCAATTCAAAAAAGAACAATTACAATTACAAGTAATTGTAAATTTTTTTTTATTTAAAAAACTAATTTTTGTATGTAGATTGTTAGATAAATATATAAATATGATAAAAAGTATAAGGTTAATATTTAGATATAATTGTATTAAACTATGTCCACTTTTATAACATTTTATATAATTTTATACAAAAAGATATAATTTGATGTAACTGGATGAGGACAAAATTCGGATACAATTGTATCGAATTGCATAAAATTGTATCAAATTGTACCAAATTGTACCAAATTGTATACAATTGTATACAATTCGATGCAATATGATACAATAAGACGTTCTCATTTTTCGGATATAATTATATCTAATTACATAAAATATTACATATAATTAAATATAACTTCATATGGCTCCATATAATTTTTTTTTTACTTGGGATAATAATGTTTAACTTAGGGTAGAAAAAAAATTGTAAAATGTCGAATTATGCCAAATTATCACCCTATAGTAACAGCTTGTGCCTGCAAGCCTGTAATTTTTAAGGAAAACCAAAGGTTAATTTATCAATTTTATGTTTATCTTATAATAAATATGACGAAAACAAAAAAATAGCCACTTATCAAATAAAAGTTGCGAAAAAAATTTATGTTTCCTATTTGTAGTCACATTTTATTAATTTTTTTTTTTCTCAGTAAAAAGAGAGGATTGCATTCTATTTATTTTCTAACCTCTTTGATTATGCCTAGCACACATAACTATTCAAGATTTTAACAAAAAAAATCCCCCCACCAAAAAGCTTAAAAAAATTTTTAGGAAGCAGTTTTCGTAATTGGATTTAGAGTTTATTTTATTTATGATAACTAGGGCAAGGAATTTCATGCAAACGCATGTTTTTTCTCGATAGTCCAAAGCTAATATATGTAGACTAAATATTTATCCGAATCATCAAATTCAAAACAAAATGGCATCGATTTGTTGTTGCATATTTTTGCATATTTTGACAAAAATGCATGTTTTTACATATTTTGAATTCAAATGCATATTTTGTGCCTTTTTAATGCATATTTTCTGCCTTTTTAATGCATATTTGTGCAAATATTAAATTTTTAGTAACATTTTTTTAATTGTAAAAAATATAAAAAATTTATACGATACGATAAGATTCAATGAAAATTTAAACTTTTTCTTTATTATTAAAAATAAAAATTTTTTAAAACCTTATATACCTATGAAAAAGCTTTGAGTTCTTTGTCTATCTGCAAAATAACTATCTTACATATATTTTTATGTTTTAAAGTGCTTTATTTTTGCAAATATAATCATTTTAAGTGCATATTTTGTATGTTTTTAGTGCATATTTGTCTTTTTTTAGCCGCATTTTTTAGGCGCATATTTTAAATATTTAAGTGCATGAAATTCCTTGCCCTAATGATAACTTATACTGAATTTAGACTGAGCAAAAACCAGATGGTTTTTGTACAAAACTAAATTACAAAAGCCAATTCATTTACACTGAATTTTTAGTTTTTCTTTGTCACATCACTTTTTTATTAAGCACTTTTGTTTATGTTTTTATGGTTAAATTAAATTAAAAAAATTAATAACATATTTAAAAATGTATAACAACACACAATTTTAAACTAAAACTGAAATATTTAAAAAAAATTAAAAAAAAATATTTTTGACACTTGCTTTAATTCTATATTCGTTGTAACAGGGTGTATCGAAAATTAGTTATAAAAGACATCGGGTGTATCAAAAATACAAATTTCAGATATTTTTACTTGGTTTTTAGCAAAAACCAGGTAGAATCTGGTTTTCAGTTTGTATGAAAATTCTATGGAAAAACTAATTAATTTTATAGTTTTCGGCTCAAAACCTAAAAATTAACAAAAACTACTAGTTTTTGCCCAGTCTAAATATACTATTAAGAAACTTGGCCATTTGGTATTTAATTTCAACAAAAAATAAATATTTTTTTATTACATTTTTTAAAAAATGTTGTTGCTTTCGACGTATTTTGTTACATTTCAAAATTTGTCGAATCATTTCGGCAACAACCTTTTCTAGAAAATGTAATAGAAAATATTTATTTTTTGTTGAAATCAAATAACAAATGGCCAAGTTTCTTAAGTTTTCATAAATAAAATAGACCCTAAATCCAGTTGGAAAAATATCCTTTCTATAAAACTTTTTAAAATATTTGGTGCCCATAGAAACAGTTTTTGTTTATGGTTTTTTTTTTGTAAAAATCTTGAATAGTTGTGTGCTAGGCATAATCAAAGAGGTGAGAAAATAATCAGAATGCAATCCTCTCTTTTACTGAGAAAAAATTTATAAAATGTGGCTGCAAATAGGAAACAGAATTTTTTTCCCCACCTTTTAATTGATAACTGGATATATTTTATTGTTACTACTTATAGTTTTCGTCATATTTATTATAGAATAAACATAAAATTCCTTAAAAATTACAGGTTTCTTGCTTGCAGGCACAAGCTGTGCGGCCAACTATCAACGTTGGTTTATGTCATTCTTATATAAATTTGACATAAACCAACGTTTAGTGTTAGCTCTTAAAGTTATTAATGTCAAATTTGTATGGGAATGACATAAGCAAACGTTGATAGCGATAGCGGCATAATTCGACATTTACAATTTTTTTCCACCCTAAGTTAAGCATTATAATGTTAGCTTTTCATATTTTTTTTAAATTAAAATGATTAAATGATAAACAGTCCATGAAAAGACGTAAATAATAAAAAAACGAAATAAATGAAAAATCTTTCAGCCTTAAGGTGCTTTCACAATGGTAGCGTCACTCTTCTCTGCAGCACAGATTAAAATGTTAGCTGTTCACAATGCAGAGTAGAGTTACTTCAGAAAATATTTGACACTTAAATACTTACATTTTGTTTCGCGAATCTCCAGGCTTTGTTCCAGCTGAATAAATTTTCAAATCATTTTTTATTTTATTAAAAAATTTCCAATACAAATATTTTGTATTGTTTTCATGTTTTTTAATATATTTTTTTCAAATTTATTGACAATTAGAGATGTGAACAAATTAGTGATGTGTTTTTTAAGGTATATTTGTCATGTTAAACAGTTAACAGATCAATGTTAACTCTAGAGTGCATCAAATCCGTACTCCAGAGTCGAACAAGTTTGACTCTGGAGTGGAATAAAAAAAGATAGCTAAATACAAAAATGTATTAGTATGAAAGAGAAAAGAACTGAATTTGCTACAGATTGGAGTACTCCATCATTGTAAACGCACCTTTACTATCAATATTTTTCAAAGGTATATGTTTGTTAAAGTCGACTTTATTTTAAAGCAAAGGTTTTGTAACAATTATCTTAATTTTTGCATTAAAAATACAAAAATTGTTTTTTCGGACTTTTTATATTTTCATATATTTAGTTAGAATATTCTTCTACCTCATTCAAATATTTAATTGGTTTTGAGTTTAAAGTTAGTTGTTTTTACAAAATGTATTGACAACAAACATACATATAAATAGTACCCAAAGGGTACTTTTATGTAATTGTTGCTTTCAAAAAGGAGTTGATTTATAGCTGGTTTTACCAAATCAGACAGTTCATATACGAAAGTACAAAATTCTCGTCCCGTTGATTTTTTGTACCTTATGTAATGTCTCGGTTTGAGTAAGAAAGTTATCATTTTCTTATTGCGGACAACTGAAGAGTAGAGTGATGTCTACGAAATAGTGTTTCCAATTCGGTTAATCGATTAACCGATTCCTCGATTAATCGCCTCTATTTCGGTTAATGTCGAAACAAATAATTTAAAACTCAAATAATTATTCGATCCGAATAATCGGTTAAAATAGTTCGATTAACCGGTTACATTTTTAATAAGGAATTTTTCCTTTATTTTTTTCCAAAACTTCATAATTTTCTTACATTGCCTAAAAAATTACAAGAAAAGCTTAGAAAAACAAATACTAACTAAAAATACCACCAAATTCTTTAAAAATCGAGATAAAGAGGTCCTTAAGCCTTTAAATACCTTTTTTTGAGGAACTCAAAGCAAGTCGGCATTGCACCACCGAGACACGTCATCTGTTTTTAGAGACCGATAAATTTTAATAAAATTTGTTTGCAAATATTTTAACAAAATATCGAATTTTCTACACCGAAAAAATTTCTCAGTTACTGTTTACTAAATTTTTAACTGAGGCTCAGGTGTAACACCCCTTACTGAGAATCAGTTAATGAAATTAATTAAATTTGACTAATTTTATTTTTAAAATACAATCCAACTGAGAACTCAGTCACTGGCAACACTGCTTTTAGTAAAACCAAATAAATATTAAAAGATAGTTGGGAATAACAGTCGATAAATTGAAAACCACTAATATTTCTGTTAATGAAATAAAAATATGATTATAACATTTTATTAATTTTTAGTTAATTACAAAATAACAAATTTCCTTTTTAAAATTGTCCAGCATCATTTCCATTCTAGTGTTTTGCATTTTTCTTTGCGGTGTTCTCGAAAATTTTCCCATATTGCTTTTCACGTTCTGGAAACAATAACACATTTAATTAATAAATATTTTCTCCTGTTAGTAAAAGAAATTACTTACCGTATACCAAATAATGTAAATTAAAGAAAAAATGTATATTTAATTTATATTGAAATTCTTTTTATTATTTACAACATTTGGAAAATTTTATTTTAAGATTTTTGACAATACACGTTTAAATATGTTTTTACAGGATAGTACACAATTCGTGTGATTTGACTGAAATAATAGTTGAGTTCGTATATATTAGTTACTTAAAAGTTTTTCGGTTTCAACTGAGAGATTGTTCAACTGAGCAACTGAGAAATGTTTTCGGTGTATTTGTAAAAAGAGCTTTAAAAAACTTCTCGAAAGGCCAATATAAAGGTGTTTTTTAAAACTTTGTTAGGAAATACAATAGAAAATGTTTCATTTCTGTTTTAATTCGTTTAAAAATTAAAACTAAATTAAATTTCCATGTCCCTTAAGACAAAGTTGCATTTGGTTTAAAACTGTGTCACACAATTGACATAATTTTAATTATTGAAATAACATTTTAATTCGAATTAAAACAAATAACGAAAAAGCAGAAAATGAAAGTTGAAAAATGGAAATTTATATGGAATTTGACATTTATAACTGCCCAGGTAGAAAAATACAAACGGCACAATGTCGGTCCGGTATTGGAGACGGTAGTACATATACTGGCAATGCGTCGGATTTTCAACTTTCACTGTACAGGCATGTTGTCGAAATGATAACACCAATAAACGCTTGGGTGTAGTTATTTCCCAAAGTTGGCGCAGGCTTGGGATTTTATTTTTTTTTGTATTATCCCAGTACATTTAATAACAAATTTAGTAGTTTGCTAGTACTTTACTGTCGTTTTATTGTACATCACAGAGTTTTAATTTATTTTTTCGAAACTTCACAAGAAAAGAATGTCTATGTCTCTCTTACATAAATATTTGTGTAATAGATGCAAAAATACATAAAATTTTTAATTTTAAAAACTAAAAAAAGCTCGTTAATTTTCAGAAAACAGTTCTGGCAAATCACGTATTAAGTAGCACCGGCATTTCGTAAAAAAAAGCTTTCCCCCAGTACAATTTTTGTTGCAACGTCGGCTATTTCTACCTGGGTGCACACTGAGAAAATTGTGTACATTAGACCGTACCTCAAAAAAAAGTTCGCCGTGCACCCTCCAATATAAAGTATTTTGGCAAGGCAATTTAAATTTTTTTTTATATATTGGTTGCCGAACGTAGGGGTCGCCTTTTCCAATTTTTCGTTATAGCTTCGGCATTAAAAATCGGATTTTAAAGTGTGATATATCGATATTTTTGACTCGAGGAGACCAGTGTTTTGCTATAAAGGAAAAATCCAATGAAACAAATTTTTAAAAGGCGACCCCTACGTTCGGCAACCAATATATAAAAAAAAATTTCTACTGGGTTTGTCGAAAAACTTCCTTAGCAAAAGTTTAATGATTTTTTGCGAGCTTTAATTTTCTGACATGAGGGTTGTACATTAGGGGCGTATCAACTGAGATCTGGTGGGTAACTACCCAGGTAGAAATTGCCGACGTTACAACAAAAGTTGTACTGGGAGAGCACTGTTTTTACGAAATGCCGGTACTACTTAAAACGTGCTTTGCCAGTACTGTACTGTTTTCTGAAAATTAACGAGCTTTTTTTAATTTATTAAAATTAACAATTTTATAAATTTTACGTATTTTTACATCTATTACACAATTATTTATGTAAGAGTGACATCGCCATTCTTTTCTTGTGAAGTTTCGAAAGAATACATTTGAAGAAATTCCATCAAGTCTCAAGACATTGCCGAAAAAAAAAATAAAAATAAAAAAAATCTGTGATGTACACTAGGAGGACAGTAAAGTTCTAGTAAACTACTAAATTTGTTATTAAATGTACTGGAATAATACCAAAAAAATAAAATCCCAAGCCTGCGCCAACGTTGGGAAATAACTACGGCCAAGCGTTTATTGGTGTTATCATTTCGACAACATGGCAGTACAGTGAAAGTTAAAAATCCGACGCATTGCCAGTACATATACTACCGCCTCCAATACCGGGTCAACATTATGCCGATTGTATTTTTCTACCTGGGTACTAGCTACTTGAGGTCAATGGCCCTTTGAGCAAAATACTGGGAGAGAAAAACATCGATGTATCATACTTTAAGATCCGACTGTAAATACCTCGTCCATTGAAAGTTTTCATTGAACTGATACAGTTTTAGATAAAATTTTATGAAAAATTTCATATTATTTATTAAAAATTTTATAAACCCAAAAAAAGTTTTATTAAAAAGAGCTTCATAAAAATAATGAAGCTTTGTCACTTTGAGAAGAAAGTGATTTCGTTAGACGAAATGCTATCTGCGTAAGTTCGCTCAAACTTTAGGTTATTTTTTTATTATTAATGGCCCTTAGAAAACGGTAAAGAGACTGGGAAAATCAGAAAAACACTATTCTGATTTTTTCAGCGTAAATTAGCATTTACATTAACTAAAATTCAACTCAACTATTTTTTTTTATATCGAGGGCTCGTTTTTTATTTCCTCAGGGGAGAAGGAGGAATCTTAATAAAACCTTCAAAACTTTAGATATAACATTTATTTAAATGCAATATTAATTTTTTTGCGGCAGTATTGATTATTGTTCTTAAATTACTAATATATGCCAAACCAAAAATCTGCTAGTTTCAGCAGTTTTTTCTGCCATTTTCAATGAAATTTTAGTAGGTTTATCAAAATTTTTGCAGACCTTTGCCTAGTAAGAAAATTTTTAATGTAAAAAAACCTCAGATTCCAAAACTTTTCAACCTTAGAATATGGAAACTTGTTTTAAATATATCGATTTTATATGTCACGTTTATATTTAACAAAAACAGGCAGCTCTTTGTGTTTTTATTGATAAAAAAATTAAGGAAATACATTAATTTTGTATTAAACGATTAATCGATTAATCGCCAATTTTCTCAATTAACCGACCCGAATAACCGGTTAATTAATTTTAGGCATTTTTCGAATAATGCATTAACCGGTTAACCGCCTACGTCGAATAATTGGAAACACTACTACGAAACAATTGTATTGTCTATCATGAAAATGATCAACCCTTTTTGAAACAACAAATAAAAATCTAATATGACAATATCATATTAGAATTTGGATTTGAGGTAGAAGAATATTCTAACTAAATATATGCAAAGGTTTTGTTTTTACCGTACCATACAAAATATTTAAAATATAACTTTTAAAATAATGCCAAACATATACATTCAAAAATTTTGTTTATTTTTATTTAAAATCAAAACAAAATATTCAAAAATAAAAAGGAAATTTGTAAATAAATGTAAACAAAATTTGAAAACAATAAATAAATATAAAATAAAAACAAATGGAATCTTCAAATTTAAAACAGAATTTTAATTTTAAGGTACATTTTAAAAATTTTGTATGGTAAGAAATTTAAAATAATAGTCGACTTTTGTGATTTAAAATCTACTTTTTCTTTTTTATAGTAAAGGTGATTATTTTTTAAGGACTTTATAGTTAATTTATTAACATTTGAAAATAAATGAAAAGTTCTTTTGATTTCAATGAAAAGCCAGTAGACCGGTTTTCAAGTGATTTTTCATTTATATTAAATTACATTTTCAGGTAATTTAAACTACAAACTATTTTGAGTGTGTAAATTAAATACATACATACATATATAAATTGGGATTTGTCCCCAATAAGCTTCTTGCAGTATATTTAACAAAAATAGATTCTGCGGATTTATAGGATCTTGCAAAATGATCAAATGCGAAATGAAAAAATGCGAAATGTTGCTAAAACAAAACCCTCAAAGAGTTTTGCAAATCTAGCTCTGATTTCAATTTGATGGCCTCTTGAAACATGTGCCTATTTTAATCACGTTCTCGTCACAACGACACACTATCAGTTGCTTTTTATTCATATTCTTTGTTATTAGCAGTTTGGTGTTAAAAATTTTCGAAATCTATTCTATTTTCCTTATTCTAACACAATGCACTAATATAAGTAGGGGGCATCGCCTGAGTGTTAGTCTATCGTAAAAAAAAATTAGAAATAGTGGGTAAAAATGTGAGGACACTCGGAAATTCTCACACAAAATAAAACATTTTTTACAACAATCTGAATAAAAATGAATACAATTTGGCATTATAGTTCACAGTTCATTTCAATCAATTTTATTTTTGAACTAGTGTGTGTTCTTCTAGTTCACTCGTTTATTCGAGAAATTTTTTCAGTTCATTCAATAATATAAAAGTCTTTTTATACTTTAGTTCATCGAAAATGACAATTTACTTTATCAGGGTAAATTTCCTGAAAATTTGTCGTCAACAAATTTTTAAATTTTTATTTTTTTTTTATTTATTTTCTTAATGCGAGTAAAAATATGCACTGCAGAAAGTCTACTATTTTGTAGCAAATATTTCTGTTTATTGTAGCAGGAGAGACCGTTATTTGTATTCAACTGAATTAAATTTAAAAATAAATTAACTTTTGAATATATAACAATTTCTTTACTGCTTTTTGTCTACTAATATTCAGTAATATGTGGTTATCATACACAGAGTTGAATAGAATCAGCAGAGATATCTTAAGAATTAAGGTTCAAAGCAAAAAAGAGTAATAATAACAAAGGATAGAAATAGCATTGTTAGATTTCGTTGATATTAGTCTAAGTTGAGTTGTTGATAACAAATTCGATTTGCTTTCAACTGTCACATAAGTAGACAATTAATAATTATTAACCCATTCAAGGCGAAAGGCACTGATGATGGCTTTGTAGCGAAAGCCGAAAATACGTATTCTGTCTTGCTGGTCTTATCTAATTCTTTCAAAAATTTTTATTCTTTGTAATTTACTTGTAAAAATTGTATCATCTTTCTTTAATTTGAAAATAATTTAAACAGAAAGTGATATTAATTTATGATCTAGAGTCAAACTAAAGAACATTCATTTACCAGAATAAGAGATCAACTAAATATTCCCCTCATTCATTCAGTAATATTTTTTAGCCAATACTAGCAATGTAAATTTGCAATTCAATTAAACGAAATTTAGCTCAAATATTACTAAAATTTCGTATATTTAACAGTTTACTAACAGTTTTACTAATTTTAAAAGCCTTCTGTGCACGACGCTTTTTAACTAATTTTGTGTACCATTTTGCGCTAGTATTACCGGATGATTTCTATCAGTATAAGATTATATTATGTCAGTGGTTAGTTTGATAATTCCAAATAAAATAAAGGAACCGAAAAGGACAGTTGAAATTTAACTTATTCGTGAACGCGAGTTCCTTAATTTAAAAATGTGCAACATTTTTGGGCTTTCGCGCCACACAGATATTTCAAGAGGCAATAAAATAAAAATTTCACTTTCATTTCACGTTGGAACCATCGGGCTTGAAATTATTGTTGCGCTTTGAAGTTAGTCTAAGATCATATTAAAATGGCGCACTCCATTGGAAATCAAAATACTTAGTAATGATATAATTTACTTTTAGTAATCGATAATCTATAAAATTGTAATAAAACCTTTTAAAACTAATGTCGCAAGAGGAAACCGGACAAATAAATAAATAAATAAAATTTCAGTATTAAAATCAAATAACAAAACTATGAGACACAGTATTTAAATTGTTTAACCCCTTGCCGACCGACGGTAGTTAAAAGTACCATTACAGTTACGAGCTCATAAAATCTTAAAAAAAAGTTGTTGTATACCTTTGGGCCATAGGTATGTTAGAGTACACTACAATTTTTCTAATAAGATCTTTTTTCGACTATTGGCGACCCCGTCTTCTCAGAATAACGGTAATTCGAAATGTATTTCAGCTGTTTGGTTAAGATATGGTGGCACTAATTTCGATTAATGAAAAATACTTATGTTATAATGAAAAATAAATTGTTTTTCTTAATACCATGGAATGAATTAATTAACAAATGCTTTAATACTAATTTATTAAAAGTACAAAAAAACCATTGTTTCTTTCTTACTTTTTAATTCATCCTGACCCAACGGTACTTAGGAGTACCAGTCATAACTAATATCCTTGCATAAACTTCGTGTATAACATTTAAAAGGCATATTAATTAAGATTTAGTCAAAAAATACAAAGTTTCCAACGCTTTCGAGTCTTGGTCCACAAGGGGTTAACCCATTTTTTACCAACATATATTTAAAGATATGTTGGCCAGCACTAAAAAATGCGGCCAGCACTAAAAAATTAACAAAGGGCCGCTATTGTCCACCGTTACCAGGCGCGGATACAAGGGGGGCTATGGCCACCCTTGAGGACCAAGAGATAATTCTCAAAATTTTTTGTAATGGGCTTTTTTTATTGTCAGAACAAAGATCGATTTCAAACGAAATTACCTAGCAAAAAAAATCATCAAACAAAGAGAAAAAGCAGTGATTTGGATTTCGATATTGTAAAAATTTGGATCGGAACCAATGAATTTTACATAGCCTTGTCATAGGGTGGAAGTTTTCTTTCATGATTAATTCCTTAAAAATCACTTCAAATTTTTTTGATATATTTAAGAAGAGAAGAGAAGAGAATCGTGCTTAGTTCTGACTATAAAACTGGCGTTTATATTTTCATGTGTGCACTATAAATTTTTTCTTTAATTTTTTTACACTACTATTAAAACCTATTAATTGAACTTCTTAAATACTTTTTTTAAATTTAATGGTCTTAGGATGACATCTCTTCCGTAAGTAATGCTCAAAAACATTGCATATTTTCTAGTGTTTTAAATTTTTTTTTATTCGAAAATAACTGGCCATTTAAGAAACTTTTTGTCATTGCTTAAAAATTTGTATTGAATTTGACAAGTAAATACAAGCGGTTTTCGAAAACTACTAGTTTTTGGTTATGTGTAAATGAAAGTAGTATTAAAAATTTTTTAATTTTAATTTAATACACAGTATAAAAAATATTTAAATTGAAAAAAAAACTCATTACTTTTAACCTGCACTGAGAGAGTTATCTTGAGGATATTAATGCGTTTTTGCATAAAACCAATTAAGTTTCACTGGAAATAGTCCATTGAAACTTTTCATTGAATTAATGTATTTTTTCATATAATTTATGAAACTTTTTCATCAATTTTAAGATTTTTTTTATTTATTTTGTTAAGAAAACTTCCATTAGTTTAATGAAAAATTTAATTAAAACTCGTCGAGCAAAACTCTCTCTCAGTGTAGCGTTAATTAGTGTTTTGTATACTCATAAAAAAAGCCCGTAGAAATAGTTCAAAATTCTGCTAAAATGACAGGAAATAGCACCTGTATTTACGCCAGCAGAATTTTCAATGAAGTTGAGAATTATGGTCTGCTAAATTTAGGTTAGCTAAATTTTACACACTGCTAAATACAAAGACAATTCTAGTTAACTTAGGTAAGCAATTTGAGCTAAATTCAACAGAAACATTACCTGATTTAACTGAAGATTTCTCCTAAAATGTCGCTTACAGTTTTGGTTTTTGGGCTCTACGGATCTGTCCCGAGACAGGCCCATATTTATTTTTGGGAGTATAGATGTCTTATAAAGATTGATAAGTTCAGAATATCGAATTTTTGTCCATTTTGCTTTATCTCGCTTAGTTTCCGAGATATAAGCCATTTTGTGATTTTCAATAAAAAAAATATGAAAATATAGCGCCATCTCTATGTGATATTGAAAGCAGAGACACAAAAATATAAACATTGGGATGCAAAGTTAGTTCAAATAGTTAGTTCAAAGTAATTGTTATGGTAAATGGGATTTACAAAAATATTAGCTCAATCCTAAATTTTAAGACAAACAGCCTTATTGCGGTTGTCGTTGTCGTATTACGACAGCAGGCGTTGTCGTTGTCGTTTTCATTATTTTTTGGTATTGTGTAAAATATACGACAGAAAATATAAGAAAATTAAATATTTCATTTATTTTTGTAGTGTTTTCATAAAATAATCAAAAAAAAAAAATTTTTTTGTAATAATAAAACCATTATTGTCTCATAAAAGCAAGGTGTCAGAGTGAAAATTTCCATTTTAAGGATAGTGTGTTTTTCCACAAGTTGTAAAATACCCAGTGCATTAAATTTTTTTAATTTTTCTTTTAAAAAAATTATATTTAAATAAAAAATTTCTAATTTTATTAATATATTAAAGTGATTTTACGTCTAATTTTACTTATTTATTACTTTTTTTAAACCTTTTTTGAGGCTGTCGTGAACAAAAATGTATACGACAGTTTTTGGTGTATTTGACCGACAAAAACGACATTCGCGGTACCAAAAAATGCCTTTTGGCAAAAACGACAAATTTTCATGTCGTATACGACAACCGCAATTAGGCTGAAAATAACAGAAAAAATCAGTTCATTTGAGCCAGAACGCGTTTAACAGACTTTTGTACTAACTTTTTTTATAAGTGCAGGAAGTTACCTCAATCGACATGTCCTTGCTAAAATAATACGTTTTATAATAGAAAATTATGAGGTTACGTACACTAATAAAAAAACATTAGACCGTACCTCAAAAAAAAGTTCGCCGTACACCCTCCAATATGGAGTATTTTTGCAAGGCAATTTAAAAAAAAAATTTTTTTGCCGAACGTAGGGGTAACCTCTTTCAATTTTTCGTTATAGCTTCGGCATTTAAAGTTAGATTTTAAAGTGTGATATATCAATTTTTTTGCCTCGAGGAGACCAGTGTTTCGCTATAAAGCAAAAATCCAATGAAAAAAAATTTAAAAAGGTGACCCCTATGTTCGGCAACCAATATATATATAAAAAAAATTCTACTGGGTTTATCGAAAAACTTCATTAGCAAAAGTTTAATGATTTTTTGCGGGCTTTAATTTTCTGACATTAGGGTGGTAGCAAATGATATCTGGTGGCTAACTACTAGAACGGGTCAATGGCCCTCGAGAGAAAAACATCGATGTATCATACTTTAAGATCCGACTGTAAATGCAAAAGATATAACGAAAAATGTAAAATTGCGACCCCTACGTTCGGTAAAAAAAATAAAATTTTTTTTTGAAACCTCCTTGCAAAAATAATTCATATTGGAGGGTGTACGGCGAACTTTTTTTTTTTGCCTGTAGGTGGTACGCTCTAATGTACATGTACTATTTCATGTTATTTTAGCAGAATTTTTACCTCTTTGTACGAGCTTTTTTAGAGAAAATAACAGAAAAATTAGTTCAACTTAATCAGAACGCGGTTAACAGACTTTTGTACTTACTTTTTTTATGAGTGTACCTTAACTTCTTACAAAACTCATTACCGAGTAAAAATATAAGGTTTTATTGAGATTTGGCAACTTTCGCCGCAGAACTCTATCACATATCCGAATTTCAATAAGATCGTAAGGAATCCATCGGCATAGTTTAATCGTTATTTGTTTATTTTTTTTTTTTTTTTAATTTAAAGGTTTTATTTCCAAATTTTTCGTATTGAAAACCTTTAAAATTTTAGGTCATTCTTCTTGTAAAATAATTTTTTTTTATTAAAAAGTTGTAATAAAGGGTTCTTCAACAGGGACGCTACAAAAGTAGAAAGACAGGGACAGCAAACGACGCCATATTTCTTGCCGCTCTTTTGACATTTCTCTTCAGTAAGGTTTGCCATTTCATGATGGAAAGATATACGAGCCAACAACGAGTCGAAATTATTAAAATTTACTACCGACATTCGGAGTCAGTGGCCTCAACGTTAAGAGCGCTACGTCCAATTTATGGTCGTCATAATGAATGGCTTCGTCAATAAACAAAATATGCGTTATTGGTCAGACAGCAATCCACACGTACTCCATGAGTCATCATTGCATCCCGAAAAAATTACGGTTTGGTGGGGTTTACGGGCCGGCGGCGTCATTGGGCCGTACTTCTTTCGTGATGATCAAGACTGGCACGTTACTGTGAATGGGAATCGCTACCGTTCAATGATAACCGAATATTTTTGGCCCCAATTGGATGATATGGACTTGGAGGACATGTGGTTCCAACAGGACGGCGCCACAAGCCACACAGCGAATGCCACAATCAATTTATTGCAAACCAAGTTTTGAGAACATGTTATCTCACGAAATGGTCCAGTCGATTGGCCGCCTCGGTCGTGCGATTTGACGCCGTTGGACTATTTCCTGTGGGGCTACGTCAAATCTATGGTCTATGCCAACAAGCCAGCGACGATTGATGAACTTCGTACGAATATCGGCTGATTTATGCTTGAAAACCGTCGAAAATTGGGTGCAGCGTCTGGACTTCTGCAAGCGTGCCCGTGGTGGCCATGCAAAAGAGATCGATTTCCATACATAATGGCATCGAACGTACTTTCACAGGAATAACGAATTTCATTGATATCCAAAACCGTTTTTGTTTTATTTAAAAAAACTTTTGTAGCGCTCTTATTGAAGAACCCTTTATTTGTCCGATAATAGGTAAATGAACTAAGGCTTATCTTTCAAATCGCTGTCTTTATAAAAGCTTAGATGTTGAAGTTATTAGAGTTGCGGAAATTATATATTTATCCTGAAGAGAATATCCCCACAAAAAGACAAACAATACTCCAGCAGCCTGGCTTCTAAATACTGATAAGGAGAACGTGTTATCTCACGAAATGGTCCAGTCGATTGGCCGCCTCGGTCGTGCGATTTGACGCCGTTGGACTATTTCCTGTGGGGCTACGTCAAATCTATGGTCTATGCCAACAAGCCAGCGACGATTGATGAACTTCGTACGAATATCGGCTGATTTATGCTTGAAAACCGTCGAAAATTGGGTGCAGCGTCTGGACTTCTGCAAGCGTGCCCGTGGTGGCCATGCAAAAGAGATCGATTTCCATACATAATGGCTTCGAACGTACTTTCACAGGAATAAAGAATTTCATTGATATCCAAAACCGTTTTTGTTTTATTTAAAAAAACTTTTGTAGCGCTCTTATTGAAGAACCCTTTAATTAGGGCCAGTTCCATAGTCAGAACAACGGTTGATTTTTTCTTATATATTTATTTTTAAGTGAGATATTTTGTTTTTCTTAAATATTTCTAAATAAGAAATTCTCAAATATGCTAGTTCTGACTATAAAACTGCCCGTTATACACTTTTATATTAAACTTATTAGATTAGGAAACATTCTTGTATTCGAAAAACTCTTTGACACTGGAACATTTTTTATATTCTTTGATATGAAAGTTGTAGGAGTAATTTTTCTTATAAAAGGATTACGTACACGTATATTAATAATTGCTTTATAACTAAATATATTATTTATATATAGTATTTGCATGGAAACATAATTTGTTTATGACACACACATTATATGTTTGCTGCCAAACATATAATATTTGTCGATAGCGTCATTTCATTTCATCCGAACATTTATATATTTACAGGCAAACATATATATTTGAATGCAAATATATTGTTACGTTTTTACCTTTTAAAAAAGTTGGTTTATTTCCCTTAAATAAACCGTATTCTTTTCTATTGCAATCAAAATAATCAGTCCCAACGCTGACACCAATTATTACGTTTTACCTTATAAAACGTACGTTTATCTCCCTTAGATAAACCGTCCTGGTGCTGTCACAGCGTTAATAACAACCAATTGTAATAACCAAAACACGAACACACTTCAGTTTGAAATAGCTTAGACACTCGAATTTATTTACAAACTATTACTTATTTACAAACTCTTTCTATTATGACCATTACTAGAGCGCTACTAACTTTAACACGATACTAACTCGCGGTCTTAACAGAACAAATGTTAATAATCAACTTCTTCTTCACTAATGTTAACGCGCGCCGTATATAGTAACAGCCATTCTTCTACAACATACTGGATAACTCTAGCATGCTATACTTAACTCTACATACGCTTAATGACTATACACAGAGCCATCTATACAATATTACTCTACATTAGAGATGAGTGATCCGGTGATTTTTAAATAACGCTGCTACCAGTGATCGTGATTTTCAAATCACCGTTCTTTTAAACAGTGACTTTGATTACGGGTTTGTAATAGAGATGGGCGATCCGGCGATTTTTCAGTAACATTGTTCTCAGTGAATGTGATTTGCAAATCGTTGTTCTTTTAAACTGTGATCGTGATCAGGGGGTATCCATTAAGGTGTTTTAAGATTTTTGAAGAAATTCACACACGAATGAGAAGAAAAACACAAAGAATTTGAAGAAATTTAACAGCGAACGAGAAAAAAATGAGGGACGTCGCGATAACAATAAATTTAATAAAAACGTGTTTACAAGCAAAAAAATCATTAAAAACAATAAAAAAATAATTAAAATTGATTATTTATTATTTATTTCACTCTTAAAGTTGTTTTTGTTACCGCGTTTATCAATAATCATAAGAAACAATAAAAACAGTGCCCTGTTAACTTTTTCGGTTTTCCTTTTGTTTCTCTTATTCTTCAAAGGAATTAACAGGGCACCCAATCCATATAAATTTTAAGGGAACCAAAGAGTACACTTTTTTCTTATGGGAACTCTTTAGCCTATATACTCGTTGTCGTGATCACGGTTTTTCTTTGGAAAAGACTGCGATTTTCTGATAAACGAAATAATATTTATGGCGACCCGGTGAAAAATGTTCATATACGCTCAAACATGTTCATATATGGTTTATGTATGGACACATATGAACAAATATGGATTTTTTATGAACATATATGGATTTTATGTGAACATATATGGAAGTATATGTGATTCCATATATGGAAAAAATTTCATATACAGACATATATGGAAGCATCTGTTATTTCATATATGGAAATGGCACTCATATATGGACAAATATGAAAGTATATGTTATTCAATTTATGCAAAAGGGACTTGTATATGAACATATTTCGAAGAATACATTTTTCCATATATGTAAAAGGAACTCATATTTGGATAAATATGGAATTATATTTAATGCCATGAATAAAAAAAGGAACATATGTAGCGTCTAATTTGAATGTCATACATAAATTTATATCTATCGTAGAACCTTATAATAAAGGACAGCAACGTTCGCATGTATTCGCATATATTTAACTAGCGGGCGCAGCCCGCTACGTTGTTAGCGTGCCTTAAAGGTTAAGGGGGGGGGGGGGGGGCTTCGCCCTCCACAATTTTTATTAAATTCGTTTTTTATTTAAAGTTTTTTTATTTAAAGCCTTCACCCAGCCACCACAAATAAATAATTCTGCACAACAATGGGTTTAAAATAAATAAATATTTGATCACTTTTTCTCATGAAAGTGGTTTGTTAGTAATGAATCCATAATAATTTGCAATATACGTGTGTATGTCAAGATAATTTGGTAAAGTGCGAACTTAGGTAGATAGACCCGTAAGTAGTTTTATTCATTTGTGTTTTAAATGAAAATAAAAAACGTAAAGCAGGGTTGGCAAGCGATTTATAATATTAAAGATAGCGGTCGCAGCCCGCTACGTTGTTGGCGTGCCTTAAGATTTTTTTTAAATTCGCTTTTTATTTAAAGTACAGTTTTTATAACAAAAGCCTTCACCCAGCCACCACAAATAAATAATTCTGCACAACAATGGGTTTAAAATAAATAAATATTTGATCACTTTTTCTCATGAAAGTGGATTGTTAGTAATGAATCCATAATAAATTGCAATATACGTGTGTATGTTAAGATAATTTGGTAAAGTGCGAACTTAGGTAGATAGACCCGTAAGTAGTTTTGTTCATTTGTGTTTTGAATGAAAATAAATAACGTAAAGCAGGGTTGGAAAGCATTTTATAATATTAAAAATAGCGGGCAAAGCTACGTTGTTAGCGTGTCTTAAAGTTTTTTTTTAATTCCAGTTTATGTAAAGGTAGACCTGGCAATTCAAGTAAATTCACAAATTCAGTTGGAAAATTTACTGCGTCGGTTTCTTCCACCTGTGCTTCGTTACATGAAGTTTAAATATCGGAATATATAAGTTCCATTCCTTTTCGAAGGTTTTTTCTCTTTTAGAAAATTTTTTTAACTTTTTCGAGAGTATGTTTCAATGCTACATAAGTTTCATATTCCGTTGATAGCGTTTGAACTGGTAATTCCCTCTTCCAATCCATTTGCATTGTCTATAATTTCAATTCCACTCGTTCAACGTTTATATCCATTTCATTCCACTTGTGTAGTGTTTCAATCCCACTCGTTTTCTATTTAGTTTCTTAATTTTAGTGTTTCATATACACTTGTTCTTTAAGTTTTAGGTTTCTAGCTAAAGACGCAGACGTTAAGGGGGGGGGGGCAATTTTCCGCTTTTGAACCACCATTTTTACCACGTTCCTGTCCAAAGTCCTAGAAATGCCTTGTCGATAAGTTAGCCCATACTCCAAGGAAAACATATTATATATTACAGGTTTCTAGCCGAAGGGTTCGGTTAGGCCATCAAGGGGGAGAATTATTCCGTTTTTACCCCTCCCGGTAGGAATTTCCAAAAATTCCGTCTTAGAGGACGTCTGCGTTGGAGGAGGAACCTACTACATACATAATTTTAGGTCTCTATATCCAGCAGTTTGGCCAGGCCGTCAAGGGGGAAGTTTTTTCCCTTTTTACCCCTCCCGGTATGAATTTCCAAAAATACCATCTTAGGGACGTCAACGTCAACGTTGGAGAAGGAACCCAATTTAAGATCCCTTGTTCCAGCAGTTTGGCCAGGCCGTTAAGGGGGAGACTTTTCCTGTTTTTGACCCTACCTGTAGAAATTTCCAAAAATCTCATCTTAGCGGATGTCTACAATAGAGGAGGAACTTTAATACCAAATTTCAACTTCCTACCTCCAGCGGTTTGGGCAGGCCTTTAAGGGGCACTTTTCTTTTCATTAATCCCCATTTTTGCAATGTCCCTGTCCAAAAAGCAAATTCTCGGTAAGTGAGCACATACTCCAAGTAACATATGTTTTACATTTCAGGTTTCTAGCCAACTATTACAATTTGTGCCCCTCTCGGTAGGAATTTCCGAAAATCCATCGACAGGGAATTCCAGCTTCCTAGTTCCAGCAGTTTGAGCAGGCTGAGAGGAACTTAAGTACCGAATTTCAGCTTCCTAGTTCCAGCAGTTTGGACAGGTCGTTAAGGGGCAACTTTCCCTTTTTGAGCCCCCATTTTATAAGTATCTTTCTAATAAGTTAGCCCTCACTCCAGGGACCCACATTTTAAGCTTCAGGTTTCTAGCCGAAGGGGTTTTTACCGGCCCCCAAGGTGAGGCTTTTCTTCTTTTTGCCCCTCCCTTTAGGAATTTACAAAAATTCCATCTTCGCGGCTATCTGCGATGGATGAGGAACATTCATACCAAATTTCAACTGCATTGCCATAGCGGTTTGGGCAGGCCGTTAGTGGGGACATTTTTCCCTTTCAACCACCATTTTTACTATGTTCCTGTTCCAAAATACAAAAATTACGTTGCCGGGGAGTTAGTCCTACTCCAAGGAATACATATTTAAAATTTTAGGTTGGCCAAAAGGGATTGGGCAAGCCGTCAGGAGGAGACTTTTACCTTATTTCCCCTCCCGATAGGAATTTCAAAAATTCCGTCTAAGCGGACGCCTACACAGAAGGAGGAACTCACATACCGACTTTCCTTTTGGGATATCCTGTAGGGAATTCCAAAAATACAAACTTAGTCGTATCTACTACAGTGGAGGAACCTTAATACCAAATTTCAACTTCTTACCTCCAGTGGTTTTGGCAGGCACTTTTCCAATTTGTGAGACTGTTTATGGGGAGACTTTTCCCCTTTTTGCCCGTTCCGGTATGAATTTCCAAAAATCCCGTCTTAGCGCACGTCTATGCCGAATATCAAGAAACCTTGTTTAGTGGAGATATCCGTGGGGGGAGGAAAAAAAGTAGTTTTTTTGAAATTATATATTATTTTAAATGGTACTTTTTGGAAAAACGAAATTTTTTGGAAAAAGATACTTTGTTTTTACAAAGTACTTTATTTGTACTTTTTTTGGAAAAGGTATTTTTTTTAAAAAGGTGTTTTTTTTTTGGAAAAATGTATGTTTTTTGGAAAAAGGTATTTTTTTGGAAAAGGTACTTCTTTTGGAAAAGGAAAATTTTTTTAGAAAAAGGTACTTTTTTTTGGGAAAAGGTACTTTTTTTTGGAAAAGGTACTTTTTTTGAAAATAGGTATTTTTTTGAAAAAATGTATGTTTTTTGGGAAAAGGAACATTTTTTTAGAAAAAGGTACTTTTTTTGGGAAAAGGTACTTTTTTTTGGAAAAGGTACTTTTTTTGAAAAAGTTATTTTTTTGGAAAAATTTATGTTTTTTGGGAAAAGGTACTTTTTTTAAAAAAGATACTTTTTTTGGAAAAAGGAATTTTTTTTGGAAAAAGGTACTTTTTTTGGAAAAAGGTACTTTTTTTTGGAAAAAGGTACTTTTTTTGGAAAAAGGTACTTTTTTTGGAAAAAGGTACTTTTTTTGAAAAAAGGTACTTTTTTTTGGAAAAAGGTACTTTTTTTGGAAAAAGGTACTTTTTTTGGAAAAAGGTACTTTTTTTGGAAAAAGGTACTTTTTTTGGAAAAAGGTACTTTATTTGGAAAAAGGTACTTTTTTTGGAAAAAGGTACTTTTTTTGGAATAAGGTACTTTTTTTTGGAAAAAGGTACTTTTTTTTGGAAAAAGGTACTTTTTTTTGGAAAAAGGTACTTTTTTTTGGAAAAAGGTACTTTTTTCGGAAAAGACTTTTTTTGGAAAAAGGTACTTTTTTTGGAAAAAGGTACTTTTTTTGGAAAAAGGTACTTTTTTTTGAAAAAGGTACTTTTTTTGGAAAAAGGTACTTTTTTTGGGAAAAAGGTACTTTTTTTGGGAAAAGGTACTTTTTTGGGAAAAGGTACTTTTTTTGTCCCCTTTTTGCCCCTCCCGATAAGAATTTCCAAAAATGCCGTCTCAACGGACGTCTACACCGGTCGAGGAACCTACATACCAAATTTCAACTTCATAGCTCCAGCAGTTTGAGCAGGCCGTCAAGGGGGAGACTTTTTCCCCTTTTTGCCCGTCCCTGTAAAAATTTCCAAAACTCCCGTCTTGGTGGATGTCTACGATAGTGGAGGAACCTTTATACGAAATTTCAACTTCCTACCTCCAGCGGTTTGGGCAGGCCGTCAAGGGGGGCCTTTTTCCCCTTTTTAACCCCCATTTTTACAACGTCCCTGTCCAAAATTATAGAAAGTACTTTCCAGAAAAGTAAGCCCCTACTCCAAGGAACACATATCTTAAATTTCAGCTTTCTAGCCAAAGGGGTTTTGGCAGGCCGTCAAGGGGGACACTTTCCCCCTTTTTGCCCGTTCCGGTAGGAATTTCCAAAAATCCCGTCTTAGGGGACGTCTACCCCGAAAGAGGAACCTACATACCAAATTTCAACTTCCTAGCTTCAGCGGTTTGGGCTGGGCGATGTTGAGTCAGTCAGTCAGTCAGTCAGTCACGTTATTCTTTTATATATAGAGATAAATGTATATGTTCATATATGGACATATATTTGAATGTCATACATAAATTTATATCTATCGTACAACCTTATAATAAAGGACAGCAACGTTCGCATGTATTCGCATATATTTAATAAATGTATATTAAATATATGCGAATACATGCGAACGTTGCTGTCCTTTATTATAAGGTACCTTACATGTCCATATATGAACATATACTTAGGTGTTACCTCATTTTTCGGATCCATACATATATGGTTGAACCATAAATGTTCATATATGGACATTTTTCACCGGGGAGTTTTTAAGATGTCAGTTAAACTTGGCTTAGTTAAACCGAAAACGAATTTTGTCAGCCATTTCAAAGTTTATTAACAAAAATTTGACGGAAAATCTTTTTCTCGAGTATAATTTATTTCTTTATTGAAATAAAACAAAATAAACCACATTTTAAAAGCAGTATTCCAGTTAGAAACTGCGTTACACTAAGTTTAAAGATAATCCATTTCCTAAAAACTGGGCCTTAAAAGAAGAATAGTTGCGACCGGTAACATTGACATGATAGAAGGAGACATTTTATTCAGAAGAGTGTGAAAGCAATTCACTGTTATTAAAAAAAAAACATGTATTACTGTGCACAATGAAGTTTGCAAGAAAGAATAGTAAATAAATATTAAAATAACGACATTCCGAGTAACTGCGACTTGAAATATTTGAGCACTGCCGTTACCAGTGATTTATCAATAACTGTGATTAAATCACCGATATGAAAATATCGCTCATCTCTACTCTACATTAGCCTTAGCATTATACATACACACAACCACTTATAATCAACCAACCATACAATATTACTCTACATCAGGGATGGAAAACATGGTACAATTGTACTCTTTTTGATACATTTTGACCTCCATTGGCACCGTAGTACTACCGCGATCCATTTGGTACAATTTTAAAATTAAAAATTTTTGTATTAAATGAATTTGTTGTACTTTAAAGCTGTTAACAAATATTCGAATTGCAGACGTGGACTAAAATCATCCTAACAAAAACTTGTAACTAAAAACTTTTGGGCTCAATTTTGCAAAAAAAAATGTATTAATAATTTCCCGTAATCAGCTCATCAATGCGCGTCGATTGAGTGCTCCTACCACATAAAATTTAACCCGCCTCTTTCGTATATTTTTTGAAAAGTAAAAAAAATATTACATTGTTTTCTGAGAACGGGTAACTTATCTTAAATATAACCAAAACAAAACATTAACAACATATATTTTCATATAAATTTGATTTTCACAACTATTGGTTATTTTAACCCTTTCACCCCCGAGTTTTTTTTTCGAAATCTGGCAGGGTTTTTTCAACTTTGACGTAAAATATAATTATAAGGCAAATATATAAGATGTTTGGGATACATGAGAAGTAGGAGATCCTGACCTTTATCCTGGAATATATATAATCCCAATAAGGTTTTCCTATGGGACATTATGTCCCAATAAAGTTATGACATTGCTCTGACAAATTTTCAATATATGAAAAATTTTGGTACCGTGAGGGTCGAAAAAGTACAATTTTTTTATGTGGTTGGTACAAAATATAAAAACTCATTTCCATCCTTGCTCTACATTAGGCTTAACATTATACATACACACAAACTCTTATAATAAACCTACCCAGTTGGCCAATCATCATCTATGAAATGGTCTTCAACGACTTCTTTAAGACATTTAGTGTGTTTTTTAATCACCTGGATTTAGAATTTTTCATACAAAAAATGGATTTACTAAATCCAAAAAAAAGCTGGATTTAATAAATCCACAATAAAAGCACAAATATATGAAACAGCCTATTAATTTAATGTCAGAAAAAAATACGAATGAAAATTAAAAGAGAAACAAAAAAATTTAAAAACTAACAAATAAAAGGTTTTTCTTAAATTTTTTTTTATGAAATATGTTTAGAAAAAAAAAACTACACCTCACCAAATACATATTTTTCATCTTGGACATGGAGAAATGGCAATTTTTCACTCTACAGTAAGTAATTTAATTAAATCCAATTAGTGAATATTAAATATTGCAATGGAATTTTTCAATTGTGTAAAAATATAAATTGAAGTGATAAAACTGAAAAGGCAGACTGTTTATCGCTGTAAAATATAATTATAAATTAAAAGTTAAAGTAGAATCCTTCATCATCGAATTCGGTATTAAAAATTAGGGTGAAAGAAGTGTCGGACAGAAAATTTTTCTAAAATAGGAAGAATCTAACCCCATCTGTTGAGAACTTTTAGAAATACTTTTTGGATTTATTAAATCCAAGTGATTAGAAATTTTAACATTTTTCGCTAACGACATTTGTCACTGAAATTGTCTTGAAAGACTATGTAAAGGAAATCATCTTTAACGATTAGCTGCATGAACAAAATATTAGCTGATCGTGTATAACATTCTGTTGGTGTCAAGTTCAGCGACATTATAATGTATTTGTTGTATAACCCACTATGTTGACGAAATGGTGAGCGACAAAATATTATTACTGTCGTCTTACGACTCCGTTGACGACAAGATTAGCGACATTGTCTTAGGATGTCTTATTTTTAGAAATTCTCATTTAGTTCATCATTTTATTGCTTAAATATAAAACTTTGATATTAACTTTTAGTATTAACATTACTTAATACAAGCGCTTTATTTTTAAATTAATAAAGCAATTTTTGAAATGAAATGTTGTTTATTTAAATGAGTTAGTTGTTTAAATAAAAATTCAAATTAACAGCAAATAATAAATATAATTTAAATTATAAAAAAAAATAATTTTACATATGCAAAAAAAATTAAAACCCGTTTTTTTTGCGCCGTTTGTTTCACATTTAAGTAAATAAAAATATTAACTCGATGAGAAATTTTTAGTTTAAATTTGTTTGAAAAAATAATAAAGAAATCAGTGTTGTCAGTGACCATCTAGGCGAAGCTGTCACCAGCAAGGTCGTCTACGTTAGCATTGTGAACAATGTCATTTATTTCGACGTCAACGACAAAGTGGGGCAAATTGTCGCCCAAATAGTCAAATATAATTCAAGGACAATCTCAGCGAAAATGTCGCTCAGGTGGTCGTGTACGATTTTGCGGACAATCGTTTGAAAACGTCGTCAACGATTTGTATGGACTGTCACTAATATTTCGTTTACGAATTTGTATGGTCGTGCACCCAGCGTCGAGGATGTCTTCAAGACAGCGTAATGTTCCCAGTTGGAACATTACGCTTAAAGACTATACATACACAGAAACACTTATCATTAACCAACTATACAATATTAGTCTACATTAGGCTTAACATTATACATACACACAAACTTTTATAATAAACCTACATTAAAGAATATACACACACGCAAACACTTATCATTAAGCAACTATACAATTCTAATGCGTAATTAATCATAGCATATACTTAGGTGTACAATTAAATATAGTACTACGTTGTCAGATTGATATATTTTGTCCATCCCGTCTCTTGGGCTATTTTCTTATAGAAAAGTTCAGAGTTTTCTATACTAGGCCAAGCCATTTTCGTAACAATATATTGTTTCTAGTAAAAACACGGCGATTATGTTTGGGACAGGCCGTTTTTTTCAGCGTGTACACTGCAAAAAAATTTTAAATTTACGGCATATTCCTATTATCATATTCTGAGAATTTTTTTTCGTATAGGAATCTCCATTGTGTTTCCCATGAAAATATTATTTAATTTTTAAATTATTTTTACACTTATTAAGTTTGCGAGTTTAAGGATATTTTCTCTTAAAAATAGTTACGATTCTGTACTGCGATTTCTTAACTTATTTATGACAAAATTGGATAGTTAACGAAAAAAAATTGTTGAATATAGAAAAATATATCGTTAACTTATTACCAGGGCAAGTTATCTTTGGCATTTGCCTTTAAATGCCATTTTTGCCATTTTCCCACATATTTTGTAAAAATGCCACTTTTACAAATTCTTGCCAGAAAAAGCCATTTTGTCGATTTTTTAGGCTTTTCATGAAAAAATGGCTATGAACAACAGTAACAAATCAACTTTTGTAGATAATTTTTTTAAAAAATTTACAAAAAATGTTTAAATTAATTTTTAGAATAAGCGTGCCATTTTTGTCTTTTTTGCGTGCCAATTTCAACTTGCCCTGCTTATTACAATACCAAATTTTTCTAAGTTTTTATTAACAATTTTTTGGTTAAATCTTACATTTTCAAAACAACTGAAACTCAAAATTATTTTGTTTGTTCTTATAAAAAATTACAGAAAAAACTTTAATTTATAATAATTATATTTGTGGGATACAATAAACTTTATACTGACTCAACCGACAGTTTTCTTAAGTTAGAAACTATACTGATAAAATCGTTAACGAAGATAGATGACCGCACTAATGAATCAGATTTTTACTGACAAAAAAACTAACTGAACAGTTGAGTGAATGCACAGCACATGCTACGGGAACAGTTTTCTCCGGTCCGGAGACATTTGGTTAGTTTGGGGACTGTCCTCAAATTCTTCCTAGGTTTGCGAATAGTTTGAAGACATTTTTGACTAATAAACCGCATAGTTTGGGAACTTTTTTGGCTATGTCCCCGAACTATGCGCTGTGCATACATATATAATTATATATGAGTATTCATGGCAACATTTAAGATAACACACATATTATAAGATAACAACAAATAGACTATATCGTCGCTAAACCTAAGAAAACAGGTACATTTTTTAAGGAGGAGAGCAACAAAACACCTTTATTGAGCTTTTCGCGAAACTTTTTATAAATTATTTTTTTACACATATGAAAACAAAACTCCAAACTTTCTATTTATAAAAGAATTACTTCCATAAAACTTAGCCAAGAGACAAAATATAGCCCTACTTTAGGTGCACGAGAAATAGTTTTTGTTAACAATAGCTAATTTCTTAGGCGCAGCGATGATATTCATGGGCTGTTTTACTGGTAACTGTAATGGCATTTAAAATTAAATGAAATTGCAGATAATTTTACCGACATAATTCTCTTAGTGTAGAAATATACTGACTCTGAACTTAGCAAAAACTTAATTTGCTCTTACGTTCAAAAATTGCGCTTCAAAGTTAAAAAAAGTGATTTTTCACAACTCTCCTAGGCTTCAGTCGTACTAATTTTAAATAAAATTTACCAAAAAATTATTTTTTTATTAAGTATAATTTATAATAATTATTAAGGAATTTTTATTATTTTTTTTATTATTTCTATAAATTATAAATTTTTAAATGGAAATCTAATTTCTAATAATAATTATTAAAGTCCTCTTGTTTTTTTATTGATATATTCACGCACACTTAAAATTCATTTCAATAGCAGCATTATTTAGACTAAAAATTAATACTTTTATACAAATGCCTAAAAAAAATCCTACCACCAAAAAACAATACGCACCAGCTAGATATGCAAGAATATTTTCGTAGCTAATAGCAGCAAATCAACAATATATTTTTAGATATTTGTATAAAATAAATATCCAACCACCAAAAACCAATACTCCCAAGATAGATATATCTAGCAATGCAAGAATATTCTCACTGCTAATAGCAGCAAAATCAACAAGATATTTTTAGATATTTACATAAAGTAAATATCGTTTGTTGTACACACAAGCAAGAAAGCTGCTAAAAATATACAACACAACAGAAATATTATCGTACACAGACAGCTATTTTTATCTAGCATATTGTTTAATATCCAAGCGTTGGATATTTTTACGATAGCTGCTAGAAATTAATGAAGTGATATTTGCTAGATATTTATCAATGGCTAAAAATATACAACACAACAGAAATATCACTTTCGTATATATCGTATACAGACAGCTATTTTTATCTAGCGTGTTGTTTAATATCCAAGCTTTGGATATTTTTTCCAAAGCCGCTAGAAATCAAAAAACTGATATATGATAGATATTAAACTCTGGTTAAAACTACTAAAAATTAGTTAAAAATGATGCTGCAAAAAAACTGCTAAATTAGCAGATTATGTTTGCTATATATTAGTAATATAGGAACAGCAAAAATAAAAATGTTAAATATACAGAATTTTAGTTATATTTGAGCTAAATTTTTGTAAATGGAAAATAGCAAATTAACATGCTAAAATCAGCAAAAATAATAATTTGCTAAATAATTCGTAGCTTAAGAAAATTACCAAAAAATTTTAAATTTTCGAAGTTTTATTTTCGATTTTTTTAAATCTAAATAAAAATCGAGCCTTTTGAAAACATCAGTTTACTATTTTTTTAGCAAATATTTCTGTTGATTTTAGCAGAATAGACTGCTATTTGCATTCAACTAAATTTAGTTTAAAAATAGCAAAAATTTTGTAGATATAACAATTTATTTTTGCTATTTTTAGTCTACTAATATTTAGCAAAATTTTCTGCACATTATACAGTACAATTTGCTATTTTCAATTAACTAAAAATTAACTTAAATATAACTAAAATTCTGTAAATTTAACAGTTTTAATTTTACTGTTCTTATTTTACTAGTATTTAGTAAAAAAAAATCTGCTCATTTTAGCAGTTTTTTCTGTAGCATCATTTTTAACTAATTTTTAGTGACTTTTTCTGCTACTTTTACAGATTTATTTCTGAGTGTATAAGATAAAAAACAATGTTTAGCCCGCCCCCACCCCCTTGAGCGAATCCTGGATCCACGCCTGACCGTTACTATATACTACTTACCAAAAAATGCCGATATTCAGGAGATATAGATTCCAGATATAATATGCGATCTTCAATTATTTTGAGGCGATGATAAATATTTTTGGTTTTACTATTCGGCAGGTTAAGATGTTCCTCAATATTTTCGAATCTCTCCAAAAATGGTGGCTGCCTTTCTGGTGAAATTGTTTTATCATCATTATTTGTATTTTTTTCAATTTTAATATTTGTGCCTACTATACTTTCATTCGAAATCATTAATTTGTCCAATGTGTTTAAATAGTCGGGGCGCATTTGTGGACCAATGTTGTTTTCAACACGTCGTACTGTGTTAACCATACATACAATGAAGAAAAAAAATGAAAACAGATTAATTGAAGTTAGGGTTTGCGATTTTTCCATGCAAGCAAAAAGCTGAGGAATACCAATTAACAGTTTCACTAGTGACTTATTGTTTGCATATATATTACTATATTTAGTTCAATTTCTTTTCAAGTTTGTCTCTCCCCCTGATTCCCACCAAAAATGTGCTAGGAAATCGATTTTTTTTACCTGTATATTAGAGTGGGCTGAACTTTGCCGAAATGCAAATTTCAAAAACGGAGGGTGCGGAAAATTTGCGCATGCGCCTAGTAAACAGTAAAAAATAAAAATTTTCAAAATCGGTTTTGAACGTAAACCCCGCAAAGCGGTTGAAATTTCGAAATTTCGGAAAGTTTAAAAAAATCCTTAAATTTTATTAAAAAATATTTGTTGTTGTGATATATTATTTCTAATAAATTATATTTCGCTGAATCCAAAAAAATAAAAATTTTTTAATCGGCCGAAGGGGTTCTGAAATATTGCTACTTGAATTTTGCTGAAAAACACGTTTTTTCATTTCGAGCCTTCAGAAAAGTTAGTCTAAAAATGTTTTTAATTTTTTTAATTTTTAAATCTACTATCTATATAAAATTATCTTTAATTTGAGTGTAAAAAAGTTGAAAAATGTTGAAGGGTATTCCAAGGACGCTGCGACAAAAGTTGTAAAAATTTTCAGAGTCAAAAGTGATTAAGATCAGAGATTTACCCATTTATTGTTTTGGTTCAACATAAAATAACATTTTTATGACTGGTCCATCTTTTTTAATAATTTTGAGTATTTTGATAATAAATATATAATAGCGTGATCGGATCTCGAGGTTTAGGACACAATGCTCGAAAGGTATCCTCTTTTTTGTCCACACAATGTTCGAAAAGTATCCTACTTTATATTTTTTGTTGTATTATATTTTAGAATAAAATTAAGCCCCTGTTTATGTATTACGAAAATGGTCTAAACGAAAGCAAAGTAACGAAAATTTGTTTTTGTTTCTCATATATTTTTGACGAAAGTAATTGTCAATTGCTATCGTTTTGAGTATTTTCGTAATAGATAAACCGGCCCTATATACCTAATAGTTTTTTTGTAAAAGGTTTGAAAAATATTTTACACACTGTGCCACAAAAGTATATATGTATGTATATATAAAAAATGTAATTGAATATAACTTAATACATTAGTGTTCAGTAAATATACAAAATTTAATTGTGTGCTTGGATTTAAAATTTCGTAACACAATAAAAACTTTTCAATAGTGCTTGGTATATATTCCCTAGTGCCGTTAACTATTTCACTTAAAAAAATTTACATTTAAAACGCTTTTTGTTGGTAAATTCAATAATTTTCTAATGGATTAGCAAAACGTAATTTTTTCTAAAAAATTAAAACCTAAATTCATAAACGCTTTGTAAAATTATAGGAGGTTTATTGAACAAATTTTGTATGAAAATGACGTTTTGTAAACCTGCTATAACTTTACAAAGCATTTATGAATTAAGGGGTAAAATTTTAAATTTTGATCGGCGATCTTCTCTTTTTTACCTACAAATGGCAACTTATATCAAAATTTGGCAGTTGGAACACGAATTTACCACAAAATCTCTTTTTTAACATTTTAGAATTTACGAAAACTCAAAAAACATAAAGAAGCAAAAGTAAAACGTACGAAATTGTACATCGAAACCATATTAATTTTATGCGAAATATGTGTTAAAACCTTAAATATGCTCTCTAACAAAAAGCTTTTTAAGTGAAATTATTAAAAACAGCATTTTTAACTTATAATTAATTATGTTTATCTGTTATATTTGGTCTAAATATGCAAAAATACCATTTACTTCTGGAGAAGCAATGTGCGTTTTCAATTTCACTTTCAAGTGAAATTGAAGTCTGTGACATGCCTGAATAAGTAGAATTAAACATTATTGGAACACTTTTTTTATAGTTTTTGAATTGTCGCGGAATCGGCCAACGAAAATTTGAAAACTCAACGAGTTATAAGAGACTGAATATTATTCCGACAACAAAAACATCTATGAAAATTCATAGCCTCCTGGATTCGAATATTTATTTAACAATTAAGTTGATTACAAACTTACGATCATTATAAACTTAAAGATTTCCCAGCAAAATCTCAGTAATGGGTGGTCATTACTAATATCCAAATTATAAGCAGCCGAATTAGGGTCTACTACATATAATTCTGTGTTTAAACTCATTATTTTTGTTCGACAGGGTAGTTTTTGTAAGTAGTTGTCCATATTCGCTGCAGGAAAAAACACAAAATATTTGTGAACCCGCTTACCCGCTGCATTATAAAAATACATAAAATAAGTAGTTACCATAATAAGTAGTTATTCGGGTGCTTATAAGCAGTAAAAAATAAGTGGTAACAAGTAGAGATGAGCGATATTTTCATACCGGTGATTTAATCACAGTTATTGATAAATCACTGGTAACGGCAGTGATCAAATATTTCAAGTCGCAGTTACTCGGAATGTCGTTCTTTTAATATTTGTGTACTATTCTTTCTTGCAAACTTCATTGTGCACAGTAATACATGTTTTTTTTTCAATAACAGTGACTTGCTTTCACACTCTTCTGAATAAAATGTCTCCTTCTATCATGTCTTTGTTACCGGTCGCAACTATTCTTCTTTTAAGGCCCAGTTTTTAGGAAGTGGATTATTTTTCAACTTAGTTTAACGCAGTTTGTAACTGGAATACTGCTTTTAAAATGTGGTTTATTTTTTTTATTTCAATAAAGAAATAAATTATACTCAAGAAAAAGTTTTTCCGGCAAATTTTTGTTATTAAACTTTGAAATGGCTGACAAAATTCGTTTTCGGTTTAACTAAACCAAGTTTAACTGACATCTTAAAAACTCGCCATAAATATTATTTCGTTTATTTATCAGAAAATCGCAGTCTTTTCCATAGAAAAACCGTGATCACGATCACAGTTTAAAAGAACAGCGATTTGCAAATCACATTCACTGAGAACAATGTTACTGAAAAATCGCCGGATCGCCCATATCTATTACAAACCCGTGATCACGGTCACTGTTTAAAAGAACGGTGCTTTGAAAATCACGATCACTGGTAGCAGCGTTATTCAAAAATCACCGGATCACTCATCTCTACACGAAACCTTATGTGAATCCCCCATTGTTTTTAGTGCAATATTTAATAAAAACAAAAATTCCAAAATTTTGATCAAATTGGACCTAATTGCATCAAATTTTAACTATTAAGATATTATTTAATACAATAATGTCTGGTCAAAATTCGGATTAAATTGTATCTAATTTAAAGTAATTAAATCCAATTTGATCCACGTAGATGCTATTGTATTCACCATTTTTCGGATTAAATTGTATCTGATTAGTTATTGTATTTCATTAAATTTTATATGTCACCATATCATCTTTTTTAATCGGGATCTGGTGATTTTAATTTCAACATTCTGACTGAATCAATCTTTACTAATGAAATGTCATCGCTCGGACTCATACCTGTAAATCGGACTATACCAACCCACTATACAAGCACGAATAATTCTTTGCTTAATGTATTCTTTGTTTCTAATGTATCTTATGTATTATTGTTTGACCAGGTTTCAGCATCATATTTCTCAAGGCATGATTTGATATTTTTAACATATAATTTTCAAGTTCAGCATGCAGACCAAGTTAGTTACTACCGAGATTTTAAGTGTATGAACTATAATCTGTTACGTGAGAATTTTTTTTCAAACTGAATGGAGTAGTACCTATATATTCTACGCCCATCGCTGCCAACTTTGACGATTTGTCTCCATTTTGACGCTTTTTGAAGCAAAATTTGGGCAAATGACGATTGACGATTTTTCAATATTTTTCATAATTTTTTGTTAAAAAAATTGCATTTTTTTTAAAAACTACATAAATAAAAATATTCCAAATAATTTTTTACGCTATGTGATATAGAAGAAAAAAATAATGTACACGTATTTTTTCGCGCCCAATCTCATGGTTAGGGGTTAAAAGTAGGGTCCGAACTAACACAATTTTCCGTTTTTTAATTTATTTCTTATAATTTAAAGTCAAATTGGTTAAGCTTTTTCGGAGACATATCTATAGGTATACAAAATATACCCGAAGAGTTCCAATTTTTTTCATTCAGTTATTATTTTTTTCGAATAGGAGATTTGTATGAAAAATTGTTGTACACATAATAACCTCTATTCAATTTTGTATAGGGGGTGTCGATATTCGTTGTCGTTCCATAGAGCCTTTTTCAACATTTCAAATAAGTGGCAACCCTGGACTCACAATAAGGGTATTTAATGTTTGTGTGCTCGAGTACCTTAACTCTGTGTATAAACATATCCAAATTTCGTGAATTTCAGACATGTTTTCATAGAAAAATAGGTTATTTTTGATTCAACTTTTTAACTCTTAAATTTTTTCCTATCATATATCTGAATTTTATTAAATTTGGATACCTTTACCGTTAGGTAAGGTTTTCCCTGGTTCTTTTCTGCGTATATTATTATAATTATAAAAACTGGGTTTTTGGTAAACTTATTCTTTTTTATTGATATTTAAGGGATTTTTGGATTGACGATTTTTTGAAGATTTCTCATTCCTAAAATGACGATTTTGACGATTTTTTCTCCTAAAATTGACGATTTTTCAACAAAATGGGTTGGCAGCACTGTCTACGCCTAATAATAGGTGTGTTTGGGTACTTTTCCAGTAAAGTCCAGTAAAAATTATTCAGTAACAAATTTACAGAGAGTAAGACAAAACTTACTCTCAAAAAGAAAAATATCTGAAAATGTACGCAAACAGAAAAATTGTAAGAATTAGTAAAATACTGCTGCCAACTTCTTTCCTAAAAATATCGCTAAATCAAACTAAAAAATCACTAGAAAATATCTAAATTATAAAAAAAAATAAAAAACCGATAAATCCCTAAATTTCACGAACTTTTTAGGTCCTGTTGAAAAATTTCACAAAAATAGCTATATTTTTCAAACTTCTTAAAAAATTATTAATACATCGCCCAACTTTTCGAACTTTTTTGTTTTCCATAAAAATTTAACGATAAATCGCTGAATAATAATGATTCAAAAATTTTGTCAAGAAATTTAAAAAGAAAAATCGTTAGTTTTCCCGCTAATAGCTAAATTATATTTTATCCCGCTAAACGAGTTGAAATATCGCTAGATTTGCCGAGAAAATAGCTTAATTGGCAACAGTTATTAATATAGCTGATTGCGAAATAAACCTATTCAAATTATTGGATTAATAAATAAAACCTAATAAAATGATCACTTACTTACTCCTTCCATCGTAAATAAGCTTATATTTAAATATCTTTTATTTTTACAAAAAATTATTTCAAAATTATTTAGACAAATGTTTTGTTTCTTCAATCATATGTTTTCAATCATATGTTTTTTTTCTTACAAATTCTTACTAGCAAAAATTCATCCAGTAAAAACTTGTAGGTTTTTTGGTATTGAACTGTCACTTTACTCTCTATTTTTCCTCTCTCCTTACTGAGTAATTGTGTAAACAAACACCTTCCAGTAAAAACTTGTACAAATTTGTACGAATTTGTACAAATTTTTGGGTACCCAAACACACTTATTGATGAAAAATTGCCATTTTTCGAAAATAACATTCTGCGACTTTATAATGATACTGTTCCATTAAAATCTAAAATTATCACGGCACGAACTAAACCGTGGGTTTCTGCAGCTGTTAAACAATTAATTGAGAAAAGAGATGTTGCCTACTCAAGATGGAAAAAGATTTAAAACTCCTGAACTAAAACTTGAATATCGTACTGCCAGAAGTAACGTAAATAACAAAATTAAAATTGCAAAAAGAGATTATTATTTCAAACGTTTTGGATCTGCGCTTGAGTCAAAAAAAACATGGAAAACAATGAGCGAAATTGGTACTGGCAAAGCAGATTTAACAGTAAACTGCTAGGTTGATGCTAATGACCTAAACAAAACCTTTACTAACTTACCAATGGTCCAAATCGACAAAAACTTTTATAATTTTCCAACAACTATTAATAGTTCTTCTCTTCATCTGTTTTAAGAGACTGATAAATTTTAATAAAATTTGTTTGCAAATATTATAACCAAATATCCAAGTTTCTATTTGTAAAAAAGAGCTTTAAAAAACATCGCGAAAGGCCCATATAAAGGTGTTTTCAAAACTTTGTTTGGCAGGTTTTAGGAAATACAATAGACAATGTTTCTTTTCGGTTTTAATTCGTCTAAAAATTAAAACTAAATTATATTTCCATGTCACTTAAGACAAAGTTGCATTTGTTTTAAAACTGTGTCACACAATTGACATATTAATTCTGTAAGAACTCTAGCTTCTCTCAAGAAAGTGTGTGTACAATCGGTTCAAAACCACATCAATTCTACGACATGTTCCACTAGAATACCATGGAACCCGAACCCGTTTCAATGAAATGAAATTTTTATTCGAATTAAAACAAATAACCAAAAAGCAGAAAATGAAAGTTAAAAAATTTTAATTTATATGGAATTTGACATTTATAACTGCACACTGAGAAAATTGTGTACATGCTATTTATGAATTTTTACATTGATTCAATTAAGTTTCGCTGGAATTCGTCCATTGAAAGTTTTCATTGAACTGATGCAGTTTTAGATATAATTTTATAAAAAATTTCATATTATTTATTAAAAATTTTATACACCCAAAAAAGGTTTTATTAAAATGAGCTTCATAAAAATAATGAAGCTTTGTCACATTGGGAAGAAGACTTCATTAGCTTACTGAAAATTTTCATTAAAACTCGTTTGACGAAAGTTCGGTTAAACTTTAGGTTATTTTTTTATTATTAACTAGCGGGCGCAGCCCGCTACGTTGTTAGCGTGCCTTAAAGTTTTTTAAATTCGCTTTTTATTTAAAGTACAGTTTTTATAATAAAAGCCTGCACCCAGCCACCACAAATAAATAATTCTGCACAACAATGGGTTTAAAATAAATAATGAATCCACAATAAATTGCAATATACGTGTGTATGTTAAGACTAGCGGGCGCAGCCCGCTACGTTGTTAGCGTGCCTTAAAGGTTAAGGGGGGGGGGGGGGGGGGGGGGGGCTGCGCCCTGTTTAACTTTTTGGAGAGTAAGTTTCAATGTTACATAAGTTTCATATTCCGTGGATAGTGTTTGAACAGGTAATTCCCTCTTCCAATCCATTTGCATTCTCTATAATTTCAATTCTACTCGTTCAACGTTTATATCCATTTCATTCCACTTGTGTAGTGTTTCATTCCACTCGTTTCCTATTTAGTTTCTTAATTTTAGTGTTTCATATACACTTGTTCTTTAAGTTTTAGGTTTCTAGCTAAAGACGCAGACGTTAAGGGGGGGGGGGGGGGGGGGGGCAATTTTCCCCTTTTGAACCACCATTTTTACCACGTTCCTGTCCAAAGTCCTAGAAATGCCTTGTCGATAAGTTAGCCCATACTCCAAGGAAAACATATTATATATTACAGGTTTCTCGCCGAAGGGTTAGTTTAGGCCATCAAGGGGGAGAATTATTCCGTTTTACCCCTCCCGGTAGGAATTTCCGAAAATTCCGTCTTAGAGGACGTCTGCGTAGGAGGAGGAACCTACTACATACATAATTTTAGGTCTCTACATCCAGCAGTTTGGCCAGGCAGTCAAGGGGAAAGTTTTTCCTTTTTACCCCTCCCGGTATGAATTTCCAAAAATACCGTCTTAGGGGATGTCTACGTTGAAGAAGGAACCCAAATACCGAATTTAAGCTCCCTAGTTCCAGCAGTTTGGCCAGGCCGTTAAGGGGGGACTTTTCCTCTGTTTGACCCTACCTGTGGAAATTTCCAAAAATCTCATCTTAGCGGATGTCTACAATAGAGGAGGAACTTTAATACCAAATTTCAACTTCCTACCTCCAGCGGTTTGGGCAGGCCTTTAAGCGGCACTTTTCGCTTCATTTATCCCCATTTTTGCAATGTCCCTGTCCAAAAAGCACCTTCCCGGTCCAAAAAGCCCATACTCCAAGTAACATATGTTTTACATTTCAGGTTTCTAGCCAACTTTTACTATTTGTGCCCCTCTCGGTAGGAATTTCCGAAAATCCATCGACAGGGAATTTCAGCTTCCTAGTTCCAGCAGTTTGAGCAAGCTGTCAAGGGGGACACTTTTTCTTTTTTTGTCCCTCCCGGTTGGAATTAGGCTGGAAGAGGAACCTAAGTACCGAATTTCAGCTTCCTAGTTGCAGCAGTTTGGACAGGTCGTTAAGGGGCAACTTTCCCTTTTTGAGCCCCCATTTTATAACGACCCTGTCCAAAATTCAAAAAAGTATCTTTCTAATAAGTTAGCCCTTACTCCAGGGACCCACATTTTAATCTTCATGTTTCTAGCCGAAGGGGTTTTTACCGGCCCCCAAGGTGAGGCTTTTCTTCTTTTTGCCCCTCCCTTTAGGAATTTACAAAAATTCCATCTTCGCGGCTATCTGCGATGGATGAGGAACATTCATACCAAATTTCAACTGCATTGCCTAAGCGGTTTGGGCAGGCCGTTATTGGGGACATTTTTCCCTTTCAACCACCATTTCTATGTTGCTGTTCCAAAATAGAAAAATTACGTTGCCGGTGAGTTAGTCCTACTCCAAGGAATACATATTTAAAATTTTAGGTTGGCCAAAAGGGATTGGGCAAGCCGTCAGGAGGAGACTTTTACCTTATTTCCCCTCCCGATAGGAATTTAAAAAATTCCGTCTAAGCGGACGCCTACACAGAAGGAGGAACTCACATACCGAGTTTCCTTTTGGGATATCCTGTAGGGAATTCCAAAAATACGAACTTAGTCGATGTCTACTACAGTGGAGGAACCTTTATACCAAATTTCAACTTCTTACCTCCAGTGGTTTGGGCAGGCACTTTTCCAATTTGTGAGACTGTTTATGTGGAGACTTTTCCCCTTTTTGCCCGTTCCGGTAGGAATTTCCAAAAATCCCGTCTTAGCGCACGTCTATGCCGAATATCAAGAAACCTTGTTTTAGTGGAGATATCCGTGGGGGAGGAAAAAGGTACTTTTTTTGGAAAAAGGTACTTTTTTTGGAAAAAGGTACTTTTTTTGGAAAAAGGAATTTTTTTTGGAAAAAGGTACTTTTTTTTGAAAAAGGTACTTTTTTTGGAAAAAGGTACTTTTTTTGGAAAAAGTTACTTTTTTTGGAAAAAGGTACTTTTTTTTGGAAAAAGGTACTTTTTTCGGAAAAAGGTACTTTTTTGGAAAAAGGTACTTTTTTTGGAAAAAGGTACTTTTTTGTCCCCTTTTTGCCCCTCCCGATAAGAATTTCCAAAAATGCCGTCTCAACGGACGTCTACACCGGTCGAGGAACCTACATACCAAATTTCAACTTCATAGCTCCAGCAGTTTGAGCAGGCCGTCAAGGGGGAGACTTTTCCCCCTTTTTGCCCGTCCCTGTAAAAATTTCCAAAACTCCCGTCTTTGTGGATGTCTACGATAGTGGAGGAACCTTTATACCAAATTTCAACTTCCTACCTCCAGCGGTTTGGGCAGGCCGTCAAGGGGGGCCTTTTTCCCCTTTTTAACCCCCATTTTTACAACGTCCCTGTCCAAAATTCCAGAAAGTACTTTCCAGAAAAGTTTGCCCATACTCCAAGGAACACATATCTTAAATTTCAGCTTTCTAACCAAAGGGGTTTTGGCAGGCCGCCAAGGGGGAGACTTTTCCCCTTTTTGCCCGTTCCGGTAGGAATTTCCAAAAATCCCGTCTTAGCGGACGTCTACGCCGAAAGAGGAACGTACATACCAAATTTCAACTTCCTAGCTTCAGCGGTTTGGGCTGGGCGATGTTGAGTCAGTCAGTCAGTCAGTCACGTTATTCTTTTATATATAGAGATAATTTGGTAAAGTGCGAACTTAGGTAGATAGACCCGTAAGTAGTTTTGTTCATTTGTGTTTTGAATGAAAATAAATAACGTAAAGCAGGGTTGAAAAGCATTTTATAATATTAAAAATAGCGGGCAAAGCCCGCTACGTTGTTAGGGTGTCTTAAAGTTTTTTTTAATTCCAGTTTATGTAAAGGTAGACCTGGCAATTCCAGTAAATTCACAAATTCAGTTGCAAAATTTACTGCGTCGGTTTCTTCCACCGGTGCTTCGTTACATGAAGTTTAAATATCGGAATATATAAGTTCCATTCCTTTTCTAAGGTTTTTTCTCTTTTAGAAAATTTGTTTAACTTTTTGGAGAGTATGTTTCAATGCTACATAAGTTTCATATTCCGTGGATAGTGTTTGAACAGGTAATTCCCTCTTCCAATCCATTTGCATTGTCTATAATTTCAATTCCACTCGTTCAACGTTTATATCCATTTCATTCCACTTGTGTAGTGTTTCAATTCCACTCGTTTCCTATTTAGTTTCTTAATTTTAGTGTTTCATATACACTTGTTCTTTAAGTTTTAGGTTTCTAGCTAAAGACGCAGACGTTAAGGGGGGGGGGGGGCAATTTTCCCCTTTTGAACCACCATTTTTACCACGTTCCTGTCCAAAGTCCTAGAAATGCCTTGTCGATAAGTTAGCCCATACTCCAAGGAAAACATATTATATATTACAGGTTTCTCGCCGAAGGGTTAGTTTAGGCCATCAAGGGGGAGAATTATTCCGTTTTTACCCCTCCCAGTAGGAATTTCCGAAAATTCCGTCTTAGAGGACGTCTGCGTAGGAGGAGGAACCTACTACATACATAATTTTAGGTCTCTATATCCAGCAGTTTGGCCAGGCCGTCAAGGGGGAAGTTTTTTCCCTTTTTACCCCTCCCGGTATGCATTTCCAAAAATACTATCTTAGGGGACGTCAACGTTGGAGAAGGAACCCAAATACCGAATTTAAGATCCCTTGTTCCAGCAGTTTGGCCAGGCCGTTAAGGGGGAGACTTTTCCTGTTTTTGACCCTACCTGTAGAAATTTCCAAAAATCTCATCTTAGCGGATGTCTACAATAGAGGAGGAACTTTAATACAAAATTTCAACTTCCTACCTCCAGCGGTTTGGGCAGGCCTTTAAGCGGCACTTTTCGCTTCATTAATCCCCATTTTTGCAATGTCCCTGTCCAAAAAGCACCTTCCCGGTCCAAAAAGCCCATACTCCAAGTAACATATGTTTTACATTTCAGGTTTCTAGCCAACTTTTACTATTTGTGCCCCTCTCGGTAGGAATTTCCGAAAATCCATCGACAGGGAATTTCAGCTTCCTAGTTCCAGCAGTTTGAGCAGGCTGTCAAGGGGGACACTTTTTCTTTTTTTGTCCCTCCCGGTTGGAATTAGGCTGAAAGAGGAACCTAAGTACCGAATTTCAGCTTCCTAGTTCCAGCAGTTTTGACAGGTCGTTAAGGGACCACTTTCCCTTTTTGAGCCCCCATTTTATAACGACCCTGTCCAAAATTCAAAAAAGTATCTTTCTAATAAGTTACTATGTTCCTGTTCCAAAATAGAAAAATTACGTTGCCGGTGAGTTAGTTCTACTCCAAGGAATACATATTTAAAATTTTAGGTTGGCCAAAAGGGATTGGGCAGGCCATCAAGCAGGAGACTTTTCCCCTTATTTCCCCTCCCGATAGGAATTTCAAAAATTCCGTCTAAGCGGATGCCTACACAGAAGGGGGAACTCAAATACCAAATTTTCTTTTGGGTATTTCCAAAAATACAAACTTAGCCGATGTCTACTAACCTTTATACCAAATTTCAACTTCTTACCTCCAGGGGTTTGGGCAGGCACTTTTCCAATTTGTGAGACTGTTTATGGGGAGACTTTTCCCCTTTTTGCCCGTTCCGGTAGGAATTTCCAAAAATCCCGTTTAGCGCAAGTATATGCCGAATATCAAGAAACCTTGTTTTAGTGGAGATATCCGTGGGGGGAGGAATAAAAGTAGTTTTTTTGAAATTATATATTATTTTAAATGGTACTTTTTGGAAAAACGAAATTTTTTGGAAAAATATACTTTTTTTTACAACCCGATTAAAAAAGATGATATGGTGACATATCTAATTTGATGAAATACAATAACTAATCACGTACAATTTAATCCGAAAAATGGTGAATACAATTGTATCTACGTGGATCAAATTGGATTTAATTACTTTAAATTATATACAATTTAATCCGAATTTTGACCAGACATTATTGTATGAAATAATATCTTAATATTTAAAATTTGATGCAATTAGGTCCAGTTGGATAAACATTTTCGTATTTCTGTTTTTATTAAATATTGTACTGAAAAACAATGGGGAATTCACGTAAGGTTTCGTGTATCGTGTGAACTAAGCAAATCTAATAAGTTTGCGAGTCTTGATGTAAAACTGCATACATAAAAAGTATCTACACATTAATCAGTACTTATACGAGCTATAGTATACTTTAAGAATAATCCATAAAATAAAAAAATTCTAAATAAAATGAAATTTCAAATAATTTCCATAAATCATTACTGGATTTTTCACTAAAGGTGAGATTTTCATTTTGAAAGTGAGAAAAGTTGAAATGAAGCTTTTATTTTTGGGCTTTCACTTAAAAAAAATGAGAATAATGTCATAAAATAATCGTTTAAAAATGTTTTAAATTTGTAAATAGTGTATGTATGCATAAATAACTACATTTCACTAATAGGGGGAATTTTTATTAGGTGTTTAAGTTATTTATTACACAATTTTAGTCTGCTTGCGGGTAGACAATTTTTTTGTTTTAATTTTCATAGGATATTTTGATATCCTTCAAGCCTATGGATAAATTTGGTGGTACGTCATTCCTAAACCAAAATAATTACTTCGAAGAATTGGCTAACTTTTATTAATATGACCCAATATTAAATTTAAAAATAAAAGAATTTGTTGTTTCGATGTAAATTTATAACGTTTTAAATGAAAATGAATTTCAATTTGAATTTACTAACGGTTGGTCTCATACTTCAGGTTTAAACTTTAGTTAATAGTTAACCCAAAAAATTGTTGTTGTTTTGTGTACATTTTTTTGACATTTTCTTTTGTTTATAGTTAAGTTAAAGTTAAACCTGCAGTATGAGACCCACCGTAAGATATTAAGAGTTTATTTAAAGCAAGACTATAACATAAATTATATAGGGGAAATAAATGTTTCTTTTTTAAATCAATAGACTTGTTTTGTTACTATATATATGTGGTACGAAATCCCATATAAAGTGTTAACTCTTTTAACATAATATTTTCAACGTCGATAATGTATATGTCAGATAATTTCACTCAAATTTTATACAAAAGTATTTTGCCAGTTTTCGTGTTCATGTTTTTTTTAAATCACTTGAATTTTATATCAAAATTTGTTTTTGTAAAAGAATATTTTCCAATAAAATCCATTGATTTCGATAAAATATTAAATTAAACATGAAACTGGGCTATTTTTGGTCTTAAAATTTCAATTCCATGGGCGAGATCTTATTAAATATGACAATATATGTAAAAAGATATATTTAGATATTGGGTCATATAAAATTTGTTCGAAAGACGAAATTTATGTCTTATTATATATAGTGCCATACAAAGCAATAAATAACGAGACATAATTGTATTAAATAATATAAAATAATGTATAACCCGTTTTACTCGGGAAAGTACTTTATTTGTACTTTTTTTGAAAAAGGTATTTTTTTGGAAAAAGGTACTTTTTTTTGGAAAAAGGTACTTTTTTGAAAAAATTTAGTTTTTTTGGAAAAAGGTACTTTTTTGGAAAAAGGTACTTTTTTTGGAAAAAGGTACTTTTTTTGGAAAAAAGGTACTTTTTTGGAAAAAAGATACTTTTTTTGTCCCCTTTTTGCCCCTCCCGATAAGAATTTCCCAAAATGCCGTCTCAACGGACGTCTACACCTGTCGAGGAACCTACATACCAAATTTCAACTTCATAGCTCCAGCAGTTTGAGCAGGCCGTCAAGGGGGAGACTTTTCCCCTTTTTGCCCCTCCCTGTAAAAATTTCAAAAAAATCCCGTGTTGGTGGATGTCTACATTAGTGGAGGAACCTTTATACTAAATTTCAACTTCCTACCTCCAGCGGTTTGGGCAAGCCGTCAAGGGGGGCTCTTTTCCCCTTTTCAACCCCCATTTTTACAACGTCCCTGTCCAAAATTCTTGAAAGTACTTTCTAGAAAAGTTAGCCCCTACTCCAAGGAACACATATCTAAAATTTCAGCTTTCTATCCAAAGGGGTTTTGGCAGGCCGTCAAGGGGGAGACTTTCCCCCTTTTTGCCCGTTCCGGAAGGAATTTCCAAAAATCCCGTCTTAGCGGACGTCTACGCCGAAAGAGGAACCTACATACCAAATTTCAACTTCCTAGCTTCAGCGGTTTGGGCTGGGCGATGTTGAGTCAGTCAGTCAGTCAGTCATTCAGTCAGTCAGTCAGTCAGTCACGTTATTCTTTTATATATAGAAAAGATGGCCATTAGAAAACGGTAAAGAGACTGAGAAAATCAGAAAAATGCTATTCTAATTTTTGCAGCGTAAATTAGTATTTTCATTAACTGAAATTCAACTCAACTATTTTTTTATATCGAGGGCTCGTTTTTTATTTCTTCAGGGGAGAAGGAAGAATCTTAATAAAATCTTCAAAACTTTAGATATAACATATATTTAAATGCAATATTAATTTTTTTGCGGCAGTATTGATTATTATTCTTAAATTACTAATATTTGCCAAACCAAAAATCTGCTAGTTTCAGCAGTTCTTTCTGCCATTTTCAATGAAATTTTAGTAGCTTTATCAAAATTTTTGAATACCTTTGTCTACTAAGAAAATTTTTAATTTAAAAAAACATCAGATTCCAAAACTTTTCAACCTTAGAATATGGAAACTTGTTTTAAATATAGCGAGTTTATATGTATGTCACGTTTATATTTAACAAAAACAGGCAGCTCTTTGTGTTTTTATTGATAAAAAATTAAGAAATACATTAATTTTGTATTAAACGATTAATCGATTAATCGCCAATTTTCTCGATTAACTGACCCGAATAACCGGTTAATCAATTTTAGGCATTTTTCGAATAATGCATTAACCGGTTAACCGCCTACGTCGAATAATTGGAAACACTAGATAATATGCAACCGAAATTTTTGAAAATAATTTTGCCATTAATTCTGCCTTCCATTACTCATCTGTTTAATGCAATTATCACGTCAAGCACTTTTCCGCTGAAATGGAAGCATGCTAAAATCATACCGGTTCCGAAAACAACTACTGAATTTCGACCAATTGCGATTCTATGTTTCCTTTCAAAAGTTTTAGAAATTTCTACATCTACAAATCGGTAAATATATTAAGGAAAAAGGACTAATGTATGAAAAGCAATCTGGATTTCGTCCAAAGCATAGCTGCATTACAGCCTTGACATATGTGTCTGAATATATTCGACGTGAACTGGATGATTGTAAAGTTAATTTCTTGGTACTCCTTGACCACTCCAAGGCCTTTGATACAGTAGACCATTTTACACTACCCGAGTAAAACGGGTTATATATTATTTTATATTATTTAATACAATTATGTCTCGCTATATATTGCTTTGTATGGCACTATATATAATAAGACATAATTTTCGCCTTTCGAACAAATTTTATATGACCCAATATCTAAATATATCATTTTACATATGTTGTCATATTTAATCAGATCTCGCCCATGGAATTTAAATGGTAAGACCAAATAAAGCCCAGTTTCATGTTTAATTTAAATTTATTTTAAGATTTTATTGAAATCGATTACAATCCATTTTTAATTGGAAAACATTTTTTTAGAAAAACCGATTTTGGTATAAAGTTCAAGAGACTTGAAAAATAATAACATGAAAACGAAAAACCGGTAAAATATTTTTATATAGAATCTGAGTGAGATTACCTGACAGTTAGCAACGTTGAAAATATGTTAAAAGAGTTAATACCTAACATACGAAGTCAGACTTTGGGATTTCGTACCACATATGTATAGCAACAAAACAAGTCTATTGATTTAATCTATGGTATATTCTTGTTTCAAATGAACTCCTAATATATTAGTAAATTCAAATTGAATTTCATTTTCTTTTAAAATGTTATAAAATTTACATCGAAACAACAGATTCCTTTATTTTTAAATTGAATCTTGGGTCATATTAATAAAAGTTAGCCAATTCTTCGAAGTAATTATTTTGGTTTAGGAATAACGTAGCACCAAATTTATCCATAGGCTTGAACACAGAAAAAACAGTAGGCACCAACAATGGAATTTGTAAAAGCAATCACATTTTCTTTTAAACTGAAATTTTATTCCCAACAATTGTTTTGTTTGAAATACTCGTCTGTAAATTGTTATCTTTCACACAAAAATTATGGCCTATAGGCTAGGTTATTATAATAAATAAAGAAATTAAATTAAAAATTGTTTAAAAATAAAAATTCAAAGTTACACAAAACATTTTTTTTTTTTGGATTTACAAATTTCTTTGTTGGTGCTTTTTTAAAAAGTAATAATAACTTAAAAGCCTAATAAATAACTCCTATTAGTGAATTATTATTTTTTATTCATACGATACATTATTTCCAAATTTCAAATACTTTTAAACGATTATTTCCTGCTTCTACATTTATTTTCATTAAAAAACTGTTTCAAGTCAATTTTATTTTAATGCATTTTTCTCTTTTTAAAATGAATAGCCCAAAAAGTTACAACTTCATTTGAACTTTTCTAACTTTCAAAATAAAAAATCTCACCTTTAGTGAAAAATCCACACCGCAAATATTCCGTAGTCCTATTATAGTTGAAAAATTTCTTAGTTGATTACAAAAAAATAATAAACAACTACTATAATCGTTAGCAACTAAGGTTTTAGTTGAGAGTTACAATATTTGTTGTAGTTGAAGTGAATACTACTAATACTTTGAAATTGTCAAGAATTAGCAAACAAAACAAAACGAAAAATTCCAATAATAGTTATTGTTTTTATTTTTATGTTCGTTAGAGAATTGTTAAATGATTTTTCTTCCTATAAATCAGCTCTAGATAATGGTAAGCATTTTTCATTTGCGTTATTTGTAAAATATTTTTAGATTGTTTTTATATTTTGCAGATTTAACATTCAGTGGAGATCAAAATTGGAAAAGAAAAGGCGACGGTAACGTCAAAGTATGTGTGGAGAAGAACCAACCCATTACTAAATTACACGTGTATGTGCATAGAAATAAAAAGTTTCAAAAAAGCTGTTGTTTGTTTTTATTTTAAAATTTAGATCAAACACGTTATATATAGTATCTAGCAACCATTTTGAAATTGGAAATAGTTAATTTCTACCAAATTTAAAATTAAGTTAAGCTTATCGTTGTAATTAGCTACATTCGTAGTTGATTGCTAACACTCTAAAAAACTTAGTTGATAACAATTAAATCAGTTCAACCATATATTAGTTAGAGGTATTTCACCTATAAGATACCCAGTGTAGAAACGGTAATGACATATCATTATTTTTTGGAGTACCAGTAATGACACCCACTTACCTTCTGCATTATTTTAAAACATATAATAATGATTTACTGATAATGACTTATTTTCATCATTATTTCAAATAGAAAATAATTTTTTAATTTTTTTGAAAATTTTTTGAAATCTATTTTTAGACTCAATATTTTTTAAACACTGGTAATGATATATGTAACCACATATTTTTTGATTTTTTGTATGTTGGCGTGTAAGCTTACTTGTGTGCAGCAGGTCAATTATGTTTTTATCTATTAAATATTACATGTCGAAATAGCTCAGATGGTAGAGCTGTTGACTGGCAATTTGAAGACCCAGGTTCTATTCCCACACCAGCAAATTTTAATAAAAATAAAAATGCAATAAAAAATATTTTTTTATATAATTTATTTTTTTGAAAATATATTTTTAGACTCATTATTTTTGTCAGTACTGGTAAGCACATAGGTAACGATATATTTTTTGATTTTTCGTATGCTGGTGTGTAACGACAACTCATTATTTTTCGCGACATCGCCATATAAAGGTAATAAGAAATGTAATAACAAAAGTAACTAGTTACCATTACCAAGTATGTAGTTACATAACCACATATCTGGTAATGATTTTCTACACTGGGTAGTTGAAATTTTCGTTATAATCAACTAATGAATATTTTGGGTGCAGTAATGATTTATGGAAAATTATTTGAAATTTCATTTTTAGAATTTTTTTATTTTATGTATTTTTCTTGAACTATACTATAGCTTAAGTACTGATTAATGTTTAGAAACTTTTTATGTATGCAGTTTCACGTAGACTCGTAAACTTACAAGATTTGCATAGTTTATACGAAACCTTACGTGAATCCCCATTGTTTTTCAGTACAATATTTAATAAAAACAGAAATACGAACATTTTTATCAAATTGGGCCTAATTGCATCAAATTTTAAATATTAAGATATTATTTAATACAATAATGTCTGGTCAAATTTCGGATTAAATTGTATATAATTTAAAGTAATTAAATTCAATTTGATCCACGTAGATACAATTATATTCACCATTTATCGAATTAAATTGTATCTGATTAGTTATTGTATTCTATCAAATTAGATATGTTCCCATATCATCTTTTTTAATCGGGTATGTATGAAACTCAGAAAATTTTTTAAATTCTCTTCGACTGCTACTCGATTGATATCTTCATATCTAACTGATCGTACACAATCCGTATATGTAATAAATGTCTGGTCTAATCCCCTTTCTCTTACTAGAGGTGTGCCTCAAGGGTCAATTCTTGGCCCCCTCCTTTTTTCATTGTATGCAAACGATTTGTCTAATCAGCTTTCGTATTGCAAAATACATATGTATGCGGATGATGTGCAATTGCATTTGAGCAGTCCAATGCAATTAATTACGGAAAATTTTAGTAGGATTAACTCTGATTTGAATAAAAAAATTTTATGGGCTTCGGCAAATGGGCTCTGCCTTAATCCGCGGAAATCTAAATGTGTAGTAATTCACAGGCAACGAAGCGTGCCAGTAATTGAACATGATATTGTGATAAATGGAGGAATAATTTAGTTCGTTGAAGCAGGTAAAAACCTTGTCATCGTTTTCAACAAACATTTAACTTGGACAGACCATATCAATAACAAGTGAATTGTCAAACTTACGCCAAGTTAAGGTCTCTTTGGTCAACACAATTTTTTACTCCTTTAAAAGTAAGAATTCTACTTGCTAAAACATTCCTAATCCCCGGTTTAATCTATGGTTGTGAGCTTTTTGGGAATTGTGACACGAGTTGCAAACGCAAATTAACCGTTTTGTACAATAATATTGTCAGATATGTTTAGGGACTAACGAGATTTGAGCGAATTTCATCATTTGCCATAAATCTCTATGGAGTATCTTTTGAAAGTCTTCTAAAAATTCGAGTACTTTTGTTTTATCACAAAATCATTTATACAAGAAATCCTTTATATCTTTTTGAAATTATTCAATTTGCATTATCCCCAAGGGGTGGAAAGACTATTATACCTGAACATAGTTAACATGTGTCTGAATGGCACTTCTTCATAAATGCCGCACGTCTTTGGAGAGATCTTCCGTCCATTCAACAACTCAACAGCAACGCAAGTAACTTCAAACAATTTCTATTTGAATGTTTCAAACAGAATTAATTTTGTTTTCTACAATATTGACAATTTGTTAGTCTAATTAATATATTTATTTTTGCAACAATTTGTGATTTTTAGATAGTTTACGTTTCTAAAGTATATTTAGTGTAATTTTAAGTTTTTCTTTAAATATTTTGCAATATCTGTTTTTCACAAACTGCTTTCCTATACTTTAATTATAAGATTTAATCTTGTTGTACAGGATATGAGAACACAACTAAATAAATAAATAAAAAGTCTGTTTGTCTTAATAGGTGTGTTTCCTTACTTTTTGGGTAAAGTTCGGTAAAATGAGAGTAAGCACAAAATCCTACAAAATGACAAAATTACCCAATAGTACGGGAACACAAAAAACTACTTTTCTAGCCCAAAATCTTATTTCAAAGAATAATGTGAAACAGTGATGGGACTTGAAAAGTTTTGTTTTGTGCCAAGTGTGTGACTAAAATGTGCCCGTGTTTTCAACTTTAATTTAATTTCGTGTAATTCAACTTTAATTTCATTTCGTAATCGCATTCTTATGGAATTAATTCTATTTTGAATGAATTCTAACCAAATGAATTAAAATTTTCTTGAATTCATTTAATTAAAATGATAAATGAAATTCATTCGATTCTTATTTAAGATTTGGGAATGCAGCCAATGAATGAATTCTTTAGGAGTGGTTACTCGTAATGGTGTACATAGAAACATTTTCTAAAACTAAATTAAATTTTTCATGAATGAAACTTAAATTAATTCTTTCGAAACTCTGAACTAAATTTAAATCATTTGAATTTTTAAAATTCTATGGGTTATTTGGTAATATCTTCGATGACATTTTTAGTTTTGCTTTGTTTGAAAAGGTATTTTAATACGAATAAATGCTCAGAAACTAAAAATTAAAGAATTTTTAAAGAATCGTTATTTTTTAAACCCATTTTCTATTAAATTTTGTAGATAACGAAAATGTGCCAAAATAGTATCGGTTGTAGAGTTGTGAAATTTCGATACTTTTTGAGTACTCAATACTACTCAATACTTTTAAATTGAGTATTCGATACTACTCAATACTTTTAACGGTTTTTTTGAATTTAAAAATAAAAATGTTATGAATTGGTATTTATAAGGAAAAATAATAATTCACATACAAGTGTTAAATAACTATCCTTACTTACATTTTATACTGAATTTAGACCAACCAAAAACCAGGTGGTTTTTGTACAAAACTAAATTACAAAAGCCAAGTCAATTGCACTGGTCATTTAGTTTTTCTTTGTCACATCACTTTTTTATTAAACACTTTTCTTTATGTTTTTATTGTTAAATTAAATTAAAAAATTATTAACACATTTTAAAATGGATACATGATTCAAAAATAAAGCCTTTTACTATTAAAAATACAAACTTTACAGATATAGATAAATTTGGAAAAAAATATAACTATATAACTAGTTTGAAAAATTAATAGTTATATTTTTTTCCAAATTTATCTATATCTGTAAAGTTTTTATTTTTAATAGTAAAAGGCTTTATTTTTGAATCATGTAGGTTGATAAACAGCATCCGGTTTCTAATTTGTTACTAGCACACGCTGTAAAATTGCTTATTTAAAACTTTTATTTGTACATTATTGTTTTCTTCTACTGAACGGCAGAAAACAGGCTTTGAATTCAGTGAACTTATTTTATTTTTTTTAATTCAGTGAACTTATTTTATTTTTTTTCAATTCAGTGAACTTATTATTTTTTTTTAATTCACTGAATGTAATTTTATTTTTTTTTAATTCTTTGAATGAAAATGAAATTGAATGAATTCAGTGGTGAATTAATTCAGTAAGGAATTAATTCACTTTTTTTCCCGTTCGATTTATAAAATTGAACGCGTTCACCGGTGAAATAATTCATTTGATTTAATAAAAAGAACTATTGCAATTTAATTAATTCGTAACAAAATAAATCGAAGGAAAGCAAATATGAATTAATTCCATTCAATATATGGTGCTTAGTGAATTAATTCATCGAATTTTTAATTCAGAATTGAAAAATTGAATTAAGGAATTAATTCTTCAAAGCTCTGAATGTGGTTTTCAGTTTGTAGGAAAATTGTATTGAAAAACTAAAGTAATTTTGTAGTTTTCGGCTCAAAAACCAAAAATGGCCAGAAACTACTAGTTTTTGCCCAGTCTAAATATACTATTAATTAATTTAAAACATTTTAAATAAAGAAATTAAATAATTTTTCCCAAAAATTCGTTACAAATTTCTTTGCTTCACAAATAGAGTTGTATTTTTAGAGCTGTATTTTTAGAGTATTATATTTAAATTTGTATTTTCATAAGAAAAATACACATTTCTACGGAAAATTGCATCTTTAAAAGTATTGAGTAGTACCTTTTTAGTATTGAGTACTCAAAAAAACAGTCAGTATTGAGTACTCAGTACCGGAATACTCAATACTTTTACAACTCTAATCGGTTGTGCCATTGTACCAATCAATCTTAGATTGTGCCACAAATCCCATCACTGATGTGAAAATGCGTATAATTTCAGTTTGCAAATTGGCACAAATACCCATATTTATTCGCATTTGAAAGTTGTTTTTGATTTTATTCAATTAATTCTTATTAAAAACAAGTTTCTTTTGATTATTTCTTTATTTAATTAAAATTTTAAATCTATTTTCACAATTGTTTTTTGTTTATATTTACATCAGCTGTTTTACCAAAGTTTACCCGAAGAAAAAGTCTGGGTAAATTTTGGTAAAAAGAGACAAACTAATACACTCTCATTAGCGCTCTTATTTACACAATTTTCGAGTACGGGAACACTTTTGGGTAAATTTCGGTAACTTTGGGTAAATTTCGGTAACATTGGGAACGTACGGGAACGCACTTAATATAATTATTGAACAGAACTGTTGTTTTTTTTTTGTTTTTATGTTGTCTTTTTCTATATTTTGATTTTATATTTGTTGGTGTATATTGGTTTTTTTTAAGAGATGGGTGCGCGAGTGATTTTTGATCACTCACGCTCACGTACAAAAATCTTATCACGCCCGAAAAAAATAATTACTTACATTTTGCAGAAAATTAACCCTTTGGCGAGTGGCGTACATTATAATGTATGTCGACTTTATCAACTCGTCACTGATTTGAATTTTAACCAAAGCGCTATTTATTAACTGTTTTTCGGTTCGTTATTTTGTTCTTATTAAAATTTTATGCAGGCTGTGAAATTTCAAAATAACATGAGATCAGTAGAGTGCGTTTTGTCTTGTGATCGTCAAAGCTGCAGAGAATGTGTTGGAAGTTAGAAGTTAAAAGAAAGGCTAAATTTTAGTCTCAAAAATTGTGTGATGAATCAAATTCAAAAACTCAAAGGATTTTATGTAGAGATTAGTAATAGAAAAAATACAAAATTAAAATTTTAAAAAAAATTTTAACCCGCTCGGGACCGGCAGCATGTTAATGTTTGAACTTTAATTTCAAATATCTCGGCTAGGGGGTGCTGCAAAGCCATAAAAGTAATAAACAATATTTCTTGGGCATATATCTACATTTCCACGAAATTTGGTCGGAAAATTCCCAGCCATTAAAATTCCCGTGTCAAAGGGTTAAGTGGTTATTTTATATTTCCGTCACTACAACGAATGTTTCACTCACGCTCACCTAAGCACCCCCATGTACCAAAATTGTTGTTATGAAAAACTATGGCCACCCACGAATTTGATTACCCATGTTAACGAACGTCTTATAAAAGTAGAACATCAGTAAGGTTTTAGTAACACACCATATTTGGTTTATTTTATAATTTATACGACAAAGATTAATTTGTAAAAAAAATTGTGTCACGCGCTCATCTCTATGGTAATTGTTTTTTGCTTGTTTCGTATTACTGTGATATTAGGGGTAATCATATAAAATGTACGATAGTGTAAGCCTGGTAAAGTTCATTTATTTCAAAAACTACACGTATATACGCACCCTGATAAATTTATTCTAGAATTTATTATTATTTTTGTTTGTACATTTGAAAAATATCAAAATAATCAAAATAAATAATTCTTTTCGTTTATTTAACCTTCTTTTTCAATTTTTAACTCTACTATTTTCTTGAGCTTAAGGTTTGGTTTTTATTTATAAAAAGTTTTTTATTTTCGATATTTCGCTACTCCAATGTGTAGCATCTTCAGGAAATAACAATTAAATGAACAAATTATAAACAATTTTAAAGTTTTTGTAATTTGTTGTGATTGTTTATTGAATAAATATTAACCCCTCAATTCATAAATGCTTTGTAAAAGTTATAGCAGGTTTACAAAACGTAATTATCATACAAATTTTGTTCAATAAACTTCCTATAATTTTACAAAGCGTTTATGAATTTAGGAGTGAATTTATTAACTAATATATTTTTTAAAAGAAATTACTGAGGAATTTAGGAAGAACAGGAAGAACAATATTCCAAATACGCCAACAATTTAAAGTATATTACGTATATTTATACATTTACACATTAAAGGTATTCATATAAAGTATTTACGCCTCGTATACGGTGTATATATTGTAAATTTACTCGATTAATGTCAAAACTAGTTTACGAGCCCTCGTAAATATACGCTTACATTTTGCGTAAACTTTTTCGTATTTATACTAGTGTTTCCAATTCGGTTAATCGATTAACCGATTCCTCGATTAATCGCCTCTATTTCGGTTAATGTCGAAACAAATAATTTAAAACTCAAATAATTATTCGACCCGAATAATCGGTTAAAATACGTCGATTAACCGGTTATATTTTTAATATGTAATTTTTTGCTTTATTTTTTCCCAAAACTTCATAATTTTCTTAACTTTCGCTAAAAATTGCAAGGAACGCTTATAAAAAAACAAATACTAACTAAAATACGATCAAATTGTTTTAAAATCGATTGAACATTTAGATAACATTGACATTGACATTGAACCAGCGAGACACGTCATGGGTTTTAAGAGACTCTCAAATTGGATTTGTTTTACATTATCGCAATTAATTTTTAATAAAATTTTTTTGAACTTTTTTAACAAAATAGAAACTTAAGTTTCTATTTCTAAAAAAAATGCTTTAACGCTGTGTCTGGCTGGAGTAGGCTTTAGGAAATACAATAGACAATTTTTTATTTCTGTTTTAATTCTTTTAAAATTAATTTTCAAAAGTGAGAGCAGTTTTTCAGCCTCTAGTCGATGATTTTATTTATATTTATTTCAACGAAAACAGTGCGTTTTAAGTTTTAAAATTTTATTATTGCAAACATAGAATTTTGAAAGGCTGAAAAACTGCTCTCACTATCGAAAATCTGTGTTGATCACTTCTGAGTAAAAACTATAACAGAGTGCTAAATAGGAAAGAAAATAGCTATTTAGTTACACTGCATTCAATGCCTTACTTGGGTGAGATGGTTAAGCTGTCGCACTTTAGTATAGTTACGTTTGTAAAGTTGGAGCATGTGTTCGATTCCTACAGCCGACGGGTTGTTGAAAAAATTATCATATGGAGATAATTTGACAATAAAAACATCTAAATAATTAATATAATTTAATGGAAACTCACTGACAACGCCTGTCCATAAAACAAAATTAAAAATTAGATCTAAGCTGATTTGAAAATTATAATGTGTTTATAATTTTAAGAGAAAAAGGGTTACTCTTCTTAACCTCAAATCTATTAATTAAAATTGATTAAATTGCATATTAATTACAATATTAATTGCAGCTGTCTATAGGACCTTAAAACAATACTGTACTAAACTTTTCATTAAATTGATGCAGCCTTATGAAAAATTTCGTATTATTTATTGAAAATTACATACACCCAATGAAAAAGCTTTTTCGTAAAATTTGTTTTGCATTAACTTTGTGAAGAAAACTTCATTATTTTAGTGAACATTTTCATTAAAACTCGTCCAATTAAATTCTCTCTGCGTAAGTTAGCTCAGAATTCGGTTATTGTTAATGGCCCTTAAGAACGGAAAAGACTGAGAATTTAACAATTATTTATCATAATCTCAGACTACAAATATTCAGCAAATTGATTTTTGCAGAGTAAATTGGTATTTTCAAATAGAGCTTAACATTTTTTATGTTGATGGCTCAATGTAAAAGGCTCTTCCAGTTTTTAATATTTAAAAAATCAAACCTTTTTTGTTTTTATTGATAAAAAGTTGAGAAAATGCATTAATTTTGCATTAAACAATTAATCGATTAATCGCCAATTTTCTCGATTAACCGACCCGAATAACCGGTTAATTAATTTTAGTGATTTTTCGAATAATGCTTTAACCGGTTAACCGCCTATGTCGAATAATTGGAAACACTAATTTATACACACATTTGAATATTGTCAAAATAAAATTATTTTGTATTGTTTTGATTGTTGTTTTTTATTTTCTGTTTTATTTGTTTTTTAATGATACAAATTTACAAAATTCTGTGTTTAATTTATGAAAAGATCAAAAAAGTGGCTTAATGCAAAATTGAAATGTGAGTAGTTTTAAAAGGTGCGTTTATTCAAACAAACAGGTAAAGTTACAAATATACGCGATTATATAAATACACGGTTTACGAGGGAGTAAATGTAGTTAGATGAATGCCACTATTGGTATTTATGGTATACACAGTTTACCAAACAGTATAACGTATAAATAAAAAATAAATATAAATAAATAAATAATTACCTATAAAAAAAATAAATTTTATTTTAAATAACTAATGTATAGTTATTAAAAAAAACAAATAAAAACGATCTCATCAATTATTTAAGAGAACACATTAAAAAAGAATTCAAAAAGGTCGAGTCTAAGATGTCGTTTTTGTGCTAATTTTTCATAGTTTCATTCTATATATTTCAAGATATGCATATTATTTGAAATGTTATATTGTTGTCTTTCAAATAGAACCAAAATTAAAGTTTTCAGATGTAAAGTTTAATAGTTATAAGTGACTTTGTAAAAACACTTCTAAAATCTTTTATGTTTATCCAATTTTCAAAACGTCTTATTTTAGAAACCGAAATGATTTCGGGTCGGAAAGTTTCTGATCTTATGAACTCTGATAACTTGTAATATTAATTGTGAATTTCATTAAAATCGGAATCGATAAATCCAACTGCTGTACGTTTTTTCATGGATTCTCCTAATACTTAAAAAAATTAAAAAAAAAAAAACAAAATAAAAAAAAGTTCCCAACGAAAAATAAAAAAGGTTATTTTTTTAAACTAACCTATAGGATAGAGACATGCTTACAACGGATTATTTTTAACAATTTGTTAAATACGTTTGGGATTTTAGCATATTTAATTCCTTTAATGCAATTAATGTATATCCCGATAAAATAAAATTTAAAAAACTAATATGCAAGTGCTTATGCAAATTTAAATGTTACTGACACTTTAGAAAACATTGGTAGTATTCGGCAGAGAAACCTTAAACTGATACCGGTGACTTGTAGCGCCTTGTGATTACTTACTCTGCTGAACGATGTTTTCTTTGTTTTGTTTTTAAATACATTTTTTCTATATTTCCTTTGATTTTTTAAAAGTTTTTGTTTTTGAATTATATTTGTATGTTTTTATTTGTCAATCATACAAAACAAAAATTTTTTAAAACCAACAACAACAAATGTATCACTATTTGATCAAAAGTAGCAAACATTTTTTACGCTACCAAAATATGACAGCGCTCAGACTGAGCGGTTAGTGATAAGGTCGTTCAGCAGATAGTTGCACAACTGATTTAGAACTGTTGACTGTCAGATTGTATCTGCCGAACGCACCCATTGTTTTCAATTGTTGTTTCTACATGAATGGATGTCACTATCAATGTCACTACATTGCTAGATCTGTCAAAACAACAGAGTAGTACATTGGAAGATGACACAGCAAATTGTAGAAAATTTTCTGTTGTTGTTTTTGTTTTTTCTTTGATATTTTAAATGTTTAATACATTGGCGGACTTAGGCCAGCCTGGGCTAGACTGCTTTTTGCCCACCCCAGAATTTAAAAAATATATGTCTATAATTCTTGTTCTAAGATTATTTTTTTTTAATCCTGTGTTTTTGAGTGGGAAAATGTCTTCTAGATTCCTAGGAAGATAATTTGTTTTTACAGCCACATCTAACATCGATTTTTGTCTTGAATATTTCTTAAATAAGAAATGTTGTTTAAAAATACTTTAAAAAATAAATCGATCTCAGTTCTGGCTATTCTGAGTGTATAGCATTCCCTGCACGAGGTTTTCTTTAGAAAAAAGGATGCATTTTTCAGAGTTTTCTATAAAAACCATTTGAAAGTTTTGAACATTTTATCAAAAGTGAGAGAGTTATTTTTAAAAGTCTTTTTGTATGAAAAAATCGCAAGCATAATGTCGAAAGTGTTTTTTAAGATTAAGGATCTGAGAATGGGCAAATAAACAGCCAAACATAAATGGGGCCCTTGCCCACCCCAGAAAAATGGTCTAGTTACGCCTATGGTTTAATAACGCTCCTAGACGAGAACAAGAAATTCTCATTGAGTTTGTAATTTAACTTAACAGATATTTCCAGAAATTCTAAAAACGTCGTCCCCTGACGATTTCCTTAGGCAAGAATGAAATCCGGATAGGGACATGCCTACAACGGATTTTTTTTCACAATTTTTAAATATATTTGGGATTTTAGCATATTTAATTCCTTTAATAGGTCCATTCGATTACTGTATAATTTTTACAAATTTGTACAAATTTTTACTAGATGGCGTTCGTTAACACAAATACTCAGTAAACAGAAAGAAAAAAGAGAGAATAAAGTGACAGTTCTATGATGAGAATTTCTAAGTCTTGTTCTTTTTCTTGCAAATTTTTACTGGACAAATTTTTGCCGGTAAGAATTTGCAAACAGAAAAAACATATGTTTCGAAAACATATGTGACAGCGCATAGAGAAAGGGACCTAAGGGTAAAAAAATCAATTTTTTTTTTGTGGACAACATCTGAGCATCGAATGAGACCGATCCCATGCTCTCCTGACCTTAGGTCCCTTTCTATCCTTAGGTCTCTTTCTATTTTGCGCGTCACATATGTTTGTTTATTGTAAATAAAAAAAATATTTTACAATTTGTTATTTTATGGAAATGCAAAGCAGTAAAACTTTCAAAACAAATTATGGAAAAGATAAGAAAACCTTTTAAAAATTGTCTGCTTAAGATTTAACATCAATAATTTTCTTCTTCCATATCGACCAGTTAAAATTTATTTGTGTATTTGATGTTGTACAAACTTGCAAATTGTTGCAAATTTTCTGTTCGCGTACAAGTTTGGGAAAATTTTATTTTGGGAGGAAATCTTGTCTTACTCTCAAGTATCGTAAATATAAAAAACAAATACACAAAAAAAAAGCATATTAGAAATTATTTTATAAACTTTATCATATATATTTACACTGAATTATTTTATTTATTACCTTTTATATCCTATAGACAAGCCTTAGTGGCTTTGTGGAATTACTAAAATGTACATAAAATAATTAATATTGAATAAATAAAAGTGCATTCCTTTACTTTTTGGGTAAAGTTCGGTAAAATTAGAGTAAGCAAAAAATCCTCTCACAAAATGACAAAATTACCCAAAAGTAAAGGAACGCACAAAACCACTTTTCGAGCCCAAAAATGCATTTCAAAGAAAAATATGAAAGTGCGTATAATTTTAGTTTTAAAAATTGAATAAACACAAATATTTAGGTTAAAGTTGAGTTTAGTGGCACAGCTCCGATCCGGTCAAAATTTTTACCACAGGTAAAACTTTTTATTGGAATTCCACAACATTTTTTTTGTCGGTCGGACCTACCTCGGGAGTTATTTCGGTTCAAAGTTCGAAGTTGGACTTGCTTATAACTCCGTTATTTGCGGTCCGATTTGGACAGTACACACACCATTGGAAAGGTATTTAAAATATCTTTCATATGGCATTAAATTAAATTAACCCATTGCGGCCCAGTTAAAATTTTTTTTAATTTTTAGAAGGTTAATTTTAACAAAAAAGGTGTTTATTTCTTACGATTGCGTATATAACAATATAATTTGTACATATTAATTTATTGTCAAAACTTACACCTTTCATTCAAGACATAGCTCGACCTCTTAACCAATCAAACAACAAAGTTATTGGGGCTCAAAGTTTTATTTTTTTTTATATTAACTCAAAAAAAATCATGTCAAATATAGAGTTATAGAAATATCTTTCACTAGGACCAAAAATTTTTTCTCAATGGGTTAACTAATCGGTCTTATTTTTGGTCCTAGTGACCTTTTTTTGTTTCCTTCCAAAAATGGCTATTTGTTTACGAAATTCTAAAGTCTCACCATATAAAAGTCTCTTCAAAAATGTCTTCTTGATTCTCAATGGGTTAACAGTGAGGTTACATGATCAAGATTTTGCTTTCAAGTTGATAACACATACTGCTTGTCAAATTCAGTTGAACTTGAAGCTGTGACGTAGGCTGCATGCAAGGAAATAACTAAAATTGCTCGCCTCTGTGGGCTGTTTCCGCACTGTAGGCTGTTCGAAAAGACTTTTCTTTTTTTCTTCACATCTTCCACAGACATTTTCATGTCAGCAGAAATTGGTTTTTTTATTTATTTTTATTTTTAAATCATTTCGTCGATATACCGAAATATTCACATTCCATATTTTATCAATCGTGTTTTATTGCGGCACAATATTTGTAAAAAGAAAACCAAATTTACAAGAAATTTGATCAGCTGTTTAAAACTTGACCGTCAAGTTTTCTCAAAACTTGAAAGCGAAAATTGATATCAAGTTGCTGTTCAATTTTTAAAATGTGAGTGTGTTAGTAAAAAAGTGTGAGTGTATTAAAACTTGAAAGGAAAAAATTGATCGTGTAACCCCTATGTAACTTATCGGTCTTATTTTTGGTCAGTGTTGCCATTTCAGTGCTTTTCGGGTATTTTTTGGTGCTTTTTTCCTTCCCGTACCCGGTGATTTTTTACAAATACCCGTTTATAAAAAGCGGGTATTTACAGTTCTTTTTCAGATTTCTGGCAGTGCTTTTAGTGCTTTTTGTACAGTTTATATTTTTGGTATTTGTTCTCCTTTTTTCAATTTTTCTTGAATTTTTTGGCAAAATTGTAAAAATAATACGAAATATACAAAAAATACATTTTTGCACAATGTTTGTAGTACAATTTTAAACAACAACTTCGTTATATTCAAACTTCAAAATTTTGAAATATTAATTTGGTGCTTTTTTACCCCTTTTTTGGTAATTTTTTGAACCTCTTTTACACGATTTTACAAAGCTAAAATGTGTTTTTAAAATCTTGACTTAAATTTTTAAAAAAATTATTTCGTGCGTTTTTACCCCATTTTTGGTTAATTTTTTACCCTTTTTACCCGTTTTCAAAATGCTCACGGTGCTTTCCTGCCTTCAAGAGTTGGCAACACTGTTTTTGGTCCTATTGAATTTCTATAACCCACTTAAAATTTAAAACCTAAATTTAAAGAGGGTCTATTATAGCTTCATCTTCAGCCATATTATTGGCTAAATTTTAACAGAAAATGCGAAAATAGCGGTAAAAAACAAAATAAGGAAAATAAAACTATTACTTTTATAATAAAAGAAAAAACACAAAATTATTTTCCTATTTAACTATTTTTTTTTCTTTCGATTTTTATTTAACAAAAAAAAATTAACTTTAACCCCTTACAACTTTGTCCGTATAAGGGTTAAAAGCAAAAGTTGTACCTCAAATGAAACCTTGTAATCTTACATACAATCTTGTGTAAACAAATCATACCATTATATAAGCACATTTTTGATATTCAAAGGATTATCTCGAAAAACTCGCTCTAAAAACTCAAAAAACGGAATCTGTTCGTAATGGGTTAATAAATATTAATAGTTTTTACGGCGTATTAAAGCCATTTCATTTACCTTTCCAGTGGTGCTCATATGTCCAAATCCGATAATAAATAGCGAAGATACGGGCAAATTCATGTTTCAACTTTGACCCCAAATAACACCTAAAACAGGGGTCTCCGACAAAAAAATTTTTGTTTTCCCTATTCAGCCCAGAAAGTACTATCTGGAGAAAAAACTCGGATTATTTTCACAATTGTTTTGGTTATCATTGCATCAGCTGTTAGTTTTACAATTTACCCGAAGAAAAAGTTTGGGTAACTTTGGTAAAAAGAGAAACACAAATTGACTCTCTTGAACGCTCTCATTTACCCAATTTCGAGTACGAGAACGCTTTTTCGGTAAGAATGGGATACCGCAGGTTCCCCCGGTAACGTAAAGGAACGGAAAAAATTAATCATAAAAAATCATTTTTGGAATCCTGATGAAATTTCCTTTCGTTAGAGTACCCACGCTCATATGTTACTAGGCCTACCACACCACCCTTAACCCAAGATATATAAACATTCATCTTTCTTAATTCCAGAAGGGGTAATATTTTTTAGGAACTCCCGAAAAATTGCACCTTTGTTCAGAAATTTCCTTTAATATAAAAATCTACTTTCTAAAAAAGAATTTAAAAAAAAATCCCGGTAACTTGCAAGAATTCCGGGAATGAAAAACGCCTGTTACTTAAGGTTGTATTTAAATTTTTTGTATTGACAAGACATACACTTACCTTTTAAATGACCTTTGGAATATTCTTGTTTAATGACGATGCTATTTATTCTTGCACATGTTTTCGAACTTTCATTATCGTTGCAGTGTTGTTCCTCAGATTCAGACGCAGTTTCCATGCTGCTTTCAGGCTCAACAAAATGTGATTTTCGTTTGATGTCGGTAAAATCCATAATATTGTTTAAATCGATTTCTTCTCGTTTCTTTTCAACAAAACATTGAATTCGACGTTTAATTTCTTCTTCAGCAGCTGATATTTGAATCAATTGGGAGGGCACTGCATGTGGATCTTCAATATCGCATATACGTTGATCAAATAATGGACCACCACCAGCTAAAAACAAAACAATCAAAGCAATAGTTTTAAGTTAATTTTATTTAAAGACAATTTAAAATAACTTTATTAATCAACTGCGACATAAAAACTTTAAAATCAAAATTGAAAAAAAAGACAGAAAGAAGTAACTAGTAACGAGCATAGGTTTGGAATGATATCTAAGATGTAAAATTAAGAAAAACAACAAAAATACTAGCATTAGGACTACTGTTCAATAGGATCTTTGCTTAGCCACTGACATTCCTTGTTTTCTTTCCATGAAGATTCACCACCATCATATTTTTCTTTCTTCCAAATGGGCACGCGCTTCTTTAGCTCTTCTATTGCCGAGGCCACAGCATCCAAACACGTTTTACGATGTGGCGAAGAAATGGCAATAACGACACTTGCCTCACGCACTGGAACAAACCCCAAGCGATGATATATAGCAATATTAACAATGTCCGACCATCGTGTGCGCAATTCTTCACATATGCCCGTCATTTGTTTCATGGCCATCGGTTCGTATGCTTCATATTCCAAAGATGTAACCTATAAAATAAAAATTCCATTATTTATAAGATTTACCATTTTCGCGAAATTGTATTACCTTCTTCGCTTCGAAATTATCACGTGTTGTTCCAATAAAGAATGATATAGCACCGCAAGAATCTGCAGCAACTAAATCATTAATGCCACTTATATTAATGACATCACGGGTAAGTAGTAAATAATTCATCTCGCACTTCCAGTTCTTTCAATCTTGGAGACAATTTTATCCACCACTTATAGGAGGGATGACTGCAATTTCGTCACCTTCTTGCAAGTGTAATTCCTCTAGCCAGTTGTTACAATAGCTTTCGTTTATAGCTAGTATAACACTTTCGCGAAGCACTTCCAAATTAAAGGCACAACAAATTTTTTGTAATAATTCACAGGCAACAATGTCCCCCGACTTTAATTGATATGTGGATTCGCTCAAACCAGATAATTCACGTGTTTTTGCAAAAAATAATATACGAACATTGATCTTCGTGGAATCAGTACTCATTTTAACTGAAAATCCATCGACGTGAAGAAAACAGAGTAAAATAAACAGATTTTTGTCTTTTTTTGTTTCAATTCCATTTTAATTATTCTGTTTTTTGTTTCCATTCCATTTTGTTTTTCTGGTTTTTTTCTATTCCAAACTATGTGCGTTCTACTACGTTACCGCGGGTACCCGCGGGATCGTAAAACAGCCCAAACAACAATTTACACACAATTTTGAGTACGGGAAGGCCTTTGGGCTAGTTTGGTAAAGTACGGGAACAGACATACTGTTTTTCATGTATAAAAAGTTAAAAAAACAGAATTTTTGCAAATTCCATACTATAATGATTTATAAAAATCGAAGTCGCAAAAAAAATACATGTAAATTAAGCAATTATATAGGTTTGGTTTTATATTCAGCAACACTTACGTATTGCCTGTGTACAAAATATTTTTTCAGAAATATATTCGGAACACTAGTAGAAATCGAGCGTCGTGTTGGTAATTGCTGGGAAATTAGCCGATTAGCGGGATTCCCCTCCAAACTTCGAACTCGCAAAAAAATACATATAAATTAAACAATTATATAGGTTTGGTTTTATATTCAGCAACACTTACGTATTGCCTGCGTACAAAATATTTTTTCAGAAATATATTCGGAACACTAGTAGAAATCGAGCGTCGTGTTGGCCATTGCTGGGAAATTAGCTGATTAGCGGGAATCCCCCCCCCCCAAAACTTCGATCTCGCAAAAAAATATATGTAAATTAAGCAATTATATAGGTTTGGTTTTATATTCAGCAAGACTTACGTATTGCCTGTGTACAAAATATTTTTTCAGAAATATATTCGGAACACTAGTAGAACTCGAGCGTCGTGTTGGTCATTGCTGGGAAATAAGCCGATCAGCGGGAATCCCCCCCCAAACTTCGAACTCGCAAAAAATACGTGTAAATTAAGCAATTATATAGGTTTGGTTTTATGTTCAGCAACAATACGTTCCGTCAATGACAGACCGTTTCCGGACCGTTATGTCGTGTGAAAAACGGAGTGACTCCGTTTCCGGTCCGTATCCATACGAATTTTTAAAACAAAAACGGACTTGTATATCTACCTTAGGGGGTAATTTTCTAAAACACTTCGGTGAAGTGTTGCGTTATTTCTATAGAAATTGTTTTTGGTACAAATCGGACAGTTAACGTGCCGTAAAAGCCCGATTCATGAATCCGTACGTGCCGGAGAGTCCGTAAAAATGTTTCTTGGGTTACGTATTGCCTGTGTACAAAATATTTTTTCAGAAATGTATTCGGAACACCAGTAGAAATCGAGCGCCGTGTTGGTCATTGCTGGGAAATTAGCCGATTAGCGGCAATCGCCCCCAAACTTCTAACTCGCAAAAAAATACATGCACTCAGGGAATTATGTAGGTAAAATCAACTGCAAATGACAGTTAAAATAACTGCATTTGCACTTAAAAAGGCGTAGACTACATTTGCAGTTAAATTAACTGCAATATGAAGTTGTTTTTATACTGTTAAAAATCAACTGACTAATGTAGTAAAAACAACTATAAATGCAATTGAAACAACATACATGCAAATTATTGTAAAACTGTACAAACAACTGCAAATGTAGTTAAAAAACATAAATAAAAATTATTTTAAAAATTATTAATTTAATAAAAAACAAATTTATGTAAACACTCCTAACTTAATTTTATTCTATAATAAATTGAGAAATCAAAATTTTCACTTAATGTAACTTTTATTTTTCACTATTAAGATATTGTTGTAGATGTCCAGATAGAAAGGGATGTTCTCCAGGTAGAAAGGGATGAGAATATAAAAGAACTGAAAGAAAATAAATACAATATTTTTTTAACATTCCCGTAAATAAATTTATATTTTATATTATAAAACTTACCTTATTATTTTAATAATTTAATAAAAAATATATAACCTTTTCCGTATTACGCGTCCTCACTAGAGTTGTGTCGTTCATGTACGAACTAGTTCATTTGAACGGTTCAGTTCATTGAACGAAATGACATCGTTCACCATTATTCGTTCTTTTCGTTTATCGTTCATTTCGTTCTTTTTTGTAGTCATAAAAAGTTTGTATACCTTTCTTATTAATTTTATTACAGAATTAAATGTTTTTCTTAATAATTTCAAATTTTTAATAAAATTGTAATTTTCTGACACTATTAGTCTATGCACAATAAAATTAATATAAACATGTAACATGTAGTGCGCCAATAAATTGTCGAATGAACGACACCGTTCACAAATCACTGTTCAGATACAGCTCATGACAAAAAAGAACGATAACAAAAAAAAAACGATTGAATCCGGCTTTTACACACAAAAAAATATTAAAGGTAATATTGGCTTGGCTTGCATAGGCAGCCCAGTTTTGTTTGACATCAATGAAAATAGTTTTATTGCCTATATCAATAGGTAATACATACCTAACGATTTCACCTATCGGCATTGTAAATTCTACAATCAAGAAAAGGTGACTCTTCGAAAAATTAATTTTCTTTTGTTTGTTTATTTTGGTGTCAGTATTTTTATTTTCATGTACACGTTCATACATATTTTGAAAAAAAAACAAAATTTTTTATAATTTAAAAATAATTGTGGAACTTTATGCAATAAATTACTTGGAAGAACAAATCAGAGATGAAAAACTTCATTCCTCAATTAAATTCATGTGGATTTCATTAAAACTATTTTAATTATGGTAAATTTGATTGAAAATAATGTGTGAAGTCTGGCTAATTTTCATTTTCTTTGCAGTATTTTCGGTTTTTGTGGTATGCGGATGCTGTTATAGTGTATAGTTTGTTTAGTTTTTTACGATATATGAAGCTGAAAATGATAAGTTATGAAAATATTTTCATCGTCACAACACACTATTGCATAAATCATGTGTTGCATAATCAAAAGTGGGATAAGTTTGGCTTTTTCAGTCGTCATCGTTTAAGACAGTTTTTACATATTACTTGGAAACTATTTGTGTATCCTTTAACAATTTTACTTATCAGTCAACCACTATTTATTTTATGCAGATTATTTTTATTTTATATTTTGTAAAAAAATTATTATAACAATAAAAAATTTGCTTGTGTCAATTTTTGACTATTTTTAAAAAAATTTTGTAGTTATAAGTATATTTTTTGCCCAAAAATAAGTACGAATTAACAATTTTGCAATTGTTAATACAGCAACAAATTTTAGTTGTTCTACCTATTTTTTTTAGGTGATTTTTCGAAAATAAAAGTCAAATATAAATAACCTATTTTAATGGTAATATTACCGTAAAACAAAGCAAACTCTATGTTGCCTTTGAAAATAGGTGATATCACCCTATAATTTTAGGCAATATTACCTATAGTTTTTTTTGTGTGTACGGCACATTAACGGTCCGTAATACACGTATCCGTCAAAGCTTGTACGTATACGGAACATTAACGGACAGTGTAATCGGATTTTCGAACATAATACGTTTTAACTCCGTTTTCGTACCGTAAAATACGGATTTAATGGATTTTAATTTGTGTTCAAAATAAAAACAATTAAATTCTTTTAAAAACTTTTTATGGCGATAAATTGGTGGCGATAGCTAGAATATATCCAACACAACACAATCAACACATCATCAAGTCGCATACATATATTAGATGGTAAGATTAATAAAATTTAGTTTGTGTTTTAGAATGGTTTGTGGTTTATGTAAGATCGTTTGTTTTTATAACAAAAGCTCTGTTCCACGTATGTTAACGCGGCTACGCAATTTTTCCCAAATTGTGTTTAAATTGTTGTTGTTTCGAGTAAAAAACCATCGTAAATACAATCAATTAAACCATAACTAATTTATTTTTTCTTTTGCATGTAGATGATCGATTCTATTATGGGTGACTGTCGTGAATTTATCCGCTAGATAAAGAGGTAAACTCCAAGGTAAACTGAGGTACTAAATATAGTGTAAATGTAAATAATATCGTTACTAATAAATCTATTAAAAATCAAAAAAACAAAACTTATTTAAAATTAGTCAATTTAGATAGATATACAAGTCCGTTTTTGGTCCGGAGTCACTCCGGTTATACACGACATAACGGTCCGTAAATGGTCCGTCATTGACGGACTTTCAACGAACTTGTCAGTTTTTTAAACGACATAACGGTCCGTAAACGGTCCGTCATTGACGGACTTTCAACGGATTAGAATCAGTTTCGATGTTCCTTAAAATCCGTTTTCTGATCCGTATACGGATCCGGAAAACGGTACGTAAACGGAGTTGGATTCCGATTATGACGGACCGAAAACGGTACGTAAACGGAACGATTTGTTTGTTGGGTTGGATCGCGATCCATTTTAATGGATTGATAGATCGCGCGTGTATGCTACATGTTCAATATTTATCGCGTCAGTATTTACATTATTTTTGTGCTGTGCTGGTCGTTTATTAAAAAATGTCGCGAAAAAGCAAAAAAAAAAAGAAAGCCTGTTTAGCTAGTTTGCTTGCTTTTTTATTGAAGAAATGTGTTATAAATGTTTTATCTTTTTTGTTTGCACTGCGTATTTTATTTCATTTGTTTTATTTTCTGTATTCTTTCACTTTTTACTATTGTCTCGCGAATTGATATCATGAACTATGCTACACCTTCAATATTTATCGCGTGATCCGCGATCCGTGATCTGGATTTCTTTCACTTTTTACTATTGTATCGCGAATTGATATCACGAACTATGCTACACGTTCAATATTTATCGCGTGATCCGCGATCCGTGATCTGTACCGGTGTTCTGTAACTATGTGAGAAGTTTCTCACATAAAAATTACAACTCTGCCATATTTAAAACAGAGTGAGTATCATAATATCTAATTTAGCCAGAGGTATGTAAAAAAAATTTACTTATATTCAGTTTGAAATTTTGTGACTCACCCTGTTTTAAATATCGTAGACATATCGTAGAGTTGCATTTTTTATGTGAGTAACTTCTCACATAGTTACCTAGTGTCTTCAAATGCAATGAAATGTGCAAAGATATTTGAAAATAACACACAAAGCAACAACAAAATTATTTTCGTTGTTGTTGTTTTGTGTGTTATTTTCAAATTTCTTTGCACATTTCATTGCATTTGAAGACACTAGGTTACAGAACACCGGTACTGGATTTCAGAATATTGGGCTATTTTGCGATCCATCAATACTGCATGCTACACCTTCAATAAATATCGTGATACTGGATCGCGGTCAATATATATTGAACGTGTGACACTGCCCTACATGAAAAACCAAAACACCGGAAGCAAAACTATCGCTCTGAATGGGAGCAAGATCCCCTTTGTTTTCCTTGGTATAATATCATCCCAGCAAAAAAATGGTAATGACAGGTCATTACCATTCGGATTACTAAGTAATGATAGGTCATTACCTTTTGCATTACTTTAAAATACAAAATCATGACTTACCGGTAATAAGTTATAGAAGTAATTATATATTCGTGCAAAGTAATCACTTACTGGTAATTGATTAAATAAGTACTGATTAAGTCTTTTTTATATTAATATTTTATTTATAAATTTGTTTTGAACTAAATAGGAAATTTTCCAAGGTAAAAAGTTTTATTTTGCCAATATGACCAACTATTTTACAATGTAGGGTAATCACTTATTTCCTAACTTCTGAGTAACCACTTATTCTATCCTTGTGATTAACTACTTATTCTTTCACTATGGGTAACTCGTTATTCGCACTTTTTTTGTAAGCGAGAGGGTAATGACCACCCATGAATTTTTGGACCACGCGAACAAAAGTAATGTTGCGATTAAATAGCCTGGTAAGTACACCCAAAAAATTCCTTAGTTGATTTTGACGAATATTTCAACTATCTTGTAGGTGAAAAACCCCTAACTAATCCTTAGTTGAATTGATTTAGTTGACTATAATTAAGTTTTTAAAAATTATAAATTCAACTATATATTGAGTTACTAGCGACAATTCTATAGCTGAATTAATGAGAATTCAATAATGGTTAAAATTAAGGACACTAAAAAAATGTAATCCATGTTGTCATTTTAAAAATCTATATAACCCTGATTTATATCAACGGATTGGAATTGTTCTTGTAAATTTTATTTTTGATGGACAAATTTTGTTAAAGATAATACAAAAATAATAATAGATAATACCAAATGGAAATAAATGAACTTAGGTAACAAAAACTGTGAAATATAAAAGAGCTTAAATTTAACGGTTTTTCCAAAATTGAGCCTGGGTGATGGTTTTTTTTAACATAACATGTTGGAAATGTTTGATATTTGTTGTTAGCAGCGTACCATAATGACTCATGATCCGTGTAGTTTCAGTAGGACCTTGAACGACATATTTCTCGAAATTAATTTTTCCCAAATTGAGCCTGTATGACGGGGTTTTTTAGCATAAGGTTGGAAATGTTTAATATTTTTTATTAGTGGCGTATCGTAATTATTTTGGTAATTGTTGTAAGCTAGGTACCATAATTACTGATAATACGTAAAGTTTTCAGTAAGACCATAAACGACAGAAGATTTCCCGAAATTTATATTGCAATTAAAATGCGCACATTTATAAAAATAAAAAAAATATAATTGTTGATTGTTCAAGTATCGTTCAAGTTGAATTTAATAATATTTTTGACTCGAACTTCCAAGTATTTTAGAAATTTCAAATATTTATTTTTAGAGTTGTCGTTGTTTTTAACATAATCTATAGTTGTTTTCGATTATTTATATTTTTATATTTATTTATAGTTATTATAAATCTTTTTTATTTCAACTATGAATTTTTTTAACTATCCAACTATGAAATTTTATCGGTGTAGTGAAACCCTTTGTGTGCTACTTACTCGCTTAATTACTCGGTAATATCTATTTTTGCTGGGATAATAAACATATGTTGTGAGTATACCAATTTTTTGTTTCAAATACCAGCTTTTAGCTACATCTATACCAGGTTTTTTGGCCACCCCTGTGTTGGCCACTATCTAACATCACTGCTCAATACTTTTACAAATCTAATTCTATAAAATTCGAAAAAAATTCTATAAATTCGATAAAAAAGAGAATCTGTAAAAAATCAACTACAGAAAACGGTAGAAAATCATTGCATAAATGAAGTTACGTTTCAATTCATTTGACATAGTATGTGGTGTTACGGAGCTGCAATCGTAAGTAGAGGAATTAGTTGTGAGTTGCGCATTTATAATTTATTTGCTCCCCATTTAGCCTCGTTGGACTTCGTGTAAATCAAATCTATGATATTGACAACAAAACATATTTGATTCGTTTCCAAGGAGGAGGGGAGGCCAAAAAAATGCTTCTGATTGAGTCTGGCATACGTTTTCACACAACAGCGTTCGAATGGCCAAAAAACATGGCACCGTCTGGCTTTAGTATGAAATTGAGAAAACATTTGAAAAACAAACGTCTTGAGAAACTGGAGCAACTAGGCGTTGATCGAATAGTGAACTTTCAGTTTGGGGTTGGTGAAGCTGCTTATCACATTGTTGTCGAGTTGTATGACAGGGGCAACGTTATTCTAACGGACCACGACATGACCATTTTATATATATTGCGACCCCATTATGAGGGCGAAGATATTCGATTTGCCGTGCGTGAAAAATATCCCGTCGGTCGTGCCAAAACAGAAGTGCCTTTACCAAATGAAAGTGACCTGAGAAATATTCTTTTGACCGCAGTGTCCGGTGATAATTTAAGACGCGTTGTGATGCCTCTACTAGATTGTGGCCCCACAGTGATTGATCATGTACTGACACGGCACAAACTCGACATTTGCACAATTAAGGCCCCACCAACAACGGATATGGTTGGAGAGAGCCTCAGTGTCACTGAAATGGGAGGTCAAAAGAATTCGAAGAAAAATAAAAATAAACGTGACCAGGCCAAACAAAGCAATGCCCGCCCTTTTGATATGGAAAACGACATTAAACCTTTGATGCAAGCTTTGCAGGTAAGTTGGATACATTTACAATAGCTCCTTTTTCGTTCTACCAGCCAACGTTAAGTTTTTAAAGAAAATCTGCGTTTAACCGATTAAAGTATACAAAAACGAGTAAAAAGGTTAAAGTCGGGCATGCCGACTACACTACACCAGTCTGGTGAATTGTTTGGATCCGAAATTCGAATGGGTTAAAATGGGGCTTGTGTCAAAATTTTCTATAATGTGAGTCAGCGCACCAAATTTCATTAAAATATCCTAATATTTGCGACCTGCAGTTTGTAACCAAGCCAATTTTGGGGGGACCCTTATATGGGCACTAGTTCTAAACATGGACCGATGTTCACCAAAATCAATAGGCTTCATCCTTGGGCCAACATAGGTCTATGTACCAAACTTCATCAAAATATCTTAATATTTGCGACCTGCAGCGTATAAACAATATAATTTTGGTGGGACCCTTATATGGGCACTAGGTCTAAACATGGACCGATGTTCACCAAAATCAATAGGCAGCGTTATTGCGCTAACATAGGTCTGTGTACCAAATTTCATCAAAATATCTTAATATTTGCGACCTGCAGCGTATAAACAGTATAATTTTGGTAGGACCCTTATATGGGCACTAGGTCTAAACATGGACCGATGTTCACCAAAATCAATAGGCTGCGTTATTGGGCCAATATAGGTCTGTGTACCAAATTTCATCAAAATATCTTAATATTTACGACCTGCAGCGTATAAACAATATAATTTTGGTAGGACCCTTATATGGGCACTAGGTCTAAACATGGACCGATGTTCACCAAAATCAAACTTGTTCGTCCTTGGGCCAACATAGGTCTGCGTACCAAATTTCATCAAAATATCTTAATATTTGCGACCTGTAGAGTGCGCACAAGATTGCATGGACAGACAGACAGACGGACGGACGGACGGACAGACAGACGGACATCGTTAAATCGAAATAAAAAAAATTCTGAGCCGATCGGTATACTATAAGGTGGGTCTACGACCAATATTTTTTGGTGTTACAAACATCAGCACAAACTTATAATACCCTGACCACATAGTGGTGTAGGGTATAATGACCACATAGTGGTGTAGGGTATAATTATAAAGTCAATATATACAATAATTGTATAATCGAACGTATGCCAGCAATAGTTGTAATGCGAAGATGTTAGATGTGAAAATGTATAAACGTTGTGTTTTCAATGTTGATAATTACTACTGTTTCCAATTATTCGACATAGGCGGTTAACCGGTTATTGCATTATTCGAAAAATCACTAAAACTGATTAACCGGTTATTCGGGTCGGTTATTCGAGAAAATTGGCGATTAATCGATTAATCGTTTAAAACAAAATTAATGTATTTCCTTAACTTTTTACCAACAAAAACACTAACAGCTTCCTGTTTTTGTTAAATATCAATATGACACATGAACACGATGTATTTAAAAAAAATTCAAATTAAAAAAGCACATCTACACTAGAGAGAAAATGCTAGAGATAAAACAAAAATCACCTTTAGCTATTTTGGAGTGTTTTTGCTCCATCCCTAGCAGTTTTCTCTCGCGTGTTAATGTACCTTAAGGTTTGAAAAGTTTCGGAATCTGAGATTATCTAAATTGAAACATTTCTTATACTAATAGAAAAATCTATGTAAAATATAGCTGAAGCTATTAAAAATTAGTTAAAAATGGCAAAAAAAAAACTGCTGAACTAGGAGACTTTTTTCTAAATATTAGTAAGTTAAAAATGGCATAACTCAAGGTAGATTTCTTACTTCTTACGAAATTTTTTTTTTTATCTGTAAAACTTTGGATACAAAATTTCTTTGAATGAAAATTTAATCAATACTACAATAAATATAATATTGCATTTAAAAAAATTATTATTCAAAGTTCTTCCTCCTCCCCTGAAGAAATAATAAAAATTTAGTTCCATTGAGAAAATACCAATTTACTCTACAAAAATTTGCAAAAATATTTTCTGAATAGTAGAGTTAGTAGACTAAAGAATATCATAAACAATTGTTAAATTTCTCAGTCTTTTTTCCGTTTTTAAGGCCATTGACAATAAACAAAATTATCCAAAGTTTGAGCTAACATTTCCTTCTGTATTTATGTATTCAATAAAATTCTAAATTTTAGGTTGCTCGTTTAACCCATATTCACCTGAATTAAGAAATAATTGTGCCACTTATTTGAAACTTACATGATTTGCTACTGAGGGCCCTAGGAACACGAAACTGAAGTTGAAATTATTTTGTCTTATATAGATCCGTAGTTATTGCCTGTCGACATATGACGACGCTAGGAGAATATGTGTACAATTGTTACAAAAAAAAAATCCAAAAAATTTTTAAGAATAACTGTAATATTTATTAAAAACTACATTTTTCCATTAAATGTATAGAAAATTAGCATTATTTTCCAAAATAAATTCAAATATACTTCAATTTCTTCAATAAACTAACATTATTTCATTAAATAGCGAGAGAAAATAAAAATTATAACTCGTAAGTGGCATATATAAAAAGAAGATCCAGCATCGCATGTGGAACACTCTGCCCGACCTGTCGATTAGATATCGAGGCCTCGGCATTGTCTTTGCTTATCGTTGTTGCTTCTTTTTAGGAAGTGTTCTATTCGACCATAACGTAAAGTATCTTACGGGAAGTTTAAGGTTATTTTTTGTCGTTCCATACTGAGGTAAGGTACGAAGCTCCGAACCTTGTCATATAGATTTTTATGTGTAGATTAATCTGTTACTTAATAGTATTTCGAGGAAATATATTCGAAAATAGACGAAGGTATCTCTATCTTGGAAATTGGAACGAAACAGATTTTATTTTTATTTAGGTTGCTCGTTTAACCCATATTCTCCTGAATTAAGAAATAGTTGTGCAACTTATTTGAAACTTACATGATTTGCTACTGAGGGCCCTAGGAACACCAAACTGAAGTTGAAATTATTTTGTCTAAAACGGCATTCACACCTAAATCTTAAACACGTGTTTAGCTAAAACGAGTGTAAAAGAATAAAGAACTGTTGTAGTAGAATAAAGAGCTAAAATACGTGTTTTAGCTAAACAAGTGTTTAAGAATTAGGTGTGAATGGAGCCTTAAGCTGCCTACACACTAGGGAACATGGTTGAGGGAACAAAAAATATTAAAAAATTTTGTAAACACGAAATGCACGCTCTCAACACGCACACATACACAAACGCACTCACACATTCACAAAAAATGCTCTCTTTTTTTAAGTATGTTCCCTAGTGTGTAGGCAGCTTTATAGGTCATTCACATGAACGAGACAACTAAATCTCTTCATTTGTGTTCTTCATTCTATTACCATATAACACCATATTTTAACAGTGTTGCCAACTCTTGAAGGCAGGAAAGCACCGTGAGCATTATGAAAACGGGTAAAAAGGGTAAAAATTTACCAAAAATGAGTTAAAAAAGCACGATATTAATTTTTTTTTTAATTTAATAAAGCATTTAAAAACACATTTTAGCTTTGTAAAATCGTGTTAAAAAGGTTAAAAAATAACCAAAAAAGTAGAGTTGTGAAATTTCGATACTTTTTGAGTACTCAATACTACTCGATACTTTTCAATTGAGTACTCGATACTACTCAATACTTTTAACGGTTTTTTTGAATTTAAAAATAAAAATGTTATGAATTCATATTTATTAGGAAAAATAATAACGATTCACATACACGTGTTAAATAACTATTGTTACTTACATTTTAATTAATTTAAAACATTTTAAATAAATAAATTAAATAATTTTTCCCAAAAATTCGTTACAAATTTCTTTGCTTCACAATAAGAGTTGTATTTTCAGAGCTGTATTTTTAGAGTATTATTTTTAGAGTTGTATTTTCATACGAAAAATACACATTTCTACGGAAAATTGCATCTTTAAAAGTATCGAGTAGTACCGTTTTAGTATTGAGTACTCAAAAAAACAGTCAGTATTGAGTACTCAGTACCGGAATACTCAATACTTTTACAACTCTAACCATGATGGTCGAAAAAGTACATTTTTTTGTATGGTTGGTATAAAATCTAAAAGCTCATTTACCATCTCTGATTGGGAAGAAGAGAGAAGGAAAGGAAGACAGGAATTAACGATCAGAAAGTTGAATTTTTTTACTAGCTACAAACAGTGTTGCCAACAAATTTTCAAAATAATAATTTAGCGATTTTATCGCTAGATTGTCAAAAAATGGTACTTAGAGGAATTTTTTGCTCAAACATTTCTTTAATATGTTCATAAGATGTGTTATAAACTTGTAAATAATAAAAAATTTTACGATTAAGCTGCAAATAATGAATCCCGATTTTCATTGAATTAATTAGTATTGAAAATATTCAAAAGAGTGCATTCCACGGTGAAAAACTACATACCCTTATTTTATCGAAATGTGTATTTTTTAGAAAGTTTTTTTACTAAAATCGTTTAAGAAGTTGTTTTTTTATAAAAGAATATCAATATTCGAATTTTGCAATATGTTTCAACATAAAACTGATTTTTATAAATTATATTACGGCTGATAAAAAATCGCTAGATTTTTGGCTAATAGCTACAGGACAATTTTTACCGCTAGGGGCGAAATAAAATAGCTAGATCTGACGAGAAAATCGCCGTTATGGCAACACTGGCTACAAAAGACATATAAGTTTTTTCAGTGTTGCCATTTTAGCATATTTTCTGCTAGATTTAGCAGATTGAGTTGGGCAATTGCATATATTTTTTGTAAAAATATGCTAACTGCTTTTTAGCATATTCTGTTGGACAAAAGCAGATTTTTTAGCATATTTTGTTTTATTTAATAAAAGCATATTTTTAGAATATTTTTTAACAAAATAATTTTTTCTGTAACAATATTTATAACAATAACAATGTTTTCATAACTATTTATTTCATGCGTAATTATTCAATTATTTTTTCAGGGCAAACTTTTTTAATAGTATTGATATACTACTATAATTTGAAAATACTAAAAAAACCATAAAAAAATCTTGCAAAAATTTAAGATCAGTTACATTTATTGTGAAAAAATTAAATGAGAAAGTTTATTTTTTTAATCTCAAAGAAAGATTAAACAGTATTTACAAAAAATGATCTTTTCATACTTCTTTAAAGTATCTTAGAATAAATATAAAAGTTTACATCTCAATTCATAAACACTTTGCAAAGTTCTAGGAGGTTTACAAAACAAATTCTTCACATAAAATTTGGTCGATAAACCTCCTATAAGTTTTGAAAACATTTATGAAGTAAGGGGTAAACTTTTATATTTGTTCTAAGATAGTTTGAAAAAGTATGAAAATATAATTTTTTATAAACATTGTTTAAAAAAAAGTATTTTTTCATTAATAAGATTTTATTAAATAATACATATTTTTTGTATTAAATTTAGCAGATCTTTAGCATAATGAATATAATAAAAAAATTGCGATTTTTAATTTAGCATATTCTAGGCATGTATTTTTTATTTTAGGATTTAGCAGATTTTAGCAGAAATTTTTTAGGAATCTAGCATATTTCCTTCTAAGAGTTCTGGCAACACTGAGTTTTTTCCTTTTTCCCTACAGTTCAGTTGGTTTTTGCAATTGATGGTGTCCGGTCGCCATTCGCGACGTTATATTAAAAAGGGAAAACGGGCGAATCTGTGAATAAATTTAGTTTTTGCGAAAATTATATAAAGTTGACAATTAAAACATAAAATTAAAGTGTGTAAATAAATACACTCAGCAAAAAATGTTGCTGTGTCAGCAAATTTTTAGTCAGGAGCGTGCTTGCAAACGTTGGTAATTTCAGCAAAAGGTTTGCTGAAAATCAGCGAGCTGATTTTTACCAAAAAAATAGTAATCTTCAGCAAAAGTTTTGCTAACACTTAGTCGACTGTAAATGAAAAAAATCCTTGCTAAAATCACTAAACTTTTTGCTGAATATTAGTAGACTGAAAAAAACTCAAAAAACTTGTAGCGAAATTTTACTTTAGTTAATTTATTTGCTGAAAATTTAAATATAGAATATGTGTAGAGTTGTTTTTCTTTTTTTGTCATTTCCGTTTCCAGACAAGCTTCGAAATCTACATCTTGTATATCTGGTTGTTGTTGTTGTTGTTGTAGCAACGCCTCCTACAATAAATATGTAAGCATATATAATATTAATCTTCTTCTTCATCTTCTTCTGCTGACTCAGCTAGATCCAGACCCAGGAACCGGGCCGCCTCCACCGGGTGGGTCCATAGTGACGTGGGATCTAGGTGAGGCGGGTTTGCCGTGCAGCCAAAGAGGTGGTTTACGTCGTGGGGACCTCTCTGGCATGCGGGACATGTGTTCGGGATGGTGGGCTCGATCCGAGACCAATATGAATTAAGGCGTGAACACCATCCCGAACGCAATTGCGCGAGGAGAACTCTCGTAGATCGTGGGAGAGTCCTCTCCTCGTTCTCCGCAATAGGTGGGGGGCGACCTCCAAGAACGATATTCATCCGGTAAGAATTGATGGCGTCATTTACCGTGTCCCGATGAATATCGTTTATACCTGCCCTATAGGATGCTTCGTCCAGCGGATCTCTCATATAACGCTGGACCGTGCCCTCAAAGATACGAAGGTCCTTTCTGACATGCCTCGGGGGGGGATCTACCTCCGTAAGATGGTGATTCGGGTGGTTCCTCCGATGACATCCCAGCAGGAACTGCTTCGAGAGCATTTGGCAGTGTTCCTTTACTGTTAGGACCTTCGTTTCCTCGTGATGATGTTGAACCGAGGACATTTGTAGGCATCCTGTTATTGTCCTGAGGGCAGAGTTTTGGCAGGTTTGGAGCTTTCTCCACTGGGTATCGCTGACTCTAGGCGACCACACTGGCGCAGCATAATTAACCACTGACCGACCAATTGTTTTGTAGGTTGCCAACAAGGTTTCTTTGTCCGTACCCCAAGAGCTGCCGGCTAGCGACTTGAGGACCTTGTTCCTACTCTGCATCTTGTTGCAAATTGCAGTGGTGTGCGCTGAGGACATGAACAGGCTGTCGAATGTAACCCCAAGAATTTTGGGGTGGTTTAGTGTCGGAATTCGTACGCCATCGACTACTACATTCAGTTCCAGCCTTACTTCCTTCGTCCAAGTGGTAAAAAGAGTCGCCGAGGATTTTGCAGGGGAGAGCTGCATATTCCTTCCAGTGAAGAAATTCGTAAGATCATGAAGATAACTGTTCAACCTACCGCATAAGCCATCAATGTCGTGACCCGTCGCCAGTATCGTACAGTCGTCGGCATAAGAAATCAATTCCACCCCTTCTGGTGGTGCCGGGAGTTTCGAAACGTAGAAATTAAACAATATCGGGGAGAGAACTCCACCCTGAGGAACTCCTTGTTTAATCCTACGAGGTTTGGACCTTTTGTTACGAAACTCCACAAACGACTGGCGACCACACAGATAATTCGCTATCCACCTCTTCGTGCCATTTGGGAGACTGGATTCGGCGATGTCTCTGAAGAGGGTCGCGTGGCTGACCGTATCAAATGCCTTCGATAGGTCAAGCGCCACTAGAACCGTCCTTTCGCAAGGGCGGCTCTGATTTAGACCGCTGGTTATCTGTGTGGCAATGGCGGTTAAAGCTGTTGTTGTGCTGTGCTGTTTCCGGAATCCATGCTGGTGCTGGGCAAGCTGAAAATGCCGTGTGAGACTGGGGAGGAGTAGAGCCTCAAGTATCTTTGCGACCGGTGACAGTAGGGAGATTGGTCTGTACGATACTCCCTGGTTCGCATCCTTTCCCGGCTTCAAAAGTGGTACCACCCTGCCCATCTTCCAGACCTCGGGTATTATTAGGGTGGATAGGGAAAGGTTAAAGACCTTTGTCAGGTACTCTACTCCTGGCATCTCCAGTTTTTTGATCATCAGCATGGAAATTCCGTCGGGTCCTAGAGCTCTAGATGGTTTGGCTCTTTTGATGGCTTCGGCAACCTCTGTTGACGTAAAAGCTAATGGCTCGTCATTGACTCGGAGTTCGTGGATTTTCCTCACGACACTCCTTTTCGCCTTGTCTCTCTCGGGGTGCTCTATAAACTGCCGGCTAAAATAGCTCGCTCACCTCTTCGGGTCCGATATCGTCCTGTCGGCAAATGAGATCGATACCCTGTCGTCCCTTTTGGACGGGTTCGAGAGAGCTTTGACCGTTGACCATAGCTTGCTGGCTCCGGTGCTGAGGTTGCATGTTTTCAGATGATCTACCCATTTGTTCCGTTTATGCTCGTTGACCAACTTGCTGATCTCCCGGTTGAGTTCGTTGATCCTGGGGTCGCTGGGGTTGGTCGAACGAAGCTCGTCCCGCTCATCTGCGAGTTCTGCCGCTTCGGCTGGGAAATTTGGTCTGATGTTGGCGATCCTTCCAGCCGGAATGAAGCGAGCAGCCGCTGCGTTGACGATTTCACGGAACTTCCTTTCCGCGGAGCGCATATCGGTTGGGGTGGGTAGGTCACTGAATTTGCGGTTGGTGAACTCTCTGAACGCTAACCAGTCAGCTTTCTTGTGGTTAATGTACGTGCGGCGTTCAGAGACGATGAAGTCATTTGGTCTATCAAGCGTGATAACTATAGGAAGGTGGTCTGAGGCCAACGATATAATCGGCCGCCAGGAGGCGTAATTTATCAGACCTGCACTCGAAATTGTTATGTCTGGCGAGCTAGTGCAACTTCCTACAATTCTGGTGGGGGCGTCCTCATTCAGTGTGCAGAATGTGGAGTCATCGACCTGTTCCGCCAAGGCTATCCCTCTCTGGTCTTCCCCCAGATTGGAGTGCCAGAGCTCATGGTGTGCGTTAAAGTCGCCCATCACCATGCGGTTATCACCCACCAGAAGGAATCTGAAGTCCGGGTGATATCCTGCGGGGCAGCTGGCCACAGGCGGAATATACACATTGTACAGCTCGATCTCGGCAGCTCCTGACCTTACTGCTATACATTGATGTTCCATGTATACGTCACGTACGTTAGGGTCAGGCGAGATCATTATGTACTGCACAGTGTTGTCGATAATGAATGCGAGGCCCCCGCCTCCGCTCCGTGTGCGGTCCTTGCGCAGAATGTTGTAATTACTACAACTCTGGAGTCTACAGGTGGCATTGAGTTTAGTTTCCTGGACCGCAGCGACCATGACTTTGTGGAGCTGCATGAATCGGGTTATCTCCGTGATCTTACCTTGGAGGCCGTTGCATTTAAACTGCATAAGTGTTATCACCTCAGGTCGGGGGACAGCCACATGTGGTGTTAGTTGTGGTGTCTGCTGTTGGTGTTGTAGCTGGTGTTGTTGCTGTGGTTGTTGCTGTTGGGACGAGATCGGGGTCACCACGACCGGAGATGTCAAGGCCGACGATGTCGCCGACGTTGACAGCTCCGATGACGATGAGCTGTTACGTTGGCCTATACAGCATGGGGCCACGTAATTACCGTCCCAGTCCCTATGGGTTCTAACCCACTGCAGTTTCTACTGCTGTCCTTCCTGAGGTGAACCCACTGATTGCAGATGTTACACCTGACTGATGTTCCGCCAGAGTGTAACCGGTCCTGGCAAACCGAGCAGAACCATGGTCCTGGATTTTGTTCGATTCCGGCACGGACCAAAAGGATATGGAGCAAGTTCGCCGGATAAAGTTGCTCCAGGTTAGAAAAAAGAAGAGGGCATACATACGTATTGTTGGTTTGTTGAGTTGGCACTCCTTGGTCGAGGCTTGTTGGGCTCCGAGTCGTTCCGGTACGAAGAACCGAGTGCCGCGGGAACGGTATATCTGGTTGTCGTCCACGCTGTGAATACGGTTATCAGCACAATTTTTGTAGCAAAATAAATCAGTAAAACATTAGTTCAAAATTAGTTTAGTGCTAAAAAAATATAACTAAAATTTTTGCTGAAAACGGAATTTCAGCAAAAAAATTGCTGAAAACTAGTACACTTGATATACAAGACGTTTTACTAATTTTTCTACTAACTTATTTTTTTGAGTGTAGTAATATTAATAATTCACTCGAATTATTAAAAATAGTAAATATGCAGTAACGGCACTTACATATCCAGGGACAAGGAAAATTATTTCCAAATGTCAACCTCACCCACAGTCCACCTTGGACATGGTGTCCCCTGTTAACGCTGACGAAGCCCTGACGACCAAGTATGGGCGGTATAACCCGGTTCCCATGGCAATCGGACTATGTGCCGGAACGATTCGGATGTATTCTAATTTTTTAATATATCCGAGCGAGGATTGCCACTCCGGCTTTAAATGTGAATTATTAACTACAAATTCTCTTTTTAAAGCCGTTACAACCAGGGATGGAAAACATTGTACTTTTTTGGTACATTTTGACCTCCGTTGGTACCGTGGTACTACCGCGATCCGTTTGGTACAATTTCAAAAATTTTAAAATTTTTGTATTAAATGAACTTGTTGTACTTTAAAGCTGTCAACAAATATTAGAATTGCCGACGTTGACTAAAATCATTCTAACAAAAAATTGTAACTGACAACTTTTGGGCCCAATGTTGCAAAAAATATATTATTATTTTCCCGTTATCAGCTCATGAATACGCGTCGATTGAGTGCTGCTACTACATAAAATTCGAGAACTTAACCCGCCTCTTTCGTATATTTTCTGAAAAGTAAAAAAATATTACATTGTTTTCTTAGGACGGGTAACTAAAATATAACCAGAACAAAACATTAAAAACATATATTTTCATATATATATATTTGATATTCACAACTATTGGTTATTTTAAGAAAAGTTAGCAGGGGCCGAATTACGGCATACATGAACGAGTGAAATTGTTCGAAAACCGTTTTTTACATGAGTAAATGTGTAAAATCTGGCAATGATAACACAATGTTTTACTTTTATATCCAATCTGGGGCCCAACTACAATATCTCTGGCCCAAAAAATTTCATTAAATTTCATAATTTTCTGAAATAAAAAGCTAATTTCGAACGAAAAATTTCGATCACGAATGCCGTAATTCGACCCCACGTCTTTGTGTCGTATAGAATAGTATTTCCTGCAAGCTTGACTTGGTGAGGGCTGGAATAGTACAATTTTTGTAGAAGAATATTTTCTGCAAGTTTGACATTGCTCGGGCAAATTTTCTATATATGAAAAATTTTGGTACCGTGAGGGTCGAAAAAGTAAAATTTTTTTTTAATTTTGTACCAACCACATAACAATGGTTGGTACAAAATTAAAAAACTCATTTCCATCCCTGGTTACAACAACAACATATTTTAGTCGTTCTGGTTTTTTTTAACATTAACGGTGGGTCTCATACTGCTGGTTTAACTTTAACTTAACTATAAACAAAAGAAAATGTCAAAAAAATGTACACAAAACAACAACAATTTTTTTGGGTTAACTATTAACTAAAGTTTAAACCTGAAGTATGAGACCCACCGTAACAATTTTTTCTTATTATATAAAAAAAAATTCATGATATAAAGAAACATCTTCTAATAATAATAAACTCACATAAAAAGTTAGTAATATTACAAAATATTATTACTCTATATAAAAAAACAAAAAAAAAGATATCTAAACTAAAAGAATTAGTTGGGTGTGTTGGAAATAAATGAATTTAGTAGCCTATAGATTAGTAATGAAAATTTAAGAAATCTATAAAACCAAATAGAAATCAAACAGAAATGTGAAAGAAAATGTAAAATGAGTTATTTTTGCCGTAAATTTATTTTAAACATGTAATATTAATGGTGAAGTACCTGCTTAAGAAAAAAAAAACATGAAATCAACGGAAAAGTTATGATCATTATAAAGATGCTACAGATTCTAACATGGGAAGGCAAGAACAATTAATAAAAGTGATAAAGTTGAATAAAACTTAAAGAAAGAAAACTGTTTGAAAATAAACAGTAGTAGAAGAAGAAAGAAAGAAAAGTGAAACCGTTACACTTATATGTATTTCTGTTCAATATTAAACCAACTAAAATTATGAGTAAAGAAAACAAAAGAAAAAAGAACAAAAATACAACTTTATAAAACTATAACTGATAATTTAAAAGCATAATAACGTTAACCTGAACTACGCAAACAACAACAACAACATACATGCAAAAATTAGCCACATGATTATCAACACAGCAACGTCATCAACTATAGCAGTACACGCCACATCAACCACCACAACGATTTGACACCGTTAAGAAACTACACTCAAATAAAAAAGTCTGTAAAAGTTACAGAAAAAACTGTAATATTACAGAAAAATTAACTAATATTAGGCCAGCAGACCGATTAGCTAATTTTAGCAAAATGTGTCTGTAATTATTAGTAAAGTCAAAGTTGTGAAAAAAATTTGTAATAGTTACTAAAATTTAGTATAATTTTAGTATATTCATAATGGAAATCAATTTGCTAAAATTAGCCAAATTTCTTACTAAATATTAGTGAAATTCATTTAGAAGCAAAAATTAGTAATTTTACTATATATTAGTAAAATTTCTGTAAATTTAAAATGGAAATAAAATAGTACTTATACTAAATATTAGTATGCATACTGTATTTTATTTCCAAAAAATCTAAAATAAAATCCATAAAAAATGCTTACGAATAGTAAAATTTATTTCTTTTTAGTTATAAAATGAAATGTAATTTTAAATACGATTTAATTATAAGTAAAGTTTTAAAATTTAAATAACTTTTAGATGAATGATACATTGAATGTATGTGTATAAAAAGATAAAAAGATTTATTATAAATATATGTACTAAATAATAGGCTTTTAAGATCAATATCAAATTGATATTCACATTTAAATTAATTTTTGGAGTATTAATATATATAAGTATTTAAAAGAAAGTCACGCATTCATTTAATGCAAATTTTTATAAGTATTCACTTTTAAAAGTATAAAAAAAATGCCCACATTTATTCCAAATTAATGTAGGTACATTTTATTATTTATCTATTACGCTCGGTTTCATATTTAAAGTTAACTTGAACTTAACGATATTGAAAGATAAAATGTAAAAAATTGTATACGAAATAACAAATTAAATAACTAATGCTTAACTCAGAAACCTTCAGTATGAAAACCACCGTGTATGTTTTTGAGTTTACTTTTATTTATCCATAATTTTTTGTTGTTTCGTACACAAATTTCTTGGCATTTTCTTTTGTTTAATAGTGAAGTTAAAGACTTCAGTATGAAACTCAGCTGTAAAGATTATAATTAGAAATTGAGAGTTTGAAAGTTAACAATTGTTATTTCCTTTAATTAATAAATTGATGCGAAAACAGCGAAAAATACCATGTTTTAAACGACTTGAAATGTGAAATTATCAAATTAACTAACATAGGAGTAAAATTTATAAATTTTTCTCTTCATTTATATTTTTTAGATAAGTTGTCAGGCTAAGGATTGCTGTTGATAACTTGTCTTTAGGAAAATTGATTCCAAAAAAATGTGATTGAGAGCCATACATGTTTACATTCAATCGGATATTTAAAATGAAAAACCACATAAATATGAAAAAGACATGTCAAAGCCCCTAAAATACTTTCTAGTTTATAAGTAACAGTGTCAAATTTTACAAAAATATATTTATAAACTGCGTGCCATTAAATCATTGATACCATTACCACGATCGCCGTATTCGCCTCCACGCTTAAAGGATACCGACACTTTATTCTTCCAAGCTTCACGTGGGCTACAAAACTGTAGATAAAAAAATAGAAGTTAATTTTTGCTACATATAAATTAATATAAAGACAATAAACTTACTAAAAATGCACACATAAATTCACTAACAGCTTGAACCTTTGTACCCACTGTAAATATCTCATGAATAATATCTTCCAAACAAATAATGGGTGATTTTTTGCCATTGATACGAGCAAAACCTTTTTAAATACCAATTCACGTATGGTACCAATATTGGGATAACCATATGTAATTGTAAAATTATGTATCGCTTTTCCATAATTTTATGGTTTTGTCATTTTCCGAAGCCGCCGAAGCAATAATATTCTCTGTTGGATGACAAGCAGTATACAACACAGTGTCGGTGTGACCCTGTCATTTCTGGACCACCTCTTTCGATTGTAGATTCCAGATGTAAACCATATTAACTGCCGGAAACAACCCACAAAAAAATATTACAAACATTTAAAACAAATTTATAGATAAAAAAAATACTTGCCTTTAACTAACATTTCCTCCAGTTACTGAAAAATCTATTAAAGTCTTCAAACACTGACCACTGGCTGTATCCTAAATACGACATAAGCCAACATAGCTAGAAGAGACAATTAACGAACCATCACGATTAAAATGAACGGCCGAGACAGGTCAATTCATAAAATTTCGAAATTATTTCTTTTCCCACTTCTGGTACTCACATGAACTCGCCAACCATTCCCCATTGGGTGAACACAGCTGATACTGCCTTGGTATGACCAGCCAAAGTAAACTTTAAAGTATAATTGGGTTTTACGGATAAAGACGATTTATTTGAAGATGAGGATGTTGTTCCGGTCGAAGATGATGTTTGAAGAGCATTAGGACCACTGGGTGCGGTGGGCATATGTTGTGGAGCAAGTACCCCAGGATGACCACCATGTACTGGTCCAATATGTACCATTGTTATTGATTTTTACAAGTTATTATTTTAATTCACTTTATTTTTTTAACTATCAAAACACTACCGAATGTTTTTGTTGAAAAACCTCGTGCTTAGAGTTGTGTCGTTCATGAACGAACTAGTTCATTTGAACGGTTCAGTTCATTGAACGATATGACATCGTTCACCATTATTCGTTCTTTTCGTTCAATCGTTCATTTTGTTCAATCGTTTATTTCGTTATTTTTTTTAGTCATAGAAAATTTGTATCCCTTTCTTATTAATTTTATTACAGAATTTAATGTTTTTCTTAATAATTTAAAATTTTTAATAAAATTGTAATTTTCTGACGCTATTAGTCTATGCACAATAAAATTAATACAAACATCATATCGCTGACATGCAATAGTTTTCATTTTAATTTTGTAATAGAAAAACAACAAAAAATTTGGTAAAAAAGAATGGAAAAGTGTTTAGTTTTTTTATTATTTGTCGGTAATTATTAATGTTTCCTAAAATTTGTTGTTTTTCGAAAAAAATCTATGATATTTCTTATCCATGAAATGGTCAAGTGTTCTCCTTTGCAATTGATATCATTTTGACGTTTCGCTGCAATGGTTTTGACATTTCATATCATATAATTTATTGCATTTGAAGACACCGGGTTAGCACGCGTGCAATTTACAGTTGTTTATATTATATATGTTTAAAGGAAAACTGGTCAATATTTTGTTACAATTTATATTTAAGGATTTTTTTCTTAATTGTCTATAAATTTTTATATTCATTTATAAAAATTAATGCAGTTTTCATTATTTGTAATTGTCGCCATAATGCGCAATTACAAAAGCACCTCCCAGTACGACTGCTCTTAATGAACTAAAACAGCAAAAACAGTAACATCGATACACACGATGGAAAATTGAGTTAGGAAACACAAAATATCAAAAAATTTTGATAACACGAATGTCAACACGATACATTAGCGGCCATATAGACTTCCAAGTATACTGTACAGCATGCTGGCCGGCTGTATGAATTTGACCATGTAATGTCTAATTTGACGGTTTGTCAAGCATGTTGGACGAAAAACAAAATTTTTAGATTTTTCGGCAAGTTTGACAACCACGCTTTACCGTATATTGAAAAAAATCATCAAACATTGGAGAATTTTACATTTTTAATAAGTTATTTTGTGACAAGAAAGGGATAACGTTAATAAATAAACTAGGGATGTGCGATTAATCAATTAACAAACAGTATGATTAATCAGAACTTTGATTAGTCAATTAATTGATTAGTTGAAAATTTGATTAATCAGAATTATGATTAATCGATTAATTTGAATGTTGATTAATCAAAACTTGAATAATTTCAATTAATATTTAAAATAGAAAAATACGGAAATTTTATCCTTGTTTTGTGGCGATACTTTATATAGCTCCAAATAAAGAGAATAACAAAGGTTGTTTGCTCACTGGTCAGACTTGACCAACTCCGTTCCTAAATTTAAAGTCTCTATTTTGAACTGGCATTAAAAAGCGTCGTCAATGGAGAAAAACAAGACATTATTCAATTATTCATAAATTTTATTAATCAAAATCATGATTAATCAATTAATCATTATTTTGAATAATCGAAATAACTGATTAATCGATTAATTATGTTTTTGATTAATCAAAATTATTGAATAATCGATTAATTGATTAATCAGAATTTTGATTAATCAGGAAGTTTGATTAATCGATTAATCGCACATCCCTAAAATAAACTAAAAAATGCAAAAACAGAAATTAAAAACTGAAATTCCAAGAAAAAAATTAATAAAAATAATTTCGTCATTATCATCCGCTGTGTTGATTTTGTGGTTTTGAAGTAAAGTTTTACAGCATGATTGTCCGTGTATACCAAAAACCATTTTTTGTTTGTCAAACAAGCTGGACAGCATGCTTGCTCGTATATAGGCCGCTATTGACATAAGCGGACTTTATACGATCAAATACACGGTCAAGCATGCTGTAAAATGTACCTTCAAAAACACAAAATTAACACAGCGGATGATAATGACGAAATTATTTTTTTATTTTTATTTATTTTTTTTTTTTTTATTTATTATTATTTTCGATTTCTATGCACAAGACTTAAAGTCTTTTATTGCAGCATAGAAATTAACTTTGTATAAAAAAGGTTTGATACAAAGATAACTCTTAGATTCTAATTAACTAATTATAATAATAATAATAGTAACATCATAATAGGTTGTAGACAAAGTTTTAAAAAATAAAAACAAACACATTAACAAAAAAGAGAGAATAAAAAATTATTTGAATGAAATTAACATCAAAAGTTGTTCATTATACTTAAAAAAAAAAAATAAATAAATAAATAAGAATTTTAAAATAAGAATTTTATAAAAATTTGTAAAAACTTTATGTTGTAAAAAACGTTATTATGTTCTTTTTAAATTGTATTGCGTTACTTTTAAGTTGTGTCGTATGTGGGATATCGTTCCAAAGACGGACGGCATTGATGAAGAAATGCCAATCAGACGTTGTACTACGTTGTTGCAATGTTCTTATTCTTTTTCCCCTTGCAGAGGAGGAAATACAAAGGCGGTTATATAAGTGGTCCGGCTGACGTGTGTAAATAATTTTGTGCAAAAATATTAGAACTCTCATCTTAAGTAAATCATCAAACTTCATACCATAGATTTGTACGGAGAAAGGTGAAATTGAAATAATATTGCCAATAGCATACCTCTTTATGTTATAAACATATCTGGCTATATTATTAAATAGAATGTTTAGTTTTCTACTATTCAGGGTATCACAGCTTGCAAAAAGTTCACATCCGTATAACAAGGTAGGCATTAAATATGTTTTAGCGAGCAGCATTCTAATTTTAACAGGTGTGCAGTATTGAGTTCGCCAGAGTGTTCTCAGCATAGAATATGTGCGACCGCAAGCATAATTAATATGTTCCGACCACGTCAGTATAGAATTAAAGATGATTCCGAGATTTTTAGCGGAATCTACAATGCATATGGGTTGGTTGTTTAAAAAAATTGTAGGTATAAAATCTATTTTTGTTAATCTCTTTTTAATAACGATAGCTTTGGACTTCTGCGGATTGATACTGAGACCATTTGCCTTGGCCCATAAATAAACACGTTCAAGTTCCTGATTTAGTCTTCGAATGCATTCAACTATCATTCCAACCTCACAACTAATATAGATTTGGACATCGTCCGCGTACATTCTCAATTTACATAGTTTAAGTTGATTCGGTAGATCGTTTGCATAGAGCGTAAATAGAAGAGGGCCAACGATGGATCCTTGTGGAACACCTCTTTGTACCATTAGACATTTGGATTTTGTATTTGTTTGGACATATTGTGATCTATTACTCAGATATGATGCCATTAACCGAGTGGAGGTTGTTGAAAAATTAAACATATTCTGTAACTTATAGCACAGGAGATTATGGTCAACAGTGTCAAAAGCTTTAGAGTGATCTAAGAGCACTAGCAAAGTTACCCTTATTTCCTCTATTTCATTTCTTATATCCTCCACAACATCTGCTAGAGCTGTTATACAGCTATGTTTCTTACGAAAACCAGATTGTCGGTCTGTAATTAAGTTGTTGTTTTCTAAGAAAACGGATATCTGGGTATGAATAAGTCTTTCAAAAACTTTAGATAGAAATGGCAGAATCGCTATGGGTCTATAATCAGAATTTTTTTTAGGAATAGGAATAATTTTGGCTATTTTCCATTTAGTTGGATAACAGCTACTTGTTATTATTTTATTAAAAAAGTAGGTTATATAAGGTAAAAGGTGAGGTAAAAGTATTTTTAAAAACCTTGGATCAATTTCATCCACTCCAATAGCAATTAATTAATTAATTTTTTTTCTTTGAATTTAATTTTTTTTTCTTCTGTTTTTCCATTTTTTAGTTTTTTTATTAACGTTATCCCTTTCTTGTCCTAAAATAACTTATTAAAAATGTAAAATTCCCTAATGTTTGATGACATTTTCCATTACACTGTAAAGCGTGTTTGTCAAACCTGCCGAAAAATCAAAAAATTTTGTTTTTCGTCCAACATGTTTGACAAGCTGTCAAATTAGACACTACATGATCAAATTCATACAGCCGTCCAGCATGCTGTACAGCATGCTTGATTTTCTATAGGTCGCTATACACGAAGGGCATTTTGTGACGAATGTTCCTTCGTGTGTAGGCAGCTTTAGAATAGAAAACAATTGTACCATTTACAGTAAAATTCTTTTAAGCTAAACTTGGTTAAAGACGAATTATCGGTTAATACGAACTAATTTGAAAGACGTTTTGGCATCAATTTTCGTATAAAAAAGATCATCTGCTTTATGAAACGCTTCGTCATATTTATTGCGATGATTGATTTATGAAGCAGTTTCATCAATATTATAACTCTTTTTTTCACCGAGTATACGAATATGGATGATAAAAATACATATTGAATAAATTGCAAACTAATTTGTATTTATAGCAAAGAAATATTTGAAAAAAGCAACAAAAAAAAAAAACGTGGAAATATAAACATTAAAAAACAACAAAAAAATTTAGAGAACAAATCTATTTTTATTATAAATGGAAAAAAAAACGCTTAAAAACAACTTGGTTTTCTGGTAATCATATTGCAACAAAAATTTCAATCAGGTTGTGTATATTTTCAAAAAAAAAAAAAAATTTAAACTTCCAAAATAAATAAGATTAGTAATTTTTTTGCTAATTTTAGCTAATCGGGTTTCAAAATTTAGTAAAATTAAATTTGTAGATTTAGCAACTCAAATTAGTAAAAAATTCTGTAATTTGTAAAATGAGAATACCAAATTATTTTACTAAAACATAACTTTATACTAAAAATTAGTATAATACTACACCATTTCTAATTGAAATTGAGAGCTTTGAGAAAAGAGCAATTGAAATTGGGATTTTCCATTTGCTAATGAGAAAGGAACAATTGAAATTGAGATTTTCTATTTCATATTGGGAAAAAACCAAATGAAATTGAGATTTTCCAATTAAAATTGAGAAACGAATAAATGATATTGAGATTTTACAATTGAAATTGAGAAAAGCATACATAGAATTTATATTTTTAATTTGATATTGAGAAAAGAACATATGAAATTGAGATTTTACATTTGAAATTAAGAAAAAAACAAATGAAATTGAGATTTTACAATTGAAAATGAGAAAAAGACAAATGGAAATTAGATTTGTTTATTTGAAATTGAGAAAAGAAAAAACAAATAAATTAAGAAAAATACAAATGAAATTGAGAAATTTTCAACTGCAATTAAGAAATTTAATAAAATTCTTGTGAATAAAATTAAGCTTGAACGGAGACAAAAATGGCAAGAAATTGGCAATATCTTACACCGATATATATTCCTTAAAAGCTGCTAAGAAGGCCAAATATTCAGAATAAGTTACTTGTCTGAACGAGTACGTCAGAGCCGGTAACGAAATAGTGGGGCTGGACGAAATAAATTTCAGTTTGTTTTATCGCCGTAAACGTGGCTATTCAAGATCTTGAACTCGCGCTAGCCACCACCAACCCACCATCACGTGACCCAATTGTTAAAGGCGTTATTAAATTGGATGAAAAATTGGATTCCCTGTTGCCAGGGAATGGATGAGAAATTTTTTCGTGAGATAGGAGGAGATGTGGAACAACCTTTCGGAGTTCCTGGTAGTCGTTGATAATGCTTCTTATTGCAACAGGTTAGAAACTGTATTTGAAAACTCTTCTGCAACTGTACTCAGATTGAGCTCGTATTGATGAAGCTAAAACATTGGTAACTGCTGGCGACTGCAGCAGAGCCATACAGTATTCCTGCACATTCCATTAATCCGCCGTACAAATAAAAAATATGCCCGTACGTTGATTGTTGTTTTTATTATTTATTTTTTGTGTTTAATAAATTTTGGTCCTTAATACAAATTTTTCCCAAAATCATTTAATATTTTCTAAATTTATACTTTTCTTAATTTAATTTATAATTTTCCCAATTTCATTTGTGTTTTTCTTAATTTCAAATATAAAATCTCAATATCATTTGTTCTTTTCTCAATTTCAATTGGAGAATCTAAATTTCATTTGTTATTTTCCCAATATCAAATATAAAATCTCAATTACATATCTTCTTTTCTCAATTTGAATTGGAAAATCTCAATTTTATTTGTTCCTTTCTCAATTTTAAATGGAAAATCTTAATTCCATTTGAATTTTTCTCAATTTCATATGGAAAATCTCAAAATCAATTGTTATTTTCTCAATATTAAATTGAAAATCTCAAAATCAAATGAACTTTTCTCAATTTCAAATGGAAAATCTCAATTTCAATTGTTCTTTTCTCAATTACAGTTGGAAATGGTGTAGTATAATAAAATTGGAAACCGTTTTACTAATTTTTATACTAACTTTTTTTTTTTAGTGTATGGAAAAATGTATTCTTCCAAATATGTTCATATACAAGTCCCTTTTGCATAAATTGAATAACATATACTTCCATATTTCTCCATATATTAGTGCCATTTCAATATATGAAATAACAGATGCTTCCATATATGTCTGTATATGAAATCTTTTTCCATATATGGAATCACATATACTTCCATATATGTTCATATAAAATCCATATATGTTCATAAAAAATCCATATTTGTTCATATGTGTCCATACATAAACCATATATGAACATGTACGAGTGTATATGAGCATTTTTCACCGGGTATTTAAAAGAAGTTGTTCATATAACCAAGCATTTTAAGACTTCTCGAGTAAAAAAGTTAGATGTTATAAAATAGAAACATATCTATTTTTGGTATAGCCTAAACTACAATTTGATCCGAAAAGTGGTGGGTCGTACTGTATTAATTTAGATACACCTTGGATCTAATATGATGAAATACGATCCGAAAAATGGGTTTATCTTACTATATAATTAGATTTAGTACAATAAAGTCACATTTTATTTGATACCATTAGAAAAAAATACTTCATTCAAAGTTCGCTCATATTGCATTAAATCGTCCATTCTATAGAAATTAGTTTTTGATTTTCATTATGTCACATCCAATTCTATATGATTAGATAAACCCATTTTCGGATCGTATTTCATCTTATTAGATGCACGGTGCATATAAATGAATACAGCATGATCCACCATTTTTCAAATTTTGTTTTGAGCAACATCAGAAAAAGATATGATTGCATGTTGTACCTCATTAATTTTTTTAATAGGGTTCTCATATAAAATTGTATTCTACCCGTAAACTGTGTAAACCTGGTATGTTTACGAGTTTAACCCTCTAATGCTCTTTCTTCTGATTGCGATAATATTTAAACTATATATTTGGCATTGAAGAAACTGCTATGCAAGAAATATTAAAATTTTAATTTATCGCTTTATTTAGGCGATATCGCATAATGAAGTTTGAAGACGAATCAATAAATCCAGTAGTCAAAAATTTCGGTTTTTGCTATAAATAACACTATCAATAAAATAAAATCACGTACTGAAAATTACTCATCTAGTCTTGTTCTTTCAGAAGTTATGGCGGTTTTCGCTTTTTGGAAATTACGAAATTTGGCACAAAACATCAATAAATTTTGACGAAACTTGTTTTGCTTACTCCCGACTAAAAAAGTTTTCATATAATCTTATATGATTTGATATAATTATAAGTGTTTATATGTGTGGTTTTACATTACCATATACATTTATATTAACACTTTGGTTTACCCGAGTAAAAAAGTTTTGATATAATCATATATTATTTTATGTAATTGCATATAGTAACTTATAGTTACATATGGCCACATATGCTTTTAAATTCAAGCAGATATACTTTTATATAGTCATATGTTAGATCTTTTTTCATCAAAGGTTTTAATAAGGAGACATATGTGATTTTATATTATTACATATTGGCCTACATATATATGTATGTGCTCTATATAAGTACATAAAGTAACATATAAAAGACATAATTACATGTACGTTTATATATAATTTAGTATGACACTATACATAATAATATAAAACTATGTGGATCCATATAAGAAATCTTTTATAATTTGTGTTAGTTATGATTATATATTGACGAATATGAACCCATATATAACTTATAACGTTCTTTATAAAATCATCTATAATTATATATCATCCCACATAGGCAATTTTTTCAAAGTGATTTTATATAAAAATATATAAGGTCCATATAAAAGCGTATTGTATTATATTAGGTTCCATGTTATCAATGATTTTGAACTAGTTTTATATTTAGTAATTACTAGGGATTGGCGCGTGACACGAAATGTTCGTGAGTCACGTTATTCACACGTGATCGTGAGTAATAATTACTATACTTAAGTGATTCGTGCGTGAGCGTGAGTAAGAATAACCCGTGATTGATTCGTGTGAGAGTTTATTTTTTGCATCATATGTTTTTAGTAATTTTTACTGTTTTGCGTGAGAATTTTCTGATTGTAAGTTTAATAAGTAAGTTAATATAATCATGTGTGCTGAGTAAAAAACGAAATGCTCGTGCGTGAGTAATTTGTTTTTTTTTTGGTTTTTTTTTTTTTGAGCATGAGTCAAAAATGGCTTACGCACTGCACCCATAACATTAACAACACTGAAGCTTTAATACGAAATTCTCTATACTATAACGTACACTTGACTGATTTCTTATATCTTTGTTGTATATCATAATCCTATTAACTTTAAAATTTCAGTGTTGTTAACTTTATTTTAAAATTACTAAATTAAAAGAAATTTTTTTTCATGTTTATTGTACTGTCATGATAAATCTGGATAAAAGTAATGGAAGATTTATCGAAATTATAAGATCTCCAGCAGGCCTGGGGTTAATCATTACATTTTGTAATTAATTAAACATGCAATTACATAATTACATGTAATTGTAATTGAAAAAAAAAACTCATCTATAATTACATATTCGGCCTTATTACGAGTGTCGTAGTCGTAGTCGAAACTACTCACTGAAAACTCACTAAAAACGCAACTTTTGAAAAATTTTTCAATTGGATTTACCATATATAGCACTCAGATTTAAAAAAATCCACCATGAGAGTTTCATTTCTTTATAATTTCCATTATATACAAAATCATTTTATATGGAGTCGAAAATTTCGACTACAAATTCGACACTCGTAATCAGGCCGATTATTTGTAATTGCAATTCAAAAAAGAACAATTACAATTATAAGTAATTGAAAATTTTTTTTTATTTAAAAAAATTATTTTTGTATGTATATTGTTAGATATGGTCCTATATAATATGATAAAAAGTATAAGGTTAATATTTAGATATAATTGTATCAAACTATGTCCACTCTTATAACATTTTATATAATTTTATACAAAAAGATATAATTTGATGTAATTGGATGAGGACAAAATTCGGATACAATTGTATCGAATTGCATAAAATTGTATCAAATTGTACCAAATTGTATACAATTGTATACAATTCGATACAATATGATACAATAAGACGTTCTTATTTTTCGGATATAATTATATCTAATTACATAAAAGATTATATATAATTAAATATAACTTCATATGGCTCCATATCATTTTTTTTTACTTGGGTTGGAAATAAATACTTAAATTTTTAATTGTGAATTAAATTTAGGTGCAAACCAACTGGTACAGTACTGGTGCCAAAGAGTCACTCCATAACTAGTTTGATAAATTTCTCATAAGTACCAATAAAGCTTTCTATTTTTCTTCCTAAAACAATAATTTTAAACCATTTGTGTACTTACTGTTTTGATTTCAGAGACTCTTTCAAAAGATTGAATTTAAATAAGAGTTTTGAAATTCTAGTTTTGTTTACATTTGTTTTTAATAATATAGTCTGAGTTTTCAAATAAACACTAACATTTTTTATTGCGATTAGAAATCGTAAACATAAAATATTTTAAATTCCGTTAGGCAAATGGACCTAATTATCTCAGTTAGAGGAAACTATCGGTCTAATCTACGTTTCATCAAAGAAAACTCTTTGGTTTTTATCTATATAATTTAGGTCTTAATCAACTAGTTCAGTACTATTTCCAAAGAGTCACTTCAGAACTGGTTCCGCGAGTGTTACAATAGCACCAGTTTTGCTCCATATTTTCGTCCTTAAATTATAATTTTCAAACTAGTTCCATAACTAGTACCAAAGTGGGAGGCGACAATTGTCTCCATTCCTATGACATCTCCATGTTAAATTCTACAGTTGTTTGTATGGAGAGGCGGTAGAACTCGTACTAGTTGCCTGGTTCAAATAAACTAGTACATAACTGGTTTTGAACTAGTATTTTTTGCTACTGTGTATAGTTTATACATAATTATATATAATGGCGTATAAGCCAATCTTATATCAAAATATATAACAAAGTTAATTTAAAATTGTATTAATTTCATGTATAAATTTATATGACATGACATCTAATTATACAAAATTTTATAAAGTTTAATTGCACTATAAAAATTTAAAAAACAAACTCCGAAATTGTGGATCTGGTTTTGAATTTTGTATTTTGACATATACATAAATAAATGTTTATAATTGAATTTAACGTATATTTTTCAAATAGTTGGCAAAATACTCTATTAAACTAAAAATAATTTTAACCCATAAATGCATGGTGTAGCCATTTGGCAACATACCGGTTTTTTAACAAAAAAAAACTCACTTAATGCACAAAACTGCATTTTTGGGAATTAGGGGCCACTTCTATACATAGTGTCCCTATAGTTTAGCGCAGCATTTTTAAACAGTTAGAGTAAAAATCTTGGTTTTGCTTTGTATATTTGTGAAAAATCTAAAACACGCGTTTTTTTACAAAAAGTCCAAAAAGCCCATTGAAGAGCTTCAATAAATAAGCAACAACTATAACATAGAGAAAAATAATAGCTTTATGAAATGGATAAGTAAAAATGTTTGAATTAACTTCTCAAATGCTTTTCTTTGAAATTGAACATATATATATACAAAAAACTAAAATCTACATTATAACCTAGAGAGAACCCCATAAAGACAATCTGATGATAGTGAATTTGGTAACACTTGAAAATGCATCAACCGTTGGTTCTAGGAAATTTTTTTTTCTCTATTGGTTGTAAAATAAAATTGTAAATTCTATTTGGAATTTGTAATATTTGATCTTAAACCGAACGAAAATAACACTCAAAAGTGTAATATTCAAAAATATTTGCTTAAATATTTAAAGTGGTATTCTCGCAATAAAATTCATATTGGCGACAATAAATGTATAAATTATAGTTTACTAGCGGGCTTGCAAGCCCGGTACTTTATTAGTTAGCACATCTTAAAGTTTAAAATGTAATTTATTTTAGATAGTAAAACTATTCTATGAAAGTAAAACATAATATTTTTATTTATTTTTAATGTTACTGACACTTTAGAAAACATTGTTCTCTATTGTTGTTTCTACATGAATGGATGTCACTACATTGCTAGATCTGTCAAAACAACAGAGTAGTACATTGGAAGATGACAAAGCAAATTGTGGAAAATTTTCTGTTGTTGTTTTTGTTTTTTCTTTGATATTTTAAATGTTTAATAACGCTCCTAGACGAGAACAAAAAAAAAATTCTCATTGAGTTTGTAAATTAACTTAACAAATATTTCCAGAAATTCTAAAAACGTCGTCCCCTGACGATTTCCTTAGGCAAGAATGAAATCCGGATAGGGACATGCCTGCAGCGGATTATTTTTCACAATTTGTTAAATACGTTTGGGATTTTTAGCATATTTAATTCCTTTGATGCAATTAATGTATATCCCGATAAAATAAAATTAAGAAAATAATATTTTTTGTTAATGTATAAATCTTCAAAAGCCCCCTTTCGATGCGAATGCCTATTAGAAGCTTATACAAAAAAGCGGTCTTAAGCCCCGGAGTCCCCAGGTGGCAAATGATCACAAATTTTGTGAAAATTAAGATTCAGGCTTATAATTTTCTATTTTTTGGTTAAGCAGAAGCCGAGGTTAAACATTTTTTACCCTACACCACCATGGGGAAAGGGTATTATGGGTTTGCGCTGATGTTTATAAATGCCAAAAATAATGACATTTCATTCAGATTTTTCTCTACATGTTCTGTCTCGTTAATGTTTTGCCCATTTAATAAGTATAGGTCACTTTTTGGAATATGACCCAAATTGTATATGGTATAGGTTGTTTCATTTTCGGGCTTGACCGACTATACTTTTTTGACTTGTTAAGTCTAATGTTTTAAAGTTTATACTTAAATGCACTCAGCACCATAGTATTGAAATTGAACCCGACTTGATTGGATGAAGAGAATTTATGCGGTGTATATTCTTAGGCTGTACGAATTAGTGTTTATAAGTAACCAAATGTTCTTAAATATGTAGAATCTCTGACACTAAAATGTTGATGTAAATCCATTAATCTAAACTTATTCGTTTCGGTTGCCAACCATGATTAAAAGACAAAGTACAAATTTTTTTCCGAAATCGTTCAATAGGAAAGGAGGAATAGCACTTTAAAAATATTGGGTTATATGATATGTGCCACTACCCGTTTTCCCATCCCAGCCCCTTTTAAGGTATACATTGCATTTTAATATCGTCCAATATATTTTGATATCGTTAAAATTTTAGGATATTTTGAATGCCCCACGTTCTATTTCACTGATCCCGTCCACTTTTGGGAAAGTGTTAAAAAATATTTTTAAAAAACGCAGTGCAATTTTTTTTGAAATTGTCTTTTTTTTGACAGATACTTTTAAGGAAAAAAATACTTGTTTTTCAGAAAAAGTATTTTTGGAAAATGGTATTTTTTTTTGGAAAAAGTCCTTTTTGGGAAAAATTACATTTTTTGTTTTTGACCTAGAAAAAGTTTGAGGACAGTTCTCAAACTAACCTTATTATATACCGCCCACTTTTAGCACAGTGCTTTGGAAACTTCTTATAAGATGCTGGCCATAATTTTATTCGAAACAGTTGAACAGTGCCGAGAAATATCACATCAAAATATTAGTGTTGTATGGGAGTTGCCACGCCCCTTTGTCCGATCAATATTTAATATAGCCTATTTTAAGTCTGATAGTTTTTATGGCTGTTCCGAAAATTTCAAGAAAATCGGTTCAGCCGTTTGGCCCTGATGTCGCCACAAACAGACAGAGAGACAGACAGACAAACAATCACATTTATAATATTAGTAGGGATATATAATTTTTCTTTTTTTTTTGAAAAAAAGTATTTTTTTTTTTGGAAAATTTTAGTTTTCTTTATTAAGAGCTATTTTTTTGAGAAAAGTTACTTTTTTGAAATAAGATACTTTATTGAAAAGGTACTATTTTTTGGAAAAATGTACTTTTTGAAGCTCTCTGCCAGATTTTGTTCAGGTATGTTCAACAGAAGTCTACATAAGGCACTTTGGATTATATGAGGGTGCCACTATTCAATGGCAGAAATCACATAGTGGACTACTATAGAACTGATAAGCGATGTGCAAATTGCGGCAAAAAGTCGAATTTTATTTGTATCAAATATTAAAAAGATCTTCATCCAAAAGATTGCTTCAAAATTTTTCATTCGTCAAATGCTTATATTGGATAAGGTCTCTTATAACAAAAACTCAAGTTCCTTGTTTTTTTAAATAAAACTTTTGAAAACTAAGTAGCCTTATTTATTACCAAAATAACGAAAAAAATGAAAAACTGTTGCCAGGGAACTTCATGCACTAATGGGTTAACAAATTATCGCAAATTTTAAAAACTTGACCAAATGCATTCGTTAAACATAATATGCAGTATACATCTACATATGTGTTTTACTAGAAAATTTAAATGAAATAATTGTTTTTTTGTGATCTTACTTTAAAGTTTTAGGGTCATATGCATAATCACTTGTAAAATTAATAATTGACTTATAAAACAAGTTTTTCATACAAAATTCATTTTATAACCGTGTTATAAGGTTTCCAAATTATTATGCATAATCACCTTAAACTTAACGGTGGGTCTCATACTGCAGGTTTAAACTTTAGTTTATAGTTAACCCAAAAATTTGTTGTTGTTTTGTGTACATTTTTTTTGACATTTTCTTTTGTTTATAGTTAAGTTAAAGTTAAACTTAAAGTATGAGACCCACCGTAAGCCTAAAGTAAATGATTTAAAAAAATTTAATTTTTTTTCAATTCAATTCAATTTATTTCTTATAATATTTATATTATTTACATTCGACTTAGAAGCAAAGAGTTTAGGAACTTCGTTCCTTTTCTACTTAGATATATAAATATATTTTTTTAATTTATGAAATTTATGTACATTATTATTAAACGGAAGGAAAAAAATTTACAAAAACCTTTATGAAGCAGAGGTATAAGATAAAAATGAGAAAAAAATAAAGTAGATAAAATTTTGATGAAATGAGTTCATTGATATGTACATGTTGTGAGAGTTGGCATCTTCCATTAAAATTAAGGTCAATCTTTCGATTTTATCCAGAACGAGTTCGAAGCCAGCGAGACTATGTAGGCGTCGGGTGGAATAGTGCCATGGTAGTTTAAATATCATTTTAAGTAGCTTATTTTGTGCTACTTGGAGTTTTTTTATATGTCATTTTGTAGACGTGTACCAAACTGGAGCACAGTAAAACATTATGGGGTGGAATATAGATTTGATGATGAGTATTTTATTGTCTATGTTCATTTCCGACTTTCTGTTTATAATTGGGTACATTATTCTAATAATTTTGTCCACTACATAGGGAATATGATTATTAAAATTAAGCTTTGTATCAAGCATTACGCCCAAGTATTTGAAGTTGTTTTCCCATGGAATATCATGGTTCATGAAACGAGGTAAACTCTGGGGTATAAAACAAGACTTACGTTTTCTTGTAAAATAAATAGCCTGCGTTTTTTCAGGGTTAACCAAAATCTTCCATTTATCAAAATAATTACTCAACCCAGTAAGAGCAGACTGCAAGTTTGTAATAATATCAGCTGAATAAACATCAGAACTAAGAATTGATGTATCATCTGCAAATATAGACGTAATGCATTTGGAAAATGTTGGAATGTTAGCAGTAAAGATGTTGTAAAGAACTGGCGACAGGCAAGAACCTTGTGGACATCCTGCAATGATATTTACTTGTTGTGAACAGGTTTTACCCAAGTAAACGCTGAAAATCTATTTTGAAGAAAGTTTTGAATAATTTTTATGAGTTCAATTGGAAAGTTGAATTTTTTCAATTTAAAAATAAGTCCATTATGCCAAACGGAGTCAAACGCAGCTTTTATGTCTAGCAATATCATTCCAGTTGATTTGCCATTTTGAAAATTATTTTTAACTAATTTTCTGATTTTTAGTAGGGGTTGAGACGCATTATGTTCACTTCTGAACCTGAATTGTTGCGATGGAAGTATATTGTTTGCATCGATAAAATTAATAAACTTTTCCTTAATAATTTTTTCCAAGATTTTACTTATAGAAGAGAGCAGACTTATTGGTCTATAACAAAGTGGAGAGTCAGGAGGTTTATTTGGCTTGAGTATTGTTATGGTTTTTGAGATTTTCCAATCACTGGGGAAGTAGCGTAATTTAAGGCAATCATTAAAGATGTTCGTTAGATAGTTGATACCTTTATTAGGTAAATTTTTTAGACATTTATTATTAATACCGTCTTAACCTGGAGTTTTTTTTGTTTTTAAATTTTTTTATAATTACACCAAATTTTTCAGTAGTAGTGAAGTAACAGTTTTGTGGGATTGGGTTAATATTACGAATAAGGTTTGCAACAATATTAACCTCAGTAATCGTAGTAGTATCACTTAAATTGTATGAAATACAATGGTTCAAATTAAAGTTGTGAGCCAAAATTTCAGCCTTTTCTTGCCGGGTGACACATACTACATTGTTGTGTTTTAAAATTGGAATATTGCTAGATTTCTTCTTTAACATTTTTAAAACTTTCCAAAAAGGGGAAGATGCTTTGTCCAAATTGGACAACATGTTATTCCAAGTTTGGTTTCTGAAGTGGTCTATTTCATTCGTAATATTTTTATTTAAACGTGTCATAGCTCGACGATCATTACCGCTTCCAGTTTCTTTTAAATACGTTCCTTAATTGTATCATAATTTTTATGTTGTTTGGTAAGGGTTTAGAGGTTGGTGCAATGCTACGTTTGGGCACACTTTCATCTATTCCCATTTTTACTACATTATTGAAAACATTTATCATGTTGTCAATTTGAGTGATGTTGTTTATTTCATTAAAGCTATCCGCCACAGGAAGATTCCTGTTTATGAATTTCATAAAATGCGGCCAGTTTGCCTTGCTGAAAGCGTAGCATAAATTGTCTACCATTTCATAATTTAAATTAATTGTACTAATGATTGGTAGGTGGTCAGAACTCCAGTCATTTATAACTTTTACTGCGGACATATTTTGAAATATGTTAGTTAGGAAAAAATCTAGAGTTGACGGTTGTTTACTTGGATCAGCCGGAATATAAGTATAATCATGGGGAAATACTATTTGTGATTGGTTTAGTTGGAGTTTCTCATATAATATGTTACCTCAGCCATTACTTCTTTGACATCCCCAATAACTATGTCTGCGGTTAAAATCTCCTCCTAATATGTATTTATTTGAGCTCGTTAGTTTACGAATATCTGTCGCAAATGTTTGTTTTCTTCTAGGGTCCCTGTTTGTTGACCCACCAGGATAATAGCAAGAATAAATATTTATAGTCATTACCAGATTTTACCTTAACACCTATGTTTTCAATCAGTTCTGTGTTAATAGGAGGTATAAGTTGATGCTGAATGTGTTTTTTAATTAAAATAGCTACTCCACCTCCTCTACCACGTTGTCGATCGTATCTGTAGCAGTAGAAGTTCTGATGTTTTATTTTAATTTTTTTTATTTAGCCAGGTTTCACAAAGTAAACAAATGTCAATATTGGTTTTTTCTAAGAAATGGAATAATTCGTCTTTTTTAGTGCGAATGCTACGAGCATTCCATTGTAATAACGTTATGTTGCTGTTCATTGGTACAAAAATTTGCATGCAAGGTTTGTAACAACCTCGAATTGCTCTTCACGAGAAATGCATTTTTTTAAATTTGAAATTAATTCAAACGTAAGATTTTTTAATTCTTCTAAAGAGAACAAATTATTATTATCGTTATTTTGGGTGAATGGTTGGCTATAACCCGTTCTAGATGGATTTGGTGTTTCGCTTTGATTTAAAGCATTTGGAAAATTAACGTTGTAATTTGATTGGTTGTTGAATTGTTGGCTTCTTTGTCTGATACTCTTTGGTTGAGCACGTTGCCTTCATTGCTTATATGTTTCCCTATTAGGGCAGTCAGGGGACATAGCCTTATGGGGGCCTTTACAATTAGCACATTTTACAATGGTTGACTTGCATTCATCAGTTTTGTGATTCCCGGCGCAATGGGCACAAAATGTTTTAACATTGCATCTGCTGGCACCGTGTCCATACATCAGACAATTATAACATTGGGTCAGTTTTGTTTTGTTGGGTTTTTGGTATTACTATCTGCCTTATGTAGTTGATGGCTGAGTAGTTTTGCCTTAATTCTCTTAATGTGATTGACTTTTTTTCAAAGTAGACAATAAATATAATTTGTTCGTTGTTACTGTCCCTAGCTCTAGCATAGGCTCTAGTAACAATTTTAACATCGATACATTTAAGGCCCATGTCTAAAAGTCTGGACTTAACAACTGATTGTTCTGTTTTATCTAGACCTAATAGTACAGGTTTCGTTTTTAGCAGCATATGTGAAATATTCGAGCTGAATCTCCTTAGTAAGAGAGTCGCAAACGGTAGTAAAATCTGGGTTATTTGTGCAAAACAATTTTAGACCGTTGGAAATTTTACGTATAGAGTAATCTTTGATTTTTAGTATTCTACACATTTCATGAAATTGTTCAATTTTATATTTTAAGATTGTTATTGGTGGTATATTAACTTTAACAGCTGGTTCGATAATTGTTTCATCATTATCGTCATCATCGATAGTTTGCAGAGGTGCAAAATAATTTGAATTGCTAGCTCTCTGAGAGCTGTTTGTGGCCTGTTTTTTTACTATTCATGTTATACCCAGAGCAGGCATCAACATCTTCTTCTCGATTGAATTTAATTTTGTTTTTGCTTTAAACGTAAACTTTTATTACACTTTAAGGAAACAGAATAAACTATGACTTAACACATCAAATGATAATGCAAGACTGATTTAATTTTTTAACCAAATATATTCTGCGGCACTTCAAAATTTATGGAAAACTGCTTTTTCCCATCCCTGTTATATGGTCAATATGGCTAGAAAGACAATTTCGTGTCAAAAATAACTCCAAAGACCTTCACCTTAACCTCACGTTATTTAAAATATAAAATTTGAGTTCAGTGAGTTTAAGGGGATCACGATCATTACTTTATAAAAAATACGTTGTCAAAGATCATTGTCAAAATTGTAATAAAATTAATTTATAGCTGTATGCAGTTACAATAAAAAAAATTTCATTTTAGCTAAAAAACATGTTTTTTAAAGTGGGGTTTAACTCCCTTATTCATGGGAGACATTCAGTTGTTAAATTAAAATGTTTTATGTACTGTTTATTAAACGGAAATAATTCCTGACGGTAGTCGAAGCGCCAACTTTTACATTAAGCTGTTATGTTATAAAATATTCCTAATTATTTGATTAATTTTAACTTTGTCAATTCCAGGATGTTTTGGAGATTGTAAAAGAAGCTCGAAAATCTGTTAGCAAAGGTTATATTATACAGAAGAGAGAAGAAAAACCGGCCACTGCAGATGGAAAGAAAGTCGAACATTTTTATCAAAATATTGAATATCATCCATTTAAATTTTGTCAGTATGAGGGTCAACCCGTTGCCACATTTAATACATTTATGTTGGCTGTAGATGAGTTCTACTCTACTCTGGAGGGACAGAAAATCGATATGAAGACTTTGCAGCAAGAACGTGATGCTTTAAAAAAGCTATCGAATGTAAAAAAAGATCATGCCAAACGTCTGGAGGATTTGAACAAAGCTCAAGAGGGTGACAAACAAAAAGCTGAATTAATTACAATGAACCAGGGTTTGGTAGACAATGCCATATTGGCCATACGATCGGCCATTGCCAATCAAATGTCCTGGCCCGATATACACGAATTAGTTAAGGCCGCACAGGCTAATGGCGACCCAGTTGCTGGCGCCATTAAACAATTAAAATTGGAAATCAATCATATATCGTTAAAGCTATCAGATCCTTATAGCGTAGGTGACGGGAAAATAACTGAGGGATACGAAAATGAGACCGATAGTGGAAAGAACTTTATGCCCACCATGGTAATTGACGTAGATCTAGCTCTATCCGCGTGGGCAAATGCTCGTAAGTATTACGATCAAAAGAGATCGGCCGCTCAAAAGGAACAAAAAACTATTGATGCTTCTCAGAAGGCATTAAAGTCGGCCGAAAGGAAAACACAACAGACTCTTAAAGATGTTCGTACCATTTCAACTATTTCGAAGGCACGTAAAGTGTATTGGTTCGAAAAGTTTTATTGGTTTATAAGCTCTGAAAATTTTCTGGTTATTGGCGGCAGAGATGCACAACAAAATGAACTTATTGTAAAGCGGTAAGTAAAAAACTCCATTATATTGAAATTCAAATCGGGAAAAAACTCTTTATATAGAACCTTAAACAAATACACAAAAAAAACGACTTTTTCAACTCTACCTCTATAAGTTTTCATATAACGGCATTGTTATGGCAACCCTGCCTACCAATTATGTCAATACATATATTATTTATCTGGCAGCACTTTTTTCATAGTTTTGCTTCTAGTAATTTTTGGAACAAGCTTTTTGTTATTTATTTAGTCTATGGAAAAAATCCTTACAGACTGTAAAAATTACTATAATTACAAAATTTATAATAGATAATTGATTAGTATTATTTAAAAACATAATTATATTACGTTTAATAATATTCACATGTAAAGAAAAATCCAATAAATTATAAAGATCGTTGAAATCATTACAGATTCTTATAAATGGATCTGCATCAGCATACATTTGACGAAAGAAAGGAATATGTAATGGAATATAATTACGTGTTGATTAGGGTATTCAATTAATCTGCTTTTTATTTTAATCGATTAATCGTGCAAATAATTATTCGGGTTTTTTTCTTAACCGGTTAATCGAACAAAATTTTAAAATTAATCGATTAATCGAAAAATTTTTATGTAAAATAATATACATACACTTGTTGTGTTTTAATAATTTTATTTAAAAACGGAACAAAAATAAATTCAGTAACTCTTCTAAAATTCATAAAAATAAAAAAAATTTAATAATTGAGATCAGATTTTGTCATTATTTTTATTTTTTCTGTCCCTTCTTTTACATATTAAAATTTTATCCAAATTGAGGAGAATCTCATCGCAATGAGTTAAAGAGCTAAAGAAGAATATAAGATCCCGTACATTACTTTGTACCTCTTTCGCATGCATTGAATACATAAAAAACGTAAATGTAGAGATGAATTCTGTTGGGAATTGATTTTCCCTTTACGTCTCCGTACCTCCATCCCTTTATTTTATTTTATTTTATTAATTCACCGTGCTCACTAAACAAGCTTTATTACATTGAGCATTAATTATAATTTATAATTCTAATAATCACTAATTACAATAATTACTAATGCTTTCATTTAATATCAACGTTTAAAAAGTCGTAAAAAATAATTAAAAATTTATTATACGTAAATAGATACCACTACTTTACTAGATAAGTCCAACAACAGGGTAGTAATTTGGAACATGACAAAGCAAACTGTGATAATTTTATGTTGTTTTTGTTTTTGTTTGGGATTTAAGATGTTTATTGACGCTCCTACTTGAAACATGAAATTCTCATTGAGTTGAAACTAACAAATATTTCTAAAAATTCTAAAAGTTCGTCCCTTAATTATTTTCTTAGGCCAGAATGAAATCCGGATAGGTACAAGCCTACAGCAAATTATTTACCACAATTTTTGAAAAAAATTTTGAGTTTTTAACACATTTACTTTAATAACAAATTTATATTCTTTAAACATTTCTGTAATTTTCTACCAATTTCGATTAATCGATTAATCGTAAGAAATTATTCGAATTATTCGTTATTCGAAATTTGGACATTTTGAATTATTCGAACAATTTTTGAGAAAAATTGTTCGATTAATCGAATAACGGTTAATCGATTGAATACCCTAGTGTTGATCTTGGAGGAACGAATAGTGTAAAATTGCTTAAGAGAAAACTGGAACATATATCACCATTAATTAGTTTCAATAAAAACGTAACGTTTAACATTGTTCTTCGGCTCTTCAGAGTGGGAAGGAAGTTTAATACGTGCTAGTCTGATGATATAAGAGGGTCGATTATTAATTGTATCAGGGTAGGAACTTCGTAAGCAAAACAACAAAAATTTTTTGTGAACTGACTCAATTTTATCACTTCGAAATCTGGAAAAAGATCCCAAATCACAGAACCATATTCCAAAATTGGTCTCACCAGCGTCGTATATAATTATTTTGTAATTTTGGGGTCAGTAAATTCTTTATCCCATCGTTTTATAAAAGCTAGCACTCCACGAGCTTTATTTATTGTCATTAAAGTATGCTGCCCGAATTCTAGTTTACGTCAAATAGAATGCCCAGGTCCTGAATATCGTCTACTAGTTCCAACTGGTGGGCACTCAGAAAAAAAGGACTGAAAGAACCAAGTCTTCTAGAGAAGTGCATATGTTTACACTTTTTCAAATTCAATTCCATCAAATTTGAACAACACCATTTGTGAAAACTAATCAAATCATGTTGTAGATAGATTTGATCAGAATAGTTATTGAAACTCAAAAAAATCTTTACATCATCGGCACACATAAGAACATTTGAGAACTTAATTACAGACGGCAAATCATTAATAAAAAGAGAAAATAAAATCAGTCCAATATGTCTACCGATGTAGTATACTTTATCCAGCTTAAACAGTTTTCAGCAAAACTACTGTTTCCAATTATTCGACGTAGGCGGTTAACCGGTTAATACATTATTCGAAAAATCACTAAACTTGATAAATCGGTTATTCGGGTCGGTTAATCGAGAAATTTGGCGATTAATCGAATAATCGTTTAATGCAAAATTAATGTATTTCCTTATTTTTTGTCAATAAAAACCAGGGTTGGCAGGCAATACCGCTAAAATACCGTTATCGATTCACAACCCTTTCAACTGACTACTATACCACTAAAATACCGTTACCGAAATACCCAGAATACCGTTATCCTTAAAATACCGTTACCGAAATAACTGAAATACCGTTATGTTTAAAATACCGATACCGAAATAAATGATATATCAATACCCTTAAAATACCGTTACCGAAACAAATCAAATATTGTTATCCCTATAATACCGTTACCGTTATTTTTAATTTTCTGCTTTTGGTAATTTCACGTGGTTATTGAGTATTTTTTTGTACATTAAGTTGATAAATTGGTTCTGTTTTTAATCCCATTTGTTAAAAAAAAAAAAATTACGGGATGCGTCGAAATAACTGACTACCGTTACCCTTAAAATACCGTTACCGATATAACTGAAATACCGTTAACCTTAAAATACCGTTACCGAAATAAACCAAATATCGTTATCTTTAAAATACCATTACCGAAATGACTCAAATACCGTTCTCCTTAAAATACCGATACCGAAATAAATGAAATACCGTTACCCTTAACATACTGTTACCGAAATAACCTAAAATGTCGTTACCCTAACGATAACCGCATTCGTTTCGGTTACCATCCATGATAAAAACACAAAGAGCTTTGTTAAATACCAATGTGACATATAAGCTCGATTTATTTAAAAAAAGTTTTCATATTCTAAGGTAAAAAATTTTGGAATCTGAAATTTTTTAAATTGCAATTTAAAAAATGTTTCATGAAACATTTCTTATACTACTATAAAAAGGTCTGTAAAAATTTTGCTAAAGCTACTAAAATTTCGCACAAAGAACTGCTGAAGCTAGCAAATTTTTTGTTGGCATATATTAGTTAGTTACGACAAGCAAACCTAAAGCTGTTACATATCGATGACTTAGTGTAAATTTTTTATTTCGTTAGAAACAAATTTTAAAAATCTTCAAAACTGTAAAAATACAAAATTTCAACAATTCAATTTCATTGTTGATTAAAAACAATACTGGCACAATAAAATTTAATATTGCATTTAAATATTTGCTATATCTAAATTTTTTATGATTTTTATTAAGATTCTTCCTCCTCTGAAGAAATAAAAAAGCCTTAGGCCTAGTTTTTTGGATGCCAATTAAACTTAGTTAATCCTAAAACAAAATTAAACCAGGTTTTTCTGGGCGTGATGTTTTTCAGTTCTAGTTTAAGAAATGTCAAATTACTTGATGTAGCCACATTGAATGTGTCGAAATAATTTATATCCAATTGGCATTGTCATAAAATATTCAGTATTTTATCTGTGGATACGTTGCAATGTGGTATTGCTTAAACAAATTGTTGTCCAACAGCGGTTTTGTGTCGACAAATTTGTACTTTAGTTTGACTGGCAAAAGCTGTTGGGTTAAGCCTCAATTAAATTAATTAAAATAATATTAATTTTAAACAATGTTTAACTAATAAACAAAGTTGAACTAAATCCAAAAAACTCGTCCTTAGAGCCTTTTTAGATTGAACCATCGATGTACATAATTTTAGTTCTATTTGATTTGAATTTCAATTAACTGAAAATACCAATTTACTTTGCAAAATTCAGCATAAAATTGTGCTCATTTTCTCAGTCTTTTTTATTTTGTAAGGGTTATTAACAATAAAAAAATAACCTTAAGTTTGAGCAAACTTACGAAGAAAGAATTTTATCGGACGAGTTTAATGAAAACTTTCAATAAGCTACTGAGGTTTTTTTTCATTCTTAAATTTTGTGAAAAAGCTTCATCATTTGTATGAAACTCTTTTAATAAATCAGTTTTTTTGGCGTATGAAATGTTTAATAAATAATATGAAGTTTTTCATTAAATTTTCTGAAAAACTGCATCAATTCAATGAAAAGTTTCAGTGGACGAATTCCAGCGAAACGTCGCACAGAGGAGTATTTGACCCGAAAAGCTGGCCAAAAAGGCAAAAATTAAATTAAAGAAATCTAAAAAACAAAGTAGGCAGCTGAATAGCGAACTAAATTCTGCATTATATTGCAAATTTTCAAGATATTAAGTTGAGATTTGTTGCTCCGGGACACTGTTAAAGTCAGGAAAGTTAAAAAAAGTTCATCCGTTTTTATTGATTTTTTTCAGTTTTAAGATATTTTTTTATGGCTGAAGGAATAGAAATTTTAAATTGATTTTTCTTTTTTCAATGAAAGACTTGATTAATGCTATTTTCAGCAGTATTTAAAAAATGTTATTTTCAATATTTATGTTGGAACACTTCGTTCAAAAATTAAAAAAACATTTTATACAAACTTTTTGCAAAAAAAAAGAATATATTTAAAAGCAAAGGTAGTGAGTGTATTAAAAACGTATACCAAAATAAAATTGGAAATCTCTTATTTTAAACAAAAGAAAAAAAGTTTGCACAAGTTTGCGCCATGATTTTTGGTGATTTTTTGAAAATTTCATCTTTTTTCAATTTTTGCTCATCAGGCATTTTTTCTCATATTTTTTTGGGAGTCATACATATAATGATGCGGCAAAATTAATAATGTATATAACGAGATCTCCTAGAAAAGCAAGAATTTGCAAGCAATCTTTAACAACTTCTGAGGTCAACCCCGTACGAAAAACCAATATGAAATTATATTGTTAAAAAATGCAAAAAAAAATTTGTTATCCTTGTTGAGATTTTACTGCAGTTGGACTATGAAGAACTTCATTTTCTGGAACTTATAAGTAAATAGCGTTGAGATGGTTCGCACCAATCATCTTATATGCAAAATTTTGAATATAAAAAGGATAGTGATGCTAATATATTCCAAAGCTCTTGTGTGCCTTCAATTAATCACAAATGCTAATGGAATAATAAAAACGGTACACTCAAAAAGTTTGGCGGTAAAATCTAATAAAAAAGAGAGTTAAAACAAAGGCATATGCAGTTAAAAAGGCGACAAAGGTATTTTAAAATAACTAAAAATGTTGTTATTTTTAACTGTTGAAAAATAACTAACAAATGCGTTAAAAAATAACTAACGATGTCGTAAAATTAAGTGAAAAATTTTACTACAAAAATTTTAAAACGACTAACAAAATAGGTGAAATCTACTGTTTTTTTACAGTTAATTCTTTTGGTATTATGAACGCATATTTCAATAAAAAAACTATTTTTTCTTTCGATTACAAAACTAATCGTAATTACTTGAGCCTACTTAAAATTTTAAGTAAAAATTCCAAACGGTTCTGCAATTATTTGGAGATATTTACAATACAAATTTTTATTTTTATTTGTAAACTACACTCAAAAAATTTTATAAGAGTTGTTTAAATCAGTTATTTTTAATATCATAATAAATAACTACCAAAACAGTATTTTTACAGTAAACAGTAGTTTTTGTTATTTAAAAAATAAAAAATTTTGTTGAATTTTTATGAATTTTTAAAATTCTTGTTTAGTTTATATTTGTTATTATTGATATATTTCTAGTTTGCAAATAAAAATCAGAAACTTGTATTGTATCTCCAATGCATAAAAGCATAATAACTGGAGAACGGTTAGGAATTTTTACTTCGAATTTTAAATAGGCTGAAGTAATAACACATACTTTTGTAATCGAGAGAAAAAAAATATTTTTTTTAATTAAAATATACTTTTATAAACAAAAACAATTGACTCTGAAAAACAGTAGTTTTGTTTTGAAATTTTTGTAGTAAAAATTTATCAGTTAATTTTACGACATTGGTAGTTATTTTTAATGCATTTGTTAGTTATTTTTCAACAGTTAAAAATAACAAAAGTTTTAGTTATTTTAAAGGTAAATACCTTTGTCGCCTTTTTAACTGCTGATTCTACCGACAAACTTTTGTGAGTGTAGGAATATGTCAATAATAACAAATATGAACTAAATAACTAACAAAAAGAACTGTTTACTGTTAAAGTACTGTTTTGGTACTTGTTCATTATGATATTAAAAATAACTGCTTTAAACAACTGTTACGAAATTACAGTACTTTACGTAAGTTGTTTCCTTAAATAACTGTCATAACAGTTGCTTTCCATTTTTCCATAGAAAAACAACAGTAATTACAGTTAAAAACAATAATTATTGATTACTTTACAAACAACTGTCATGTAGAAATTGTCAAACTCTTTTGAGTGTATGTGAAAATCCAATACCATCCTCAACTAGGTTGTGTAGACCCAATCCGCATTCCGCATTTTGGTTTTGGAAAAATCTTGACTAGTTCCGGAGATACAGCATGTCAAAATTTGAATTTAAGTTCCAAATATTTCCACTAGGGGCGTTGCAAAAGCACAAAATAATCTAAAATACTTTCCTTATATATATCCTCAAACTTTGGTCGATAAAGGATGAAAACACAAAATAATAATAAAAAAAAATTGGAAACTCTCATTCTTCTGCGAAGTACTAGAGAGAGGGGGGTCAAAATCAACACGAACCCTCCAAAAATCCGCCACTGGATTATTTTTCTCAAACTAAACCTAAAAATATTAAAACCCCCGAATTTTTAGTTCAAAAATCACGTTCAATAATTTTGGCCAGCTTTTCGGGTCAAATACTCCTCTGTGCGTCATTGAATCAATGTAAAAATTCATAAACAGCATGTAGTCAATTCTTTCAGTATGCAGTTACAGATGTCAAATTCCATATAAAATTAAATTTTTTGACTTCCATTTTGTGTTGACTTTAGCTTATTTCCTTTAATTCGAATAAAAATTTAAATTCAGTGAAACGGGTTCGGGCTCTATGGTATTCCAGTGGAACATGTTGTAGAATTGATGTAATTTTGAACCGATTATAGACATTTTCTTGTGAGATGTAAAAAAAAGTTACAGTTCTTAAAAACTTAACATGTCAGTTGTGTGACACATTTTGTAAGCAAATGCAACCTTGTCTTAAAGACATGGAAATATAATTTACATTAGTTTTAATTTGTAAAGAATTAAAACAGAAAAGAAAAATTGTCTATTGTAATTCCTAAACTTTATTTTGGCCTTTCGCGATGTTTTTTAAAGTTTTTTTTTAATACTTTGTTTGATATTTTGTTAAAAAATTTGCAAAAAAATTTATCTCTTAAAACACATGACGTGTTCCGTTGGTGCAATGTTGACTTGCTTAGAGATGCTCCAAAGAAGGCTTAAGGATCTCTTTCACTAGATTTTTAAAGAATTTAATACTATTTTAGTTGGTATTCAAAATAATCAATAATCAAAATAATAATGATGTAATTTACTTTTAATATTTAACCTTTCCGATAATCTATAAAATTGTAATAAAACCCCGCAAAAAAAGAGATGCTGAAGCAGTAGAAAAAGCACTATAATTGATGATCTAGATGTAATTCTTTTTTAACATAAACACTAATAATTTTAAAATTGAGTTGTCGTAGGCGAGGAGTACTCCAATACCTAAGTGATTTTTTGGATGTTGTTCAGAAGTAATTCTAAAAAAGCTGTAAAAATATACTAATATACTAAAAATATACCAACATATCTCTAAAGGCACGTCTACCTATCCTGCTACGAAGTTTTATCAGAAAATTAGCACGTAATCCATGCTTGGCAGAAAATGGGTAAAACAATATACTCCATATCACAAACGGATTGAAGAAAATTTTAAGGATTGGCAAAAAACTGAAACTTTTGAAAATTGAAATCACCTAGAAATCAAATTACACTTGAAATTAGGGATGTGCGATTAATAGATTAATCAAACTTCTGATTAATCAATTAATCGATTATTCAACGATTTTGATTAATCATAAACGTAATTAATCGATTAATCAGTTATTTCGATTATTCAAAATAATGATTAATTGATTAATCATGATTTTGATTAATGAAATTTATGAATAATTAAATAAGATTGTTTTTCTCCGTTGATGACGCCTTTTAACTCCAGTTCAATACAGACACATGAAACTTAAGAATGGACATTGATCAAGTGTGACCAGTGAGCGAATAGTCTGTCTGATTTCCTTTATTTGGAGCTATATAAGGCATCGCCCCAAAAGAAAGACAAACTTGCTGTAATTTTTATATTTTTAAGCATTTTTTCGATATTAATTAAAATTATTCAAGTTCTGATTAATCGAAATTGAAATTATTCGATTAATCATAATTCTGATTAATCAAATTTTCAAATAATCAATTAACTGATTAATCATACTGTTTGATTAATCGATTAATCGCACATCCCTACTTGAAATATATAATTTAGTTTAGAACTTGGAAAATGCGTTAGAAATTAAATGTTCCTTTATGGTTATTAGTAGGGTATTCAATCGATTAATCGTTATTCGATTAATCGAACAATTTTTATCAAAACTTGTTCGAATAATTTAAAATGCCCAAATTTCGAACAACGAATAATTCGAATAATTTCATACGATTAATCGATTTATCGAAATTGGTAGAAAAAATGTTTAAAAAATATTTTTTATTAAAGTAAATGTGCTAAAAACTCAAAATTTTTTTTAAAAAATTGTGACAAATAATTTGCTGTATGCTTGTAGCTATCCGGATTTCATTCTGGCCTAAGAAAATAATTAAGAGACGACCTTTTAGAATATCTAGCAATATTTGTTAGCTTCAACTCAATGAGAATTTCAAAAAACAATATAAAATTATCACAGTTTGCTCTATCATCTTCCAAATTACTACCCTGTTGTTGTGACTTATCTAGTAAAGTAGTGGTATCTATTTACGTATAATAAATTTTTAATTATTTTTTAATTTTTAAACGTTGATTCAATTCAATTCAATTTATTTCTTTTATATTATTTCTTTTATATTATTTACATTTGACTTAGAAGCAAAGAGTTTAGAAACTTCGTTCCTTTTCTACTTAGATATAAAGGGTTCTTCAATAAGAGCGCTACAAAAGTTTTTTTTAAATAAAACAAAAACGGTTTTGGATATCAATGAAATTTTTTATTCCTGTGAAAGTACGTTCGATGCCATTATGTAGGGAAATCGATCTCTTTTGCATGGCCACCACGGGCACGCTTGCAGAAGTCCAGACGCTGAACCCAATTTTCGACGGTTTTCAAGCATAAATCGGCCGATATTCGTACGAAGTTCATCAATCGTCGCTGGCTTGTTGGCATAGACCATAGATTTGACGTAGCCCCACAGGAAATAGTCCAACGGCGTCAAATCGCACGACCGAGGCGGCCAATCGACTGGACCATTTCGTGAGATAACACGTTCTCCAAACTTGGTTTGCAATAAATTGATTGTGACATTCGCTGTGTGGCTTGTGGCGCCATCCTGTTGGAACCACATGTCCTCCAAGTCCATATCATCCAATTGGGGCCAAAAATATTCGGTTATCATTGAACGGTAGCGATTCCCATTCACAGTAACGTGCCGGTCTTGATCATCACGGAAGAAGTACGGCCCAATGACGCCGCCGGCCCATAAACCGGGGATGCAATGATGACTCATGGAGTACGTGTGGATTGCTGTCTGACCAATAACGCATATTTTGACGAAGCCATTCATTATGACGACCATAAATTGGACGTAGCGCTCTTAACGTTGAGGCCTCTAACTCCGAATTTCGGTAGTACATTTTAATAATTTCGACTCGTTGTTGGCTCGTATATCTTTCCTTCATGAAATGGCAAATCTTACTGAAGAGAAATGTCGAAAGAGCGACAAGAAATATGGCGTCGTTTGCTGTCCCTGTCTTTCTACTTTTGTAGCGTCCCTGTTGAAGAACCCTTTATAAATATATTTTTTTAATTTATGAAATTTATGTACGTTATTATTAAACGGAAGGAAAAAGATTTACAAAAACCTTTATGAAGCAGAGGTATAAGATAAAAATGAGAAAAAAAATAAAGTAGATAAAATTATGATGAGATAAGTTCATTGATATGTACATGTTGTGAGAGTTGGCATCCTCCATTAAAATTTAGAGTCAATCTTTCGATTTTATCCAGAACGAGTTCGAAGCCAGCATTAATAACACAGTACAACACTAAAAATGCATCGGGCATGCGATATATCAATTCTGATAGATTTTAGGATGAACATCACGATTGTCAACACCAAATTTCAAAATTAGCTCTAGTTTTTGAAATATTTGCAAATATAACTTTTAGCAAAAAGACAGTTTTTTTTAAATTTCTTATTTATTAATACACCTGACTGAACCGTGGGTAATTTTTAATATGGTTAAAAAATATAGACTTTGGGCTCTTGGAAACATATCAATTTATTTTGATTAGATAAAGGATCTAGGATATAACTGCAATTAAAGTGAAAACTTCACTTATTTTCCTATTTTGCAAATCTAGTAAAATCCCTTAATCGGATTTGCAAAATCTTTACATATGACGTAAATTCATATTCCACTAAATTCTTTTTACCAAAAGAATCACAACTTCTGCATCAACATTTGCAGAAAATTCAATCTGAAATATACATTTTACATCTTCTTTATTTCAAATAAATTTTATATGAATTTACTATGGCAAAAGGAAATAAACTACATTTTTGAACATGCATATTTTAAAATCGTTATTTTTCAAAATTTTGCGCTTCAATTATCTAAAACTTTGTTGAAATTGATTGGAAAACATATGTTTAATATTTCTGAATGGATTTATCTGGGTTTTATATTTTAAGATTTGTTACAGACTCCTTAATTTTTAGGTATTAAAAAAGTCAGTCTTTTTCAGGTTTAGTCAATATTAACTTTAAATTGAAACAGAAAATGCGAAATTTTTTGATAAATTAAGTAACATGAGATGTTTACTAAAGGTACAAATTCAAATATTAGATATTCCTTTCATCGCAGATTATTTATTAACGAAATCGTGAAAAAGAGAAATTTCAATTTTAAATGAATATATAGGGAATATTATCGCAGCTGTCAAAATGTGCAATATATCAAATTAAATGGCATATTGCATCATTTTAAAATGTTGCAAAAAATAGCGTTATTACTTTCAATTTTATATTTTTTTGCAAAAAGTTTCTTAAAAAATTTAATTTTCCTACAAAAACGTTTTTTCAAATATTTCTTAAACTATAGCTAACTTTAAAATTCTAGTGCCATATTCGTGATATGCGTCCCAAAGTCTATTAGAAATGATATGTCGCAATCCCGATGCATCAAATTTTTCTTATTTTGTTGTACTATGTAATTATTGTAGTTAATGATTATTAAATTTATTAATTATTATTAATGCTCAATGTTATAAAGGTTGTTTAGTGAGCACTCTGAATTAACATAATAAACTAAAAGGATGGAGGTACGGAAACGTAGAGGGAAAACAAATTCTCAATGGAATTCCTCTCTACATTTACGTTTTTTATGTATTTAATGCATACGAAAGAGATACAAATTAATGAACGGGGTCTTATATTCTTCTTTCGGGCGTGGTTCTGCCCGATTTGGATAAAATTTTAATATGTGAAAGATGGGAGAGAAAAAATAAAAATATTGACAAAATCTGATCTCAATTATTACACTTTTTTTATTTTTATGAATTTCAGAAGGGTTACTGAATTTATTTTTGTTCCTTTTTTTGAATAAAATTATTAAAAACACAAGTGTATGTATATTATTTTACAGAAAATTTTTTCGATTAATCGATTAATTTTAAAATTTTGTTCGATTAACCGGTTAAGTAAAAAACCCGAATAATTATTTGAACGATTAATCGATTAAAATAAAAAGCCGATTAATTGAATAATTAAAAATTTATTATACGTAAATAAGCGCCCTATGCTCCAGTGGGAGTTAGAGGAAGATATATTAATAAATAACACTACTTTACTAGATAAGTCACTACAACAGAGTAGTAATTTGAAAGATGACAAAGCAAATTGTGATAATTTTATATTTTTTTGTTTTTTCTTTGGGATTTAAGATGTTTATTAACGCTCCTACTTGAAAACATGAAATTCTCATTGAGTTGAAGATAAAAAATATTTCTAGAAATTCTAAAAGGTCGCCCCTTAATTATTTTCTTAGGCCAGAATGAAATCCGGATAGGTAGAAGCTTACAGCAAATTATTTATCACAATTTTTCAAAAAGTTTTGAGATTTTTTAATAAAAAATTTATATTTTTTAAACATTTTTGTAATTTTTTACCAATTTCGATTAATCCTATGAAATTATTCGAATTATTCGTTATTCGAAATTTTGACATTTTAAATTATTCGAAAAATTTTTGAGAAAAATTGTTCGATTAATCGAATAACGATTAGTCGATTGAATACCCTAGTTCTTACAGATATTTTTATAAAATTTTCTGCCTCTGTCTACAATTAACTTCTCTTTTTACTATTAAAAAAGATTGTAAAAGGGACAGCTGGTGCAATGATAAACAAATAACACCATTGTGAAAATTCTAAATTTAAATTAAGCAAAAAAATACACAATAAAACTTCTATATATAAAAATTAACTGAACGAAGTCAAAAAAACTTTTAAATGCAAAAAATATGTTTCGATGCGATTTTTGAGACTACAACTATACGCATTTTATTTTCTTTTTTTTAAATAGTTTTGGGTTAGAAAAGTGATTTTGTGCGTTCCCGTACTTTTGGGTAATTTTGACTTTTAGGTGGAGGATTTTGTGATTACTCTAATTTTATTGAACTTGACACAAAAAGTAAAGGAGCACACTTAACTTAAAATAACGAGTTTTTAAATTTTATAAGCTTCCCCAGTAAAGAAAAAAAAAACGGGAAAAATTAAACAAAAAATTTTTGAAAAGCCTCTAAATAAAAGCGGATTTAGCTGAAACTTGACACAGAGAGTTTTTAGACATTAATGAATAGGGGCAACATTGTGGAGATCGTGTTTTTTTGGACCACTCTAATGTACATATAAAATCGGATTTTTCCCAATAAGCTTCTTGCAGTATATTTAACAAAAATAGATTCTGCGGTTTTAGAAGATCTTGCAAAATGATCATCGCGGTCAGCATCAATGTTTCCAACGTGAAATGAAAGTACACTGTTGCTAAAACAAAACCCTCAAAGGGTTTTGTAAATCTAGCTCTGATTTGAGTTTGATGGCCTCTCGAAACATGTGTCTATTTTAACCCTCTGACGACCATACATTTTCTGCCGAAGCGATTTTGAAAATTTTGCGATTTTCATAATCTCTGACCTAATAATAGTTATGCCAAAAAAAAATTGGCTCCGTAGAACCCCACCTTACCGCTCATTTCGCTTGCCAAAAATATTTGCCATTTGACGACCCTGCCGTTCCGGACGAAGCGATTTTTATTATTATTTTATTTTCGAGATCTGGAACTAAATTATGGATAGGTTACAAAAAATTTACCTAATAGACCCTTTGCTTGCCCTTTATTTAGCTTGTCAAAGTTTGCGCTTTTTACCCCTTAAATGAAGAATTCTAAATAACCAACTTCGAGGGCTCGCAAGGGGAAAGCGGGACTAGGCAGGGATTTGCTGCCTACTACATTTTTGTTCCCCTATTTCTCCTTTACAAATTAGTTTTGGAAATATTTACTCTATCTTTTGTCTGGGCAATTATAAATGCGAAAAACCCTTGGGCAAGCATACTTGCTTATGGTCGTCAAAGGGTTAAGAACGTACTCGTCACAAAGATGCACTATCAGTAGCTTTTTATTCAAATTGTTTGTCATTAGCAGTTTGGTGCTAAAAATTGTCGAAATCTCTTCTATTTTCCTAATTCTAACACAATGCACTCGCATTAGTAGCAGTGTTGCCAGGTTTGACGGTTTATCGTCATTTTGACTGATGATTTGACGATTTTTTTCCTTAAAAATTACGATTTTAATTTAATATGAAATACAGCAAGAAATGTACAAACTTACAATACTTTTCCAATCTGTAATTCCAAATATCAAGTTTTTAGTTTTTAAAATTATCGAGAATTGCAAACAAATTAATGTGGGAACAAACTAAAAAACCGCTGCAAAATCAGATAATTTTTATTCAGCAAATCTATACGATTGTTGAAAAATATTTCGGAATTTGAGATTAAGTGTTCATATTGAAATTCTGATTAAAAGTATATCTAGAAAAAATATAAAAGTCCGTTCAAGTACACCATAATTTTTTATTTATTGCGAAACTGTCAATTTTTTTTACGATACGTATTTTAAAATGTACAAAACTTATAGGAAAAATAATAATAATAATGATAATTATTGTGTGAAACTTCTGTCATAAAACTGGAACGAATCTGAATTTTTTATTCGTGGAGAAAAATGCCTGTGAAATACATACTAAATATTTTAAAATCTGAAATTTTTGTTGGTATTTCTTTTTTTTAAAGCAACTATTTCAGGATATGACAAATGTCGACGATGTTTATAAACATTACACTAAATATGTATGTTAAATCGAACAAGCACGAAATTATTAAACAGGATAATTTTTAAAATGCTTATTAATCATTACGTACAAACTTTACACCTTTTATAGCTACTATTCATAATATATTGCAACATATTAAAATAATTATACTTGTTGAGACCAACATTAACGATAATGAGGAAGCATTCTACGGCATAAGAGGCTTTAATTCGACGTTCATAAATAGAGGGGGCAAGGGAGGAGGAATTGCTATATATGTGAGGGAGAATATATTGCACGGCAAAATATCAACAAACTATACGTCATTTGAATCACTTCACATAAATATACAAACAACAAGCAGTACTTTTTCTCTATTTGCAATTTACCGACCACCTTCTCTTAATAAGAATACATTTGTTGAAGAAATAGACGAAATGATTAACACTGTTAGTAAACAACAAAATATTATATTGGTGGGAGATATGAATATCGATCTCAATAGAAAAAACTTCATAACAAACCACTACATTGATACGCTATTGGCAAATGGATTGCAACTCTTAATTAATGATACCACAAGAGAGGATTTAAATAGGAACACGTGCACTAATATTGATCATCTCTTTGTTAGAAACAGAAACATAAACACGAACGCATATGCATCAATTATAAAAACAAATATTTCCGATCACTTTACCCTTGTATGTTGTCTCTTAGAAAACGAAATACAACCAAGTCCTAAAGAAAGTAAACAAAGTAAAAGAGTATGCAATTTTAAAGTAAATAATCAGATACGTACAACCCAATGGCACGAATTAGATAATATAACAGATGCAAATGACATGTTGAAATCCATATACAATATATTTAATAACATCTATAAAAACTCGGAAATAAACAATATAAAAAAAACTAATCGAATCACAAACCCGTGGATGAGTGAATATTTGATAAAATGTTGTCAAAATAGGGATAAACTTTATAAAAAATGATATTTATGTAGAAACAATAAACAATACGAAAAAGACTATAAAAAGTATAGAAATATAGTGAATAAAAAACTGAATTACGCAAAAAATAATTATTATAAAAATAAATTCTTTGAAAATAGAGGTAACATACGATTAACATGGAAACTTATAAACGAAATTATTGGTAAGAAATCAAATACTGTCGATGAAATTATACTAAAGAATTTTAAAAGCTTAAATATAAAGGACATATGTAACAATTTAGCAACAAACTTTAAAGAAAATGTTAACAAAATCTTACATAACTGTGAAATAAAAACAATAAATAACGTCTCAAATGTTCTGCAAAATTCCATTTATTTAACAAATACTAGCGAGGAAGAGATTTTTAACATCCTAAACACACTAAATGTAAATAAAAGCGCCGGATTTGATGAAATAAGACCAAAAGACTTAAAAAACAACGCAATAGAAATGACACCGATTATAACGAAACTTATAAACCTAATAATTGATACTGCGACAATCCCAGATATGTTTAAAGTGTCAATAATTCGACCAATATACAAAAGTGGCACAAGATCTGAAATCAACAATTACAGACCAATAGCAATTCTACCAGTCATTGAAAAAATTATGGAGGAGATTGTATGCAAAAGGCTTACTGAATTTATAACCAAAAATAATATCATTAACAAAAATCAATTTGGTTTCCAAAAGGGAAAAAATATTAACAAACTTCTCGGCAATTTTGCAAATTTTATCAATCAACAACTGAATAAAAACCATCACTGTCTTACGCTATACATAGATTTTAGTAAAGCATTCGACACTCTTTGCCATACTAAACTATTACAAATGCTCGAAAAAAACGGTATAAGAGGGAATTGTTTAGAGTGGTTTAGAAACTATCTAAATCTTAGAACGTATTATGTAAAAGTCTCAACAAAATTTAGCACTGAAACAAAATTTAACTATGGCGTTCCACAAGGTTCAAAATTGGGACCAATGCTATACATAATTTATTCAAATGAGTTAATGAATATTCTTGATAGGAGCAAAACCTTCGCATATGCCGATGATACTGCATTGTCGTAGCTCACAAAAATATTGAAAACGCTAACCAGATAATGCATTATCAACTGAATATGGCAACTAAATGGTGTCATGATCACGGACTTGTAATAAACGCTACAAAGACTAAAGTCATGCATATTAAACCACCTCATATACTGTATACGGACATACAGTTGAAATTCCATGAAACGAAATGTTTACACAAAAACAAATTGAACGATCTTTTATGCGAAAGTGGTGAATGCTCTACTACAATCGAACTTGTTAATACATACAAATATCTAGGAGTACATGTCGATCATAATTTTACTTGGAATGTTCATATAGATGAAGTAAGAAAGAAATTGAGGAAAGCTGCGTATATGCTATACCAATTAAAAAACTGCTCTAGTATTGCTGTACTGCGACAAGCTTATTACTCACTCGTGGAATCACATATACGTCATGGATTAACTGCATGGGGAAATTCAAAACGTTGTAGAATCCTACAAGAGACCCAAAACAAACTTCTAAAAATACTTTAAAAAAAAAACACAAAAACGATACAACCCAATAATGCAACTATACAAACTATCATAACAAATTTGAACAACATCACAACAAATATCAGAAACCATACTAACAACAACATATCAGAAAACAACTCAGCCAACAACATTCATCAAACAAATACCACAAACAATGAAAGCACCGATAACAACACAAACAACAATACCAACAACAATTATTACACCGCAAATGCGCTAAGTAATAACAACAACATCTCGAGAAACAACCTAACAAATGTCAACAACAAAAAAATAGCTACTGAAGAACATATTTTGAATGTTAAAAGTATCTATTATACTACAGTGGCCATCGAATTTTACAACGATACCAGATTTCTACACAAGATAGACCATAAATACAACACCAGAAGAAAAGCTGATGGAAGATACAGCGTCCGGAAGTACAAAAACCATTATGGCAAAAGCACACTTAACGTTATGTTACCCACAATTTTTAACATGATGCCACCAGACATCATAAATACTACTAACACAAATAAAATTAAAAAAATAATTAAGAAAACATTTTTGAACTTGCAATGAATACTAACTTTATTAAGTAGATTACTACAAACTTGTTTAACTTTTAACCTGCAGATAAGCTACTATGGCTTTGTAAGGTATATAGGCAAATGAATTGTAAATCTTTTTAAATTAAATTAAATAAAAAAAAAAAAAAAAAAAAAAAAGTTTTTGAGTCCTTGTAACACAAATAGATTTTATTTTGACGATTTTAAACAATTTTTTGACGATTTTTCAAAACTATGACGATTTTGACGATATTTTCCAAAATTTTCGACGGTTTTGTGCCTAATAAACCTGGCAACACTGATTAGTAGGGGCATCCCCTGAGTGCTAGTTTATCGAAATCGGTTTAGAAATTATGAGTAAAAATGTGAGGACACCCGGAAATTTCCACACAAAATAAAATATTTTGAACAAACAAACAATCGGAATAAAAATGACTAGAATTTGGAATTATAGCGCACAGTTGATTTTAATAAATTTTATTTTTGAACTAGTGTGTTCTTCTAGTTCACTCGCTCATGCGAGAAATTTTTTCAGTTGTTCATACACTTATATAAAAGTTTTTAAAAATTTTTGCTAAAAAAACAGCTGAATCCAGCAGAATCTGTTTGTTGCTAAACATTAGAGTGCCTATGCATAATAATTTGAAAACCTTATAACTAGGGCAAGGAATTTAATGCACTTAAAAATGGAAAATATGCGCCTAAAATATGCGGCTAAAAAAGAAAAATATGCATTTAAAATATAAGAAATATGCACTAAAAACTATTATTTTTGCAAAAATAATGCAATTTAAAACTTAAAAATATATTTAAGTTAGTTATTTTGCAAACAGACACAGAACTCGAAGATTATCCATAGGTCAACAAGGTTTTTAAGAATGTTTATTTTGATTGAATCAAAATATAAAAATTTTAATTTTTTTATATTTTTTTACAAAATAAAAAAGCTCCTAGAAATTAAAAATATGCACAAATATGCATTAAAAAACACAAAATATGCATTAAAAAGGCACCAAATATGCATTTAAAGTCAAAATATGCAAAAATATGCATTTATGACAAAATATGCAACTACAAATCGATGCCATTTTGTTATAAATTTGATGATTCGAATAAATATTTAGTAGTTTTGGACTATCGACAAAAAACATGCATTTGCATGGAATTCCTTGCCCTACTTAATACACATTTATAAAGTGAATTTTTGTATGAAAAATCTATTTTATAAGCCATTTATAAATTTAAAATAAATAATATAATAATAAGTAAATAATATAAATAATAAATTTCTAAAATTTACAAAGTTACTTCCATATTAGTCGACTAAACCATCACAAACAATTTTAAATTATTAGTTTTTTATTTTCTTAATGCGAATAAAAATCTACACTGCAGAAAGCAATCTACTATTTTCTAGCAAATATTTCTGTTTATTGTAGCAGGAGAGACCATTATTTGTATTAAACTCAATTAAATTTAAAGATAAATTAACTTTTGAATATACAACAATTTTTTTCTACTAATACTCAGCAACATTTTTTAGCAAGGTAAACGAAATTTAACTGAAATATTACTAAAATTTCGTATATTTAACAGTTGCATTTTCCCTGTACTTATCTTAATAATATTTAGCAAAAAGAATTTACTAATTTAACTAATTTTGCGTACCTTGTTTTGTTTGTTATTTTTTCCGGACTTTTTCTATCAGTATAAGATATATTATGTCAATGGTTTTTGCGTTGAAACCATTGGGCTTGATATAGTTGCGCTTTGAAATTAGTCTAAGATCATATTGGAATGGCGCACTCCATTGGTAATCAAAATACCCAGCAAAACCTTCTATTACCAGGTAAAGGGAAATGTAATAAGAAACCAAAAATTGTAACTACTTACACTTTGGTCACATAACAAATTATTTTAACATGGGGGTGTAATTGGGGGTAAATGGTTGCGTAAGTCGTACCGGTATAGGATAAAATAAGTGATTACGAAGGAAGTACTGAAATAAGTTGTTACTTGTAATATTAAATTCACTAGTTAGCTAAAATAAGTATATACTTTTATAGAGTTAAGTAAGTCATTACACATTAGTACATATTTCATTGGTTACATATAGGGAGTAAAATAAGACGTTACCAGTAATGACTTTGTTTAAAAATACACCGATCCGAGCAATGTAATTAGATTCTAAATTTTTATTAAATCGTACTTTCGCGTAATAAGTAGTTATATTATGCAATACCAATAACTTATTATTTTTACACTTATTAATAACCCAGCAAAAAAATCCATTACAAAAAAGTTATTTTAAAAGCACTCCGAATAGCATCAACTGATTGTGAAGTAGTTACAATTTAGCTTTAACACTGATTTATTTTACACGTGATGTCCCATATTGTCAGTAGTTCAATTTAAGCATTTTGTTAGTAATTTAAAAGTGATTACATGATGTTAATAAAAGTATGGTTTTTAGATACACATTTTCATCACATCAATACGAGTATATTTTGTTTGCATTTTTAGAGTGATTTAGAAGTACTCTTTATAATATATAATATAATACATTTTTCAAAGTGATTTAAATGTGCTTTTTATGTCTGAAATAGCATATTTTAGAGGCAATTTTAATGTTTAGCCTTTACAGAGCCCATTTCTGAACCTATTGTGTAACAAAAGCTTCAATTTATTATTATTTTTAGGGCAATATTAATTAAATCATCATCGTTAACTGTAGGCTTTGTACGCAACAATAATTTTAACATATCACGTATTGTAACAGGTTGTTCGAATAGTTTGTCACCTGCCACATCCATCCAGTTCATTTCTGTAGTTCCATCATCACCAGGAGAACATGGTACTAATAAATCATCGCATATCACATCTTTATAAACTGTCGATGGATCTGTCACTTTAAAATGTGTAGCAGTTTGTACTTCACGTACTGGTTCCATAAGAGCATCTCGGACAACAATTGATATATCGGCACCAGAGTAACCCTCTGTTTTACCAGCCAATTCCTTCAAATTTTCTTCCATCAATACATGCGTTGTATTGTCCAAATGTATCTTAAATATAACGAATGGAGCATGTGCTTCTGGGAGGGTATATAAATACTCTTTTCAAAACGACGATGAATAGCCGAATCCAAAACCCAATGTACTTATATTCGTAGCACCTAATAATAAAATCCCATCGGTATCATTGAACAATTTCGTCAATGAAAATATCCGATAGTTTATGTTGGCGAGCCAATTCAAAAAGATTTTTTACTAACTTCTCAGATTCACCCAACCATTTAGACATGAGAACTGAACTGGAAACTGAGAAGAAAGTGGAATTTTTGGCTTCGGTGGCCACAGCTTTGGCAAAATATGATTTACCGGTACCAGGAGGACCGAAAAGTAAAATTCCCTTCCTTGGCAGCATCTAAACCAGCAACATCTGTCCTTTTTACTTTTGGTTTTTCAATAACAATGGCCTCCTCAAGTTTACTTCGTAATTTTTTCTTTTGCGGATCTTCACCATCAGAGTCACTATCACTTTTTTATCCTTGTCGTCTTTGGAACTAGATTTACCTTCCTTGACTGGCTTCTTACCCTTTTTCAAATATTCCTTAAGTTTTTCGGCACGATCTAAATACTGCAAGCACTTGGCTCTTATTGAATCTTTAGCTTTCTCTCCTTGAACCTCATATTTAATGGCTTTACAAATGTAAAGCCTCAGCATAGTTTTTATTGCGATCCTCTTCTGTGGCTTTGGTTACTAAATCAATGGCTTTTTGAAGGGTAGTACCTGAAGCCATTGCAAATACAAACTTGCTATTAATTTGTTACTGCAAAATTATTAAGTTGCTTTTAGTTGCCACTAGACCAGTGATGTAAGCCATCCAATTTTCGCCGGTCAGTTGATCAGCCGCCGATCACTTCCCTCAGCCGCGCAGCCGCCGGTCATTATCGGCTGCAAACGGCTAACCGACTGAAGCTGGTGGGAATATGGGAATTTTTTTATGAGTTTAAAATTTGGCGTTTTGTGCACAGAAATACTTTAATTTCATATTTCTTAAACCCCAATAATACCTAGATAAATACTTATTTTTAATTGAGGTTTGGAAGTTAGTGAATTTCGAGTCACTGATTCTTAATATGGTTTCAAAATTATTCTTCCATAATTTGAAAAATCTCACGATTGAAACCCATGTTAAGCATTTAATTCTGCAGAACTCACAAGGAAGCTATACCGATTTGTTCCCAAGTTGTCAAATTTACAATAAATGCTAATTTACTACTTAAAGTAGTACGAACTGTGAATTCCATAATATTGTGTAAATTGTAATTCAATACAACAACAATTTCATATACAAATGTGCTATTCGCCGACATCTTTTTTTTCAAAACAGATAGTATTGGACATGCTTGGACGTTCGTCTTCAAAAAAACCTTTAATTTGATACCCAATTTGTCTAAGTTTTGTTTTTTTAAATATAAGAAACAAACTCTTAAGGCAAACATACACGTTCAATATTATTGATCAATGTTTTTAAAATCAACCAATCAGAACAAAGTATTTAAAAATAAAATGTTCTAATTGGTTGATTTTTGAAAAATTGATCAATAATATTGAACGTGTATGCCCTACTTTAAAATCGAAACATTTATATTTGATTACACTTCTTAACCCCTAAACGTGGGATTGGGCTGCTAAAAACAATACTTTTCTTTCATTTTTTCTCCTCTATCACAAATCCAAATTTCATTAAAATCGGAGGGAATCCACCGCAATAGATAGTATTTTTGATATATTTTCTAATGAGGAGTTTCTTTTTTCCATATATGTTCCACTTATTGGAGCAAAACTAACGTAAATAAAAAAAATTATATTGCCAGAAAGGCCCTATATTTCTATAAAAATACATAAATGGGGAAGTGTACGATCTCGAGTCATTCTTGTGTACAAAACTTAAAATTTGTCATGTCAATTCCGAAGTCTTAACTCCGGATCTTATATAGTTATATATAAAATCATTTAGAAAATATTGTTGATGACACCACACATAATTATATGTGTCTTTTTAATGGACCAGATAAAATGATATCAGAATTTAATTTAAAAATATTCAGGAAATGGGACCTCATATATTTGTATATAGGTTTATATGGAGCAAGATGTGACTATCAAAAATTATAAAAAAAATATTTTCAATATTGTCTCACATGTAGTTATATATAATTATATGTTTATATGTTAATTTATGTTGAATTATAAATGAACTCATATAAAGGGTTTTTCAACAAGTATAAAGACAGGGACAGCAAACGACGCCATATTTCTTGCCGCTCTTTTGACATTTCTCTTCAGTAAGGTTTGCCATTTCATGATGGAAAGATATACGAGCCAACAACGAGTCGAAATGATTAAAATTTACTACCGAAATTCGGAGTCAGTGGCATCAACGTTAAGAGTCCTACGTCCAATTTATGGTCGTCATAATCGTCCTAGCAGATCAACAATTGAGCGTCTAGTGGAAAAATTTGAATCCACAGGCACAGTATAAAATGTTTCCGTGCCAGTGAGACAAAGAAGTGCCCGTAGTGTCGAGAATATTGCTGCCGCTGAGGCTTCAGTTGAAGAAAGCCCAAATATGTCTCTCACACGTCATGCTCAGGCGTTGGGCATCTCTGTGACGTCGTTGTGGCGAATTTTGCGAAATGATCTTGGCCTACATCCTTACAAGATCAAATTGACGCAAGAACTAAAGCCGCTTGACCACCAGAAGAGTCGTATGTTCGTGAATTGGGCTGAGTAACAACTTGAAAATCATTCGGATTTTCATCGAAAAATCATCTTCAGCGATGAGGCCCATTTCTGGCTGAATGGCTTCGTCAATAAACAAAATATGCGTTATTGGTCAGACAGCAATCCACACGTACTCCATGAGTCATCATTGCATCCCGTACTTCTTCCGTGATGATCAAGACCGGCACGTTACTGTGAATGGGAATCGCTACAGTTCAATGATAACCGAATATTTTTGGCCCCAATTGGATGATGTAGACTTGGAGGACATGTGGTTCCAACAGGACGGCGCCACAAGCCACACAGCGAATGTCACAATCAATTTATTGCAAACCAAGTTTGGAGAACGTTTTATCTCACGAAATGGTCCAGTCGATTGGCCGCCTCGGTCGTGCGATTTGACGCCGTTGGACTATTTCCTGTGGGGCTACGTCAAATCTATGGTCTATGCCAACAAGCCAGCGACGATTGATGAACTTCGTACGAATATCGGCCGATTTATGCTTGAAAACCGTCGAAAATTGGGTTCAGCGTCTGGACTTCTGCAAGCATGCCCGTGGTGGCCATGCAAAAGAGATCGACTTCCATACATAATGGCATCGAACGTACTTTCACAGGAATAAATAATTTCATTGATATCCAAAACCGTTTTTGTTTTATTTAAAAAAACGTTTGTAGCGCTCTTATTGAAAAACCCTTTATTATTCTATATTGTTCATATAGTTATATATAATTAGGTATATTAAGTACAATTATATGTAGGACGATATGAAATAATATATTACTATATATTAGGCCGGGTCGATTTGTGGGGAGGCAAAAAAATCGCCCATGGCTCAGGGAAAATCGTATTCTAGGGATCAAAAACTTTGCCGAAGGAACCATACCTCTAAAACGAATTCTACTACCCCCCAACTGTTGACTTTTGTCCCGTAGGGTCAAGTTTTGAAAAATCACACTTTGACCCATTTAGAGTGCCCCAATCGAGTCCAAATGTATGACCGACCCCCACTAACTTTGGAGGGCCGATCCACCCATGCCAGTGGCACACCCCCTGGAACTCCCCTGGGGGGTTCCCCATACAAACATTTTAAAAAATCACCATTTTTGGCACTTTATTTTATTATTATTTATTTATTTTATTTATTTTTCTTATTTTATTTATTTTTTCTCCTTAGAAATTTATTTAGTCAGAACATATGTAAATGAAAAAATTAATTTAACTTAGTAATAGAAAAGAAAAAATAAAAAATTACTGTTTGAAGTCTTTTTTGCTTTCAAGTCTGGGCAATTTCGCACGGCTCTCTAATGTCGTCGCCATAACAGCCTCTACATTTTCCGGTATAACTCGTTTGGAAACGCTAGCTAGCAATTGAACGTGTCCTTCTGTTTCTTGTATGTGTGATGGAATTTTTGGATCATTAAACGGTGGATCATCTTGATTTAAATATTCTTTCAAAGTATCGTATGGAATGCTTCGCGTGAATGGTGGTTCAAATACGTCATTTATGTCATTCATATTGATCATTTCCGTGTAACTTGTGCAATAAAAGTTTATATCTGGTTTTTTATAAGCTCTAAGTCCCGTTGGGTCGTCAACATCGGTTCGATAGCGTAGAATTATCTTGATAGCACAGTCGCGCTTTTCTTTGCTATCATCAAACAACATTGATAACAAGATATTTTCCGAATGCGCATAATATGAATTATCTGTAATTACTTTATTGACAATTTTGCGTAAACGAGGTTCTAGAAATCTTGACCAACTAATGAATTTGAAAAATAATCTACTACCGTACACAGAGCTGTAATACTTGATATTGAAGTACATTGGCACATAACATGTAATTATAAATTCAACCAGTATTCTTAAATTTGCATCTGGATTTTCCGTTGTCACATATAATCGTAATAGTCTAGCGGCCTTGGTGAGCCACCGAGAATGTACAATTTTCCCTGGTTTGATGTTTGCCAGATCCACTGAAACCACGCCGCTAGAAATTGCATGGGCCATGTCGTATAAGTACTTGGAATCGGTGGAAAATTCAATTTTTTCTGGAGCAGGGGGCATATTTTTCAACTCAATTTTCTGAAAGCCGTCCACCACCTGAAAATATATAAAAATAAAACAATTAAAAACGGTTGACAATTATAATAAATGAGTGATAGCAATAACTTACCGGAAGAGTTTCACAAGTTTCGATTTGACGGCTCAATTTTCCGGTTGCCGATCTTGGTCCAGTGCTGGTTGATTTATCCAAAGCTTCAAACAAATGCCGAAACGGAAGTTCGTTGAAGTGTAGAAGGCAAACGAACCAATGCAATGATCTTTTTAACAGCAATTCGAATCGTCGTATAATTCCACCGTTTGGGCCAGTGTTTGTTGGCTCACCGTCAGTGCATATGCCAATTAATGCATCCAGTGATATATTTTTATCGTTGAAAAAATCATTTAATTTGGTTGTTTTGTATTCAGCGGTTTCATGTTCCAGTCTTACGTAACCAATCAATTCAGAATTCGGTTCTCTCAAAATAACAAGATGAGGTTCTTTTACCATTCTAGTATGATACTTCTCATCAATTGTATCTCTCGTTAAAGTATCGAATGAAAATGCTAACAAATTGGTATCATCTAACCGTTTGCGAAGCACTTCTTGTCTGCATTTCTCTTTTTCTCGGCGAACTTTCGATTTATCCATGATGAGAGGTTTGCCATGGATATCTTTCATTTTAAAATCTTGGAAAAGAGCTGTTCCCATTGCTGATGCTACTCTATCAGGCACGCCAAATCTGTCACATACCAAGGCAAAGTTAAAACAATCGTATCTCTGTGTGTATTGTGAACTTGTGCTTATATCCAAATCTTCTTGAACCGGTGGCATATGTTGAATCATCGGGATCTTGGTATGTTGGCATTGATGACATAGACGTTGCTCCTTGCTCTTCAATTTCCATCGCAAATCCATCCATTGTTAGACTTCTCTGATTATGTTGATCGTGCATAAACTCTTTGAGGCGTTCGGGAACCAAACCGCATGCACATGGAGCTGCCTTCAAATCGCATTTACATGTTCCAATGAAAAAAATTGTTTCCAGAGATTTTACATACTCTGTAAATTGTTGGGGTTTGTTTCTTCTCTTGATTTGCTCTTGATATTTGTCAAGCAATCTATTCAATTTATTACATACACTTTTTTTCAGCATTATTTCCATACCAAGTTTTTCCCAAATTCCAATCAACTTATCTTGTACTTGAATAGTGAATGCTTTATAGGACAACTTTTTTTGTTCGCTCAAGTAAAAATAATATCTCAAGATATCCAGATGGGTTGGTAAATTAAGATCAGTCAAATCAGTAGACACACCAAAAACAGTAACATCATGCCTGGGTATATGACTCATTGGGTTTTCGATAGTTGTTGATGTTGTTATTGCTTCATCTTGCGGTGTAGAGGATGGTGGATTCATTGTAAACTTCTTGATTTGGAATGATTTTTTTTTTAAATATTTTTCTATCTCAAATTAGCACTTCACACTTCGAGTTCTTCACAACGACTTAATGCATTCACAAAAACTGTTGCGTTATATATGGTCTAGGAGACGAGGTAATAAGAATGAAATGGTAATTTCAATTCTACCTGTAACCGATTTTGTTGTCAAAATTGCCCATAAAGTACTTACATGTAAATTAAACGTTAATCTGACTACAAATTCTGTTAAGCAAGTGCGCCTTTTATTACTTCTGGAAAATCCTTTATGATAATTTTATGCTCAATTCTACCTGTAACCGATTTTGTTGTCAAAACTGCCCATAAAGTACTTACATGTAAATTAAACGTTAATCTGACCACAAATTCTGTTAAGCAAGTGCGCCTTTTATTACTTCTGGAAAATCCTTTATGATAATTTTATGCTCAATTCTACCTGTAACCGATTTAGCTTAAGTAAGTTTACGACATGCAGCTGTGTCTTGTGGTGGCTTAAAAAACCCACACAACCTATTTTACGACCTGCAACAGAACGACACGTTCAATTGCTAGCTAGCGTTTCCAAACGAGTTATACCGGAAAATGTAGAGGCTGTTATGGTGACGACATTAGAGAGCCGTGCGAAATTGCCCAGACTTGAAAGCAAAAAAGACTTCAAACAGTAATTTTTTTTATTTTCTTTTCTATTACTAAGTTAAATTAATTTTTTCATTTACATATGTTCTGACTAAATAAATTTCTAAAGAGAAAAAATAAATAAAATAATAAAAATAAATAAAATAAATAAAAAATAATAAAATAAAGTGCCAAAAATGGTGATTTTTTAAAATGTTTGTATGGGGAACCCCCCAGGGGAGTTCCAGGGGGTGTGCCACTGGCATGGGTGGATCGGCCCTCCAAAGTTAGTGGGGGTCGGTCATACATTTGGACTCGATTGGGGCGCTCTAAATGGGTCAAAGTGGGATTTTTCAAAACTTGACCCTACGGGACAAAAGTCAACAGAAAAGTCCCTAGAATACGATTTTCACTGAGCCATGGGCGATTATTAAATCGACCCGTCCTACTATATATGCCTCCATATCAAATGTTTTGAACCAACGCAAAGCTATATATAAGTATATATGCTTTGACATGTACGTTTCATGGCTATATATATTGAAATATATAATTGTATTAAATCATTTTAAATAATATCGAAATATATATAAAATACTTCATATTGGAGGGTGTACCGCGCACTTTTTTTTGCCTGTAAGGTGGTACGCTCTAATGTACATGTTGTGAGAGTTGGCATCTTTCATTAAAATTTAGAGTCAATCTTTCGATTTTATCCAGAACGAGTTCGAAGCCACCGAGACTATGTAGGCGTCGGGTGGAATAGTGCCATGGTAGTTTAAATATCATTTTAAGTAGCTTATTTTGTGCTACTTGGAATTTTTTTATATGACATTTTGCAGACGTGTACCAAACTGGAGCACAGTCTTGTATGAATCCATATACAGTTGTGGCCAAGCATTTAAGTCAATTCAAGTTTTTTTATAATTTTATTGTTGTTGCCTTTATTTTTAAAGATCAAAATAGTGGCTAAATTCGCCACGAAAGGCAAGGAGATGGTTCAGAAAATTGTACAGAATTTTAACGTAATATTTGTTTTTTAATTTTGTCACTTGTTTTAAGTGGGCGTGGCTTTTAACGAAAAATTAGCGATATAAACCTAGTAACCATAGTAAAATTTAGGCAGTACTGATCGGTTCTGTACAAACTGTATATTTTGGAAATCCTATAAAATTTCCTTAAGTCTTGCATTATCTTTATCTACAAATAGTCACCAGACTTAAAATTGCAGCACTTTAAACATGACCAAATTTTTTTTTGTTTTTAGCGATTTTAAAAGAAAGTTAACAACACTGAAATTTTAACATGAAATGCTTTTTACTATAACGTAAAAAAAATCTTGACTGATTTGCTATATTGTGGTAAGAAAAGCATAAAAGTTTTCACATTAAAATTTCAGTGCTGTTAACTTTATTAAAAATCGCTAAAAACAAAGAAAAATTTGGTCACGTTTAAAGTGCTGCACTTTTAAGTCTTGCGACTATTTGTCGATAAAAATAATGCAAGACTTAGGGAAGTTTTATAAGATTTCCAAAAATATACAGTTTGTATGGAACCGATCAGTACTGCCTAAATTTTACTATATAATTTGATAAGAGGTTTATATCGCTAATTTTTCGTTAAAAGCCACGCCCACTTAAAACAAGTGACAAAATGAAAAAACAAATATTACGTTAAAATTCTGTACAATTTTCAGAACCATCCCCTTGCCTTTCGTGGCGAATTTAGCCACTATTTTGATCTTTAAAAATAAAGGCAACAACAATAAAAATAGAAGAAAACTTGAATTGACTTAAATGCTTGGCCATAACTGTATGTAGATTTTAAGCGGGGTATTATTTTTTTTATTGATTTTTTCTTTTCAACAATTATCTTAATTTTGGCATTAAAAAAACAAAAATTGTTTTTTCGGACTTTCTATATTTTCATATATTTAGTTAGAATATTCTTCTACCTCAAGTCCAAATTCTAATATGATATTGTCATATTGGATATTATTTGTTGTTTCAAAAAGGGTTGATCATTTTCATGATAGACAATACAATTGTTTCGTAGACATCACTCTACTCTTCGGTTGTCCGCAATAAGAAAATGATTTTTGTTTTTTTTTTGGTATGTACTGTATGAATACAAGTGTTACTTTCAGTTAAAAGCAAAAATAAATGAATAATTTTTTTTAATTTTATATTTTATAGATTTTTTTATGCGATTTTAGTTAAATTTTCTCACCTTATTTTAAAGTTATGCGGTTTTTGAAATATTCGGAACGCATCTCCCATTTTTGTGTGGAAGTAGAATTCTTTTTTATGCGGTTTTTTCTGGAACGCATCTGCCGCATAAAAAAAGACTTAAGTGTATTTAGGAAATTGTCTAGTGATGCTCTGAATGCCGTAATAAATAATTTTATCCAAAACGAAATTGTGCTTTTTTTTTAAATATGACATCATATAGAAATATATATTATTTTGAATTTTGTACCATACAAACGTTTTTACTCGGGATATAAAAAATCCAAAATAATTTGAAAAAGCATCTGATGCATTATTTTAAAAATAATAGTAAGCTTTAAGTGCAGCGAGAAGTTTTCAACTCAGTCCCATTCAAAAATATATTTATTGTATTTTTTAAATATCCCAGAGGATGACTTGCGATGCAAAGCGAAATATGGGAAGAAAATTAAAAAATAAAATATTGCAAAATAAAATACAAAATATTTGGATTTTTATTTTTTTTAAATTTATGACCTAAAGCTAAACAATACTACAAATATAACAACACCAAAGGTCAGCAATAGTTTTTTTTTTTACTTTGCGATATCTTTATTGCAGGGGTGCACATTTCAAAGCACAATTGTGAATTTACTACTTCACACACATTCTTATGCTCTTTAATTTAGTCATCAATGAGACAGCGACGAGTGAACATGCTTAGCGGATGTTTTGATATTTTTTTCAAGTGCACTGAAAACAAATATTTATGACATTCAGAAAATATATGATGAAAAATGTTTTTGATATCATGCATGGGGCGACCATTTTTTCTGACTTCAAATCAGTACAAATTTTAAATAATATTATCATCAAAAAAAAAAAAAGATTATGCAGCCAACCTAATTTGTTGTCAACCGAATGGTTTGGTTGAGGCAACAAAATTTTTCAGTTAACCATTAACGTTTTTCTACAAAAACATGCAACATTTTTATAAATGAAAATCTTTTTTCTATTCAAAATCCCACAGATTCGAAGATTTTTCCATGGAAATACCCTTGTATATTTCTTCAGATTTTACGGATTTTTGTACTAAAAAATCTTCGGCTTTTGATGTCGTTTCCTACACTCAGAAAAGAGAATCGTTCTGGCATCCGCTCTGACAACCGGATAATTAAAATATTTTTATCACAGTCAAATAACTTTTGTATCAACTGATTTTCTATTATCGCAATGGAACCATTTGATAAATTCGGTTGTCACCACGAATCTTCTCTGTGTATGAAACTACATATTATATTAAGAAATTTACAAGTAGAAAAATCATTTTGAATGCTTTCTGGTAGAGAAAACCTCTCACCTTCATAAAAATTTATCCAAAAACGAGTAAAAAGGTTAAAGTCGGGCATGCCGACTATAGAATACCCTACACCAGTCTGGGTAAAAGCCAACTAATGTCACCAAAATCAATAGGCTGCGTTATTGGGCCAATATAGGTCTGTGTACCAAATTTCATCAAAATATCTTAATATTTATGACCTGCAGCGTATAAACAGTATAATTTTGGTAGGACCCTTATATGGGCACTAGGTCTAAACATGGACCGATGTTCATCAAAATCAATAGGCTTCGTCCGTGGGCCAAAATAGGTCTGTGTACCAAATTTCGTCAAAATATCTTAATATTTACGACGTGCATCGTATAAACATTATAATTTTGGGGGGACCCTTATATGGGCACTAGGTCTAAACATAGACCGATGTTCACCAAAATCAATAGGCTTCGTCCTTCGGCTGCCATAAGTCGGTGTACCAAATTTCATCAAAATATCTTAATATTTGCGACCTGCAGCGTATAAACAATATAATTTTGGTAGGACCCTTATATGGGCACTAGGTCTAAACATGGACCGATGTTCACCAAAATCAATAGGCTTTGTCCTTGGGCCAACGTAGGTCTGTGTACCAAATTTTATCAAAATATCTTAATATTTGCGACCTGCAGCGTATAAACCATATAATTTTAGTAGGACCCTTATATGGGCACTAGGTCTAAACATGGACCGATGTTCACCAAAATCAATAGGCTGCGTTATTGGGCCAATATAGGTCTGTGTACCAAATTTCATCAAAATATCTTAATATTTACGACCTGCAGCGTATAAACAATATAATTTTGGTAGGACCCTTATATGGGCACTAGGTCTAAACATGGACCGATGTTCAAAAAAATCAAACTTGTTCGTCCTTGGGCCAACATAGGTCTATGTACCAAATTTCATCGAAATATCTTAATAGGTGCGACCTGTAGAGTGCGTACAAGATTGCATGGACAGACAGACAGACGGACGGACGGACGGACGGACGGACGGACGGACGGACGGACGGACAGACGGACATCGTTAAATCGAAATAAAAAAAAATTCTGAACCGATCGGTATACTATAAGGTGGGTCTACGACCAATATTTTTTGGTGTTACAAACATCAGCACAAACTTATAATACCCTGACCACATAGTGGTGTAGGGTATAAAAACTACATTGCACTTGCATTTTGGCTTTAACAAAAAAAAAATTTAATATTTTTTTAAACGTCAAAAATCAGTACAATCAGTTCAAATTTTAAAAAATCAGTACAAATCAGTACACGACTTTTTCATTAGTACACTTGACTAGAAATCAGTACATGTACTGATCAAATCAGTACGAATGGTCACCCTAATCATGCAATGCCTTTTACGTTATAAAACATTTAAGGAATCTAGGGAATATGTTATTAAAAGACATTATGATTATTTTCATAGTAATATCTTTCATAGTAGATCTTTAACCCTTAAATGCATGATATCTTCGATTTAACCATTTTTTTTTATATGTGATTTCTAAAGTCGTGTACATTTCAAGAAAAATACCAAAAAAATTTATTTTTTAAAAAAGGTGATTTTTATTGAAAAAATATGTTTTTTTGCCAAATAGCTAAATTGTGATCATTTTAACGTGTATGAAAAGAAAAAAAAACAAAAAAATTCTAAACTATAATTTATACAGTAAAGTGTTGTTTTTTCAAACGCGTCGTATAGACCAAATACAATTAATATTGTCATTAATATGTATTTTTATTAATTCTAATTTAGTAGGTTTGAGGTTAAGAAGAAGAATAAACCTTCCTCAAAAGTTATAAACACATCAAATCAAACTAGATCTAGTTTCTGCCTTTTTATGGACAGGCTTCATCAGTGATCTTCCATTAAATTGTATTATTGTTTATATTCTTATTGTCAGATTGTCTCTATATGAATAATTTCAGAAGTGTTTATCTTCTTATTTCCTCCGTGTCACCTTTTTTTATACATTTATTGTCGCCAAAATGAATTTTATTGCGAGAATACCACTTTAAATATTTTAACAAATATTTTTGAATATTACACTTTTTGTAAAAAAAACGCGTGTTTTAGATTTTTCACAAATATACACAGAAAAACCAAGATTTTTAGTCTAATTGTTTAAAAATTCTGCGCTAAACTATAGGAACACTAATGCCCAAAAATGCAGTTTTGTGCATCAAGTGGGTTTTTTTTATTAAAAAACCGTTATGTTGCCAAATGGCTACACCATGCATTTAAGGATTAATAGAAATAAAAAAACAGAAAACATAAAAAATTGCCATAAAAGTATTAATATAGAAGATTTTGTTTAAAATCTATGAAAATATGTTGCAGAAAATTTCATTAAGATTGTATAAAAATATGGAGATTGATAAATATGTAAAAAGACATATTTTTTAATTCGCTCAATTTTTTTTCCAGTGCAGTTCTCTCTCTTGCTCACTAATACAATTGCAAATCAATGTTGCGCATCCCTGCCGTATTGTCTACTAACATTGAAGTTATTGAAGAGCATGTATTCTCTAAGTACAAATGTCCCATAGATTGAGAATTTTGTGCTGGTAGACGTACTTCATATTTGAGCTTAAGCGATATGTATTTGTCGGGTACTAAACCCTCTTTACCATTTGCCACCAATCGTTTGATACTTGTTTTCTTAAAATAATACAATCACCCTTAGTCAGCGACAATTCACGGCTTGATCGAGCGTTGAAATCAAATTGAGCCATGGCTTCAAGCACTTCACATTCAACTTCCGAGGGATAGGCATCTGACTCAGGATCTTCGGTGAGCACCTCCGATGGCGAATCCCAACATCCATATCAAGGGTATGTGGTGATATATACTTTTCATATTCCAAACCTCCAAGCTCCTTAGAAAACAGTTCCTCATAGTAGATTATCATATGCTTGATGAGTTCATTAACTTGATTTTGATATTGCAACTGATCTTTATCTTCGGGTGCTGGTATGAGAGTGGGCCCGAAACATATGGCTAAGTTGTATGCGTCCATCATATTTTCATCAGCATATTCGGATATATGATTAAGGAACGCAAAAAGATATCGTATGACTATGACCACTGAATTGGGTAGATTTTGCAGAAATTGTCGTATACCCTTAACCATGTCACCCTTTGTTTGCATTTCAGCTATGGATATAAAACTTTCAAAGTAAAACTTGGGAAATAGTGGCACTCTCAATTCTCTTAAATACAGCTTTAGGACACCAACCACGGAATTGATGTCGGATGCATCGGTGGTATCGGTTAAAGGATCTTTACCTCGTTCAAAGGCTTCTCTAAAGTTGTCTATTTTTACTTGTGATCCTGACACTCTAAAGATGCCTTGATGATGTAAACCATATAGATTTATAACACGTATTCAACTTCTTAGTATGAGGGGTATATCTTCACCGGAGCTTTCAAGATATTCCTCTAAAGAACCGCCAAATAATTTTCGTCTGCCCGATTGATTTTTTCTACCTATTCGTTTACGTTTACTGTTGATGGGATGTTCCAAGATCTCGGTGGTAAAGGCCTTATTATTGTCTGTCAACAACATCTCCCTTAAATACTTGGCTTTAGCGTCTAAATCCGCTATGCGCAATGTACCTCGTATATATTCTCGTATCTTATTGATATAAAAGTCTTCGACTTCTTCTTTTTCAGCCTTGAGTTTGGGATTAAAAGCCATTGTGGCACTGCCCTTTTGCAAAAGGCTCTTATTATGCCCCGTAAAAGCGGGGCTAACATCACAGTCCTTGCTGTTGAAAAGTTCTAACAACTTTACCTCAGCCATTTCTAATGTTTTCCAGATCTCTTCCGATTCTGTGCGTAACGAATTTAGTCGCTAGCCAATCAACTGCAGGCGATGTTCCATATCGATGTACAATTCTTTCTGGACACTCTGCTCTGCTGTTAGAACAGATCATTACTGAATTGGCCTTGAAATTCAAATCGCTTGGGTATCATAACATAAAAGCAGTCGAATATTGTTCCATAAATTTTCGTTTATCCTTTTGACAGTCGATTAGGTGAATGACATGAGCCAAATTGTCAGCTTGACATAAAATGGCTCTTGCTCGTCCCTGATCGGCTCTGACATGCATTACCAGACACCGTGATATCATGGAACTAAAACCTAAATCCATACAGTCAAGATCACTTAAATCATCTCTAAAATGCTTGTGAATTGTGGTATTCGACGATTCCAAGCAGAGCTGATATTCATTCTTAGCCTTTAGGGCTTTCATGCGTGCATCTGAGTAATTGGTACGTCGCTTTAGAACTTCTTTTTCAATCATACGATATTTTTTACTGCTACGCAGCTTCTCTTTCTGTATAGTCTTTTCTAGTTTCTGTTGTTGTTAATATAGTTTAACTTTCGCTGCTTTCCACTCGGCTTCGTACTTTTGGTAAGTTTTCATTGTGGCATACAGCTATTTCCTTAAAATCTCTTTATGTATATCATAGCCAATAGCTCGACATTTCTTATATATTCTCTGTACATCTTGAATGGTTGTCTGTAGCGATGATACTATATTAACAGAATATAACAACGACTGTGTCTGTTCTAGCAGGTGGGACCAACATGCAAATGAGAAAAATATATGCCATTGTTCACGTTTTTTTCTTTGTGTCGGACATGTAAGCTACGTACTAGTTTATCCAAATTTTTACTGTATTCTAATTCCAACTCTCCCCTTAGACGGAAAAGGTCGTGTAGCTCTTGTATAAGGGATAATTGTGATTCGACACGGACATCTAGGTGGTACCAACATGCAAATGCGGAAAATATATGCCATTGTTCACGTTTTTGTTTTTGTTTTTTGTGTCGGGCATGTAAGCTACGTACTAGTTTAGCCAAATTTTTACTTCTAATTCCAACTCTCCCCTTCGACGGAAGAGGTCTTGTAGCTCTTATATAAGGGATACTTGTAATTCGACACGGGCATCTAAGCATCTTAAATGTTCGTTTAATTGTTGTCCTACGTAATTTAAATAAATAAAGGATACAAACGGGTCGATTTGTGGGGAGGCAAAAAAATCGCCCATGGCTCAGAAAAAAGTGGGGGGCCCATGGGTGGATCGGCCCCCCACTAACTTTGGGGGGGGGCCGATCCACCATCAAATGCGACCTCTTTTTTGTTGTGGTTCTGGTGGTGGACTGAATGAGATTGAGGCATCCAGCCAATTCTTATTATTTTTTACAAAAATTTCATTCTTTCTATGACATTTTTGCCACCGAATCTCATAGCTAGAGCAAAAATTATGAAACCTTGTCATAAAATCTACCATATCCGAAGGGTCGACACGTTTTATTACTTCCCATCTCAAAAGTTTAAATTTATCCTGAAGTGATTTAGGTTCTGCACTCCTCATAAACTTATGCAACTCATGACGAGGAATGAAAATTGTTTTGGGACATGTTCCTAAAATTAATAAGATTTCTATTCGTTTAAAATTTGCAAAAAGTAATTCCTTTAACCCTGTACCGAATAATTTACACTTTCACAACACTTTAAATATGTAACATCACATCACAAAACATTGACAGCTAAAACAATAATTAAACGTGTCAGTACCGAATCAATAATACCCTACGGATGGATAGAAATTCTTAAAAATGTATTATCATTATATTAGTAGATTGATATCACCAGCTTAAAACAAAATTAAAACTTTACTCGTATGATGCATGTATATGACCAACAGTTATTATGTAGGACTCAAATAAATGACAATAATAAATAGGGATGGGAGCGTGACCTCCTTCAATTTTTCAAAATAGTGCACTTGTGCCATATACAATTTTCTAATAATTTAAAATTAACAAATGTTTAAGTAAAATTCATTGAAATATCATAAACACATGTAAAATAATTTAATTAGTTTTATTCATAGTAAATAAACCCAACATACGCAATCACGTGAGCATGCGTGAATTAAAGTTACTCACGCCCCCATCTCTAATTAACAACACATTTTTTTAGCTACAATAACAACTACTATAACGAAAATAATGACAAAACAAAGTAAAAACAACTTGATGTTTTGTTTTTTTTTTTTTTTTTTTCATATTTGTGGATTTTTAGCATCTTGAGTTATTTCACAAAAACAAGCATAACTCAAAAATCGCAAAAAATCGCAAAAAAATATTTTGGGGCTTATTAGTTGAGATCTGATATTATAACACTATATAGACGATTTTACGCAAGCTCACGAACAAAGTTGTTGAAACTCCATATATAAATCAAAAATAGCCCATTTTTGGGCTAATTTTATTTTATTAACATTTAATATTTTTAAAACATTTATTTAAACAAAAAAACATGTACTATATAGTAAACTACCTGAAGTTGACGGTTCCATTATAAAAATTTAACTTTTAGAAGTATTAATAGAAAAAATTATCAATTGAAATATCAAAATTTTCACTTTTTTTCAATATGCACAAAAAAAATAACAATTATTCAACTTTAAGTGCTCACTTCAACTAAAGCAAACAACTTAAAAGTATAATTTTTGCAATTAGTGATGCAGAATTTTATCCACTTTCACCCGGTACCAAACACGATCATGAATTTTAAAGTTCATATTTTGAATTAATCGCCACTTTTCATTCATTTGGCCCCAATGTGTATCGTATGGAATGCTTCGCGTGAATGGTAGTTCAAATACGTCATTTATGTCATTCATATTGATCATTTCCGTGTAACTTGTGCAATAAAAGTTTATATCTGGTTTTTTATAAGCTCTAAGTCCCGTTGGGTCGTCAACATCGGTTCGATAGCGTAGAATTATCTTGATAGCACAGTCGCGCTTTTCTTTGCTATCATCAAACAACATTGATAACAAGATATTTTCCGAATGCGCATAATATGAATTATCTGTAATTACTTTATTGACAATTTTGCGTAAACGAGGTTCTAGAAATCTTGACCAACTAATGAATTTGAAAAATAATCTACTACCGTACACGACAGAGCTGTAATACTTGATATTGAAGTACATTGGCACATAACATGTAATTATAAATTCAACCAGTATTCTTAAATTTGCATCTGGATTTTCCGTTGTCACATATAATCGTAATAGTCTAGCGGCCTTGGTGAGCCACCGAGAATGTACAATTTTCCCTGGTTTGATGTTTGCCAGATCCACTGAAACCACGCCGCTAGAAATTGCATGGGCCATGTCGTATAAGTACTTGGAATCGGTGGAAAATTCAATTTTTTCTGGAGCAGGGGGCATATTTTTCAACTCAATTTTCTGAAAGCCGTCCACCACCTGAAAATATATAAAAATAAAACAATTAAAAACGGTTGACAATTATAATAAATGAGTGATAGCAATAACTTACCGGAAGAGTTTCACAAGTTTCGATTTGACGGCTCAATTTTCCGGTTGCCGATCTTGGTCCAGTGCTGGTTGATTTATCCAAAGCTTCAAACAAATGCCGAAACGGAAGTTCGTTGAAGTGTAGAAGGCAAACGAACCAATGCAATGGTCTTTTTAACAGCAATTCGAATCGTCGTATAATTCCACCGTTTGGGCCAGTGTTTGTTGGCTCACCGTCAGTGCATATGCCAATTAATGCATCCAGTGATATATTTTTATCGTTGAAAAAATCATTTAATTTGGTTGTTTTGTATTCAGCGGTTTCATGTTCCAGTCTTACGTAACCAATCAATTCAGAATTCGGTTCTCTCAAAATAACAAGATGAGGTTCTTTTACCATTCTAGTATGATACTTCTCATCAATTGTATCTCTCGTTAAAGTATCATCTTTTCTGCCATCGAATGAAAATGCTAACAAATTGGTATCATCTAACCGTTTGCGAAGCACTTCTTGTCTGCATTTCTCTTTTTCTCGGCGAACTAGCAATTGAACGTGTCGTTCTGTTGCAGGTCGTAAAATAGGTTGTGTGGGTTTTTTAAGCCACCACAAGACACAGCTGCATGTCGTAAACTTACTTAAGCTAAATCGGTTACAGGTAGAATTGAGCATAAAATTATCATAAAGGATTTTCCAGAAGTAATAAAAGGCGCACTTGCTTAACAGAATTTGTGGTCAGATTAACGTTTAATTTACATGTAAGTACTTTATGGGCAGTTTTGACAACAAAATCGGTTACAGGTAGAATTGAGCATAAAATTATCATAAAGGATTTTCCAGAAGTAATAAAAGGCGCACTTGCTTAACAGAATTTGTAGTCAGATTAACGTTTAATTTACATGTAAGTACTTTATGGGCAATTTTGACAACAAAATCGGTTACAGGTAGAATTGAAATTACCATTTCATTCTTATTACCTCGTCTCCTAGACCATATATAACGCAACAGTTTTTGTGAATGCATTAAGTCGTTGTGAAGAACTCGAAGTGTGAAGTGCTAATTTGAGATAGAAAAATATTTTAAAAAAAAATCATTCCAAATCAAGAAGTTTACAATGAATCCACCATCCTCTACACCGCAAGATGAAGCAATAACAACATCAACAACTATCGAAAACCCAATGAGTCATATACCCAGGCATGATGTTACTGTTTTTGGTGTGTCTACTGATTTGACTGATCTTAATTTACCAACCCATCTGGATATCTTGAGATATTATTTTTACTTGAGCGAACAAAAAAAGTTGTCCTATAAAGCATTCACTATTCAAGTACAAGATAAGTTGATTGGAATTTGGGAAAAACTTGGTATGGAAATAATGCTGAAAAAAAGTGTATGTAATAAATTGAATAGATTGCTTGACAAATATCAAGAGCAAATCAAGAGAAGAAACAAACCCCAACAATTTACAGAGTATGTAAAATCTCTGGAAACAATTTTTTTCATTGGAACATGTAAATGCGATTTGAAGGCAGCTCCATGTGCATGCGGTTTGGTTCCCGAACGCCTCAAAGAGTTTATGCACGATCAACATAATCAGAGAAGTCTAACAATGGATGGATTTGCGATGGAAATTGAAGAGCAAGGAGCAACGTCTATGTCATCAATGCCAACATACCAAGATCCCGATGATTCAACATATGCCACCGGTTCAAGAAGATTTGGATATAAGCACAAGTTCACAATACACACAGAGATACGATTGTTTTAACTTTGCCTTGGTATGTGACAGATTTGGCGTGCCTGATAGAGTAGCATCAGCAATGGGAACAGCTCTTTTCCAAGATTTTAAAATGAAAGATATCCATGGCAAACCTCTCATCATGGATAAATCGAAAGTTCGCCGAGAAAAAGAGAAATGCAGACAAGAAGTGCTTCGCAAACGGTTAGATGATACCAATTTGTTAGCATTTTCATTCGATGGCAGAAAAGATGATACTTTAACGAGAGATACAATTGATGAGAAGTATCATACTAGAATGGTAAAAGAACCTCATCTTGTTATTTTGAGAGAACCGAATTCTGAATTGATTGGTTACGTAAGACTGGAACATGAAACCGCTGAATACAAAACAACCAAATTAAATGATTTTTTCAACGATAAAAATATATCACTGGATGCATTAATTGGCATATGCACTGACGGTGAGCCAACAAACACTGGCCCAAACGGTGGAATTATACGACGATTCGAATTGCTGTTAAAAAGACCATTGCATTGGTTCGTTTGCCTTCTACACTTCAACGAACTTCCGTTTCGGCATTTGTTTGAAGCTTTGGATAAATCAACCAGCACTGGACCAAGATCGGCAACCGGAAAATTGAGCCGTCAAATCGAAACTTGTGAAACTCTTCCGGTAAGTTATTGCTATCACTCATTTACTATAATTGTCAACCGTTTTTAATTGTTTTATTTTTATATATTTTCAGGTGGTGGACGGCTTTCAGAAAATTGAGTTGAAAAATATGCCCCCTGCTCCAGAAAAAATTGAATTTTCCACCGATTCCAAGTACTTATACGACATGGCCCATGCAATTTCTAGCGGCGTGGTTTCAGTGGATCTGGCAAACATCAAACCAGGGAAAATTGTACATTCTCGGTGGCTCACCAAGGCCGCTAGACTATTACGATTATATGTGACAACGGAAAATCCAGATGCAAATTTAAGAATACTGGTTGAATTTATAATTACATGTTATGTGCCAATGTACTTCAATATCAAGTATTACAGCTCTGTCGTGTACGGTAGTAGATTATTTTTCAAATTCATTAGTTGGTCAAGATTTCTAGAACCTCGTTTACGCAAAATTGTCAATAAAGTAATTACAGATAATTCATATGCGCATTCGGAAAATATCTTGTTATCAATGTTGTTTGATGATAGCAAAGAAAAGCGCGACTGTGCTATCAAGATAATTCTACGCTATCGAACCGATGTTGACGACCCAACGGGACTTAGAGCTTATAAAAAACCAGATATAAACTTTTATTGCACAAGTTACACGGAAATGATCAATACGAATGACATAAATGACGTATTTGAACCACCATTCACGCGAAGCATTCCATACGATACTTTGAAAGAATATTTAAATCAAGATGATCCACCGTTTAATGATCCAAAAATTCCATCACACATACAAGAAACAGAACGACACGTTCAATTGCTAGCTAGCGTTTCCAAACGAGTTATACCGGAAAATGTAGAGGCTGTTATGGCGACGACATTAGAGAGCCGTGCGAAATTGCCCAGACTTGAAAGCAAAAAAGACTTCAAACAGTAATTTTTTATTTTTTCTTTTCTATTACTAAGTTAAATTAATTTTTTCATTTACATATGTTCTGACTAAATAAATTTCTAAGGAGAAAAAATAAATAAAATAATAAAAATAAATAATATAAATAAAAAATAATAAAATAAAGTGCCAAAAATGGTGATTTTTTAAAATGTTTGTATGGGGAACCCCCCAGGGGAGTTCCAGGGGGTGTGCCACTGGCATGGGTGGATCGGCCCTCCAAAGTTAGTGGGGGTCGGTCATACATTTGGACTCGATTGGGGCACTTTAAATGGGTCAAAGTGTGATTTTTCAAAACTTGACCCTACGGGACAAAAGTCAACAGTTGGGGGTAGTAGAATTCGTTTTAGAGGTATGGTTCCTTCGGCAAAGTTTCTTATTTTGATCCCTAGAATACGATTTTCCCTGAGCCCCCCAACTGTTGACTTTTGTCCCGTAGGGTCAAGTTTTGAAAAATCCCACTTTGACCCATTTAGAGTGCCCCAATCGAGTCCAAATGTATGACCGACCACCACTAACTTTGGAGGGCCGATCCACCCATGCCAGTGGCACACCCCCTGGAACTCCCCTGGGGGGTTCCCCATACAAACATTTTAAAAAATCACCATTTTTGGCACTTTATTTTATTATTTTTTATTTATTTTATTTATTTTTATTATTTTATTTATTTTTTCTCTTTAGAAATTTATTTAGTCAGAACATATGTAAATGAAAAAATTAATTTAACTTAGTAATAGAAAAGAAAATAAAAAAATTACTGTTTGAAGTCTTTTTTGCTTTCAAGTCTGGGCAATTTCGCACGGCTCTCTAATGTCGTCACCATAACAGCCTCTACATTTTCCGGTATAACTCGTTTGGAAACGCTAGCTAGTGTGGTGGATGGTAGCAAAAGCTGACCCGAATTGAAAACACTTGTGCTGAGTTAGACGGTTAAACATGAACTGATTTATTTTATCCATTTTATGTTTCTATTCTTAAGAATAATTGTTATAAATATGATAGGGTGGTGCGTTTGCACTACACCTCCCTTTTATCGAGAAAAAAAATGCTGAATCAATCAGGTGATCAGGCTGTTTGATTCATCATTTTTTTTTCTTATTAATTATCTTATGTAATATCTTTTTAGAAATAAACTTATTTTAAATTACTTATTTGATATTTTTACAGTTTTCTAAGAAACATTTTTATAATAATAGTATACTTGTATACATATGTATATTTATGAAAAAATAAAGATTCAAATATTTATAAAATAATTATGGACATATTTCATTTAAACGAAAAATTTTTCTTTTGTTTACATATTATTCGAATAAGTCATGTAGCATTTGTACATTTAATTCTAATTCGCTAGTCTAATTCTGTCTTTGTGGACAGTTTTTTCTTTCTTGGATTCTTTATCATATATAGTGACATTAGGTTCTTCTATTTTCTTTACCATATATGGACCATCATAGATATTTTTAAATTTATCATATGGTTCCCTTTTTATATATATGTATGTAGTCATTGATTTTCAAATTACATGGTTTTGCAAAGTGATCGTAAAATATCTTATTTCTTTCTTTATGTTTCTGTATTAATTCCCTTGTCAAAATATGGGATTTTTGTAATCGATTTTTAACTTCTTTAACATAATTTTCTACGTTGTAGATGGGATCGATCTTTCCAAGTTTTACTTTAGTTGGCATACTGACTTCTCGGCCAAATACCAGTTCAAATGGTGTATATTTGTTGTCAAACACTGTACTTGAAGTCGAGTTATGAAAAAAAGTAAAATATCGTAAATATGTGTCCCAATCCGTAATATTGTCCTTTATATAAGCCCTTATGTACTCATTGAAAACTCTGTGATTCCTTTCCGCCGTTCCCACCGTCTGGTGATGATAAGCCGTGGAAAAATTTATACTAATGTCTAAGAGTCTACAAAGTTCAATAAAAATTTCGTTCCTAAATTCTGTACCCAAGTCAGATTTAATTGATGTCATTTTCCCATAAATCAAAATAAAATTTTCAAAAATTGCCTGTGCAACGGTTTTTGCACTTTTATCCGGTATAGCTATTGTTACGAGATATTTTGTGAAATCGCATATCAATGTTAAGGCATATTTATTTCCATGTTCCGAAGTTGGTAAGGGTCCAATTGTGTCGAGTACTATAATATCGAAAGGCTTAATCGGTGTGGGTGTCAACGTAAGGTCTTCCCTTGTTCCTTTTCTAACTTTATTTAGATTACATTGTTTACAATTTTTAATGAATAGAGCAATATCCCGCGTCATTTTTTTCCAATAGTATTTCGTCTTTAATTTCGCATATAGTCTTTTACGTCCGCAATGTCCACCTAAAATGGGATCATTGTGGTAAATTTTCAAAAGTTCATTCTTCTTCTTATCATCAAGGACTGTCTCAATTGGATTTACTAACATAATCTCCAATGTCTTTAAAATTCTATTCCCATGGGTTTTTAATTCGTTAATACTGTAGCTACTGAAAAATGAATCGTCCTTCGACCATTCTATCGTATAGATGTTGTTATTGTTGGCCACTTTCTGGAGCCTCAAAAGCATCTCATCGAAATTTAATGTTTCGTTAACAATTTCAACGTCTATAAGAAATTTGAATTTATACTTATTGTAAATTTTCAGAATTATATTAGTTATTTCCCCATCCTTGTAAAATATTTCTGATCTTATTTTCGAAATTCTCCTACTAAAATCATGCGAAAATTTGTCGTAAACCTGCAACTTAACAATATCATTGTTCCGAACGTGCTCTTCATCTATGGTATTGTGTTTAGACTTGGATCTAGTTGTCATTGCTAAAATCGATTTATTTTTTATCTCATCAATCGAAATACGTGACAAAGCATCTGCTCCTACGTTATCTTTACCTTTTATATATTCAATGGAAAAATTGTACTCTGCGAGCTTAAGCCGTATTTTTGTCAATTTAAATGAGGGATCTTTCATGTTAAATAAATAGACTAAAGGTCGATGGTCAGTTCTGACAATGAACTCTGTGCCGTAAACATAAGGACGAAATTGGTTAATTGCAAAATATATTGCTAAAAGTTCTTGCTCAATAACAGGTTTCTTTTGTTCCGATGAACTAAATGCTTTAGATGCAAAATATATCGGTAAATCATGACTATTGAAATTTTGACTTAAAATTGCGCCACAACCAGTTTTGGATGCGTCGACTGTAACTAAAAATTGTTTACTAAAGTCTGGGTATTGTAAGATTTTCGGCGACATAAGATCTGATCTTAATTTGTCAAAGGAATTTTGGCATTCCTCATCCCATACAAAATTTACTTTTTTTCGTGTAATATAATTTAACGGAGCTGCGATGGAAGCGAAATTAGGAATAAATCTTCTATAATAATTTGCGAAAGCTACAAAACGTTTGACCGAATCTTTATCCTTTGGAACTGAATATTTTTCTATAGCTGATAATTTTGTATTATCTGGTAACAATCCACCTGAAGTACATTTGTGACCAAGAAATGTTACTTCCGGTCTGAAGAAATTACATTTACAAGGGTTAATTTTCAAATTAAATTTTCTTAATATATCAAAAACGTTATTTAAGTTTGTCAGATGGTGTTGCTTACTACAACCGACTACAATTATATCATCGATATACAAAAAAGCTTTATTAGGTTCTAGACCTGAAAATGCTAGTGACATCATACGAGAAAAAGAGTTAGGTGCAACGTTTAGTCCAAAAGGTAATACTTTCCAACGGAATGTACCTTGGTCAGTACCAAAAGATGTCAGATCTCTCGATTCTTCGTGAAGAGGTATTTGGTGAAAACCTGAAAACAAATCAATAATTGAAAAATATTTAGCTCGTCCCAGATTGTCGAGTATATCGTCAATCCTTGGCAAAGGAAACTTATCTGCGATTAGCTTTTTATTAATGGCTCTAAAATCGACACACATACGATATGATTTCATATTATTTGAATCTTTCTTTGGTACTATAATCAATGGACTGTTATACTCCGAAGTACTCGGTTCTATTAAGTTATTTTCTATATAATTCTGAACTTGTTGTTTTATCTCACTCCTCGATGTATACGGTAGGCGATAGTTTTTCACATAAACTGGTTCCTTATCTCTAAGTCTTAATTTCTGTTCATAAAAATTATTCACGGTCATTTTATCGCTTTCTAGGGTAAAAATATCTGCATATTCTAAGCATAACGACATTAGATATTCCTTGATATACTCAGGCATTTTGTCTTTCAAAATATTTGTTAGGGTTTTAATACGTTCCCTGCAAGAAGTTGTTTTGTTAATGGTTATATGTTAATACACGTTGAAATTTGAAAGTTTTTCAGTTTTGATATTATAGTTGTGTACCAACTTAGTTTCATTAGTCGTATTCAAAATGCGTAATACTGGATTTTTTGAATCCACGATGCATTTACCTATCAGCACACCTTCACAGATTTCCTGGCAATCAATGAAAACCGGTTCATTTATGTTCCCTAAATTAACTTCCCTAAAAACTTCACATCTCGCTGGTATAAAAAAAGAGTTTTCGCTAAATCCATGAAAAATTGGAGTTACTACCTTTTCCCCATACACTTTAAATGAAACTGTCATAGTATTATAGTCTATTTGACATTTATTAGCTTTTAAGAAATCCTTGCCTAAAATTCCATCAGATGGTGGACAACATGGAAAATTTGTCGTATCGCATGGTTAGAAAAAAATAATGTGGTACTAATTGCGCCTAATGTATTAGTAGTGCTTGGTGTTATACCAGTAATGCCGATGGTATGTTGCTTGTTCACTTGTAAAATATCGTTTATACTTGAAATTTTGATAACTGAAATATCAGCCTGGGAATCAACTAAAAATGATGTAACATTGCCAGATGCTGAGCAGTGTATTTTTATAAAGTCTGAGTAATTCAAATTTAAACTGTATACGGATCTAAGAATAATTTCGTTTTCTGGGTTTAATGTTCTTCCTCTTCTCCCCTCAGCATGATTTGCTGAGGGGCTTCCGAGTTTAAAGCTCTAACGGAAGCATCCTGACGACGAAAATTGTTCCGTGTGTTTCGAACATCATTATATCTATTTGTGTTATTACCATGATTCGGATAAGTATTTCCTTGAGATCTGTTAGAATTATCTCCACGGTAATTATTATAATGTGATCTGCCTCTATACGAATTGCGATTACCTCCTCTAGAGAAATGAGAATCATTGTGATTACTGCCCCTAGTGAAATGAAAATCATTACCTCTCCGATTAAAATTTGACCTATTACCACTATGACGCATACTAAGAATTTGACTTTCCTTTTGATCTTTAGACTCCTCAATAATTAGTTTTGCTACTACATCCTTTGGTTCATGAAAAACACTTGACGCCAAAATCGCTTTTACCATACCCGATTTGGTATTATTTCTACAAACGTTTACTGTGGACTCTATAATCATTTCCATAGCCTTTTCCTTGGTCATACCTTTAATCACAAGTGATCGCCGTAAAGCATCAGCCAAATCCTCAACATCTTTTGCAAAAACAGTGTAATTATTATCTTTGATATATAAACCTGCTATACGTCCCGCGACAACTTTAGAGCTGTCTGGTTTTATCCCAGCTTTGAGTAAATCCTTAATTTGATCTATACTAGTTATGATTTCCGGCAACACTTCTCTGGCCTTACCATCTAATTTGGACTTTAGAAAAGATATCAGACAAGTATTTAGGTTTGGAGCTGTGATTTCCTGAATCAAATTAATTTTATCTAGAAAGGAGTTAAGGTTTAAAGGGTTCCCGTCATAATTTTCACGAATGATGTTAGAACACATCGTAATAAATTTAGTTTTTTCTTCTATTGAAGCCATTGTCGAAATGTGTATATTGTCAGTATCTATGTTTTTAAAATCGAAGTTACGTCCTTTCCCTATACTAATTTCGGAATCTGAATCACTTACACTCGCTTCTGTTTCGGACTCTGTCAAAATGTCACTCTGTATCTCTTCAAACAAATCTACACCAAATGGAATTTTTATCTTACAATTCAATTTGCAAAAACATTTGTATAACAATTCTCTGCAATGTATTATTTTGCTACAAATTTCTTTTTGTGAATTTTCCGATATTCGACTAATATAAGGCTTTGAATATTGTAAAATACAATTATACGATGCAATAAGTAAATTTATATACTCTTTAACTTTACCTTCTTTACTTGAAATTGGGCGGTTTTGTAAAATGCTTTTTTTAACTTTGTAAAAGTTTGCTATTAATTCTTTAAAAGTACTAATTTGAAATTCAGTTTCTGACATTTACTAATTTTATTTTGTTTACTGATCCAACTAAAGTTAATAGAGTATATATGTGTTTACTTTTTAGTGTTATTGTTTCAAAATTTTGTTTTTGTTGTTAATTTTCATATATATTTTTTATTCAACGTTGGTATTTTACAAAAAAAATTAGTTTAGAATATAAGTATGTATATTGCATATAATTAGTATAGTAGCATTATGTAGGCATATTTTATATTTATATTTGTTTAAAAAAAATTTTTAATTCCGTGTGAATTTACAAATCCACTCTAATTAAAAAGTTTCGGTACTCAGAACAGGGGTGTATATTACAAGAAGAAACTAGTATTTGTAAAGTTTTTGGTTTTTGTTTCTAACTTTTTATTTGAAACATATGCGGTGTTGTTTTTTTTTTTTTTTTTGGATTTGAGTGGGTATGTATATATGTTACATTAAATGTTGCAAACATTTCATATTTATAAACAATGTAAAAAAATATATATACACGATATAAAATAATATAATATATATTATTTATATAATATTTTAAAAGGGAAATAAATTTTTAAAAATATTTTATTATTTATATCAATTTACTCTTTTTTATATATTATTTACGATAACGTGCCAAATGATTGTCTTTGCTGTTGATTATGTACATACAAACTTATTTATACTGCTGTTGACGATGATGTTGTTTCTGTTGACGATGATGTTGTTTCTGCTTATTTTCGTTTGTAGTTTGTTGCTCTTTTTATTTATCCTCTCTAAACATATGCTAGACTTTGTTGTTATCTATATATATAATTTTTTGTTGTTGTCTTCTTTTGGTACTTGTTGTCTTCTTTTGGTTTTTTATTTTCTCACTTAACGTTGATTTTTATTTTACATATGTATTTCTGATTCACTTTTTAGCTTCTTTTAATGTTTTTAAACGGTTGTTTTACTTGCAATTTAAATTTAAATTAAATTTTTTTTAATGTTATTGTGTAATATACACTTAGGTTAAGAAATTTTACTTTCAATTTGCTAAATTTCACATGTTTCTTGTTACAAGCAATTGATATTTTGCTTGCCACTTTAAACTGTTCACTTTTGTTTTTTCCATTAGATTTTATAAAACTTGAAATGATGTTGATGTTTTGAAATGTTATTGTTTTGTTTTTTTTGCATTAAAAATAAAAATCTTAGTGTTCTTTATAATGTTGTTCACCACTTTGCACTTTTAAATCTTATGCCTTAGTTATTCTTTTGCGCTGTCTTTTCTTTTTCTTGCAGTTTCATTATTACGTTCATTTATTTGTTATTTCTTTTGTTTGCTTCAGTTAAATAATATGTCTTAGTTATTCTTTTGCACTGTCTTTTCTTTTTCTTGCAATTTCATTATTACGTTCATTTATTTGTTATTTCTTTTTTTTTTGCTTCAGTTAAATAACGGACCAACTATAACTGTTTTATGTCATGATTTTTTCCACATTTTTCCTAATACAGACGATGATTTTATGTCCCATAATTATCAAATTTTTTATATCAATTTATAAAACCACCAATCCAGCCCTCATTGTTTGCAGTTGTTGCCATTTTCATCTCCCAGTCAAACTGGCAGGATCGTCATGTGGTGGATGGTAGCAAAAGCTGACCCGAATTGAAAACACTTGTGCTGAGTTAGACGGTTAAACATGAACTGATTTATTTTATCCATTTTATGTTTCTATTCTTAAGAATAATTGTTATAAATATGATAGGGTGGTGCGTTTGCACTACACTAGCAATTGAACGTGTCGTTCTGTTGCAGGTCGTAAAATAGGTTGTGTGGTTCTTTTAAGCCACCACAAGATACAGCTGCATGTCGTAAACTTACTTAAGCTAAATCGGTTACAGGTAGAATTGAGCATAAAATTATCATAAAGGATTTTCCAGAAGTAATAAAAGGCGCACTTGCTTAACAGAATTTGTGGTCAGATTAACGTTTAATTTACATGTAAGTACTTTATGGGCAGTTTTGACAACAAAATCGGTTACAGGTAGAATTGAGCATAAAATTATCATAAAGGATTTTCCAGAAGTAATAAAAGGCGCACTTGCTTAACAGAATTTGTAGTCAGATTAACGTTTAATTTACATGTAAGTACTTTATGGGCAGTTTTGACAAAATCGGTTACAGGTAGAATTGAAATTACCATTTCATTCTTATTACCTCGTCTCCTAGACCATATATAACGCAACAGTTTTTGTGAATGCATTAAGTCGTTGTGAAGAACTCGAAGTGTGAAGTGCTAATTTGAGATAAAAAAATATTTAAAAAAAAATCATTCCAAATCAAGAAGTTTACAATGAATCCACCATCCTCTACACCGCAAGATGAAGCAATAACAACATCAACAACTATCGAAAACCCAATGAGTCATATACCCAGGCATGATGTTACTGTTTTTGGTGTGTCTACTGATTTGACTGATCTTAATTTACCAACCCATCTGGATATCTTGAGATATTATTTTTACTTGAGCGAACAAAAAAAGTTGTCCTATAAAGCATTCACTATTCAAGTACAAGATAAGTTGATTGGAATTTGGGAAAAACTTGGTATGGAAATAATGCTGAAAAAAAGTGTATGTAATAAATTGAATAGATTGCTTGACAAATATCAAGAGCAAATCAAGAGAAGAAACAAACCCCAACAATTTACAGAGTATGTAAAATCTCTGGAAACAATTTTTTTCATTGGAACATGTAAATGCGATTTGAAGGCAGCTCCATGTGCATGCGGTTTGGTTCCCGAACGCCTCAAAGAGTTTATGCACGATCAACATTATTTTTTTTTTTTTAAACTCCAATTTATTTTGCAATCTATCTATAAAGATATTTAGCATTTTTTCTTAAAGTGGGTACATAAGTAATTAAACTAAAACTAAAAAACATGCAGAGGAAGCAACCACTGTTGCACCTCTATATAAGTATTATTTATTATTTTAATTTAAAAATTTTTTAAATTATCTTGTCACAATTAGCTGTGTTAGCGGAAATCTTCTAAGTCTTCTTTGGGTAGAAGATATCTGCAGCAGATCTGCAGCTAAAGCATTAGGATGCAGTGATAGGCGGTATGAATAACGTTCGTTGATTAAGTTGATCTCTTCCTGCACTGTTGGAATGCAGAAGTCGTTATGCAGTATATTATTTGATACATAATTTGGCGCGTTTGCGATCGTGCGTAGTGCTTTCGACTGAAAACGTTGTATAATACTGATGTTGGTTTTTGCGGCTGATCCCCAAATTTGTATACCATATGTCCATATGGGTTTAATAATGGTTTTATATATGAGTAACTTGTTGTCTATCGAAAGTTTTGAATTTTTTCCTATGAGCCAATACAAGGACGTGAGTTTTATACCCAGTTGTTTACGTTTGGTGAAAATATGTTTTTGCCATGTAAGACGCCTATCTAGGTGGATTCCTAAATATTTTGTGTTGTCGGATTGGGGAAGAGTATCAGCACCCAACATTACACTAGGGCAATTGTTTTTTCTTAATGTGAAAGTTACCTGTACTGATTTACTAGCGTTGGCTTTCATTCTCCACGTTTCAAGCCACTCTTGAATTTTACTGAGATGTACTTGAAGGTTTATTGATGCAGTTATATGATTTTGATGGGAAGACAGAATCACAGTGTCATCAGCAAAAGTTGCGATGGAGGTGAGGTCGTTTGTGGGTAGATCAGCAGTAAATAATGTATAAAGGATAGGTCCTAATACACTGCCTTGTGGTACTCCCGATTGAATTTTATACGGCTTAGTATGCTCATCTTTGAATTTGGCCAAAAAGTATCTATCTTCCAAATATGACTTCAGTAGTTCGAAGTAAGGATATGGCAATTGTTTTTTTAACTTGTATAAGAGCCCTGCGTGCCACACTTTATCAAAAGCTTGCGTGATGTCTAAAAATACAGCTGAACAATATAGTTTCTTTTCAAACGCTGTTCTTATTAACCTAACCACTCTTGTTCAACAGTGGAATGTTGTTCTCTAAAGCCGAATTGATGGCTTGGAATGAGTTCCCTTTCTTGAAGATTAGGTTTTAATCTGTACAGTAGCAGTTTTTCAAAAATTTTACTTAAAACTGGCAAAAGACTTATTGGTCTGTACGATGCTACATCTTCAGGCGGTTTGCCAGGTTTTGGAATTAATATTATTTGGGCCACTTTAAGTTGGACAGGGAAATACCCATGTTTTAACATAGCATTAAATATATGAGTTAGATACTTTAGTCCAACTAAAGGCAATTCTTTTAAAATTTTAATTGAAATTAGGTCATAACCAGGAGATTTTTTTCCTATTAGATTGTTCCTTTATTAGTTTTTCTAGTTCTTTATAAGTGACAGGCTTAATTGGAAAATCCATTTGACCGGGAGATTCTAGGAATTCATATATTTTTGTATCATCAATTCGCGCTGAGGGACTGTATTGTTGAAAAACTTCTGACAAGTGAGTAGCAAATAATTCTGCTTTTTCTTTATCCGTTCTTGCCCATAGTCCATTTGATTTCTTTAATGGAGGTATTCTAGCCGTAGCTCTATCAAAGTTTTTAGCTGCTTTCCATAGAGAGTACTTTGTGGCATCTGTCGGTGTAAGATTTGCTACATAGTTCTCAAACTCATTATTCTTTTGTAAATTTAGAGCATGCTTTAGCTCTTTGCAAGCTTTATTTAGTTTTCTTTTATCATTTGGATGTTTTGTATTTTGCCAAATTTTCCTTAATTGCCGTTTATCGGAGATCATTTTTTTAATATCTCTACTAATAGAAACGCGGTTTTTGAAATTTGAAGTATTTGTTTTAGGAGTAGAATGCCATGCCGACTGTTGTATTGTTGTTGTAAAAGTATGAAGTGCGTCTTCTATTTCATGCGGGCTTTTAAGGGAAACGTGCAATTGTAAGCTAATTTCACAACATTGCTTAAATATACTCCAATTTGTGTTTTTAGAGTATAGAGAAGGCGGTGGCTGATTTTCAGCTATTTCCGATTTTAACGTTACTAAAATAGGTGAATGGTCTGAAGACAAATCAAAACATGATTTAATATTGAAATATTTTTTGTTTATGTTCTTTAGAACACAAAAGTCGACCAGATCAGGAGTTTTGTTTATGTCGGATGGCCAATAAGTTGGTTCTCCAGTTGATAGATGTTGAAGATTTTTAGTTTTAATTACATCGAGTAATACTTTTCCCCTAGGATTACGTAGTCTAGAACCCCATTGCTGGTTTTTTGCGTTAAAATCACCACCAACCAAAAATGTGGGACCAAGACTAGAGAAGTAGTGTTCAAACTGTTCATTTATTATTGTGCATGACGGAGGGCAGTATATGGAGGCTATAGTGATTGGACCATGTTTACCCAGAATTCGAATTGCAGTCGATTGTATAAATATTTTACTGTAATCGTTTAGTAGTTCATGTTTTATATTATTTTTGATTATAATTGCAGTTCCACCTCTTGCGGTACCTGCGGGATGATTTGTAGCATAAATTGTGTACCCTTGAATTCTAGTAAAGCTTTTATTGGTGAAATGTGTTTCCGATATTAGCATAATGTCAATATCGTTTGTGCAAATAAAGGCTTTTAACTCTAATATATGGTGCATTAAACCATTTGCATTCCATACTGCTAGGTTAAAGAATTTATTCATTTGATGTTTTATTAATAAAGACTGTTAATAGATTGAGTATTGTACTCATTTGTTGCATAAGGGTTTTCATCATTGACTTGAGCTCACACATATCGCTATTTTCAGGCGGCGTCTGAGTATTTTGGGTTACGGGGGGCATATTTTTTATCACATTAGCGTATGTTTGATGGGTTGAGTTGGGTTGGTTCTGCTGTTTTTGCGCTGTTGGTAATGTTACAGTTTGATTTTGTTGATTCTGAACTGTTAATTCTGGAAGTTCTTTATTTTGAAGTCTGGGATATAATTTATCTTGCAGATCTTTATAAACTTGGCAACCTTTATAGTTAGCTGGGTGATTTTTTTCACATAAAACACATTTAACATCATCTGATTTGGACTTTCTTTGGCAGTCTTTGGTGTGATGATTTCCAGTGCATTTTACACAACGAGAGGAATGGTTGCAGAATTTTTTTGTGTGACCATATCTTTGACAGTTAGTGCATTGTGGTATTACACGTTTTGGCTTTGGAGGTTCAAAAACTATTTTTGTATGGAGCATTGAATTAATTTCATAAACTTCTTTATTGTTCTGGCTTGGTTTGAGATTAACCCAAAATAGCGAAAGTGGTTTTTTAGTATTCCTGTCAATGATATTGCTTATATTTACCACTTCATGACCTTTTAATACCAGTTGTTGCTTTATTTCATCTACAGATGTTGAATAATGCATTCCTCTAAGAACTACGTTGAAATTTCTTTCTTTTTTGATTTTGTACGTGTGAAATTCTGTGTTTTTTTCTAATAAAGCTTTCGTGATCACGGAGTACGATGATTCATCAACTGGTTGAATCTTTACTTCCTCTCGTTTTAAGACTTTCATTTCATATTCATTTTGTGCTATTTGGTTTAAAAGTTCATTTAGTGGCTGTATGTTTTCTACTTTATAGATGTATATGGGTGGTGGCTTTTGTGGTTTTTTTTTCGGTTTGGTCCTGATTTTCATTTGATATTTCGTCTCCAAGAATTGCAAACTTGTTTTGATTATTGATATATTTATCATGAGATTGTAGCCAATAATCTTCTATTTTTGATTGCTTGGATTTATTTGGATTTAAAGGATCTGGACTTGATCTATGCCGTTTAGCACTTTCGTTGTTTCCCTTTCCCGGAAGGTTTTTATTTGTTCTTTCCGTGTAGTTTTCTATTTTTTTCAGTTGGCTATCGATTTCTGCAGTTATTTGATTGGCAGCATTTACTGGGGGAAAAGACTGTATTGATGGTGTTGGTAGTATTCCCGGAGTTGGCAGTATTGATGGTGTAGTTGCTGTAGCAAACGTAATCGTTGTTGTTGGGGTAAATGAACTGAATGAGGTTGAAATCGTTGTTGCTGTAGCTGTTGTACTCGAGGTAGTTATTAATCTTGTTTCAAAAGTACCATCAGTTGTTATCGGTGATGTTCCACCACCAGGAGGTGGGGTTCTACCTAAACCCATCTGGCAACTCTGTTAATTACGATATAGGTTGGCAACGCGTTTACCAGTGTTAGAATAAAACAGCTGGTAGTGTTGTTTATTAGTATATATATTGCTGTCTATGTTTTCCACTAGTTGAGTGAGATTAATCTTTTAATTTATTAAAAAAAAAATAACCAGTATTTTCACCTAAGAAGTGGCAAATTAGTTTTTAATTTGTAATATTTTACAAAAACCCTCGATAACGGCAAAAAACTAACACCGACACCGAGTTTGCAAAAAAAAAGTGTATTATGCTGGAGGTACCAGCCTGTGGCAAATTGATTTTTATACAATTTAAACGTTTGTTTATCTAAGAGCCGACTTAAAGACGTTCGCACGAGCCGACTTATAGACAGGAATGTGTGTACGATCAACATAATCAGAGAAGTCTAACAATGGATGGATTTGCGATGGAAATTGAAGAGCAAGGAGCAACGTCTATGTCATCAATGCCAACATACCAAGATCCCGATGATTCAACATACGCACCGCCACCGGTTCAAGAAGATTTGGATATAAGCACAAGTTCACAATACACACAGAGATACGATTGTTTTAACTTTGCCTTGGTATGTGACAGATTTGGCGTGCCTGATAGAGTAGCATCAGCAATGGGAACAGCTCTTTTCCAAGATTTTAAAATGAAAGATATCCATGGCAAACCTCTCATCATGGATAAATCGAAAGTTCGCCGAGAAAAAGAGAAATGCAGACAAGAAGTGCTTCGCAAACGGTTAGATGATACCAATTTGTTAGCATTTTCATTCGATGGCAGAAAAGATGATACTTTAACGAGAGATACAATTGATGAGAAGTATCATACTAGAATGGTAAAAGAACCTCATCTTGTTATTTTGAGAGAACCGAATTCTGAATTGATTGGTTACGTAAGACTGGAACATGAAACCGCTGAATACAAAACAACCAAATTAAATGATTTTTTCAACGATAAAAATATATCACTGGATGCATTAATTGGCATATGCACTGACGGTGAGTCAACAAACACTGGCCCAAACGGTGGAATTATACGACGATTCGAATTGCTGTTAAAAAGACCATTGCATTGGTTCGTTTGCCTTCTACACTTCAACGAACTTCCGTTTCGGCATTTGTTTGAAGCTTTGGATAAATCAACCAGCACTGGACCAAGATCGGCAACCGGAAAATTGAGCCGTCAAATCGAAACTTGTGAAACTCTTCCGGTAAGTTATTGCTATCACTCATTTATTATAATTGTCAACCGTTTTTAATTGTTTTATTTTTATATATTTTCAGGTGGTGGACGGCTTTCAGAAAATTGAGTTGAAAAATATGCCCCCTGCTCCAGAAAAAATTGAATTTTCCACCGATTCCAAGTACTTATACGACATGGCCCATGCAATTTCTAGCGGCGTGGTTTCAGTGGATCTGGCAAACATCAAACCAGGGAAAATTGTACATTCTCGGTGGCTCACCAAGGCCGCTAGACTATTACGATTATATGTGACAACGGAAAATCCAGATGCAAATTTAAGAATACTGGTTGAATTTATAATTACATGTTATGTGCCAATGTACTTCAATATCAAGTATTACAGCTCTGTCGTGTACGGTAGTAGATTATTTTTCAAATTCATTAGTTGGTCAAGATTTCTAGAACCTCGTTTACGCAAAATTGTCAATAAAGTAATTACAGATAATTCATATTATGCGCATTCGGAAAATATCTTGTTATCAATGTTGTTTGATGATAGCAAAGAAAAGCGCGACTGTGTTATCAAGATAATTCTACGCTATCGAACCGATGTTGACGACCCAACGGGACTTAGAGCTTATAAAAAACCAGATATAAACTTTTATTGCACAAGTTACACGGAAATGATCAATATGAATGACATAAATGACGTATTTGAACCACCATTCACGCGAAGCATTCCATACGATACTTTGAAAGAATATTTAAATCAAGATGATCCACCGTTTAATGATCCAAAAATTCCATCACACATACAAGAAACAGAACGACACGTTCAATTGCTAGCTAGCGTTTCCAAACGAGTTATACCGGAAAATGTAGAGGCTGTTATGGCGACGACATTAGAGAGCCGTGCGAAATTGCCCAGACTTGAAAGCAAAAAAGACTTCAAACAGTAATTTTTTATTTTTTCTTTTCTATTACTAAGTTAAATTAATTTTTTTATTTTAATATGTTCTGACTAAATAAATTTCTAAGGAGAAAAAATAAATAAAATAATAAAAATAAATAAAAAATAATAAAATAAAGTGCCAAAAATGGTGATTTTTTAAAATGTTTGTATGGGGAACCCCCCAGGGGAGTTCCAGGGGGTGTGCCACTGGCATGGGTGGATCGGCCCTCCAAAGTTAGTGGCGGTCGGTCATACATTTGGACTCGATTGGGGCACTCTAAATGGCTCAAAGTGTGATTTTTCAAAACTTGACCCTACGGGACAAAAGTCAACAGTTGGGGGGTAGTAGAATTCGTTTTAGAGGTATGGTTCCTTCGGAAAAGTTTCTTATTTTGATCCTTAGAATACGATTTTCCCTCCCCTCAAATCGACCCGGCCTAATATATATATATATATATATATATATATATATATATATATATATATATATATATATATATATATATATATATATATATTAGGGCGGGTCGAATTCTCTAAAACGAATTCTACTACCCCCCAACTGTTGACTTTTGTCCCGTAGGGTCAAGTTTTGAAAAATCACACTTTGACCCATTTAGAGTGCCCCAATCGAGTCCAAATGTATGACCGACCCCCACTAACTTTGGAGGGCCGATCCACCCATGCCAGTGGCACACCCTCTGGAACTCCCCTGGGGGGTTCCCCATACAAACATTTTAAAAAATCACCATTTTTGGCACTTTATTTTATTATTTTTTATTTAATTATTTTTCAAATTCATTAGTTGGTCAAGATTTCTAGAACCTCGTTTACGCAAAATTGTCAATAAAGTAATTACAGATAATTCATATTATGCGCATTCGGAAAATATCTTGTTATCAATGTTGTTTGATGATAGCAAAGAAAAGCGCGACTGTGCTATCAAGATAATTCTACGCTATCGAACCGATGTTGACGACCCAACGGGAATTAGAGCTTATAAAAAACCAGATATAAACTTTTATTGCACAAGTTACACGGAAATGATCAATATGAATGACATAAATGACGTATTTGAACCACCATTCACGCGAAGCATTCCATACGATACTTTGAAAGAATATTTAAATCAAGATGATCCACCGTTTAATGATCCAAAAATTCCATCACACATACAAGAAACAGAACGACACGTTCAATTGCTAGCTAGCGTTTCCAAACGAGTTATACCGGAAAATGTAGAGGCTGTTATGGTGACGACATTAGAGAGCCGTGCGAAATTGCCCAGACTTGAAAGCAAAAAAGACTTCAAACAGTAATTTTTTATTTTTTCTTTTCTATTACTAAGTTAAATTAATTTTTTCATTTACATATGTTCTGACTAAATAAATTTCTAAGGAGAAAAAATAAATAAAATAATAAAAATAAATAAAAAATAATAAAATAAAGTGCCAAAAATGGTGATTTTTTAAAATGTTTGTATGGGGAACCCCCCAGGGGAGTTCCAGGGGGTGTGCCACTGGCATGGGTGGATCGGCCCTCCAAAGTTAGTGGCGGTCGGTCATACATTTGGACTCGATTGGGGCACTCTAAATGGGTCAAAGTGTGATTTTTCAAAACTTGACCCTACGGGACAAAAGTCAACAGTTGGGGGGTAGTAGAATTCGTTTTAGAGGTATGGTTCCTTCGGAAAAGTTTCTTATTTTGATCCTTAGAATTCGATTTTCCCTCCCCTCAAATCGACCCGGCCTAATATATATATATATATATATATATATATATATATATATATATTAGGGCGGGTCGAATTCTCTAAAACGAATTCTACTACCCCCCAACTGTTGACTTTTGTCCCGTAGGGTCAAGTTTTGAAAAATCACACTTTGACCCATTTAGAGTGCCCCAATCGAGTCCAAATGTATGACCGACCCCCACTAACTTTGGAGGGCCGATCCACCCATGCCAGTGGCACACCCCCTGGAACTCCCCTGGGGGGTTCCCCATACAAACATTTTAAAAAATCACCATTTTTGGCACTTTATTTTATTATTTTTTATTTGATTATTTTTCAAATTCATTAGTTGGTCAAGATTTCTAGAACCTCGTTTACGCAAAATTGTCAATAAAGTAATTACAGATAATTCATATTATGCGCATTCGGAAAATATCTTGTTATCAATGTTGTTTGATGATAGCAAAGAAAAGCGCGACTGTGCTATCAAGATAATTCTACGCTATCGAACCGATGTTGACGACCCAACGGGACTTAGAGCTTATAAAAAACCAGATATAAACTTTTATTGCACAAGTTACACGGAAATGATCAATATGAATGACATAAATGACGTATTTGAACCACCATTCACGCGAAGCATTCCATACGATACTTTGAAAGAATATTTAAATCAAGATGATCCACCGTTTAATGATCCAAAAATTCCATCACACATACAAGAAACAGAACGACACGTTCAATTGCTAGCTAGCGTTTCCAAACGAGTTATACCGGAAAATGTAGAGGCTGTTATGGTGACGACATTAGAGAGCCGTGCGAAATTGCCCAGACTTGAAAGCAAAAAAGACTTCAAACAGTAATTTTTTATTTTTTCTTTTCTATTACTAAGTTAAATTAATTTTTTCATTTACATATGTTCTGACTAAATAAATTTCTAAGGAGAAAAAATAAATAAAATAATAAAAATAAATAAAATAAATAAAAAATAATAAAATAAAGTGCCAAAAATGGTGATTTTTTAAAATGTTTGTATGGGGAACCCCCCAGGGGAGTTCCAGGGGGTGTGCCACTGGCATGGGTGGATCGGCCCTCCAAAGTTAGTGGGGGTCGGTCATAAATTTGGACTCGATTGGGGCACTCTAAATGGGTCAAAGTGTGATTTTTCAAAACTTGACCCTACGGGACAAAAGTCAACAGTTGGGGGGTAGTAAAATTCGTTTTAGAGGTATGGTTCCTTCGGCAAAGTTTCTTATTTTGATCCCTAGAATACGATTTTCCCTGAGCCATGGGCGATTTTTTTGCCTCCCCACAAATCGACCCGGCCTAATATATATATATATATATTATTAAAAAGAAAAACCTTGCGGGTGGATCCTATTCGTTTCATGGGACTTTTTAAATTTTGTTCGTTTTCATTCATTTTTACTGGTTATTTTTTCTTTCTTCTTGTTGCTAATAAATCTGCTTAATCTAACAAAAACATAAAATTTGAAAAATACAACTGAAATAAAGGAATAGCAGTTGAAATTTAAATGAAATTATTTGAAGTAATAAAATTCAAAACACATCAATTGAAAATACGAAAATATTATCATTTTTTTTAATGCTGAGTTTTTTTTGGAGGTATTTGGAACTGAAATACTGATGTTGAAATGTTGTATATGTATATTCCTTTATTTGAACAAAGACCATCATTAAAAAAAAATTTCCTAGGTACGAATATTTGGTATTTATTGGTATTTAAACTTGATAATGTCTAATAAAATTTGTTTTCGGTTTAACTAAACCCAAAAAATTCGGCCTAAATAATATTTTTTTATATTATATATTATAAATTCTTTTCGTTTATTTAAAATAGTAGAGTTAAAAATATTATATATTATATTATTAAATTCTAAATCGCATTTTTTCATTTTAAATATTTTTTATTTAAATTATTTTTAAAACAAACGATGTTTTTAATTTAAATAAAGCTTTCAAAATTTTAATATACTAGCTAAAACTTCTGTAAAAGAATAAGAAAAAAATCCCGGGATATCCCGCACAAAATTCCCGGGATTGCGGGATTGAAAAAAGGGCGGGATTCCCGGGAATTCCCGGGACATAAAACCTAAACGTCATCTTTTGGTATAACTCCTCCTAAGTCCTCAATGGACAATTTCACTTAGTCCAGTTTTACTGGCTATTAGTGCAAGCTTCAAAGAAGATCTCAAATCTTCAGTACCCAAGTAAAAAATTTTGATATAGTCATATATTTTCATATACAATTTTATATTATTATATATTGGAACATATATACTAAGATATACTTATAAAAAATTTTACGAAATTATATCCTAAATATATAACTATATCTTGTTATATCTTGCACAATATATAGCGCAACATATTGCAATATCCAATTATATATAGACCTGTATATATTTACATATGCCTCATATAATTGTGTATAATTGTATCGAATTATATACCATTACATCCAGTTGGATATGATTATATTATATTTGATACATTTGGATGAGGACAAAATCCGGATAAAATTGTATCAAACCATATCTTATTCCATCAAATTAGATCTAATTGTGTCAAATTAGATCTAATATGACCATAATACGATCTAATTTGATACAATTATATGTTCTCATTTTTCGGATGTAATTATATATAAGTAATATCAAAACTCATATAATTTTTTTTAGTAGGGTAGCTGAAATGGTTTATGGAGAAATATTACAATTATCTGGTGATTTTTTTACTTCACCTAAAGTCAATGATCCTTTTGCATTTGTATCAACTTTCCGGTATATAATGTCTAGTATAAAGCTACTTCTGCTCATTCCAAGCCTAAAGTTTTTGTGAGCAAACATCTATCAACATGCTCTCACGTTTGGGTCAGAATTGATTTTGGTTCTAAAGCTTTAACAAATAAGTATGCGGGCCCGTATGAGGTTCACAAAAGAAACTTAAAATATTTTGAACTTAAAATAAACAATAAATTCGAAAAGGTTTCAATAGATAGATTAAAACCAGCATTTGTTGAATATGTTGATTAATTTTTATAACTTATAACTTTTTTGTATTCATGTATTGTTATTTTAACCCTTAGTTTAAATTAAGAGGGGTGTAATGTAGTGTTACTACCGACTAGGGTTTATGTCCCGGGAATTCCCGGGACGGGATTCCCGGGAATCCCGCCCTTTTTCGGATCCCGCAATCCCGGGAATTTTGTGCGGGATTTCCCGGGATTTTTTTTATTCTTTTACAGAAGTTTTAGCTTATATTATTGCAATTTTGGAAGCTTTATTTAAATTTAAAGCATTGTTTTTTTGAAATTAATTTGATCAAAAAATATTTAAAATTAAAAAAATACGATTTAAAATTTAATAAACTGAATTAGGCCAAATTGTTTTTAGATGCCAGTTGAATTTGGTTTAGTTAAACCGAAAAAATTTTATCAGCCATTACCAAGTTTACCAACAAAAATTCTTGTATGTACTTCGGAAATTTTTTTTTCTTTAAAATGATCTTTGTTCAAATAAAGAAATATTTGTTTAGTCTGGTTTACACTATATTTTTGGAAAAATTCTGCAACCTTGCCTATATGTTTTGCATGTGTACTAAAGTAAAATCGTACCGAAAATCTTATATTGTAAACCAGCCTTATTCAACATTCCAACATCATTATTTCAGTTCCAAATACCTCCAAAAAACTAGACATTAAAATTAAAAAATTTGTGATGTTTTCATATTTTCAATTGACAAGTATTTTGAGTTTCTTTTATTTAAAATAATTTAATTTTAAGTTCAATTGTTATTCCTTTATTTCAATTGTATTTTTTAAATATTATTTGTTTTCAAAATAATCCATCAGATGCTTTTTAAAATTGTTTTGGATTTTTTATATGTTAATTTAAAATGCAACTAAATACGAAAATTAAATAATTTATTTTTAAGTAGCTGTGGCATAAAAAATGTCTATTCAAGAAAACCAATTAAAGTTAAGAAACTATTTAATAATGTTGTAGTGTCTTTTTTTATAAAACGATTTAGGCGAATTTGCCTAAAACTTTATGTGAAAAATACTCACTTTTAAACTTTTTTATAAAAATAATTCTAGACGGATACTTTCGAAAATCTGCATAGAAAGGTATATATAAAATATCTAGAAATAGAAAGTTTTTGATTTCATATTTAAGAAATATTTTAGCAACAAATCGATCTTATTTCTGACTATAAAACTGGTCCGACACAATTTTGCACCCATTAACAATTCCAATATATTCTGAAAAAGGGGATGAAGATAAAATACCCATGTCTTTCACTTTTTCTATATCAATTGCTTTAACCGTTTAAACGGCGAATTAATATTTAATTAATATATTTCTAAGAGTTTTTTAAAATTAAGACGGCCTTCCATATAAATATATTACCTAAATATTAATTCACGATTTAAATTGTTAAACGAATTGATCCAGAAAAGTGGAAGACATGGATATTTTATATTTAGCCATCCTTTCAGAATATATTAAGTGCATTTTCTCATGTTCGAGTTTTTCAAGTGCAACATATATCGAATTTATATATTTTCTAACTAGCGGGAATTCCCGGGATCCCGGGAAATTCTGAAAAAAATCCCGCTGTCCCGGGAAATGAAAAAGTCCGGGAAAAGAAAAACCCTACTACCGACTGAAATTATTCAGTTTATTTTAGAAAACTAATGTTCTCTGATTTTTCCATAAAAGGAGGATTAACAAATTTTTCTAACAAGAAACAACATAATATATTAATAAAATAAAATTTTATAATTTTTTTATTTTTTTAAATCTTTGTGTTATCCCACAAACATCTTTGTGACTTTTTGTTTGCAATATTTTTAGTATATTTTTCTTTTTTCACGATTTCGCAGAATTTAGCATATTTTTTTTGGGTGATTTAGCATATTTGGAACGAAAGCTTCTGGCAACACTGAGGTAATATAATTATTAAGTAACAATAATTTTTTTTAGGTGCATTTCCCAGTTTAGTTTATGTTTCAAAATAAGTAATTCTTAAATTTAATCTTTTCAAATTATTTTATGCAATCGTTAACCTTTTTAAGAATCATTCTATAAAAAAATTTAAAACCCCTCATTATTGCTATTCCTGTTAACTTAACCTATCCAAAACTCTTCAGAATTGTTTTTTAAAAATTTTTACTTAGAAATATATTTTTTTTGAAAATGTAATTGAATTCGGTTCACTTACTGCTTAATTACAATTACTTGCAATATGTAATTGAACATTTTCAATTACGTGTACATACTTGTAATGTGTAATTATTTGCCATTTTTAAATAATCTAGAAAACAGATTGGTTTTACAAAATTTTATTAGCGAGTGAATCAGTTTTTTTTGATCTGACCAATTTGTATTTTTGCATATACAGAATATTGAATCTAGGGTCTCGATATATATTGGTATGCTTGTTTCAAATCTACCCAGGTAGAAAATTACAAAGGGCCAGAACTGGCAAAGCACCGAAATGGGTGCTGAGTGCTTCTTAACAGTGCTTTTCAAACACCCAAATGATAACACTGTTCCACGGTGGTGCCAATTCACAAAGCCCTGGGAAAGCACCCAGAAACATAAAAACAAATGCTTTCCCAACGTACAAATAAAAAAAGTGCTTTCCCGACACCCAAATGATTACACCGTTCAATTTAATGCTTTGCAAAGTATTGAGATAGCAACAGAAAACACAAAAATCAAGTGTTTTCCCTGCCATCAAATTATTATTATATACTGAAGAATTTTAATATACTCTAGAAATAGATGATTCTTGGAGTTATTGTATTTTGGAGTCAAAAATTATTTAAATATCCACTCTTTTTGCAGCTTCTTTTTCAAAAATAAAATAATGTTTTTGTAAAACAAGCGCTGGGAAGTCCCCCTTTAAAGCGTCCAAATTTAGTGCTTCTTTTTTGTTACCACACATAATTTCTACCTGGGGCCTTACTCTCACAGTAGCTATTATTTTTATTTCTTTTAATAATTGCCTTCATTAATTGTTTCTTACAGATATATGCGTTCATCAGATATTTATGTGCATGCTGAAATTCAGGGAGCCTCAAGTGTTGTTGTTCGTAATCCCAGTGGTGGTGATGTTCCTCCAAAAACTTTGCTTGAAGCTGGTACTATGGCCATTTCGTACAGTGTTGCATGGGATGCAAAAGTTGTTACGAATGCCTACTGGGTACGAAGTGATCAAGTAAGCAAAACGGCACCCTCTGGCGAATACCTAGGTACTGGTAGTTTTATGATCCGTGGAAAGAAAAACTTTTTGCCATCTTGTCATTTGATTATGGGTCTTAGTTTACTCTTTAAACTCGAGGATAGTTTTATCGAAAAACATCATGGCGAACGAAAAGTACGAAGTTTCGAGGAAGAACAAGACCATCAAGCGGAACAACAATTAAAAATGATTAGTTTGGAAAACGAACATCTCGAAGATGTTCAGGAAGAAGTCGAAGTTGAACTAGTTGAGGACGATGATAACGATGATAATATTGACGATAATATGAAGGAACGGATTTCAACGAAAACTACAGCTGAAGATGGGAAGGATTTAAATGAACTGGAGTCAGCATCAGTTACAGAATTTCCCGATACACAGGTTAAAGTTGAACATGGTACGGGACGGATCACTATTAAAAATAAGTTGAAAACTTTTGAGGACAAAACTGATGATAAATCCAAAGGAGAGGAAGAGGAATCAACTATTATACCAGCTGCACCATCTCGCAAAAAACAACAACAGAACTCAAAGAAACGTAAAGAAGAAAAGGACCGCAAATCACAAAAGGAGCAGAAACAGAAGCAACTACAACAACAACAATCACTGGAAGAAAGTTTAAATAAAAATAGTTCGCAAGCTGTGAAACGTGGTCAAAAGGGCAAACTAAAAAAGATTAAAGCCAAATACAAGGATCAGGACGAGGAAGAACGTCAATTGCGTATGCAAATTCTTAAATCTGCTGGTAAAATAAATCCCATTACCACTGATCCCAAATTGGAAGAGGCAGCCGCAGCAATTAAATCAAACATTAAACCCAAACGACCAATGGAACAGAGACAAATCCAAGAAGGTGGGGACGCTGATGATATCGATGAAGCTCCCACTGGTGCCGACGTAGATATGATTGATTCCCTAACCGGCCAACCATTCGAGCAGGATGAATTGCTGTTTGTCATTCCAGTGATAGCACCATATCAAGCCCTTCAAAACTATAAGTATGTATTTTTTAGCGAATTAAAAATGATGTAGTAAGTAGTATCCTATATGAGTGTTATTATTTTGTTTTTGTAGATTTAAAGTTAAATTAACACCTGGAACTGGCAAGCGTGGTCGTGCGGCAAAAACAGCCTTAACTATGTTCTCGAAGGATAAGCTATGTACTCCAAGAGAGAAAGACCTACTGAAAAGTATTCGCGATGAAGCCTTAGCCCGTAACATACCTGGAAAAGTGAAACTGTCAGCACCACAATTGCAAAAGTTTAAAAAATAATTTACGTACGTGATATTCGTCGTTTTCGCATAATCGCTTACATCGGCTTGAGCTCAGATCAATTTTGTTGTTATATCCACATTAAAACCATCACTTCAAAATTACATTTAGTTCGAAAGTTATACGATTTTTTTTGTTTCCCAATATAGTATATTAAAACTGTCTACAATCAACAATAAGTAATTTTTAACATCGATTTTCTACAGAAACCTTTTTTTAATTGAAATTTTGATTCCAACAATTTCCTGTTTGAAATGTTTATAAATTGATATTTTTCGTATATAAATTTGTTTAAAAATAAAGTTACAAACAAATTAAATTTTGTTTGGATTAACAAATTCCATTGCTGGTTCCTGTTTAAAAAGTTTTTTTTTTGTGTTTACAAAAACGGTATGAGAAAGATGTTTAATAATTTAATTAGAACAATTAGTCCAAATCTCTTTTCACACTTCCATATAGTTTAAAGTTATAATAAGTGTTTTCATATAAACTCGTAAATCCCTTGTATAAATACAAAACATATTTTTTTTTGTATGGAGTTTAACATTAAACTCATAAATATACACTCAAAAAAAAAAGTCAGTAAAGTCAGCAAAAAATGTTGCTGTGTCAGCAAATTTTTAGTCAGGAGCGTGCTTGCAAAAAAGTTGGTAATTTCAGCAAAAGGTTTGCTGAATATCAGCGAACTGATTTTTACCAAAAAAATAGTAATCTTCAGCAAAAGTTTTGCTAACACTTAGTCGACTGCAAATGAAAAAAATCCTTGCTAAAATCACTAAATTTTTTGCTGAATATTAGTAGACTGAAAAAAACTCAAAAAACTTGTAGCGAAATTTTACTTTAGTTAATTTATTTGCTGAAAATTTAAATATAGAATATGTGTAGAGTTGTTTTTCTTTTTTTGTCATTTCCGTTTCCAGACAAGCTGCGACATCTACATCTTGTCTATCTGGTTGTCGCCCACGCTATGCATGCGGTTCTCAGCACAATTTTTGCAGCAAAATAAATTAGTAAAACATTAGTTCAAAATTAGTTTAGTGCTAAAAAAATATAACTAAAATTTTTGCTGAAAACGGAATTTCAGCAAAAAAATTGCTGAAAACTAGTACACTTGATATACAAGACGTTTTACTAATTTTTCTACTAACTTATTTTTTTTGAGTGTACCAGGTTACATCGGTTATGAGTAGAATACGAGTTTATATGAAAACCTCTAATTTTTTATTGTAGACATTTTGTACAAATAAGTATGTTGCTTAATATCTCAAAACTACGAATATCCACTTAAGCGATTATGCGGAAAGGACACAGATATATTTGTTATATGTGAATTTGTGTACAACACATATTGATCTAAATTAAAAATGAAAATGTAAACTAAGTTAATTCTGAAGCTATAACATATGTAAAAAATAAACGCAAAATAAAATGTTTTAAAGATAATTTTATTTTATCTTTGGAAACTCCACTCCTGCATAGTATGGTTTACTATACCGATTTTCATAATACTGAAATTATCGAAATTCGAGCTATTTTTTGCAAATTAAAAATACCGATTTTAGGACCATACCGATGTCGGTATTACATAAAAGTTGTTCACAAGGGGTGTGCCATTTGTTGTGTCGTCCTACCAAAAAAAGTTGCTGCACAGAGAGAATTGTCTTCACTTCAGTAATGAATTTCTTCATAGTTTCAATGAAAATTGTCACTGGAACTCGTCCATTGAAACTTCTCATATAATCTATGAAACAGGTTTCATTAAAGTAAATGTTTAAGAAAAGTTTATAAAATTAATCAAACTCTTCACAAAATTAATGAAACTCTTCATGAAATTAATAGGCCACTCCTCCAATGAATAAATCATTCAGCCACTAAAGAGCTTCATAAAATCTATGAAGCTATTTACTATTATTTATTATAGTTGGTTGTTTTCATTGCTAAGCTGGAGTGGATAAATAAAATGTATTTGGCAAATGCAAAAAGCACAATAAAATTGTAACATATTTTACGGATGTATAAAATATATCTAATGAAAGAATTCATTACATTAAAAAGTTTCATAAAATTTTATAATAAGCTTGATTCAATTAATGAAATTCCTTATTAATGTTTCGAAAAAATATGATTTATCAAAAATTTCATAGTCCAAAATTAATAAAGGGTGAACACACCAAAATGGCGACACTCAGAAACTAATACCGGAAAAAACTAAGTGGCTTTGGAATAAATTTTTTTCTATTCGAATACTTTGAAGTTTAGAGGTAATAAAAATATTGAAATATTAGTTATTATTTGTTCCATATGCAACTGAACGGACTTTTCGTCGCACACGCGCCATCATCTTTTGCACGAGTGCATCATCGACTTTTCGCGACGCCGACAACCACTTGGTTTTGAATTCTGCAATATCTTTTACCAGTTCACCTGTCTTCTTCAATATGCCCTTCACTATTGACCAATTTTCCTCAATACGGCGTAGCTCAGGGCTATTGGGTGGATTGCAATCGCGAGGTTCAAAATCGATTTTATTTGCATTGTACCACTGCAATGTGTCCTTGGCATAGTGGCAGCTTGCCAGGTCCGGCCAGAACAGTGGTTTGGTGACGTGACTCTTAATAAATGGCATAAGACGCTTTTTGAGGCCTCATCCCGATAAATTTGAGGGTTCATTGTTCCAGATGTTGTGAAAGGGCTGCTTTTACGACCACAGGAGCAAATGGCTTGCCAAACCATGTATTTTTTTGTAAACTTGCACTTCATTTTCAATTCACAGCTGCCAGGAGCATCTTTACGACTTGCAGCAGTATAAAAATCTTTTTGAAAGTAGTAGGTTTCGTCGTCCATGACAATGCATTCATATTTCGTGATTTGGGATTCGTACAACTTGCGGCTGCGCGATTTCGCCGTAAAATTCTGCTTTGCGTCTCGATCTGGTGCTGTTTGAGCTTTAAAACTTCTTAGTGAAGCTTGCCGCTTTGCCTTTTGTACGAAAGACTGCGATTTACGCACAGATTTTGCAACAGAACGTGACAAAATCTTCGGCTTTTGCGAAAATGCCCTGAGGGCTTTCCGAGCAATTTTTGTATCACTTTGGTCATGCTCACCTCCACTACCAAGGGGGAAACTGCTTAACTCGATTCGAAAAAAATTTCGAATTCGTAAATCTTGCAAATATTATTAAAAATATAATTCTGTATAAAAATTATACTTTTGAATTTATTTTTCTCCTAAATCTTGTACACTACACATAAAAATTCAAAAAGTAAGATTTTTGCTAAAACTTTTCTTTTTACGAAAGGTACAAAATTTACGAATTCTAAACTTTTTTTTCGAATCGATTTACGCGGTAACCCCCAGGCTTTCTAGCAATTGTCAGACCTTCTCTGTAGCGATTTAAAACCCTGGAATCTGTCGAGTGGTGCACTTTTACATTTTTCGCAATTTTACGCGCACTGAGAACCGGATTTTTTTATATATTCGTCCAAAATAATTTTCTAACTCGGTGGTCATTTTTGACGAAACTAAAAGTCAAATTCGAATGAAATTTGTCACATATGAAATTTAGGTCATGGCTAGGGTTTTTCTTTTCCCGGACTTTTTCATTTCCCGGGACAGCGGGATCTTTTTCAGAATTTCCCGGGATCCCGGGAATTCCCGCTCGTTAGAAAATATGTATATAAATTCGACATATGTTGCACTTAAAAACCCGATTACTGTTAAAACACCGTCCGACAAAGTTCATCTTTTGGTTGTACCCATGAGAAAATGCACTTAATATATTCTGAAAGGATGCTAAGTATAAAATAGCCTTGTCTTCCACTTTTTCTGGATCAGTTCGTTTAACAATTTAAATCGTGAATTAATATTTAAGTAATATATTTATATGGAAAGCCGTCTTAATTTTAAAAAACTCTTAGAAATATATTAACTAAATATTAATTCGCGGTTTAAACGGTTAAACCAATAGATATAGAAAAAGTGAAAGACACGGGTATTTTATCTTCGTCCCCTTTTTCAGGATATATTGGAATTGTTAATGGGTGCAATAAGATTGATTTGTTGCTAAAATATTTCTTAAATATGAAATCCAAAAATTTATATTTCTAGATATTTTGTATCTTTCTATCCAGATTTTCAAAAGTATCAGTCTAGAATTATTTTTATAAAAAATTTTGAAAGTGAGCATTTTTCACACAAATTTTTAGGCAAATTCACCTAAATCGTTTTATAAAAATAGACACTACAACATTATTAAATAGTTTCTTAACTTTAATTGATTTTCTTGAATAGACATTTTTTATGCCACAGCTACTTAAAAATAAATTATTTAATTTTCGTATTTAGTGGCATTTTAAATTAACATATAAAAAATCCAAAATAATTTTAAAAAGCATCTGATGGATTATTTTGAAAACAAATAATATTTAAAAAATACAATTGAAATAAAGGAATAGCAATTGAACTTAAAATGAAATTATTTTAAATAAAAGAAACTCAAAAAACTTGTTAATGAAAATATGAAAATATTCTAGTTATCTAGTTTTTTGGAGGTATTTGGAACTGAAATAATGATGTTTGAATGTTGAATAAGGCTGGTTTACACTATAAGATTTTATGTACGATATTACTTTAGTCTACATGCAAAACATATAGGTAAGGTTGCAGAATCTTTCCGAAAATATTACAGTCTAAACCTGCCTATACAAATATTGCTTTATTTGAACAGAGATCATTTTAAGGAAAAAAATTTTTCCGAAATACATACAAGTATTTTTGTTGGTAAACTTGGTAATGGCTGATAAAAGTTTTTCGGTTTAACTAAACCAAATTCAACTGACATCTAAAAACAATTTAACCTAATTCAGAATATTAAATTTTAAAGCGTATTTTTTGAATTTTAAATATTTTTTGATTAAATTAATTTCAAAAAATCAATGCTTTAAATTTAAATAAAGCTTCCAAAATTGCAATAATACTAGCTAAAACTTCTGTAAAAGAATAAAAAAATCCCGGGAAATCCCGCACAAAATTCCCGGGGTTGCGGGATCCGAAAAAGGGCGGGATTCCCTAGTCATGGCCTACTCAGGGTATTTGAATTTTAAAATATATAAATTTTTTTGAGTAAGTTATAAGTTTTCCAAATTATCGCAATTTTGGTATGTTCCCCTTTCATAAAAAATTATTTAAAAAAATAAAAATTTTAAAAAATAAAATAAAACTCGGCCTTGTGGTTACATAAAACTATTGTATTTGAGAATTAAGTGTTTAACCCGGCAATTCCCAGTGTCACCTACAGGTGACAAAGATTAACGGCATTTTTAAACATGAAAACAGACATCACTGATAAATATAAATATTTAGCGTGTTTTTTAATCACCTGGATTTAGAATTTTTCATACAAAAAGTGGATTTATTAAATCCAAAAAAAAAGCTGGATTTAATAAATCCATAATAAAAGCACAAATATATGAAACAGCCTATTAATTTAATGTCAGAAAAAAATACGAATAAAAATTAAAAGAGAAACAAAAAAAATTGAAAAACTAACAAATAAAAGGATTTTATTAAATTTTTTTTTATGAAATATGTTTAGAAAAAAAAAACTACACCTCACCAAATACATATTTTTCATCTTGGACATCGAGAAATAGCTGAAATAGAAATGGCAATTTTTCACTCTACAGTAAGTAATTTAATTAAATCCAATTAGTGAATATTAAATATTGCAATGGTATTTTTCAATTGTGTAAAAATATAAATTGAAGTGATAAAACTGAAAAGGCAGACTGGCTATCGCTGTTTTATATTAAATATAATTAAAACGTAAAAGTTAAAGTAAAATCTTTCATCATCGAATTCGGTACTAAAAATTGGGGTGAAAGAAGTGTCGGACAGAAAATTCTTTTTAAAATAGGGAGAATCTAACCCCATCTGTTTAGCACTTTTAGAAATACTTTTGGATTTATTAAATCCAAGAGATTAGAAAAAACGGCTATTATTTATACACAGACAACACCCTGTTGTATATCTGATTTTGTTTTGGCAACTCTAGCATTTTATTAACTAGGGGATTTTTAAAAATCTTTAAGCAGTGTTTTTGAATTTTACATACTGGTGTGTCTTATGATAAATAAATTGTTATAAAAATGCCAAAAGGGTAAGTATCACAATAATTTTTTTTTATAAATACTCCTAGATATTCCGGCTAACAATGTGAGAAAGTATTTTTAAAAAATTAATTATATTGTAGCCAAAATGATGGGCTGTTTCTCAAGTGTCACCTTCAGGTGACACTGGGGGTTATACATGTGTATGTTCCTATATATCAGGTATGGGCACACAAATGGATTGACGGACCAAATTTAGGATTTCACAAACTTACCGAGGGCCGCACCAGTTAATACATTACTCGAAAAAAATTAATTTTTTGTACAGCCTTCTGCTAAAATCTTTTTTTGAGTATTTTGGTTTCCTAAGTCCGGATCTAAAGTCAAAAACGGTCCACTGAATAGCCTTCGAGTTGTGGGTCTTTCTTTTTTTATCCCCTCACCCAGGAAAATACTTTTGAGTCAATGTTGCGGAGAAGTATATCAAAATCTTTTATATTTTTTAATTTTTTATCCAAATATATTTAAAAATATAAGGCACAGACTCAATAAATGTTTCTAAAATATTTTGCCCTCCATAATACGAATCTGAAATCAAAAAACTTTGTTGAATTAATCTTCGAAAATATAGTTTTCCTTATTTCAAAAAATTTGGTTTAAGGTTTTTACCAATTTTTCAAATATTTTTAAATTTAATTAATGGATTTTGATCCCTTGACTGATAACCCCGGCAGAAAATTTTGATACTTTTAAGAGGGTTCTTATTTAGCTTGAAAAGCATGTATTGTTTTATATTTTAAACTTCTTTCTCAAAAATTACGCATTTTTTGGATGAAAATAGTACTCTTAGTAAAATGAATCATGAAAGCCATAACAATTTGAGGCAAATTTTTAAATCCAAAGATGATTCTCAAACGACTCAGAAATGTAAATAAATTTGAATATTTTGTGAACAATTCAAAAATGACTCAAAAAATATTAATTTTTAAGCCCAAAGAATTTTTTAAAATATTTCTTTGAGCCATTTTTGAATCAAAAAGAAGGCTCTTTTGGATGCACCACTTTCATACAAGTGAAAGTTTAATAATATATTTTGAGCACTTTTCTGATTCATTTTTGGGCTCGTTTGTTGGCTGGGAGCTCTAGAAAAAATTAATTACAAAAACTTTATTCAAAAGTTTAATATCATATTAAAAAATTGGGATAAGGCGAAATTGTTTGCTTTAAAAGCGAGATAAAAATTTGGGGCATCACAAGCCTTTCAAAAGCGGTATAATCCCGTCAAAAGCGGAGTGAGTGGTTGGTAAGGTTAAGTACACTAATAGAAAAAAGCCTGTAAAAAGTTTTGCTAAAGAAAACTGCTGAAATAAGCAGATTTACTTTGCTAAGATAAGAATAGCAAAAATAAAGCTGTTAAATATACGAAATTTTAGTTTTATTTGAGCTAAATTTTAGTTAATTGAAATAAAAATTTACTCTGCTAGAATCAGCAACAAATTTTGGTAAATATTAGTAGAATTAAAAAAACACAAAAAATTTTAAATTGTTTTAAGAGAATAAAAATCTATTTGTGAAATCAGCAGTCGTCTATTTTTCACCAATATTTCTATTGATTTTAGCAGAATGACTTTTATTATATTTAAGAATTTATTTTTGCTTTTCTAATCTTACTAATATTTAGCAAAAACCTGCAAAAATTTTGCTGCAAAGTTACTTTTAAATAATTAACCTGTAAAAATAACATAAAAATCTACTAATTGTTTTGCTATTTTCCCAGGTTTATTTCCGTTAGTGTATAAATAAAATTTTATTGTATCTAAGTGTTTTACATAGGCGTACCTAGACCATTTTTCTGGGGTGGGCAGGGACCCATTTATGTTCGGCTGTTCATTTTCCCATTCTCAGAGTCTTAGTCTTAAAAAACACTTTCGACATTATACGTACAATTTTTTTACACAAAAAAACTTTTAAAAATGGCTCTATCCCTTCCGATAAAATTTTCATAATTTTCAAAATTCAATAATCCTGGTCTATCAAAATCTCCATGTTTTTATAGAAAACTATGAAAAGATATTTAAAAAAAAAAAAATATTGTGATACTTTCTGCCATCAATTATGTGAATTTTTTTAAATTCTGGGGTGGGCAAAAAGTAGTCTAGGGTGGGCTTTCTCAAAATTAGATTTTAGAGATCCTTACGAGGCTCGTAGAACAGCCTTAAACATTTCCTTAAATGAAAGGTAATTTTTTTGAATTCAAACTCATAAAAATTGGAGACTCCTAAATACTTCTACGTCATATTGAGCCATAAAGTATTTTTCCCAGGCTTAAGGTTTAAATAAAGAAGAAGGAATTTTTCACTTAATATTCGTATATTGGAGGCGAAAATACTTTAAAAAGTTTTATATGACGTCTGTGCAAAAAAGTCGATATTTGTTCATTTAAATTCTGATTTTATTTTTTTTTCATTTAATTAATATTCTTTGTAATTAAAAAAACATTTTTTTGATTGTTTTAATATTAATGAAGGGCCGCATGAAATTGGTTGCAGGGCCGCATGCGGCCCGTGGGGCCGCATTTGCCCATGTATGCTATATATGCATATCACAAATTTTATATCTTGCAAAAATTTGACTATTGCTTTTCTGTTTTATGGAAGATTAAACTTGGACGAAATTGTACAAATACTAGAGGCTGGAGATGACCCTGGTGACATCATATTGTTCCCTCCTGAGGTTGGTGAGATTACTGATGAAGACAGTGGAGATGAAAATGATGCCAATTTCATTCACCTTCCTAGCCGAATATTGCGCTCAGAGGTTGAAGTGCAAACCAGACCCAACAGAAAAGATAAAGAAGTGGATCAAGACGCGGTAGAAGTATCAGAACACATTGAAGATGAGGAACCTGCTCCAAAGAAGAAAAAAAAAGAACTTATTGTAAAGAAATGGTCAAAAAATACTTCGGTTTTTTCTTCATGCGGTAAAGGGGACAGCGATCAAGATATTCTAGGCACATTTCAGGAAGATATCAGTGTCACTTATTGCTTTGAATTATTGTACAACAAAGATTTAATAAACCTCATAGCAGAAATGAGCAACTTGTATGATTTGGGTATAAAATTTGGTCTGCAGCTACGGCACAAGGATATTTAGTAAACTGCAAATTATTTCAAGGAGCAAGTGGTCCAAGCTTGAAGTTGCAGTCAGAATATGGACTAGGTGCCGCAGTTATTTTAGAGCTTCATTCAATACTACCTCAGGAACTAGGTCCTTTTAATCTGTACTTTGATAATTTCTTTACTGGTCTACCTTTGCTAAATTATTTACATGAGCATAACATTGGTGGAACAGGAACAATTAGAGAAAATATCCTTGAAAATTGCAATCTTCCAAATGCTAAAGAAATGCGAAAGAAGCCAAGAGGAGAGATAGATTACAAGACTTCTGAAAAAATAATTGTAGCAAAATGGCATAACAATAGTGTCACCCTGTGAAATTGTCAACTCTGTACACTGTGGTATTTTCCTTTTGTTAACTAACACTACAGGGCAGTCTACATACACACTTGTAACGAAGCCGACGTGTTCGCGATAACTTTAGTTTTTCTTAATTTAATTAAACTTGAATTTCTGAATAAATAAATATACTGAACTATTTAAACAATATTAAATTGTATGACGATTATTCAATGTCAGTGTCTGTGACATTTTTCAGAAGTGGGATTGTTAACCTGCGACGCCACGAAATATAAACGAAAACATATTTCGGAAATTTAAGAAAAAAAAAAAAAAAAGCAGTAAGCTTAAGCACATAGCCGTGTATTTGTGTTTCCGTGAAAAAGAACATTAGAACATTCGATTAACAAATTGTATTTGTTCCGTATTGATAGGTTTTCTATATAATTATAGTCGTTTCTTTGATCATAGATTACATAGATCTCTTACTCTTTGACATTCGCTGTCAGTGCACGTATCTCATGAGAATGTGTCCGACATACGTCCTATATGTATACAAAAAATATTTCAATGTGTGTGTAAAAATTTGTTTGTTGACAAAAGAAGAAGAAGAGTAAGATATCTATGTAATCTATGTCTTTGATTGAAAACGTTTACGTATAAACACAGCCGTATATAGTGTTTCCGAAAATAGGGTAATTGGACAATTGAAACAAATTTTATTTGTTCCGTAGCCGTCATTGAAAGGAATTTCATCATAAAAGCTGCCGTTACCGCATATTGCTGTTTTATTGTTGTACTGTCCGTTTGCTTCAGTGGGAGTGTTCGTTTTTGGTGGTGGTTTTTCTACACATGCAAACGTCGGTAATATTGTTGTATGTGTAAGTAGTTTTGTTCTCATCTGTTTTGTGTTGCAGCCTGCACACAGCCGCAGTTGACGTCGGTTTTTAAAATTTTTAACGTACATTTTTGCAAGAAGGAAAATTCCAAAAAAAGAACTTTTTAGAAGTTTGTGGAAGTATAATAGCGTTTTAAAAGTCGTACCGTGTAATGGGACAATTTAACATGAGTTCCGGTCATAATTTTAATAAATTAAAACTCAATGAGTTGAAAAGGAAATGTAAGGATGTTGGATTACCATGTTCTGGTAATAAAAACGTTTTGGTTAAGCGCCTGGAAGAATTTTACATGGATGACGAATACAGAAGTTTTACGAATGATCCCGAATTATTGCAAAGAGTGAACGCTTTGGAAAAGTCACTCTCGGATTTACAAAACAGTGGTTTCCGTGGTTTTGCATCATCGCCGTTGGATGAACACAATTCCAATTTACGATCACCTGTTGTTACAACAAGTGGAGCCGTTATTATGTCACCACTAACCTCCCAAGTGAACGTATCCTCAAATTCACGTGCTACTCCGTATTTAGTACAACAGTCATCAAATGAAAATATACCACCGATAAGTAATGGTCATGTTACGTATTTCTCGAATGCATCAAGTGCTCCCGTTTACACTACAGTTAATCGACAAATTGGTACGCAGCCATCGTCATCATATAACCCGACAAGTGGTTATGTAGCACCACCGTTCAACCCGACAACGAGAGTCTTTATGACACCGCCGTATACCCAAACGACAAATACTTTTAGGGCACCGCCGTATAACCCGACATCGAGTAGTTTTATACCATCAACATATAACTCAACAAGTGGCAATGCAGCACCACCGTCTATACCGCAGATTCAATACACAACGTTTAACCCATACAACAACGTCCGTGAAATAGTGGGACTCCTACCGGATTTTAATCCGTCGTTGGAAACTTCTTTAAACGCACACCAATTTGTAAGACGAGTCGATAGCCTCAAGCAGGCTTACCAATGGGACGATCGAATTGTTTTATTTGCCGTTCAACAAAAATTACAAGGTCCAGCGAAATATTGGATTGATGCCGTCCAAGAAGTTTTTCTTACGTGGTCAGATTTTTGTGCCAAATTTATAGCCGATTTTCCTGTTGCAACGAATATTGCCGATGTGCATATAAAAATGGCCAATACTAAACGTCAGTATAACGAAACGCCCCAAGACTATTTTTATAAAATGGTAGCCATTGGTTCGAAAGCCGGTTTACCCGAATCCGCCACAATTCGACACATAATAAATGGCATAAACGATTTGGATCTTAAAAGAAAGATCTCAAACGACTACCTACTTTGCAACGAACTACTGAAGGATATAATCAACTATTGTAGTTACAATGAAATAAAGGTAATAAATCTTCCGTCCAAAAAACTGTTACCTTCCTCCGCTCCGTCGACAACAACAACAACAAACAGAAAATCGTCTGACAACAAAATTGATACGCTCACCACTGTGAAATGTTACAACTGTTTTAAATTAGGTCATTACTCTGCCAAGTGCCCTGAACCGCAACGAAAACCGCGTTGTAACAATTGTAAACGTACTACACACGTAACCGAAAAGAGCCCCGAAAAGAACATACCAAAAGCAACAGTGAACAAAATCGCCGATCGTGCAACGTCCGTTCCTGTTAATTATAGAGGATGATGATTGTCGTTTGGAAAAAGTCGAAAATATGACCCCTGCGACAGATTTAACACCAATCGATATAGAGAATTTAAAAGATTTACTTATGAAAAACCGTAATTGTTTCGCTGAAACTACATCCGACCTTGGCAAATGTAATGTAGCCAAAATGAAAATTCAGCTGACATCCGACACACCCATTCAAATGAAGCCGTATAGGGTGCCATTTGCTAAACGTTCAATATTAACAAACATCACAGATGATTTATTACAACACGAAATCATTCGCCCGTCTGATTCTCCATATGCTTCTGCCGTCGTACTGGTCGCCAAGAATAATGGTGAACACCGTATGTGTGTCGACTATCGTCAACTAAATTCTGTTACGTCTAAAATACCGTACCCTATGCCTGTTATGGATGAACAATTTGCACAGCTTGCTGACAACCGATATTTTACAACTTTGGACTTACTTATGGGGTATCATCAAATCGAAGTCGATGAGAAGTCCAAAAAGTTTACTGCGTTCGTTACTCATGATGGACATTTTGAATATAACCGTATGCCGTTTGGGCTCGTGAATGCCCCAGCCGTTTTTCAATCCGTAATGAATAAGCTGATTTCCAAAATGGGTCGTGGTGAAATTTTGGCTTATTTGGATGATATTATAATCCCCAGTAAAACGATCGAAGAAGGTATGTCACGCCTCGATAGATTTTTCAATATTCTATCCGAAAGCGGTCTAACGCTCCGATTTGATAAATGTGCTTTTCTTGAGACGAAGATTTCCCATTTGGGACATATAATCGATGAAAATGGTATCCGGCCTGGTGACGAGAAAATCAGGGCTATCAGAAATTTCCGTCCACCTTCTAACGTGACTGAGGTAAGAAGATTCCTGGGCTTGACAGGTTTCTTTAGAAAGTTTGTTCCGAATTATTCGTTAATAACAAAACCAATTACGATGCTGCTACGGAAAACCGGGAATCCTTTTAGTTGGGGTTCGGATCAACAACATGCTTTCGAGAAGCTTCTCGAAATTCTTTCCCAGCAACCGGTCCTCGCACTGTATGATAGTAGTGCTCAACACGAGGTGCACACTGACGCTAGCAGTTTGGGTCTGGCTGGAATATTATTACAATCTACTGATGATAACCAATGGAAACCCGTATTCTATTACAGTAGACACTGTACGGACACCGAAAGCCGTTATCATAGTTATGAACTCGAAGCCCTCGCCATAGTTGAGGTTTTGGAACGTTTCAGAATTTATGTACTTGGTAAGCCGTTCCGTTTGGTAACAGATTGTAGTGCTGTTGCTAAAGTGAAGGCCAATAAAGAGCTTAAGCCGAAAATAGCCAGGTGGTGGATGGGGCTACAGGAATTTGATTTTACTTTGGTTCATCGTGCAGGTAGTCGTATGGCTCATGTGGATGCCTTGAGCAGAGCCCCCGATAAACCACCTGATGTTATGGAGCCTGCCGCCTTTATAATGAAGGTTACTGCCGAAGTTGATGACTGGGTAGTATCCATGCAACTTAATGATGAAAATCTGATTAGGATCATTACCGTCTTGAGAGGAGAACGTGCCTCCGATCAGGAAAAACAAATTAAATCTGAATATTGTCTCCGAAATTTTAGACTCTACTACAAAGACAATGATTGACCAAAGCTCGTGGTTCCAAAGGATATCCGATGGAGAATTGTAAAGTACTCGCACGATGATATGGGACATTTCGGTTCGGAGAAAACCATCCAGCGAATACGACAGAAATTTTGGTTCCCGAAAATCCGAAAGTACACCAAAGAATATATCGCCAGCTGTATAACTTACTGCTACAACAAAGCCCGTAGTGGTAAGTCTGAAGCCCGTTTACATTTTAATGAAGTTGAACCCATTCCGTTTCAAACCGTCCACATCGACCACTTGGGACCTTTCACGAGAAGTAAAAGAGGACAAAGCTATGTTCTTGCTATATCCGATTCGTTTAGTAAATATTTAATAGTAAAAGCCGTACGCAATACGAAGGCCACTCCCGTGATTAACTCTCTGAATGAGATGACGTCATATTTTGGTCTCCCAAAATGTATTATTAGCGATCGCGGTACCGCTTTTACGTCAAAAACTTTTGAGGATTTTTGTACCCACAATTCGATTCGGCATGTTAAAACCGCTGTACGCACGCCTAGGGCGAACGGGCAGGTCGAACGAGCTAACCAGACAATTCTAGCATATTTGCGTACAACTGTTGAGAATCCGAAGGACTGGGATCTCACGTTACGAGAGCTCCAGTGGGCCGTAAATTCCCAACGAAATTCAACCTCTGGTTTTACACCAAACGAACTTGTATTCGATTTCAAATTACGTGATATTGTGCATAACCACCTAGTGGCCGCCATCCATGATGATATTAGAGAAGATCCTTTCCGATAACCGATAAGCGGAATCAAGCTGTTGAAAATATTCGAAAAGAACGAGACAAATGGGAAAAACGTTTTAATGCCAAACATGCCGTACCAAAATCGTATTCTGAGAATGATGTCGTTGTTATAGAAAATGAAGCGCCCGCTACAATAGCATTGCTTCCAACTGCCACGGACTGACACCAATCACAAAAGTAGATAGGATTGGTGTTATCAATAAAAAGAGAACGAAAATCCAAGTTGAATGCCCAGCACTTGTAAAAATGTATAATAAGTATATGGGTGGTGTAGACCGCTTTGATGAGAATGTTGATTCTATGAGAGTAGCTTTACGTGGAAAAAATTGTGGTTTCCACTCTTTGCGTTTGGACTAGATGCTGCTTGCCAGAACGCTTGGAGCATCAAAAGAAAATGCGATAACAGCTGGACTTATTGTGAATTCCGTAGGGCAATCGTGTTGTCATATTTGCAAAAATATGGAACGCAGCCAAATAAGAACAACAATTGTGGCGTTCCCATTGTGTTGAGAGTTTCAAATGAAACTAGATTGGGAGGGTGTTCAGAGGACCATATTGAGCAGGATTGCTCACAAAGTCGCTGCGGTTTTTGTCATGAAATTACTAGAAAAATGTGTGCCAAATGCAACATAGGCCTTCATATTAAATTTTGGTATAAATTCCACAACAAATTAAAAACTTTATACTTATTGTTAACTCGAATGTAAAATTCACAGCATTAAATAAATTATGCCCAGTGTCACCTGTAGGTGACACCGTTATAAAAACATAGCTAGCAATATTTTTTTTATTTTAAATGTTTTTATAGTGTAAACTAGCCGTACTTTTACTATTTAGAATAAAAAAAAATTGTTTCTACTTTTGGCGAGGGTATGGGAATTGACGAGTTAATATAAAATTCTTATTGAATGCAAATTTTTAAAAATTAATAAAATGACGATATTTAAAAAAAAATTAAAAAAAAGTAAATACTATTGAACAATTTCATATGAGTAGCTGAGATGCAAAACTCGTTTAAGATTCGATTTTAATTACACAACTTTTCCTTGAATTATACACTTCACTTTTATATGAATTCAATATTTTCCTTTAAAATTAGGTAATGTTTCTTTTTTTCTAATCACTGCGCATTGATTTCTTGCTAAATTCGGGTAAAATTTTTGATTTTTCCTTTTATTCCCCTAAAAATTTCTATTCACACGTTTGCCGTTTCATCAACCGACACGATGCAAATCTTCGCTTTGGTGCCGATTTAACAACCTGTGCGCACGGCCGCACGGCCACAACCGGCCACGATCGCTGTTAAAATCCAACTCCACAGGGTATACCAGTGAAGTCAAAAGTGACAGCTGTCAAACGAGTAAACAGAAACCGTATGGTGTGGTTGTTGTTGTAATTTTTAACCGAAGTGCGAAGGAGATTTAAAAAAAAGTATATATACGAAACCCATGAGCAAAAGTAAACAACTATACAGCATGTTTTCAAACATGTGTTCGAAAAAAAAAGTAAAAGATAGCCTAGAAAGTATGAAGATACACACCATGGTTGTATTGGGCAAACAGTTAACTTCCCTGGTGTGTTACAAACTCACAAAATAATTATATATTTGTAGTTACACATTGTAATGAATAAAACAATATTAATTTAAACTTTTTTTTATAAAATTTGTGCACATTAATGCCCTTTATTAACAATAAAGAAAACTTATACAGTACTATTAAACATAACACAACATACAACAAACACTCACATCCATATGTTCTGTGAAATGTATAAAAAAAACACAAACGCACTCACAAAACAGATTTATATTATTTATTATTATTCGACAACATAAAATATTCACTTTATAACACTACCTATTTTTAATTTTTATTTTTCAATCATTATTTGAGCTATATAATTTTATTTTGTTACACAAACGATGCCGTGAAGAAAATTTATTAAACAAACTAAAAAAAAAGCACAACATAACGTCAGCTTAGTATTGGTTTGGTCGATATACCAAAAAGTCTTTATATAGAAAAACGATAAAGAGATTTACATCTTTTTAATTTGTGTATGCACTAGGTATCTCAGATATGATACATAATAGCAAGAAACTGTCTCAAAATCTGAATGAAAATATGTAGTTAATAAATTTTCTAACTCGATATTTTCAAAAATGGGCAGTGGGCCGAACCAATAATAATGCGACGAATTGGAAAACTTTTGGGAAAGAGAGACAGAACTACAGAACACTTACGTTTTTGGTGCAGCTCTGCTAGTTAGTTGCAGAGTTGCAAATTTCGGTAGTTCCAAAAACGTCCGCCCGCAGCGCTAGTGCGTGTCTTCACTGGTATACCCTGTGTCCAACTCCTTTTTTCCCATTTCGATTTAACACTGCACTCAATTTTCCTTTTCTTTCTTTCCACACCAAAGATCAGTGCTGCCAGATCTTTTTGACAAAAACCATCGTTAACAATTTCCTCTAAATCGTCACAACATATGACGATTTTTCTTCGAAAATCGCCAACAGGAGGGATCGTCAAAATGACGAAAAAAAATCCGTAACAGATTCTACGAAAAAAATCTATGAAATTATATCATTAATATCATGAAGGAAAATTCTTTCAGTGTAATACAACACTTGAGAATAACATGATACAACATTCACATTTTTACCTATGTTTAGTCTTCTATATTTGAGTGTGCTAAGAGATAGAAAACCGAATAGAAAATCGTTGTTAAAGTCAAATAAAAATTTTAACAACTCTGTTTTTTGTTAGAATGATACAACGATACAGCAGATTAGCACAACTCTTGTGAGCAACATTTTTTTCTTTACCTTCACAATCGAAGAGTAACTCCATACTGTTCAAAATGCAGAGTGGAGTTACTTCAAAAATATTTGACATTTCCATACTTACACAGTTTTCGGGCCACAACTTCCACTGCTTTGAGTAAAAATACTTCTTTTATTTTATATATTGTTCCAAAAATTAAGCTTTTATGTGTATTTCCGTTTCTTTTAAATATATTTGGGTCATCTACGATGACAAAGTTTCGAACAATACATCAACACGGCACTCTCTAGGATATTTCTAAAACAAAAAAGTTACTATTTATTTCATTTTAAGTTTGTTAATAATAATTAATAAAATAATCGGCCTGATTACGAGTGTCGTATTTGTAGTGGAAATTTTCGACTCCATATAAAATGATTTTGTATGTAATTATAAAGAATTGAAACTCTGATACTTGATTTTTTTAAATCTGAGTGTTATATATGCTAAATCCAATTGAAAAATAGTTCAAAAGTTGTGTTTTTAGCGAAATTTCAGCAAATTCGACTTAGTTTCGACTACGACACTCGTAATAAGGCCGATTACGTCTTTACCGCACGACGTATGTTCAAAAACTCTCTTATCATATCGTTATGTTCAAAAACTCTCTTATCGTATCGGTGTCAGTCATTAAAAACTAGTGCAGGGGTTCATTTAGGGGAACGTTAGCAGACAGTTCGGCCAAACCTGACCTGGGATCGTCCTCGATTCCATCGACATCATCTTCGGTTTCAATATCTAATTCAGGCGAACTTCGGCACCACGGTTTAATTTTTCCAGAGAACACGGAACAGAATTTACATGATGATATTAGCATTCCGGGAACATCCTCAATAAGATACCGGTCTCTTCCAAGCACACGAGCAATGATTTAGGGACCTTTGTACCTGGGTTCCAGTTTTCTGGATTCACCAGTTTCTGCGACTTTATTTTCGATTACCACCAGGTCTCCTTTGTATAGGGTTGGTTCAGCGTGTTTACGGGCAAATAGTTTCTTCCATCGATTGTTTTCATTGGCCATGTTAACGTTAGCCAATTTCCGTTTAGCGTCACTTGAAATATCGTCTTCCTTATCAGGTACCCAGCAAAAATGTGTGTAAGTCATTCAAAACAAACAACTTTTAAATTGGTTACAATGGAGCGATAAGTGCTATATTTCTGTTTCGAATGTATGTGCTTTAAAACAACTTTCAAAAATGTATATATAATGTTTTTTTCTTTGTAAATCCATTTGTTTGTGAATTACGAATTTATTAGAGATTCCATTTTTTTATCTCGAAAAAAACAAAATAGTTAATTTTATTCACGTACTTTATTAATTTACGATTAGTTACATATTTTTTAATTATTTGTACATATTTTAAAAAATACTTGAATTACAGTTCCCATTGCAAAAGGGAAGGAAATAAAGAATTGTATCCCATTGAATCTCCTGGACTATGACCCAAATATGAATTCTTTTTTTCACTAAATGCAAATATATAAAACTTAACAATTAAAATGTATTGTTAAGGACCTATGTAATTCGCTCGACTTATAAATATGGAATTAAAACCCCAATTTATTTATTTTATTTAAAATATTTATTTAATATTTTATATTTTATTCAAAAATAGAAACTTCTTTATTTGAAGACGGTTTATTAAAGACTCCAAAAACTTAACGACTAAATTACAATTAGGAGTTCTAAAAATTAAATTTGATTAAAAAGAGTGAAAGCTTTAGGTGAATAAGAAAGGAAAGAGTAGAGTTAAAGTAAAGTAAAAGATTAAGAATAGAGATAGGAATAGAAACATAAGTTAAGTTAAATAAATTAACGTTAAATTAAGGACACTCCCGAGTCCTTTAAAAAATTCAAAATATTATATTTACAACTATATTATATAAAAAATACTTATGTATAATTACAAAGTTATTATTATTATTTATTTAAATATTTTTCTTTTTTAAATATTGATTACTTTTTGTTTTTAATTCATTGTTGGGTAGAGATAATTGATAAATTATATTAAGACTAATGTTAAACTTATTAGATAAATATATATTAATAATTAATTTATTTGTTTCTAAATATTTACATAATTTTTTATTTAAAACATTTACAATTTTGTATAGCAAAGAATTTTCCATTTAAAGAGCATGGATTCTTTCTTCTGTTTTCCCTTTTCAATTCAAAATAATCAATTCTAATCAGATCAGAATGTAAAATTACTTTAACTTCTAATTAACATTTGTACCATATTGTCTTGTATTTAAAAGTCCGTCATATTTAGTTTGTCTTTTTATATTGGTACTGTGTATATTTTGAAGTTTACTCATCCTGAATTTAGGTTGTTCCTTATGGCGTAAAGCCTTGTAATTTTTTATGTAACCTTCATTTCGTTGGTCAGTGTAAAGTTCCCTATTTTCGTTCCTTTTATTTATATAAATTTGTTTATTGTTAACCATAATGTTATGTATTCTCATTTTGTCGCAATAGCCAAATTCGACATTAATAGGTTTTTCCCTTGTAGCAGAGTGAATACTATTATTATAAAATTCAATGGATTTACTGATTTTGTCTTTTATACTAAGGGACCCTTGATCAATTGTTAAAGTTCTAATTTTTTCACATAGAGTATTATGTAACCTCTCAATATCCCCATTACCAGTATGACTATTAGGCTTAACCAAATGAAGTTCGATGTTTTCAGTTCGCAAGTATTCCTTAATGTTAATGCTTTTAAATTCATTATCAGTAATAAGCTTGTCAAAATGTCCCTTTTGTGACTTATAAAGTCGAAGTTTCTCTATAATGGTCTGATTAGTACGATCTTCTAAATAATAAGCAGTTGCAAATTTTGAAAATTTATCAATGAATGTCAAAAAGTTTGATTTAGAATTAGTATATATATCCATATGAACAATTTGCTTAATGTCTGTTGGAGTTTCCGTCACATTAAATTTTTCCTTGATGGGATTACGGTCAAATTTAGCTCTATTGCAGACATCACAATTATTGATGTATTTTTGAATCAAAAGCTTCAAATTTGGAAAGTAAATGTGTTTTTTCAGACCCTCATAATTTTCATTTATTCCAGTATGTCCTGTTTCATTCCTATGATAGTGGTGGATTTGATTATAAGTTTCATCTTCAGATGACATGTCCCTGGCTTGATAAGAACATCTGACAAATTTTACGCTGTTATCCCCCTCAAATAGTTCAATAATTTTTTTCTGCAAAATATTATACTTATGGTCATCTAACTCAGTAAAAATGCCTATTTTGCCCTTTTCTATATTTCGCCTAAGTATGTTTTCTAAATCATTATTTAAATCATCTGAGTTAATATAGACTTTTTTTGTTACCATCTTTAATATCAAATTCTCTAGTCTTTGTATCGGTTAAAATTAGTTGTGTTTTAAACCTGTTAACAACAGTTTCCAAAATACCAATATGGTTATGTAAATCCTCCTCTTGAGAGTGAATTGTAGCTAGGTCATTATCATTGTTGTTGTATAGTGAATCATTGGAAGAATTTAATAAATTAATTTCACCAGAATCATAATTGATCCTACTTAAGAAATCAGCTACCTGATTATCCTTCCCTTTTATATAATTTACTGTTAAATTGAAATCGCTAAGCTTTATAATCCACCTATAAAGCCTAGGATTCAACTCTCTACTCTGAGACTTAACGAATAACCATTTTAATGGTTGATGGTCAGAAAGAATTTCGAACTTTACACCATATAAATAAGGACGAAAATAGTTCGTAACCCAAACAATTGCCAAAAGTTCGTTTTCGGTGGCCGAATAGTTTTTCTCATGTTCGTTTAATGTCCTGCTAGCAAAACAAATGGGATGGCCATCTTGTTGTAGCACTGCACCAAGTGAATTTAGGCTAGCATCAGTTACTAATTGAAATTGTCTTTTTCAATTTTTGAAAAGCATTAATAAAATTGGGATCATTGGTATTTAATCTAACATCCTTTCTTAAGTATTTTATCATCGGAAATGCTACCTTGGAATAATTGTCGAATTTTTCTGCGAATTAACACTCCACTGCAGATCTCTCAAAGTTAGATCCCAATCACGTTGCGTTGATTTTGTAGCGATTCGTAAAAGTTATAAGATTATTCCGTTGGCACGTTCTACTTGGCCGTTAGCTCTCGGTGTACGGACGGCTGTTTTGACATGTCGGATGTGATATCGTTCACAGTATGCCTCGAATGTCTTTGATGTGAATGCGGTACCTCGGTCAGATATGATCTTCGGTAAACCAAAATAACTTGTTATTTCGTTCAAAGTATTTATGACGGGTAGTGTCTTCGTATACCGTACAGGCTTGACGATTAAAAACTTACTGAAGGCATCTGAAATAGCCAGAATATGGGTGTAGCCACGCTTACTGCGAGCAAATCGGCCAAGATGATCGATATGGATCTGACGGAAAGGTATCGGTTCAGGATTTGGAACGTGAAGTTGACCCTCAGCTTTACCAGACTTAGTCCTATAGTAGCAACATTCTACGCATGCTGCCAAATACTCCTTGAGATATTTGCGCATTTTAGGGAATCGGAAATTTTGTGTAATTCGTTGAATTGTCTTTTCAAGACCAAAGTGACCCATCTCGTCAAGACAGTAACCAGTAATCTTCATCAATATTTAAACTCATTCGGTCAATCGCTTCTATATCCGGGGCTGTTGAATCTGGAACAAGACTTAGTGCATCAATGGGCACCTACGAGAACCTTGACGATGAATTATTTCGCAATCGTAATCAATAATCTGTATCCACCAATTAACCATTTTTGGAATCATCTCCTTGTTTGTCTTGGCAATGGCAGCACAATGGGTAATCAAGCGGAATTGTTTCCCCAAAATGTAGATTCTAAAACGGTAAAGGTTTTCCACGATAGCTAGCATTTCGAGCTCATAGCTATGATACTTCGACTCGGTGGGAGTACAGTGACGGCTAAAATAGAAAACAGGCTTCCAAGTTTTGCCATCTGACGACTGTAGTAATACGCCAGCAATACCAACAGAGCTCGCGTCGGTGTGGACCTCGTGTAGGGCATTAAAATCATACACTACTAATACCGGAAGGCTGCATAAAATTTCGGTAAACTTTTCGAACGCATGCTGTTGACTGTAGTCCCAAACGAATTTGTAGTCCTTATGTAGTAGACTGGTCAGAGGTTTAGAAATAATTGAATAATTCTCAACAAATTTACGAAAGAACCCTGTAAGTCCCAGGAATCTTCGGACTTTTGTCACGTTTGTAGGTATTTGGAAATTTCGAATAGCGCTAACCTTTCTCCCGGGGGTTATACCGTTTTCATTCACCGTGTGCCCTAAATAAGAAAGTTCCTGTTCGAGAAATTTATATTTATCGAAATGTAAAGTTAAGCCACTTTCATTCAATATCATCAGAAATTCATCTAGACGTTGTAAACCCTTCTCTACTGATACACTTGGAATGATAACGTCATCTAAGTACGCCAATATCTCACCCGTATTCATTTTAGCGACTAGGACATTCATGCCACGTTGGAACTCGGCTGGTGCGTTAACAAGACCAAAAGGCATCGTGTTATATTCGTAATGACCTTGCGTTGTAACAAACGCTGTATACGGTTTTGAAGACTCGTCCATTTCGATTTGATGGGACCCCATTCGTAGGTCTAACGATGTAAAATATTTTACCGGCTAGTTGGGAAAATTGTTCCTCTAAATTCGGCATAGGAAAAGGTGTTTTAACGGTGATTCGGTTGAGTGCACGAAAATCAACACAAAAACGATATTAATTATTTTTTTTTCGGCTAAAACAACACCTGAAGCATAGGGCTAATTTGACGGTCGTATTATATCAGCATCTAAAAGCTCCTGTACCAATTTATCAACAATTGGTCGTTTCGAGAAAGGCATTCTATACGGTTTTACGTTTACGATGAAAGTGTAATATTCATTTTAGAAACGTTACACTTACCTAATTCTTGCGAATTAGCGGCAAAACAATTACGATGTTTTTGTAGAACATTTTCTAGTTTAACCTGTTCATCACTAGTCATTTGGTTAGTAGTTCTCCAGTTCATCACGCTTTCGATTCGACAATCATTATTATTCTATTATTAAGCGGCTTCCATCTCTACACAAAACATCTCTTCCAAGCAAACGGTTTTCACAAATTAAGCTATCTTTTACAACTAGCAAATCAACGTTATACATTTCGTCATCGATGTTGATGTCGGATTTTAATTTTCCGTTACTTACGAATTTACTTCAAGCAAAACCAGTTAGAACTTTCGAGCAATGTTCGATTTCGCCCAGTTTTTCAGCAAACGACTCTCTTACCAAAGTACTACTACCAGGATCAACAAAGCATTTGTCGTCACACCGTTGACAATAATTTGTTTCACTATTTCAGACCATGTTGTCTTTTTATCTTCCACTTGGTTTACGGCTGGTCTACGCACTTCTTGTTTACGTTGTTTATCAGGACAACTTTCCGTTTTATACGATTACAATTTTCGCATCTATTCTTTCGTTGGCGCTCGGAACAGTTTTTCGAAATATGCCCAAGTTTAAAACAATTATAACATTTAACAGCTGTTGTTTCCTTTTTATAATTTTTATCAGTTATAGGTGATGAATTAGGAACGTGAACATTTTTCTTCGTCGGAATGTTCGTAGATCTAACCTCGTTGTAACTACAGTAATTTATAATATGCCGAAAAAGATCGTTCGATAACACTGTGCACGACAAGGAGACTTTTTTCCCGATAGGTGGGGGACCCAGAGGGTAAAACTAATTCATGTGTACGTTGTATCTAGTGGTTGGCCATTTCTAGGTTGGCCCTTAAAAAAAAGATATTTGAGTTTGAAAAATTATGGTTTCAAGCACCCCTAACACTCGATTTTTTAATTTGTGTACCGTTAATTTTTAGTTACAGCTCCGTGCTACTAATTAGGGACACAATACCAACAAGTGAATCTTACGGCCTGTTTATCTAAAAAGAAACGAAAACTATACGAACGATAGAGACACGAACGAAAACGTAATAAATTTGGTTCATGTATCACGATTAGGGTTTGGGATTCCCCGGACTTTTTTATTTCCCGGGAAACGGGAATGAAAAAATTTGATTCCCGGAATTCCCGGGAAATATTTTTGAACAAAATTGTTAATAAAAACCACCTATATAAGTAATTTTTGTTAAAAAAAACACTATTTCAGTACAAATGCAGTCTGTGTAGTGATAATTCGAAGTAAAAAATATCAGAATGTTGAACATTCGATTTCAGATAAATTACTCAAAGCACTGCCAAATGAATTGCATGATTCCAGCAGAAAGCACCTACTACTGGACTGTCGGAAACAAACCGTTTCATCACACTTGGCCCATTAGATATGGTGGCCACAATGTTATTTTCCAAAGACAAATAAAACTCTTCTAGTCTTATTTCTACAATTCTTCTTATTTCATCAGCATTACATCTTCCTGATATATAAACCAACCCCAGGTTATAAAATGAATTATTTCCGTTTAAATATCTGTTTTGTGATATTCTTGTCCATTCATCTAAGATTATAGTAAATCTCCTATTGTTAGAAAAATGTCTCGATATTTCTTTTATCATGATATCTTTTACATGATTGTAGTAATTTAATATAATATTCTGTTTTTAATATAATATTCTTTTAATTTTTTGGCAAAGCCATGTTTTTATTATAAAAAGTTTCTCGAATAAACGAAAATCTAGTTATGGTGCGGATTGACATTCCGCCGGTATTTGGATACCATTTCAGGAAATGTTTGCCTTACCATAAAACGTTCAATGCCTATACAGCTTACACTTTTTTCTGGAACGTTATTCCTGTTGTTGTTTTCTTCAAGAAAAGTTGCATGACTATCAATTTTTTTTTTGTGAACCAAATTTTTTATGTCGGATAAGGCTAAGATGTCGGATAAGCTACCTCCGTTAACCATTTGTCTTTTAGGGCAAACATTTAGGGCGCTGTATTGTCATTTTTTGTAAAACATTTTCATACTCCTGACATTTTATTCTTAAATATAAAATAATATATTAGTACACTTACTTGAAAATATCACAATTATTAATGAAAACGTAACTTATAAAATTATTGTCCCTTAATATAAAGGATTACTTTAAATTTAAAGTCGACTTTATTTTTAATCATACGGTTTTGTTCATTTTCAGTGCGTTCCCGTACGTACCCAAAGTTACCGAAATTTACCCAAAAGCGTTCCCGTACTCGAGAATTGGGTAAATGAGAGCGCTAATGAGAGTGTATTAGTGTTTCTCTTTTTACCAAAATTTACCCAGACGTTTTCTTCGGGTAAACTTTGGTAAAACAGCTGATGCTATTATAAACAAAAAACAGTTGTGAAAATAAATTAAAAATTTTAATTAAATAAAGAAATAAGCAAAAGAAGCTTGGTTTTTTGTAAGAATTAATTGAATAAAATCAAAAACAACTTTTAAATGCGAATAAATATGTCTATTTGTGCCAATTTGCAATCTGAAATTATACGTATTTTCATACCAGTGATGGGATTTTTGACACAATCAAGATGGATTGGTACAATGCCACAATCAATACTATTTTGGCACATTTTGGTTATCTACAAAATTTAATAGAAAATTAATTTAAAAATTACAGTTCTTTAAAATTTCTTTAATTTTTATTTTCTAAGCACTTGTTGGTATTAAAATTCCTTTTCGAACAAAACTAAAAAATGTCGTCGAAGATATTACCGAATACCCATAGACTTTTAAAAATTCAATGCTTTAAATTTAGTTCAGAGCTTCGAAAGAATTGATTTAAGTCTAATTCATGAACAATTTAATTCAGTTTTAGAAAATGTTTATATGTATACCATTCCGTGCAACCATTCCTAAAGAATTCATCATTGGCTGCATTCCCCGATCTTTAATAAGAATCGAATGAATTTCATTTATCATTCACCTTTTAATTGAATGAATTCAAGAAAATTTTAATTCATTCGGTCAGAGTTCATTAAAAATAGAATTAATTCCATAAGAATGCTTTTACGAAATTAAATTAAAGTTGAAAACACGGGTACTGAGTGAAAATTGAGTTTTGACACAATTAAGGCCCATTTGGCACATTTTAGCCACACACTTGGCACAAAACAAAATATTTCAAGTCTCATCACTGTTTCACATTATTGTTTGAAATAAGTTTCTGGGCTAGAAAAGTGGTTTTTTGCGTTCCTGTATTATTGGGTAATTTTGTCGTTTTGGAGAGGATTTTGTGCTTACTCATTTTACCGAACTTTACCCAAAAAGTAAAGAAACACACCTTTTGTGTATGAAAACCCTACAAAAATATTTATATTTTCAAACATTTTGATTGGTTGAAAATAAATTAACCAATCAGAATGCTCCAAATATAAACCAAGTCAAGGCCACCCAATATTTTAACAAAGTCGAATTTAACTAAAATATACATTTGAAAAATTTAGATAGTAAGGGCGATTATTTGTAAGAAACAAAACTTTTTGTTCATATTTCTTTTAAACATTTTACCAAGTTTTTAGGTTTTACTACTTAAATTTTGAATAAGTTATGCGAAAAATCTTTATTAGTTGAAATGCTCTTAATTACTTGGAAACGATTTTTTTTTGTGTGTCAAAGAAATTGATTCCCTTTTTTTCCCGCCCGGGAATTCCCGAACCCCAAACCCTAATCATTATATATCATTTGCCTTTTTTAAGTAAAAGTATTGCCATCAAATTATATTCAACTTATTCTAAATTTTCTTAAAAATTTTGGTTACAATATTATTTAATGGCAACCTTTTTTTAGTATTTTGACAAACCATTTTGAATAAATAAACAAAACAAAATACAAAATTTGTATTGTAATTTATTTTAATTTTCTACAAAAATGTTTAACATAAATGTAATAAAATAAATGTGATTCCAAACAAATGTGAATAAAAATATAAATGTGATAAAATAAAAGTGATAATAATCATCGTAATTCCTTGTGGAATAGTTTCAAGAGTTGAAGTGGACTGTGGTTAATATTACAAAAAATTTTGTTATATGTATGTACCAATATTAATTATTTAAAAAAAATATATATTCCTGTAAATATTTCCCCAATTGCATTGTTCATTAGTAACAAAACTATTTTAAATTTAGAACCTTGTTCATCATTTACTGGGTGTTTTTATAAAAAGAATCAGACGAATTCGTTAACAAATTTGTGTGAAAAATACTGATTTAAAAACGTTTTTCTTTCAAAACTGCACAAATTTGTTAGGATTTCTATGTAGAACAAATTCGGCTAAAAAAATTTAAAGATAAATCTTTTCAAGTTTGTGTTTTTCACACAAATGTTTTAACGAATTCGTCTGATTCTTTTTATAAAAACAGGCAGTTCATTTTAAACGAAAGCAAATTGGTTGTCGTCTGATTTTGACTTAATTGACAATTTGTTTCGTTTTAGATGAATCAAAATTAGTAGGAAATTCTTGTGTGATTACGTTATCGTTCGGTAAAATGAGAAATTCGTTATACGTGAACCAAAAAGGGTAAAGGTGCTTTCACAATGGTAGAGTGACTCTACTCTGCAGCACAGATTAAAATGTTAACTGTTCGAAATGCAGAGTAGAGTTACTTCAAAACTTATTTGACATTTAGTACTTACTTCATATTTTCGCCACTCTTTTCCCAGAATTTTTATGGTTTTTTATTTCAATATTTTTTTTATTTTAAATAATACCGAAAACACCACAAATTTTATATTTATTTATTATATTTTGTTATTTTTTTTAATTTGTTGACAATTAGAGATGTGAACAAATTAGAGATGTGTTTTTTTGGGTATATTTGTCATGTTAAACAGTTAACAGACCAATGTTAACTCCAGAGTGTAGAAAATCTGTACTCCAGAGTCAAACAAGTTTTACTCCGGAGTGGAATGACAAGAGATGGCACAATACAAAAATGTGTTAGTATGAAAGAGAAAAAAACTAAATTTGCTATAGATTGGAGTACTCCGTCATTGTAAACGCACCTTAATCGTTCGTAATTTTAAAGAAAAATTCTCTTCGTTCGTAATTGATAAACAGGCTGTTATTAGGCAAAAAGAAGTTTTCTATGAATATTGATCAGATTTTTCAATTTTGTGTCAAATTTCGCTTTATACAATGAAAAATTGCTTGTTACTTTATTAAATAAATTAATAATGATAGAGATGTGACCTAAATGTTTAAATACGCTTGATATCTGTCGTTCTCATAATTAAGGACACATTATAACTTTTATAAAAAACACATATATATTTAAAACAGATTAATATTTTGTTGCGAAACCGTTGTTATCGATAACTGCTTGACATCTGCGAGGCATCGAGGCATCGAGGCTACAAAATTTTCACCTACACTGTTTGGTATGGGTTCCCAAGCCTTTTTTGTTTCGGTACAGAGATCTTCAAAATTGGTTATCTTTAACAAGGTTTTTACAACTTGCCATAAGTTCACAATTAGGTTGAGATCAGGACTACATGCTGGTGTGCTTCGGATCATTTTCTTGCTGAAATATCCATGTTACAGGCATATTTTCATCAGCATAAGGCATCCTTGTATTGTTGAGGATTCTTGCATATAATACCATTCGGTTCCGTTGTTTACGGACCACTTTTTCTCTAGTCGAATGCTTCTTGAAATATTGAACCGCGTTGCTGACCATGGATTTAGAAACTTTTAAGGCTGCTGTGATTTGTCGATAAGTACTTCCATCTTGGTGCATTTGTACAATGATCTTCCGAGTACTAACATCACAGGATGGGTAAAACCATGGCAAACAAGTGTTTAGAGCTTTTCAGACACTGCAAAACACTCTGTGCAATAACAACCAATGGAATAATATTTTTAAACTTTACCTGAATTTGCAAATGCAGAAAAACTTATTACTGTCCCTAATTTAGTGCACGATCAATTTATTTCACAAATTATAAAATAACGCCACAAAGAAAAAATAACGGTAAAATAAGTGTTGACTTTGGTGAATTTGAAATGAACAGAGATGTATCATCTAATCGATGTTCCATCTTTGATTTCTATTTTATGCACACATTTTTATATGAGCTTTCAAATATTCGTTTCTACTGTCCCTAATTACTTGCACAGAGCTGTAAGTTGTTTGTTACTCTACCAAGAAGCTTTGTGTTAAAAATAATCAAAATCGGTCTTGCATTTCAAAAGTTGTGATTAACAATGTGAGGACACCATAAAAAGCTTTATGCAAATTTTTCACTTCTATACAAATTTCAGTACATTTAACGAAGCAATAAAATGTACAATTTTGTATGGAAAGTTTCGAAGTGTCCTCACATTTTCACTCAGAACTTTTGAGCCGCTGCACCGATTCTGATCATTTTTAACCCAAAGTTGACTGGGGGAATAACAAATAAGCTGGGCAAAAATAAATGGTCAAAAAGTTAGATAAATCGCGTTTTTTGGGGTCCTTGGACCCAGAATTTTTAAACACAAATATCTTTTTTTCAAGAGCTAATCTAGAAAAACGGATAGCACCACTGGATCCAGCGTACTCGAATTAGGTTTACCCCCCGCTTGTTGGATTTTTCAACTAGCACAGTGTAATCATTAGATATTTTCTTTTTAAGATCAGAGTCATTGATTCCGTTAATAATATGATGCACTGTTGCCGATTCCGGAAGTCCAGCTTTTGAACCAATAGCTACCATTCTGTAGAAATAATACTGAGGCGATTCACTATATTGTCGATTGGTGTTTGCCATTTTAATATGTACGTCAGCAATATTCACCATAACCGGAAAGTCAGACACGAATTTTACACAAAAATCTGCGTCAATCAAATAAACTCAAAATTTCGCTGGACCTTGTAGTTTTTGCTGCACCGCAAATATAACTGTTTTATCATCCCGTTGGTATGCTTCTTTCAGGAACGATGTTTTTAATGACGGGTTAAAATCCGGTAGAAGAGCTACTACCTCTCGAACAGTATTATACGGATTTAACGTTGGGTATATTTGTTGTGCATGTGGTGGTGCTATAAATGCACTTGTAGACGAGTAAAACTGATTATAATTCACTTACTGACCTTGTGGAGCAGTTGGTGGTGCTGTAGGAGCACTTGGTTGTACATTATTTGTTGAATTACGGATATACGATGATGACGTTTGTGTATACATTGGTGGATTTACGATAGTGTATACCGGTTCACTGCTATTTGACGTTGTTGTCGCCGTATATGGAGTTGTACGTGTTGGAGCATATACATTAGTGTGGTCAGTTTGCTGTGGCATTATAGTCGCTTCACATGTTGAACCAACAGGTGACAGAAAAAAAACAGAATTATGAGCATCCCTCGGAGATGACACAATTGCTGGACGAAAACCATTATTTTGCATCTCAGTGAGTGACATTTCTAAGGCGTGTACTCTTTGTAACAATTTGGAACCATCTGTGAAACTTGTATACTCTTCATCTGTAAAATGTTCTTCGCGGCGTTGAATTAATACATGTTTATTGCCGGAAGTTGGTAAACCCGCGTCTCTACATTTCCTTTTTAATTCCTCGACTTTTAATTTACTTAAATTACGACTTGGACTCATTATCTTTCTTTTTTATATATTTTCCTTCTTTCCGTTAAAAATTCAAACACCACGTCGACTGCGGCTTTTCTGCCGATTCACGCACGATAAAAAAAAATTCTATTTTTCCTGTAATAAACACACAAAACTATGTATGTCTACGAAACAACCACCCAAAATGTACGTGAGGGCGGCTATGCAACAAACGAATTGCACCTAGAGTTTGCTAAAAACCGCAAAATCTGAAAACCGCGGTTTCGGGTTTTCAAAATTATAAAAACCGCGTTTTCGGTTAATTTTCGGTTTTCTTGTGCTAATAATAGAATTGTTTTAAAATAAATAAGTATAAAAAGTAAATAGTTTAAAATGCACAATATACTTCCCAACAAACAATTCGTTCCGTTTACGCACCGTTTTCGGTCCGTCATAAACAGAATCCAACTCCGTATAATAGCTGTGTTTGTGCGGCAAGCTATCAAGGTTGGCTTATGTCATTCCCATATAATTTTGACATTAGTAACTTTGAGAGTTAACACTAAACGTTAGCTAATGTCAAATTTATATGGGAACGACAAAAGCCAACATTGATAGCTTGCCGCACAAACACAGCTAATAACCGTTTTCTGGATCAGTATATGGACCAGAAAACGGAACATAAGGAACATCGAAACTGATTCGAATGCGTTGAAAATCCGTCAATGACGGACCGTGTACGGACCGTTATGTCGTGTTAAAAACGGACAAGTCCGTCAATGACGGACCGTTATGTCATGTAGTAAAACGGACTAATCCGTTTTTAGAATGCCGTTTTCGGACTTTTATATCTACCTAAATTGACACATTACTAACTTTGATATTGTGTGCAATTAACTTCAAATTCGCAAAATTGACCCATAACTAGATCCAATTTATATCTAAAAGCAAAACAAACAATTTATTAATTGAGGTTTAATTAAATTCACAATTGAGGGTTTTCGTACGATGACAATTCTCAAACTTTTTTACTAAAACTGTATAAGCGGGGTTTGCATTGTATCATAAGTCATAGAACCTGTCCAAAAAGAGATGCAGATAGCCAAAATCCTATAATATAAACACATTATGACTGATAAGTACAGAAAATCCGATTGAAATTTTGAGTCAGATTTTTTTTTTTAAATATTTCATAACATTATAAGAATTTGATGTTAACATCTCTTTTCATCTGGGTGCATTTAATGTTGCAAACACATACACAAGATTTTTTTTGACATTCACGTCAGACGTAAAATCAGATAAAAAAAAATTAGTTAATGTAAACCCAGCTTTAGGATACGAGTACCATAAAATAATTATATTTGCTTAATTGCATTCGGTTACACAAACTATCGTGAAAAAACATAAAATTTCATAAACGTAATTTCAATAAAAGTAATTTGGCTACTGCGGCAACGGCCAAGACAGGATGCTCGTTTTTGCGACATCCAGAAACTTTTTTAACCGACTTCACCGCGCGACCCGTATTAAATTATTTAAATAATTCTATTTTGACGACAAAAATTCACGAATAAACTGAAGAAGGACAACACCGTTAGCTCCGGAGTTCAAACTGGTGAAGTCCGTATTTAACGGTGCAGAAACGGATACACCAAAACGGATTCAAAACGTATTATATGCGAAAATCCGAAAGTATGGTCCGATATTGTTCCGTCTACGTACAAGCTTTGAAGGATACCTGTTTTACGGACCGAGAATGTTCCGTAAAAGCGGGATTGATGATGCCGTACATGACGGAGATTCCGTAAAAATGTTTCTTGGGTTATTACTTAAAATTCAATTGAATTTCTCGCTCAAATATATGCAATATCGCCGTTTGGAGGACTTTGCGGGAGAAAAAAAACGCCGAAAACTATTATGAATTATTTTTTTTATTCTTTTGTCTGCAGGCGCGGATACAAGGGGGGGGCTATGGGGGCTCAAAGAAAAGAGTTACTTGTAATACACAACATGAGTTCTAAATAATAGCAGCGACTTATTACAGATGGGATATTTTAAAACCGTAAAATAAGGAGTTACTTTTAATGTGATACGTGATCTCTTAATAGAAATAGCCACTTATTACCGATGGTGTATTCAAATACCTCAAAATAACTCCTTATTTGTAATGCGATACATGAGTGTTATTTTCTATTTAAAATATTCGATACAAATAATTTATATGTTTTATACATATTGACTGAAATATCTTTTATGTTTTTTGTTAACTTTATATTAATCTGAGTAATTAGCTGTGTTTGTGCGGCATTCCTATCAATGATATCTCGAACAATTTTGACAGTAAAAAGCCGGAATACGTTGAAAAACTGTCAAAATCGTTCTAGATAACACTGATAGAGAGTCACACAAATACAGCCAATATTAATTAAATATGAATATGCTTCGTTTTAGCATTTATAAAAAAACCAACACGATAACGTCTTATTTTAATTTTTTTTGTAAGAAGTAAGTATATATTTTTATACAGTAAGTAAGCGCATAATTTTAATGTGTTATTTCAGACCTGTTTGTAACACATTTTTTTGGCCTTACTTTAAGTTGTTATGTAAGTAGTATTGTGCTCAGTATCGGTTATGTAAGTGGTTACGTAACTCCTAACATGTAACATTAAAGTAACATCAATGGCCTTGCAACTCTCTCAATATTTTTTATTTTAAAAAATATTAGGCGGCTTGGAACAGGAACGAACTCCGACTGGTTAGTTAATCAGGGATGGAAAAGGCTCACTTAATCGGGCTCTTATACCAAAAAATGTTTGATCGCTCTTACATATTTAAAAATGTAAGTAACTAAAAAATAGCTTCCTCTTTGGCTCGTTAAAAAACATAAAAATTAAATATTAGCAAATATTAGCACAAATTGTGAAAAAAAAAACATTTGCAAAAAGCGAAATTTTTGCAACAATATATTCGCTTGCAGAATGTCGATCGCTGATTACCTCTTTTAATTCATTTTCTGTACCATAAAGCCTTTTTCGAATTCCGCCGTCATTTTGCAATTTTTAAGTGCGGTTTTTTTAAATATACATATAACCTAGGAATTCAATTTTTGTACCATAAAGTCTTTTTTCAAATTCCGCTACTATTTTGCAATTCTTTACGTGCGTTTTTTTAATTTATAATCTAGGGGCTATAATACACATTTCAGACAACAAAGTTTGGTGGCAAAAAAAAAACCGCGAAAAATAAAATTTGCAAAAAGGATAATTTTTTCATCAATATATTTGTTTGCAGAATGTAAATCGCTGATTAAGTTTTTTAATTAATTTTTTATACCATAAAGCCTTTTTTCGCTTACCGCGATTATTTTGCAATTTTTTAAGTGTGGTTTTTTTTAATTTATAATCTAGGGTCTATAGTACCAATTTTATACACAAAAGTTTGGTGCTCAGTTTGCAAAAAAAAAAAAAAAAAAAAATAAATCGCTAAAAAAATATTTGCAAAAAGGAAAATGTTTGCGTCATTGTATTCATTTGCAGACTGCTAATCGCTGATTGGGTTTTTTAATTATTTTTTTCTACCACAAAATCTTTTTTCACGTTCCTCTATTATTTTGCAATTTTTTTAGTGCGGTTTTTTTAATTTATAATCTACGGAGTATAATGCCCATTTCATAAAACAAAGTTTGGTGGTTAGTTGCAAAAAAATAAAATTTTGGCATCGTTTGCAGAATGTAAATCTTTTAATTAATTTTTTGAACCCCAAAGCCTTTTTTCGCATTCCGATATTATTTTGCAATTTTTTAAGTATGGGTTGTTTAAAACTCATAATCTAGGGCTATAATACTGTTGGAATGGTATAATTCCATAGTATAGTTCCATTCTTGATTTTTATAACTAAATTATTATTTTCCATACCTGGTTACAATCGATGTTTTGAGTCATACAAAGAGCGCACATAATGACCCTGCAAACATTTAAAAGATACCTTCCAAGAAGATATTAAAGCGATATCTTCTATTTGTCATTTGAATGAAAATAATCAAGTAGTATTTACTTTGAAATTGTCTTCCTTTTATCACTTGGAAGATAATTCGACGATATTTGGAAAAATATAATTCAAAAATTTTATATTTTTTCATAACTTTTTATGACAATATTTCGGCAATATCATATTTGTATCATTTGGAAGATAAAGAAAATTTGTTTGAAATCTTTTATCAATTTGGTAAAAATTAAAACTAAATTAGTACAAAAACTATCAAAAGATATATAGGAAATAAACTCGTGAAAAGTTAAGATTAAATGCGCGGGAAAAATCGGCTAAGATGAAATCAAAATAATTTATAAGTTGGTCAATGAATTATGTATGCAGATATTGTTTTTCAGGCTTAAATTTAATAATGAAAAAATTAAATCGTTTTTTTATTGTACCGGGAGTTTATTTAGCGATATCCCTTTTATCTTCCATATGAGTTTTTGCTTTCATATTGCCTGGAAGTATTGTTTTAGTGTAACAGTTGTTTCCGAAGGAGGAAACTTCTGGAATACGAAATTGATATTGCCGGCAATAAATGTTTTCTTCCTGGCGATATGTTTGGAGAATCTTCTTCGTATTGCCATGTTTGCTGGGTGATATTGGTTTGAGTATGTTCCTGTTCCAGAGCACATAATAGAACAAATGCTTTCTCAGTGATAGAGAGTCCCCCAATCTCTTTATTATGTATACTCTTTGGTAACATGTTCTTATATTGTTACCTAGCCCTCTTTTGGAAAGTACATACCTCCAATAACATGCCCTTGTTAAAATAATAGCTGTTGGAATAGCAAAGTAAGAGGTTACATACCTTAATTTCTTCTTACAAACCTTATTACCAGGTAATAGAAAGTTTTGCTGGGTTGTTTTTCTATTCTTGTCAATATTGAAAAAATAAACAAACTAAAAATAATTTTTTTATATGGAGATTTAAAAGGAATCTGAATTTCTTCCTTGGATTCTAATAAATATGTAAGTAATTGACATTTCTTTGAGCCTAAACTTTATTATAATGTTATTCTTTTATCCTTAGCTAAGAAAAGCACTACAACGTTTGACGCTGTCTGAAAAAGGAATGAGAAACTCCAAAAAATTGGTTTCCCTCGACTCAAGATATTGGATATTAAAAGAAAAATATAAACGTTAATGTATGTATGACAAAATAATTTTATAACTGCAAATAAATTGCGCCAAATATTACAATTTCGTGTTTTCATTGGCTTGATTTGAGCTTGAATATAGGGCTTGAATTCAAGGGTTTTTAATGTGTTGTTTGAACTTGAATTGGACTGTAATTCAAGGCTTGAATTCAAGCATATTTACACTGTTATGTCCCTTTTGCTGGAGTATGCTATTGAATTACAGTGTAAATCAAGTATAAATCAAGGCTTGAAATTGGAAAAAGTGACTGGAATTACGCTTGGTTTCAACTTTAATTCCAGCAAAATTGTTTATTGGGTAAGTATTAATTGCATATTTGCTAGTGTTTTAAAAGTGTTTTTTATTCGAAATAAACTGGTGTCTTTAAAAACTTTTAGTTTTTGATTAAAAATTTGTATTGAATTTGACAAGCAAATAGAAGTAGTTTTTAAAAACTACTATTTTTTGGTTAATTGTAAATGTAGCATTAAAAATATGTTAATTTTGATTTAATACACAAATAAAAAAATATTTAAATTGAAAAAAACTCATTTCTTTTAACCTACACTGTGATAATTATCTGCATTATCTGAGTTTTTGCATAAAACCGACGAAATTTCATTTGAATTTGTCCATTAAATTTTTCATTGAATTAATACAATTTTTCACAAAATGTAGCTTACTCTATCAAAATCTCCTTGTTTTTATAGAAAAACTATGAAAAGTGTATCTATTTTTTTGAAGAAAACCTCGTACAAGGAATGTATTCCAAGCTAAACTCTCAGATTAGTACGAAATTTGGATATTTTAATCACTTAAATCTTAGAATTTTCGTTTCTACGACATATTTAAATTCCAACGAAATAGTAATATATATTTTCCTATTAAAATCTATTTTCGTATCAAGTGCCTTCATATGCTTATTGAATGACTCTGTGATTCTAATAATTTTTCTTAAAGAAATACTAATAGGGGCAGTTTTTTAATCAGAACTAATTAAAAACTATTGGCTTCCTAAATATTTCTTAAGTAAGAATTTTTAAATTAACATTTCTTATTTAAGAAATATTTAAGACAAAAATCGATCTTAGTTTTGACAAATTGTCTGCCTAGGAAACCAGTAGACATTTTCTCAACCAAAAAACACAGGATTATTGATATTTCAAAAAAAAAAAAAAATCGTGATACTTTCTTTTTTTTAAATTCTGGGGTGGGCAAAAAGCAGTCTAGGGTGGGCAAAGCCCACCCCAGACCGGCCTATGTCCGCCAATGTTACCGGGTAATAGTAGGAGGTTTTGTTGTGACTTGGATTTATGGCGTCGTTTGCCGCAGAGCCCTATCACATATCCGAATTTCATTAGGGTTGGAAGGAACCCATCGGAATATTTCCTCATTAGTTATTAATTTAGTTAGAAATTTTCAAAGACTTCAGTTCTGACTATAAAATTGCCTCTTATGCACTTCTGCTAACTTAAACCTATTAGATAAGGAGAAATTGTTGTATTCGCAAAACTCTTTGACACTGAAATATTTTTTATATTCTAGGTTTCAACGTTGCAAACGGACGTAACTACACTTTTATTTTTTTTACAGGAGAAGCAAAAAACTTTATAAAATCAATAATAATAAAGTATTCTTTGCGGTTTTTTCAAAGTTTACTTATGGTATAGAGATTTATTTATTTTTTAACAACTTTTGTTTTATTTTCATATATTTAAGTTTTTAAGTTAGTTACGTCCTTTTGACTTGCTTTTTTCTGAAACAAGAAGACGTAACTACACTAAAGTCATTTTTAGATGTACAACGAATAGCCACAAAAATTAAAACATGCATGTTATGTTTGTAAATTTTTCAAGCTTTTTAATTAATTTTTTTTTAATCTAAATGTTTATATTTTATTAAAAAAAAGAAAAAGGATTTGTTACTAATTTTTAAACTAAAAAAATACATGTATTTTTAATACAGATATTTAAGAAATATTTGCAGTTAAATGCAAACTCTAAATGACACCTAAAAATAATTATCGTATTGACGATAGAACTCACTTCATTTATAAATCTTGTAAGTTCTAAAAAACACAAAATTTTTATCAACAGCAATTCAGTTTCGTGTTTGTAGTGCCCTGAGTAGTAAACCATGTAAGTTTCAAGCACGTGGCACAATTATTTCTTAATTCAGGAGAATATATTTTAAGCAGTATCGAGTATTCTAAAGTTCATACTACTAGTGTTTCCAATATCGAATCGGTATTAAGAAATCAGTATTTCGGTATTGAAAATTTTTCAATACCGAATTTTCGGTATTCATATAAATATTTTCTGTGAGCGAGAAAACTTATGTATTGCACACCTTAAATTTTAAAATTGTTAACGAAAATTATTCATTCCAACGAAACTTAAGTTAATGAATTTTAATATAAAAGTTCTAATTTTAATTTTGAAGGTCGAGGATATCGTTTATTCCGATTAGGATGAAATTGAAATATCTGATGGAGGAGGCAAAATAAATCAATCCCTATGTATTTTTTTGACCCAAAGTCATGTTTAAGAGGTAAAACCGGGCTCAATGTCGTTTTTAACTTCTTTTTTTTTTTAGTTTTTAAAATATGTTTTGCAAAAATGTTATAATTTTTAATCCCTTTTTACCCCTTAAGTATTCAACTGTGCAAAAAAAAAACAAAAAATAATAATTGATTTATTTCACCCTCTATCACATAAATAAATATTTTCCAAATCGAAATAATCCAATCCGGTATCTTTTTTGAGAATAAAAATGTTATTTTTAATTTTTGTTTAATTGATACTTGCACCTTTACAAGTTAAAATTTATAAAAATTGTCAATATAAGAACAAATTTATTGTCAACTTTCCTTAAATTGCCCGAAAAAGCAGATAAAATATTAAAGAAAAAAATGTATGCAATACCGAAATCGGTATCGTCCTAAAATCGGTATTTCGAATTTGCCAAAGTGGTTCGAATTTCGACAATTTCAGTATCACCGAAATTGGTATTGGAAACCCTAGTTCATACTACTGAGTATTTACAACTTTGATAATTGAGCAACTATGTGAATTGTGTTTAACCCTCTAATGCTCTTTCTTCTAATTGCGATAATATTTAGGTAATTTACATATTTCGCATTAAAAATCTACTATGGAAAAAATATTAGAATTTTAATTTATCGCTTTATTTAGACGATATAACACATAAAATGTTGAACACGAATCAAGAAATCCAATAGTTAAGTAATTTCGGTTTTTGCTATAAATAACACTATCAGTATAATAAAATTACGTACCGAAAATTGTTGATCAATTGTTGTTATTTCGAAATTTAGCGAATTTGGCACCAAACTAGGGTCACCATTCGTACTGATTTGATCAGTACATGTACTGATTTTTGGTTACGTGTACTGATGAAAACGTCGTGTACTGATTTGTACTGATTTTTTAAAATTTGTACTGATTTTTGGCATTTAAAAAAATATTACATCTTTTTAGTAAAAAAAAGCCAAAATGCAAGTACAATGTAGTTTTATTTATAGGATAAATTTTTGTGAATGTGAAAGGTTTTCTCTACTAGAAAGCATTCAAAATGATATTTCTACATGTAAATTTCTTAATCTAATATGTAGTTTGTACACAGAGAAGATTCGTGGTGACAACCGAATTTATCAAATGGTTCCATTGCGATAATAGAAAATCAGTTGAAAATATAACATCAGTAGACTTTGATAAAAATAGTTTAATTACCCGGTTGTCAGAATGATTCTGTTTTCTGAGTGTAGGACACGACATCAAAAGCTGAAGATTTTTCCGTACCAAAAACATTAAAATCTTAAGAAATTTACGTGGGTATATCCATGGAAAAAATTCCGAATCTGTGGGATTTTCAATTAAAAAAAGTACACAAAACCTCAGGATTTTCATTTTTAAAAACGTTACGTGTTTTTGTCGGAAATGGTAGCCAAAATGTGAATTTTTCTATTTCAGAAATCATACAGAAATTAGAAAAGAGGAAAAATATTTGTTGTGACAGCTAAATCTGTAGCCAATCGATTGGTTGCAAAAATGCAATTTGCTCGTGACAACAGAAATTCTTTGGCCTGAATAAATATTGACGTTCATACTGGGGTCATATTTGACTCCATTTGTAGCATGGCTATATTTCATCAATCTGTTACAGAGCTTTGAAGAATTAATTCCTTTTTGAATGAATTCACTACCAATCGAATTCAATTTTCTCTAGAATTGAATGAATTCCTTTTCTTAAGTAATTCACTGAATGCGTTCAACTGAACGCGTTCATCAAGCAACAAATTCAAAGAATTAATTCAATTGCAATCGTTCTTTTTATTAAATCGAATGAATTAATTCACCGGTGAACGCGTTCAATTTTATAAATCGAACGGAAAAAAAGTGAATTAATTCCTTACTGAATTATTTTTGAACGGCTTTATTTTTGAATCATGTAGGTTGATAAACAGCATCCGGTTTCTAATTTGTTTATTTTTACTAGACACGCTGTAAAATTGCTTATTTAAAAATTTTATTTGTACATTATTGTTTTCTTCTACTGAACGGCAGAAAACAGGCTTTGAATTCAGTGAACTTATTTCATTTTTTTCAATTCAGTGAACTTATTTTTTTTTTTTTAATTCACTGAACGTAATTTTATTTTTTTTTGTTTCACTGAACGTAACTTTATTTTTTTTAATTCACTGGACGAAAATGAAATTGAACGAGTTCAGTAGTGAATTAATTCACTAAGGAATTAATTCACTTTTTTCCCGTTCAATTTATAAAATTGAACGTGTTCACCAGTGAATTAATTCATTTGATTTAATAAAAAGAACTATTGCAATTGAATTAATTCGTAACAAAATAAATCGAACGAAAGCAAATATGAATTAATTCCATTCAATATATGGTGCTTAGTGAATTAATTCATCGAATTTTTAATTCAGAATTGAAAAATTGAATTAAGGAGTTAATTCTTCAAAGCTCTGATCTGTTACAAACAAAAAAGAAAATAGAAAAGGAATGGTAACAGATAATTGAAATTTCCAAATAATGGGTCAGTTTCCTGTACTTAAAAACACTGGATTTTTCATGCGAAAACATTTTTGTCTTGGGTTCTGTATAGGGAAAATTGTGTAAGGCTTTTTTGGATGGTATGATGGTTAACCGAAAAAGTTTGTTGCCTCAACCAAAACATTCTACTGACAACAAATTAGGTTGGCTGCAAAATCATTTTTTTTTTGGTTGATATTTTTTAAAATTTGTACTGATTTGAAGCCAGAAAAAATGGTCACCCTACACTAAACAACAATAAATTTTGACGAAATTAGTTCTACTTACTACCACCTATGACTATATAATCTGTGTTTAATTAAAAAAAAAAATCTGTTGGCTAGTTTTTGTCCTGTGTCTCGTGAGTCCTGGAGAAAACATTTTAAAATGATTTTACAATTAGAGACTCTAAACTAGCTTTGTTATTATCGATTATGTACGCCAAATCGTAAATGTATTTTTTGGCGATTTTTCAAATATTTTTTTCTGTTTTAAAAAGTTAATTTTTTAAAATTTACTAAATTTTCACTTTACATGCTTCTCGCTTGAAACCCGTTCCTTATACAAAAAAAGTTAGAAAGCAGAAAAGTTTGCAGTTAAGTTTTCTATGGATATAATACAACTTGTTTAATAAAATATTGTTATTTAGCCAAAACCTATTTAAAATCTGAAGACCGCCTTTTGGCGGCCTTGGGCATTAGAGGGTTAAATATAGAAATTTGACATTTACATTTTATCGTAGGACAAGGCATGGCGTAACAATATAAAGGTGGAATTATTAGAATATATATTTTGAATTGACATAACCCTGCAATGTCAAACAAAAAAAAAAAAAAAAATAAAAACTAATCAAACAAAGGAAGAAAAACAAACAAAAGAATCCGTATTTAATTATTTTTAAATTTTATTTTTAAAAAAAGTTTAAACTCTAACAAAATTTATTTAAAATTTATTTATACCACTACCACAGGTCATATCGCTTGGAACTAAAAACCAAGCACTACTCCAGGGTGTTCCAGGTGCTGATGTGTTTCAAGCATATTTACTTGAACTACGATCTGTGTCGCCCGTTGGTGATTGGTTAGGTAATAGAGGACGACTGCTGTTAGCTGCATGATAAGGGAATTTTTTAATGATGTTGGAAAACGCATATCAAAATACCAGACAACTAACTTTGCATTTGTGGGAAATTTTCAGTCATAAGTAAAACAGAAACTATCTTGTTTCATTTGTATTAGGAAATGCATGTTTTTTTTTTTAAATAATATTTTATATTTTTTTTTTAAAATAAGCAAATTTTGTATGTTTTTCTTTTCGTTTTATTTTTCTCTTTTTTTTCCTTTGACATTGCAGGGAATAAAATTATGACACAAATGACAGCTTTATCTAATAATTCTACCTGGGTAGTTGTACAATGGGACAAGGAACAGATGAAATTCATTTGATGATCTCATGCGCAATCGCATAGAGAGGATACTTTTAAAGCAATACAACTACATATGGTAAATACGAATATATCCATATGGTTGGTATACAAACTATACATGAATACAGTTAAAGGATATGCTGGTTGATGAGCAAACAACAGAGTTGTTCTATTCCGTTCTGTTGTGCTATGTTATTATTGTTATTATTATTTAAAATTGGGTGAAGGCAATGTAAGTGCGGCTGAGAGTTGTGTATGTTTCAAGGTTGGCAAACGAACCAAAAACGGTACTGGTGTCAATTTTTTGTTTGTTTTGGTAACGATACTTCATTTGTTTCGGCATAACCGTTACTATTATTACACTCATAGAAATAAATCTGTAAAAATAGCAGAACAAGTTACTAAACAAGTTATGCTGTAGGAAAAACTGCTAAAATTAGCAGATTTTTTTGCTAAATACTAGTTAAATAAGAACAGCAAAATTAAATTGTTAAATTTACAGAATGTTAGTTATATTCAAGCTAACTTTTAGTTAATTGAAAATAGCAAATTGTACTGTAAAATTTGGAGAATAAATATTAATAAATATTAGTATACTAAAAATAGCAAAAATAAAATGTTATATCTACAAAATTTTTGCTATTTTTAAGCTAAATTTAGTTGAATGCAAATAGCAGTATATAGTGCGAAAATCAGCAGAAATATTTGCTAAAAAATTGTAAACTGCGGTTTTCAAAAGGCTCAATTTTTAATTGCATTAAAAAAAAAAAATACAAAAAAAACTTTTAAAATTAAATGTTTTTTTTTTAATTTTTTAGACTACTAATTATTTAGCAAAATTTTTTTTGCTGATTTTAGTTAATTTGCTATTTTCCATTTACAAAAATTTAATTCAAATATAACTTAAATTCTGTACATTTAACAGTTTTATTTTTGCTGTTCCTATATTACTAATATATACAGGCGCGCAGGCACGTATTTAGGGGGGGGGGGGCTTGGTGGCTCGAGCCCCCGAAATGATTTGACAAATTTTGAAATGTAACAAAATACGTCGAAAGCAACAACATTTTTTAAAAAATGTAATAAAAAATATTTATTTTTTGTTGAAATCAAATACCAAATGGCCAAGTTTCTTAAGTTTTCATAAATAAAATAGACTCTAAATCCAATTGCGAAAACTGCTTTCTAAAAATTTTTTTAAGCTTTTTGGTGGCCATAGAAACTGTTTTTTATTGTGTTTTTTTTTTTTGGAAAAATCTTGAATCGTTATGTGTACTAGGCATAATCAAAGAGGTTTGAAAATAATAGAATGCAATCCTCTCTTTTACTGAGAAAAAGTTTATAAAATGTGACTGCAAATAGTAAACAGAAATTTTTGTTCGCAACTTTTAATTGATAAGTGGCTTTTTTTATTGTTACTACTAATAGTTTTCGTCATATTTATTATAAGATAAACATAAAATTTATAAATTAACTTTTGGTTTTCCGTAAAAATGTCAGGTTTCCTGCTTGCAGGCACAAGCTATTACTATAGGGTGATAATTTGGCATAATTCGACATTTTACACTTTTTTTCCACCTTAAGTTAACCATTATAATGTTGGCTTTTCATAATTTTTTTTTAAATTAAAATTATAAACTGTCCATGAAAAAGCGTACTTTAGGAGAACCAAAAAATTTATTCTGGAAGTGACTGTAAATTAAATACATACATATATAAATTCGGATTTCTCTCAAGAAGCTTCTTGCAGTAATTTAACAAAACTAGATTCTGCGGTTTTAGAAGATCCTTCAAAATGATCATCGCGGTCAGAATCAATGTTTCAAACGCGAAATGAAAGTACACAGTTGCAAAAACAAAACCCTCAAAGTAAAGCGTTTTGCAAATCTAGCTCGGTTTTTAGTTTGATGGCCTCTTGAAGCATGTGTCTATTTTAATCACGTTCTCGTCACATAGACGCACTATCAGTTGCTTTTTATTCATATTATTTGTTATTAGCAGTTTGGTGTTAAAAATTGTCGAAATCTATTCTATTTCCCTAATTCTAATGCACTAGCATAAGTAGGGGGCATCGCTTGAGTGTTAGTCCATCGTAAAAAAAATTAGAAATAGTGAGTAAAAATGTGAGGACACTCAGAAATTTTTACACAAAATAAAACATTTTGTACAAACAAACAATCGGAATAAAAATGACTAGAATTTGACATTACAGTTCACAGTTTATTTCAATCAATTTTATTTTTGAACTACTGTGTTCTTCTAGTTCACTTGTACATTCGAGAATTTTTTTCAGATGTTCACACACTAATATAAAATTCTTTAAAAATTTATGATGAAAAAACAGCTGAATACAGCAAAATCTGTTTGCTAAACAGTAGAAAGATACAAACAGCAAGAAAAAATCTGTTAAATTTACAAGATTTCAGCTATATTTGAGTTAATCGAAAATGACGATTTACTCTGTAGTTGACTAAACCATCATAAAGAATTTTAAATTTTTATTTTTTTGATATACTTAATGAGAATAAAATCTACACTGCAAAAAGCAGTCTCCTATTTTCAAGCAAATATTTCTGTTTATTGTAGCAGGAGAGTTCATTATTTGTATTCAACTCAATTAAATTTAGACATAAATTAACTTTTGAATATAAATATAACAATTTCTTTACTGCTTTTTTCTACTAATATTCAGCAATATTTTTTTAGCCAATATTAGCAAGGTAAATTTGCAATTCTATTAAACGAAATTTAACTCAAATATTACTAAAACAGTTGCATTTTTGCTGTACTTATCTTACTAATATTTAGCAAAAAGGATTTACTAATTTCAAAAGCTTTCTGTGCAGGGCCCTTTCAACTAATTTTGATTACCTTTTTTTTGCTATTTTTTCATGATTTTTTCTATCAGTATAAGATATTATATGTCAGTGGTTTGTTTAATAATTCCGAATAAAATAAAAGAACCGAAAAGAACAGTTGAAATTTAACTTATTCGTAAACGCGAGAGAGTTCCTAACTCTAAAAATGTGCCACACAGATATCTGAAGAAATCATAAAATAAAAAACCGAGCTAACTTTGCAAAATCCTCTAGAATTTTACTTCAATTTCGCTAATTGGAACCATCGGGCTTGAAATTATTGTTGCGCTTTGAAATTAGTCCAAGATCATATTGGAATGGCGCACTCTATTGGAAGTCAAAATAATAATGATGTAATTTACTTTTGATATTTTGCCTTTCCGATAATCAATAAAATTGTAAGAAAACCTTTTAAAACTAATAACCTTTAGGCCAGGGGTCGGCAAGTAATTTTAAGTAGAGTCCGGATTATGTTGAAATTTTTTGTCGAGGTCCAGAAAAAAAAACTCATAATACATACTATTTAGTTTAAAATTTTTATTTTGACTTATATATCGTTAGCTGAAATGCAAAACCACGTAACTAACATTTTTACTATTTTACAGGAGAAACAATTTTTTACAATTTTCAAGCAACAAGTATGTAGTTACGTGCTTTCGATTTTCGCTAATAATATGTCTAATTTTTATTATATGACAGTAAAAATTGGAGAAGACGTGGACCTCGTTGATATGCATCATAATCGATCAAAAAACCGATTTTGTATTTTTTGTTAGTTACGTGGTTTTGCATTTCAGCTAACGATATGCAATACAATATGTATGTAGGTATTCTTTAAAACTAATGCGAAAAATTACATCTGTGGTCTTGAGCCAGTTTTTTAAAGTTTGGTTCACGCGGAGAACAGCTTATGCGAAGAGTGTCTTCAAGGTGGGCGTCTGTCAATCTCGAACGATATTTGTTTTTCAAAAAATTCATTTTTGAGAAAGATGATTCACATACAAATGTAGAGCCAAACATAGTAGCCAAGTTGATAGCTAGTTTTTTGCAATTTTCATATTTTTCTGTAACATGTTTACCCCAAAATTCTTCAGTGGATGCAGTTTTATACATTTGCAAGGAAATATCTTCTTGCAAGTCAATTACCTCCATTTGCAGTAAAGGCTTTGATAGACTGAATAACTTCGCAGCCACGTCAGTCCATTCTGCCACCGCAGCAACTTCATAAGGAAATTTAAGAAATTGAGACAGCTTCCCTATCTCTGCAAAGTCTTGGAATCTTGCAGCAAAATCCTTCTCAAGATCAGATACAAACCTTACAAACACTGCAATGTCTTCTTCGGAAATCTTTTTATACTCAAGCATTGTTGGGAAATGAATAAATTCTTGACTTGCAATATCTTTTTCAAAGATATCCAGCTTGCGACGGAAAGCAGACACACTTTGTATCAGATCACATATTAATTTTCCATTTCCTTGTAACTCGGTGTTGAGCGCATTCAAATATTTCAGTATGTCTTTCAGGAAAGCCACAGCTAGCATATTACGCTTGTTTGTTAGGAAGTCCAGATGCTTCCTTGCTTCCTGCGTGTCCAAGTTTTGCAAAAAGGAGGTTACTTGTTCTTTTATTTGCCAGAAACGTTCAACAACTTGACCTTTACTTAGCCAACGTATATTGTTATGTTGCAGTAAGTCAGAATACGCCGAATCACATTCAGAGAGAAAATCCTTGAACTGTCGGTGCTGAAGAGCAGAACGAGACCTCATAAAATTTATCAACGTCACCAAGCTGCCCATTACATCTTTCAGAGTAGCACTAAGTTTTCCACAAAGTGCTGCCTGATGAATTATGCACTGATAAGATATTAGACCTGCATTCTTATCCCTGATTCTCTTTACTAATCCGTTTTCTTTGCCAATCATCGCTGGGGCCCCGTCAGTTGAAAGGGATACAATTTTATCATAACTAATGTTCGATTTCGTAATAAATTCATCAAAAGTCTTGAATAAATCTTCTCCGCGAGTCTTACCTTTAAACGTCAATAATGCTAGCAATTCTTCCCTGAACGTTTTACTTTCAATGTCAAAAAATCTCACGAAAATAGACATTTGTTCATCATCAACAATGTCACATGATTCATCAAGTGCTATAGCATAGCAAGGTGCCTTCTGCAGTAGTTCGAGCAAGCTGCTTTTGTTGTCAGTAGCTAAAATTTCGGTTCTTCTTGTATTACTTCTTGAGGACAATGGAATACCTTGAATTGCAGCAACAAGATCCTTTTTCTCTGCAAAAAGTGCCGTGGCCACTTCCAACATACATTCTTTTACTATCTCAGAGTGTGAAAATGGCTTCTGGTGTTTATTAAGCGTCCAACACACACGCAACGCAGCTTCTGTGGATTTTTCTTGCTCGCTCAGGGAGCGAACTAGTAAGGCCGTGCTTTTTTTGTAAGAAGTTAGGTATGCCTGGAGTTTTTCTTTACGAGCTATACTGCCAAGCGGAAAGTTTTTGTGGAACTACTGATGAGTTGTTTCGTAGTGCCGCTGTAAATTGCCACTTTTAATAATAGCTACAGTTTTGTTGCACAAAAGGCAAACTGGAACTGCTTTAGGCCTATCAGGCAACGTAAAACAATATTGTTCTGTCCACTCAGGCAGAAACTTCCTATTTTCACTGTCAACTTTTCGCTTCTTAGGATCCATATTGATGTAGGTACGAATTTAAGCACACGACAAATTACAACACAAATTAACAATGCACCGCACAAGATCAAACGAATGACTGACAACCATAATGTAAAATAAGTGGAAAATCGCAGTCAATTTTCGTTTTTTATATTCAAACCATATTAAAACAACAACAACATTTTCAAAATAAAAAAAAAAAATATTGTTTTTTAAATCTTGTACATTCCCTCTTTATGCTTACCACTATATTAAACTGATTAACAGTGTTGCAAGAAAAGTTTTAGCTCATGTCCCGATTTTGCAAGTTGAAATCCCCAAAAAAATTTTAAATCCCCAAATTTGTCTCCAATTAAATTTCTAATAAAATTTTATTAAAAACACATTTTTAAAGAAAAAAATAGGCCTAATAAACTAATACGTGATTAATTTAGCAAAATTCTTCTGATTTTCGGTTTAAAATAAAACCTATCCAAATTTGCAAATGAAGTAGAATCTATATATTTACAAATAGTTTATCTACAAAACTTTAACAAAATTTCAATAAAAATTTTTCGAAATTTTGTTTCACAAAACTGTAAATTTAATTTAAAAAAATAACACAAAAATCAATAATACCTAAATAAGGGGTAAAATCCCCAATATTTCGAGAAATCCCCAAATCCCTCCCCTCTGGTTACACTGTTGATTAAACAACCACTTGTTTGTTCAACTAAGAGAGCATTACAATAACACCAACGACAACAACAACAGTAAACGAGAAAAACTGTTGTGAAATGTATTGAAAAAACTTTTATAGAAACCAACAACAACGATAATATAAACGACCTCATGAGGCCTCTAAAATAAAGAACAAACATCAGTTTTTTTGCGATTTTTATTAAAATATTTTATCTTTGGAGAATGACGTTGGAATTAAACTGAATCTGTAGGTAATTTTAACGATGTATGCCGGTCCAAGTTTCGACCTACCGCGGTCCGCCTGTTGCCGACCGCTGCTTTAGGCCCTTACAAATATTTTTGCGTTCTTACAGATATTTTTATAAAATTTTCTGCCTCTATCTACTATTAACTTCTGTTTCTCTTTTTACTATTAACTTCGGAAAATTGTAAAAGGCAAAAATAACAAATTCTAAATTTTAATTAAGCAAAGAAATACTCAAAATAAAACTTCCCCAATAAGCACATAGGTTTTAAAAATTCAACTGCTTTAAATTTAGCTTGAAGTAAAGTAGATTTCAAATTCTAGCATTTGTATATTTAACAAAAATATTTCAAACTTGAATTTTTGTTTCCCTTTTGCTGGAGTATGCTATTGAAATAAAATGTAATGAAAGTTATTTTTACCGGCAAAACTGTTGAGTATATAGAAAAACGTTATATGAACAGATTAAAGGAATTGTAATTTTAAATTTTTTTAAAATTGTTTGAGCAAAATCGGGCTAGTGGTTCTCGAGTTATGTCAAAAAAAGATATATCTCGATTCCTAGAGGTGACCCAGCGAAACGCCGGGACACGTATAACTTGTTTTTGACCGATATAACATTTCCCGTTGGTTTCATCCCATCCCGATTTTGACTGTCGCATAGTGTAAGTGATTTTGTGCGTTCCCGCACTTTTGGGCAATTTTGTCATTTAGATAAAGGATTTTGTGCTTGCTCTCATTTTACTGAAATTTACACAAAAAGTAAAGGAGCACACTAACTTAAAATAACGAGTTGTTTTAAGTTTCATAAGCTTCTCCAGTAAACAAAAAAAAAACGGGAGAAATTAAACAAAAAAAATTTTTGAATAACAATTTAACCTGCTAAAATTAGCAAAAAAAAATTGCTGAATAATAGTATAATAAAAAGAACAAAAAAAAAAACTGTTAAATTTACAGAATTTTAGTAATATTTGAGCTAAATTTTTGTTAATTGCAAATAACAATTTAACTTGCTGAAATCAGCAAAAAAATTGCTAAATAATAGTAAAATGAAAATTGCAAAAAAAACTGTTAAATCTACAAAATTTTTGCTAACATTTTCTGAAATCAACAAAACTTTTGCAGATTACTAGTGGACTGGAAAAAGGTAAAAAGGAGCAAATGAAATGAAAATTAATAAATAAAAAATAAATGTGTATTTAAAAACATACTTGTGACCAGTTTATTGAATGTGTCAATTAATTGAAATTTTTTTTCAATTGGCATTGTTCAATGCCTACATGCCCATTTATAATTGATGAAAGAAGTATTTGTTTTCATGTTTTAATAAAAGAATAAATTAAGAAAAAAATTAAAAATTCGCGTATTTCTTATATTTTTTTTATATTACAATGCTTTTTCTTCAATTATGTGTACATTTCATTACCATTGTTTTCATCAATGCAAATTGAAAAAAATTTCATTGGCATTGAATGGTGATGAAATTTTTTGGCATTGACATTGAGATAAAGTAATGCCAATTATATTTAAATGCCAATGAAAATTTCCCAAGGATGATTTTTTGTAAAAGTGGTAATATTTATAGACAATAATATGTTAACCCATGATACAACCATACTAGGTAGATGCATTAGAACAACAAACAACAACAAAAAATGTAATCGGCTACTTTTGATACATAGCGAAAGCATACGAAAAAATCCTTGAACTGCCATAATAAAACCCTGAACTGTCAAACTCTCCCTAATGCATACACCTAGTATGGTTGTATCATGATGTTAACCATAACAACCCAGTGTAGAAACGGTAATGACATATCATTATTTTTTGGACTACCACTAATGACACCCACTTACCTTCTGCATTATTTAAAAACATATAATAATGAGTTACTGATAATGACTTATTTTTATCATTATTTCAAATAGAAAATAATTTTTTAGTTTTTTTTTTAAATTTTTTGAAATCAATTTTTAGACTCAATATTTTTTAAACACTGGTAAGGATATATGTAACCACATATTTTTTGAATTTTTGTATGTTGGCGAGTAAGCTTACTTGTGTGCAGCAGGTCAATTTTGTTTTTTTTTCTATTAAATATTACATGTCGCTATAGCTCAGATGGTAGAGCTATTGACTGGCAATATGTAGACCCAGCTTCGATTCCCGCACCAGCACCATTTTATTAAAAAAAAAAAATACAATAAAAAATATTTTTTTTTATATAATTTATTTTTTTGAAAATATATTTTTAGACTCATTATTTTTGTCAGTACAGGTAAGAACATAGGTAACGATATACTTTTTGATTTTTCGTATGCTGGTGTGTAACCATAACTCATTATTTTTCGCGACATCGCCATATAAAAGTAATAAGAAAAGTAACTAGTTACCATTACCAAGTATGTAGTTACATAACCACATATCTGGTAATGATTTTCTACACTGGGAAAATGTATTTTAGAGAACCTTCTTTTGATTTTCATTGTTTGCTGATCGGATATGTACTTCCGAATTTATTTGAGTTTCCATTTTCACCTCTAAAGCTGCACCCACAGGAAATAAGGTGTAGCCGATTAAAAATATTGTATTCTTTAAATAAGCTTAAAAAGTACAATATTGGGGGAAAAAAATTAGGGTCATCCCCGTAAACTCCACTTGCTCCCCAGAGAGCACAATTTTCATTTTAAAATGGTTGGTCCAAAATAAACCTTGATCTTTGAAAATGAATGTATTACGATAAATAGAAACCTTTCTCATAACTTTCAATAATTTAGATATTTTATGAGTAGGACAAATTTTCAACCATTTCAATTTAGCTTTATTTAAAAACTTTTTGCATTATTTTTGGCGAGTTAAAAATATGCAGTAATTTTTATGAGTCATTTAACATTCTGTTTATAAGCGCTCCAAAATTGGTGGTTTAGTTTACAAAAAATTTATAAAATTAGCAAATCTTCTGTTAAAAATTAGTAACTAAAATTCAGTAAAATACTGTAAAGTTAGCAAATTTATTGTTTAAAATTAGTAACTAAATTCAGCAAAAAAGAAAATAGCAAAAAAGTGTTCAGTGAACCCTCTGAATTAATAAAATAAAATAATTTTCCCTTTACGGAGACGTAAAGGGAAAATCAATTCTAAAAAGAATTCCTTTCTACATTTACGTTTTTTATGTATTCAATGCACACGAAAGAGGTACTAATTAATGTACGGGATCTTATATTCTTCTTTAACTCTTTAACTCATTGCGGTGTGGTTCTCCCCAATTTGGATAAAATTTTAATATGTGAAAGAGGGGACAGAAGAAATTAAAATAATGACAAAATCTGATCTCAATTATTACTTTTTTTTATTTTTATGAATTTCAGAAGAGTTACTGAATTTATTTTTGTTCCTTTTTTAAATAAAATTATTAAAAACACAACAAGTGTATGCAGTGGCGGTTCCAGCTTTCGATTTTGGAGGGGAACATTTTAAAATTGTGTTTATTACTCATACGTCACGTATAATCCATAGGGTTGCTATATCAGTCGAAATATTTATAATTAACCACCTGTTAAACCATTTTTGCCCACTAATTGTTGTACCGAGAATTTTGTGACTACCTTTGTGTAAAAAAAATACATGTTACATTTTTCAAAATTCGAAATTGGGTTTAGACCGAAACTGAGTAATTTTTCGGAAGTAACGAATACCTTTTGTAATTGTTTTAGAACAAACTATTATGGGCGAAAACTAAGAACTAATTTTTTCTAAAATTTGACTTAAGTAATAAAATCTTAAACAAAATTTCTTATATACAGCTATGGACATAGAAATAGGACACTTCATACAAAATTATCTTCATGCATTTCTCTTAATAATTATAAAGCAATATTTATATTTCTTTTCTATTATAGTAAACTGTAATCAAGTAGTCTCAGATTATATATAAAACTTTGCAATATTTAAAACATGCAAATATTTACAACAAAATTACTTTACTTTGTTCATATTTGACTTGGACATAAAAATAGGACACTTGCAATAATTGTCAAAATTTTACTCGATGCACTTTGCGTTTGAAATAAGTAAATTCTTTTCTAATTGTACCGATATGGGAGGTGGAAAACATTGTAATCCAGAAAAACGAAGACTTATATCTCAATTCCACAACGGGATTAAATCTCCAACTGAAATTGCTAAAATATTAAAGTGTTCGCGAATTATGTTATACAATGCTATTCGTCTATGGTAAGTTGCATTTAAGACCAAAATCGTTTTTAGTTCTGATTATCAAAATATTCCTTTTACTGAATGGGGTAAAAAAATTATCAGCCTTACTATCAATATTTTCAAAACACATATTTTAGTTAAAGTCGACTTTAGTTAAAATATTGGGTGGCAGTATACCTTGACTTCGTTTTTTTGGAGCATCCTGATTGGTTAATTTATTTTCAACCAATCAAAATGTTTGAAAATACAAATATTTTTGTAGGCAAAACCGTATGATTAAAAATAAAGTCGACTTTAAATTTAAAATGCTCTTTTATAGTAAGGGCCAATGGTTATATTTTTTAAATAGGTAGTAATATTACTAATGGAAGCTTTTTATCTCTCACCACCTTTTATCTGTCCTCTATCTTCTTTTAAAAGAAGGTAGCATATTAATTAATGTAACAAATTTCTTGAGTGTTTCTTCTCTTTAAAAAAATAAAAAAAATTTAAAAGTAAGCATATCTGAAGAAAACCCTAAAATTTATTCTGAAGCTTCAGCACTACACTAAGAGAATTACCTGCATGGTATTAATGAATTTTTGCATTAAGCCAATGAAGTTTCACTGGAACTCGACCTTTGAAACTTTTCATTGAATTAAATGTTGTAACAAATATCATTTTAATTATTAAAAGTTTCATGCACTCAATCAAAAAGTATCATTTAATCGGGATTCATAAAATATATAAATTACTTTGTGAATAAAACTTCATTGGCTTACTGTAAAATTTAAAAAAAAACTCGTCCAGTAAAATTCCCTCTGTGTATTTTTCTTAGTATATATATTGGGTGAGTATTTGCCGAATAGTATATTATAACGTGTGTAACACTATGCGACAGTCAAAATCGGGATGGGATGAAACCAACGGGAAATGTTATATCGGTCAAAAACAAGTTATACGTATCCCGGCGTTTCGCTGGGTCACCCCTACGAATCGAGATATATCTTTTTTTTGACATAACTCGAGAACCACTAGTCCGATTTTGCTCAAACAATTTTAAAAAAATTAAAAATTACAATTCCTTTAATCTGTTCATATAACGTTTTCCTATATACTCAACAGTTTTGCCGGTAAAAATAAATGTTTGTTACCGCTACCATAAAAATCAATAACCTTTTGTTTATTACTTTTTTTTTAATATTTTAGGCAAAAAATATTTTTTTCTTCATACATTTATTTTTACCGAATTGTAATTTTTAATTTTTTAAAAATTGTTTGAGCAAAATCGGACTAGTGGTTCTCGAGTTATGTCAAAAAAAGACCACCAAAGGTCAAATCGATATATCTCGATTCCTAGTGGTGACCCAGCGAAACGCCGGGACACGTATAACTTCTTTTTTACCGATATAACTTTCCCCGGTAGTTTGAACCCTTCCCGATCACTGACCCCTACCATTTGTCTCACAGTGTAATTTTAAGATTATAGGGATTTACTTTTATGAAAATTATTTCGGATTCTGAGGACTGTTTCAAAATGAAATCTCTTACAATTTCTTTAAAAAATTGTAAGATTCTAACAGCAATTTATTACGATAACTTAACGATTTTGAGAAATTCATCCCTAACATTTAAAAGACTCTTTTATGAAAATATTACTCGAATAGTGAGGACTCTTCCGTAGAAGACCACTTAGATTTCCAGTTATTTATTTTACAGAACTTGTTTAATTCTGGAAACTTTGCCGTACAGGAAATCCTCCTGAGTCTTAAAATAGATATTTCTATATAGAAATCCTCTATGAATTTCTACATTTAATTAATGAGTTTCGCTGGAATTCGTCCATTGAAACTTTTAATTGATTTAGGGCGAGTAACTTATTTCCAACATAACCAAGGTTTAACATTAACTACAGATATTTCCATATAAATTTGAAATTCATAACTTTGGTTAAGAACTAAAGTCAGTTTATTTTAAGATAAGTTAGCAGGTCTTAATGCAGTTTTTCATAAAGTTTTAACAGAAATTTCATATTATTTATTATAAATATCATACACCCAATGAAAAAGTTTCATTAAAAGGAGTTTCAAAACAATCATGAACCTTTTAAAAAAATTTAATAAATTTATGAAAAACTTCGAGAACCATAAAATTAATTAGAGATCTGAAGCACAAAACGTTCGGATTAACGGCGTTGAGATTGTCGAGTTACTGTATATAGAATTTTCTTTTTTTGGAAAGTAGTTCGTGTTTCACGTGAAACAGCTATTACGCTCCATAAAAGGCAAATAATTTTTCACAATAATCAATGGGTTTATATTTTGTCTTTAGTAAACAATATTTTGTATTAAAATTGTGTACCTAAACGTTGGATATGCTCTAAAATATTTGAATAACAAATCGAATTTTTAACATAAATTTTAATAATTCCTTTATTTATATGAAAAAACTGTTTTAACTGTTAAAAGAAACACTGTTTTTCATATAAGAAACTTTAACTTTCATGTAAAGTTTGGTTGAAATTTCGATTTTTGTTTTAATATTTTGAGGCATTGTTTATTAAATTATCTAGTTTTGTAAAATTTAAAATTGGAAAAATGATAACTGAACTAAAAAATTACAATTTTTTTATTACTTGAAAATCTTCGTACATACAAATACATTATTATACTCAAATGGAAACTTAATCTCCGTAGATTTCAAGACCATAAATAATTTTTAACATTTTATATTTAAATTTTACTTCATTGCTTTTTTAGCGAAAATATAGTTAAAATGTTGGTTTTCAATTTTTGTTTAGAACTAAAAATTGCTTTTTCGACCTTTTTAATTGATAAATTTATTAATTCTAGTTCGAGGCCAATTTCCTTATTATGAATTAACATAAGTACTTTTTTTAAGCAAAAACTCTGTGAAGTATTTGCTAGGAGAATATCCTGATGAAGACAGATTGTAGTTTATGGAAAAAGTACTTATTAGTTATATTAATTCATAATAAGGAAATCGGCCTCGAACTAGAATAAATAAATTTTCTATTTGAAAATATAGTTTATTTAAATTTCTTGTGTGTAGAAAATCCTCAGATCTCAATCAAATTCTCATTTAAAAAATTTATCTATTCTATTATTGCATACCGAAAGAAAAAAATTAAAATTTATTATCATATTTTGAAGTTTTAATATACACTCGACAGTTTCAAAAGAGATACAATTGTAGAGTCTGCGGAATAAGAAAAAAAATTGATTTTTAAAAATTTGTTATTTTAAGCTCAGTAAGTTGTTTCGATTTTTCATATAAGCAAAATGGTTTTAACGATAAGTGTTATGTGTGAAAATTCTGCATCATTTGCTTTTCAGCAAATTTAGTATTATTTATATGGTGAAAAATTAACGTTTTGTGTTTGTTGTAATAACATCTTTTCTATTAAATACAAAATGTTTTTATTCGCAATTTAAATAACCATTTGAGGCCTTTAGAGTTCAAGTTCGGGTGAATTTTTTATCAAGGGAAAAGGGGGAAAAAGTCGTAAGGTTACTATAAAAATGTAGTTTTTAAAGCCTTTGCCCTAAATATAGATTCTTTGATTTTTACTATTATATAATTTTATATAAAAAAAATGTTCTTACGAAAAACAGTATCACAATTGATTTTTAATTAAATTTAATTCTTAAAAAATCTTTTTATAGTTTGCCAAACTTTTCATAAAAAGAGTTCTCAAACGAAAAATATCCCAAATGTTCTTTAGGAAAATTTACATAAACGTATTCATTTGTAGTTTTTTTACTAAATGAAAGATTGCCAGAAATAAAAATTTACTTAAGTACAGTAGTCGCTCGGTTATATGAACTAATTCAAACAGAGCCTGCTCACTAAATGGAGAACTTCACATAACCGAGAGAATATAAAATAAGTAATTCAAATGATTTTTATTACATTAAGTTTTTATTTTTAATAAGTTTTTTTAATAATTAATGTACATGAAAGTAGTCGGTTATATTTTTTTTTACTTTTTTGCTTCAAGGGATTTCTGTAGTGCCTTGTCCCTGCATTTTCGCAATGTCAAAATATTATTAATATCAGATATATTATTTCCACTCCAAGCAAAAGCTTTATTGAATGCTTCGATTGCCTCCGTTGTGCTAAATTCAGCTGTTGTTACGATGCACTGCTCTTGATCATCATCTTCAAATTCGCTATCTATATCTTCGCTACCAATGTCTTGATTCCACATCTGAATCTCTTCCCGTGAAAGCTGTTCACATAATAGAGATAGGCTGTGTTCACTCTTTAGAACCTCCTCTGTTTAAATTTTGTTGTTCACTATTCTGGAAGTTTACATAACTGGATATTCATATAACCGAGCGGCTACTGTATTTGGTAATTTGTGTATTTTTTTCTCGTAATTGATTAAATATTTTGTGATTTTTTCAGGATCTGAAACGTTTGAGTATAGGGGTGACTTTTTTGTTAAATTGCTTTAGCACAGTTTTTCACTTTGGAAAAACTTTTGTTTCTATATTGCTTTCTGTTTTAATTTTTTTCCTTTTTCTCTCTTCCCTTTTTTCTTTTCCCATTTTTCTTTTCCTTTTTCCTTTCCCTTTTTCCTTTCCCTTTTTTCTTTTCTTTTCCTTTTTCTCTTTTCTTTCCTCTTTTTTTTCGTTTTCGTTTGGGGGGGGGGGGGGGGAAATTTCCCATTTGGGGGGGAAATTTCCCATGGGCGGACCACTTTCATAGGAAAAAGTGGAAAAATGCTTATGTTTTTAAAGCTAATTTCTGAGTCATTAATGATCATATTTGTTTGCTGGGTAGATGCAGTGTATTCTCAAAAAGAAAACGTTTGATACCCTATTGCCTATATTATTATTTATACACCGGTAAATAGGCCTTTCAAATAACTATCGTATGACATTAAAATTTCCTATAGTTACTTTGGAATAAATAGGATATATACTGAAAAATTAAAAAATATGGCCATTTTTTATCCCAATTTTTAACCCTTAAGTAGCGTAAGTTGTTTCGATTTCACGTAAAAAAACTGTTATACTGCATATAGAAATAATTATTTTTCACGATAATGAGTTCCACGTGAAAATTGTGTAGACTTTGTTTTCACGCAAATTTAATGTATGTGGGTAAAAACATCTCATTTCAACACAAAAAAGTGGCATTCTCGGATTGACCATCTCCGATTTCAATGAAATTTACCACAACTATCGTACATAATAACAGCTCATTAAAGCATAAATTTCAGAGCCAAGACTCTCTTGGGTTCCGAAATATGACGTCCCGAAAATTGGAAAAAACGGTAAAATTTGACTAAAGTATGATTACAAAATCGACAATTGAGTTCAAATCCCCTATGCGCACTTTTTAAAATTCTTAAAAAAATATATGATTATTGTTAAACTCTCTGGTACATTTGAGTGAAAAATTTAAGGTGGTATCTCGATTCATTTTTGAGTTATAGCCAAAAACATTGTCATAGGTATGGATTTTTGTGAATTAATAGATGTATATTAGAGTGTTTTTTTGATTTTGGGATATCATAACTTTTTAGAAGGTTTTTGCGCCAATAATGGCGTTTTTATTTTTGAAAAATTCCAACTCCTTCAATTCCCTCTCGGCGGCTAAAATTGCGAATTTTAGGTACCTTACTTTGTAGAACAAAAACCGCTAAATATATTTAAAATCTGACTTCACAAATCGATTCTACATGAAAAATTAGGCTTATAAGCAGTTTTTTGCCCTTTTATAATGCACCGGATAGCCATTAGGGTGGTCGGAAAAAATGGATTTTTTTATTCTCTCATTTTAATTATTTTTTAGTATAGACATTTCGTTTACACATTTATTTCTATTACTACCCGTTAAAAAGTTATTATTCCTTAAACTTTTATTTTTACATACCCTGCCTGCCCAAACCGCTGGAGCTACGAAGTTGAAATTTGGTATGAAGGTTCCTCCTCTGTAGACATCCACTAAGAAGGAATTTTTGGAAATTCCTAGACAAGAAAAAAAAGCTTTTTCCAAAAAAAAGTACCTTTCTCCAAAAAAAGTACCATTTTCAAAAAAAAAGTACCTGCTCCCAAAAAATTAAAACCTCCAGAAATATTCAATCTTACGCAGATGACAGCAACATTTGTCATTTTCCTTCAATCGTAGGCCAAGCCCTGAGGAGATTGGGGGCAAAAGGCAGATTATGAATGACACACTAAATCGTGACCTCTCTGCAATCTCTGAGTGGGGTCATGCGAACAAGGTGGATTTTAATGCGCGTAAGACCCAATGTTGTATGTTGACCCATAGGGCTGCGGGGTCAACACTGCCATCTGTACATATGGGTGATATCGATATTGAGGAATCGGATACTCTTGATGTTCTGGCCATGAAAATTCAGTGTGATGTCCGATGGAATAAGCATGTTTTCAGGTGTCGAAAGAAGCATTCAAGTGTCTAGGTTTTTTACGTCGGTGCAGGAAGTACTTCACTCCATCCGATTTACTCACTATTTATACCACCTATATCCGACCGAAGATGGAATACAACTCCCATATATGGGCAGGAGCATCGAAGTCTATTTTGGAGCTTCTGGACCGTGTGCAAAGGAGGGCGTCGGCGCTTATCAATGACAGTAGAGTATCCAGCTCTATTGACTCATTGGAGCATCGTCGGAATGTGGGTTGTGTAACCCTGTTCTATTGATATTATCATGGGAAGTGCTCTGCTGAGATAAGTGAACTTATCCCCAAAGCCTAGGTTTTTATTCGTAATACTCGCTTATCAAGTAGAGTCCATCCGTTTGTTGTCGATTGTCCAGCGGATCGAACGACGCATTACAGAGAGAATTCGTTTATCAGTCGCACCAGCCGTATGTGGAATAAACTCCCCGCAGAGGACTTCCCTGTTACTTACAATGTTGAGAAATTTAAATCAAATATTCACAAACACTACTCCCTCTTTCCTCCTCCCCATAACCTATTTTCCTAATACCAACACAATGCACTGCGTTAGTAGGGGGCATCCGCTGAGTGTTGGTCTAACACATAAAAAAAAAAATCAACAAATATTTACACCGAACAACTTGTTGGTAAAATTTCGCGGTTGAACACTTCTGGCTTAGTAAAAAATAGAGATAATTTGAATTGTTTAGCTCTCTCAGCAGTTGAAAAAAGGGTAATTAATTAAATAATTACTATTTATTGTTTCTAATAATCATTATCATTATTTTGTTAATAAAAAATGTTTACTTTGTTTTTAATAAATAAAATTTACTTTGCAATAAAATTTACAAAACAAAAAAATGTTTTTGTTACTTGCAAATAAATTTAAGGCTTAATAACTTTTTAACGGGTGGTAATAAAAATAAGTATAGTACAACATTTTTCTCAGGAAAGAATCCTCTTTAATTCTGTATATTAAAAAAATAATAAAAATTAAAGAATAAAAAAAATCAATTTTTTCCGACAACCCTAATGGCTATCCGGTGCATTGTAAAAGCGTAAAAAACTGCTAATAAGCCTAATTTTTCATGTAGAATCGATTCGTGAAGTCAGATTTTAAATATATTTAGCGGTTTCTGTTCTACAAAGTAAGGTACCCAAAATTCGCGATTTTAGCCGCCGAGAGGGGGTTGAAGGAGTTGGAATTTTTCAAACATAAAAACGCCATTATTTTTATTGGCACAAAAACCTTCTAAAGAGTTATGATGTCCGAAAATCTAAAATTAAAAAAAACACTCTAATATATATATATATTAGAGCGGGTCGATTTGTAGGGAGTGAAAAAATTTACCAATTTCCCTATGATTTCCGTATTCTATGGGTTATTCCATGAAAATTTGCCGAAGGAACCATACCTCTATCGTTAAAATCGAGTCCCCTACTTTTTGTTGGTAGATTTTTTCCCAAATTGACGTTCGTATGAAATATTACCTACACGTTCACATCCATAACTCAAAAACTATCGATCGGGTTTAATCGCCAGTAGGCGCTCCAAAATTTGGACAAAAATGCCCGTAACTTTTGAACCGTTGGACCAATGTTGGAGATTTTTTTTTGTAAATTGATCAAAATGAGCTCACCTTTCCAACGCGCCTACTGGCGATTAAACCCGAAATTTTCATGGAATAACCCATAGAATACGGAAATCGTAGGGAAATTGATGAAAAATAAATCGACCCGCCCTAATATATATATATATATATATATATATATATATATATATATATATATATATACTGTATATGAGTCACAAATGTCTTGATACTATGCGCTAGACCTAGGAAGAGTTTGAGGACAGTCCCCAAACTAACCATATGTCTCCATACTAAACACTTGATCAAAAAACTGTCCCCGTAGCATGCGCTGTGCATACATATATATATATATATATATATATATATATATATATAACCACACACTTAATTATATATGTGACTAAGGTACTATCATCAAATCCCAGCTCGGGCACAAAAAAATTATTTTTTTTTAGTTTTTTAAATTCAATTTGATTTACTTATAAATATTTTTTTTACAGATCTTAAAAAGATTAAACAAGTTTGTGTCAACAGCGTCTGCAAATGATGTTTTCAATCAATAGTATTTTAAATATATAATTAGATATCGTAATATATAATAATTTCGTTAAAGTTGTGAATTTAAGTTCTAAAATTATTTTTTTTTGTAATATTTGTACATACAATTTTTGCAACATTCTTATTTTTTACTCTTACTTTTAATACCAACAAAATAACTTGTGAAAAAGTGTTGGATAAGTGTATTTTTTGCCAAAGGATTGTTAAGTTTATACATGTCATACCTTATTTAAATAACATTTATATTACCTTTTCAACAACATGTATATTGTTCTTATCCCAGTATTAATTTCGCAAATACAGACTGCTGATATTTAGACTTTTGAGCCATATAAATCGGGGCCTAGACCCTTCAAGAAACATTTTTTTTATCTTCTTCACCAAAAAAATTCCGTGAGCGAAAAATATTTAAGATTTTTAATTTTTGTTTTTTTGCAAGAATGTTATTAATTTATTTTTTCTAAGTCATGTATATATAAAAATTTATATAATTATATATATCGCAATAACACGAACAATGTTGACTCATATAGTCAGGCATTTTGTATAGCAGTCTATGCCTGAGTGAGTTAAGTGACCGACTTCTCCTCCAGAAATCTGGGTTCGATTTAAAATAATGAGGGTATTCACAGTTCATGCTGCTTTAAGTAGTAAATTAGCAATTATCGTAAATTTCACAACTTTCTATGGGTTAAACTTCAAAAATCATGCTAACTATTTTACAACGCTAGCACAGTAGCACTTATACTGTTAATTCCTTCAATGTCAAAAATATAATTAAAAACTTTTGTTTATTTTTATTGAAAATAAAAACAAATGTACACACCATAAATAAAAACAAATGAAAAATTCAAACTTAAAACAGAATTTTAAGGTACATTTTAAAGCCCCGTTTAGATTATCACACAAGTGTGTTATACATGTCAGAAATGTGTTGTATAACGAAAATGTATAATAGTGTGAACACTGTTCGTTACACACATGTCAAAAGGGGTGCGCACATTTTAAAAAGCGGTCACACTTTTTTGACAAGATTTATTTTTTGAAATATTTCATAAAGTTACCACTTGTCTCAACACAAGTGTTGTGTTATTCACAAATAAATGTAAACAAAGAATAAAAACAACTAATGGTGAAAAAAGTAATAATAGAAGAAAAAATAACTGTTTTAATTTATTTGTTGTGTGTGTCGATAACAGTCTGAACACTGAAAAGATTTTCTTTTATACTTTTTTGACAACCAGACAATTTCAGCCTACTTTCTGTCATACTTGTGTGAAGAAAAGTATAAGCACTTGTGTGATAATGTGAACGGGGCTTAAATATTTTGTATGGTATGAAAATTAAAATAATAGTCGACTTTAGTGATTTAAAAAAAGTATATTTTTGCTAGAAATGTAAAAAACTGATCTTCTTAAAAACCGATTCAATACCTTATCGTACCGGTAAGTGAAAAAGATTTTGAAATCAAGAGTTTCGTTATTGGTATCGCTTAAGCCCCGTTTAGATTTTCACACAAGTGTATAATAGTGTAAACACACTTCGTTACACACATGTCAAAATGGGTACATATATTTTAAAAAGCGATCACAGTTTTTTGATAAGATTTGTTTTTTTGAAATATTTCATAAAGTTATCACTTGTCTCAACACAAGTGTTGTGTTATTCACAAATAAATGTAAACAAAGATTAAAAACAATTAATGGTGAAAAAAAGTAATAATAGAAGAAAAAATAACTGTTTTAATTTATTTGTTGTGTGTGTCGATAACAGTCTGAATACTGAAAAGATTTTCTTTTATACTTTTTTGACAACCAGACAATTTCAGCATACTTTTTGTCATACTTGTGTGAAGAAAAGTATAAGCACTTGAGTGATAATGTGAACGGGGCTTTACTGATATCAATTTGAAAGGGTGTTGAAACGGATAACTGTATTATAAAGGAATCGGTTGCCAACATTGGTATATTTAGACATCTCTCAGTACTAAAAAAACAACAACATAAAAGTTCGTCTCGTTTTCGTCGACTTGTTCGTGACGATGGAATTGGTTTATTAGTGGTGGTAGTTAGAACAAGTTTGTTCGTAATGTAAAAACCCAACAACATTGTATAGACAAAAGTGAAAAAATATAATTGAAAAATTTTGTCTCGCAGTTTTTTAATAATTAATATATAGTATTTAAATAAAATTTAAATATGTATTAAATGAAAAAACGAAACGCAAATACAAGTATAAATTTAAAATAAATTTCAAGAACGGTACGCCATTAAGTTACACATAAATTGTTGAATAAAAAAGTGAAGAATAATTTTCAATTGTAACAAAACGAAATCCTTAACACAAACACTCACATACTTATACATATAGAACCTTTACACAAAATCATCCGTACATACATATCCACTTAGCCAATAATACATACATACATAGCGAAAATTTTCAAAAATGTATATATATAATAAGTTTTTTTGCATAAAATTTCGGAGTGAGTTTTGTGTTATGTGAATTTTGTCTTAACGAAATTCGATCGTAATAAATTTTCGAATTAATTATTTAATCCCGAGCAAGTGTTAAAGAAAATATTTTGCATTCGTGTCGTTGTTGTCCCACCCAATCGTTGGAGGGACTTTACACACAGTCATATATTGATTATAATATACATACGTGTATGTATGTATGTGTGTATTTATGTTACACAAACTAATAGAGCCCCCAATGGATACTTGTTAATGAAGGCAGTGCGAAAAGTGTTCATATATGTAATTATTATGTTTCGAGGATTCGGGATAACATAACACCTAATATAAAACAAAAAAGTTATAAGTAATTGTAAATGTTATATATTTATTAATTTGTTTAACCTGTATGTATGTTCCATTCGTGTTTATCCATCATTCTACATAGTGAATGGGTCAATGAAATCGTCGTTTATTTTTGACATACATATTTGATTTTAATGCAAAATGTTTTTTGTTCCTTCGTTGCTAACCATGTATCATCATCATCAACACCATGGAAAAGTGTTAACCGAAGTTTATTTGTGTGCGAGTGTGTTTGTAAGTTCGTATATGTGTGTATGTTTGTCATATTTTATATCGATGTTGGTTGAAATATATACTTGTATAAATAAAAACAAACAAACAAACATATGTATATAGTTAAATGAATAAAACTCCGTGTTTGATCTTCTTCACGTTCATTGTTTTATTAACTTCATCTTTTTAAATTCGTATGCTTAAATACTAAATATGAATTTCTTACAACTAATCTAGAACTAATTGATACCTAGTTCTTTGTCTGTTTCTTATCTGTTATAACCAGTGCACATTTAGGTTTATCCTTTATTTATCAGTATTGGAAAAGCCCCTCATGAGTAACACTGTGCTACTTAGTTGAAAAATCCAACAAGCGGGGCACCCAGTGGGTAAACCTAATTCGAGTATGGTGAATCCAATGATGCTAGCCATTTTTCTAGATTAGCTCTTGAAAAAAAGATATTTGTGTTTGACAATTCTGGGTCCATTTATTTTTACTCAGGTTGTTTGTTATTTCCCCAGTCAGCTTTGGGTTAAAAATGATCAAAATGGGTGTAGCCATTCGAAAGTTCTGAGTGAAAATGTGAGGACACTTCGAAATTTTCCATACAAAATCGTTAATTTTATTGCTTCGTTAAATGTTCTGAAATTTGTATAGAAGTGAAAAATTTGCATGAAGATTTTTATGGTGTCCTCACATTTTTAATCACAACTTTTGAACCGCAAGACCGATTTTGATTATTTTTAACACAAAGCTTCTTGGTAGAGTAACTTAACTAAAAATTAACGGTAAACAAATTCAAAAATCGAGTGTTTAGGGGTGCTTGAAACCATAATTTTCAAACTCAAATATCTTTTTTTAAAGAGCTAACCTAGAAAAACGGCTAGCACCATTAGAATCAGCGTACCCGAATTAGTTTTACCCACTGGGTGCCCCACGTGTCGGAAAAAAGTCTCCTTTTCGTGCACAGTGTAATCAAAGTTTGAAAACACATCTGTTATCATAGTCAGACTAGTTTTAGGCATACACTCAACCAAAAAAGTGTGTAATGGCTACTGAAAGTTTTGCTGTTATTACCGGAAATTTAACTGTTTTGAGCCCAGCGGTATTTTTTGCTAATTTTAGCAACACATGTCTACTGATCTGTAGTACAATAAACTTAGTAGAAGCCGCTACTAAATTCTAGTACAATATTTGTAAACTGCAATTCAAAATCTTTTTGCTAAAATCAGTTAAAAAATTTACTAAATATCAATAATTTTAGTACAATGACATTAGTATAAATAATTATAAAAAGTGTACTAAAAAAAACTATAAAATCTAAAAGAATTTATAAAAAATTATTATTTTTTTTCGATTGTAACAAGCGTATAATTACTTCATCGTGCTTGAAATTTGGAGTCAAAATTGCAAACGATTCTCCAGTTATTACCTTTTTATGTATTGGAGATACAATAAAATTTTATGTGAGTGTTATTTCCAAACTAAGAATATATCAAGAGTAACAAATATAAACTAAATAGGAATTGAAAAAATCAAAAAAAAAAAAAAAAAAATTTAAATTAGTATATTTTTCTGCTAAATATAGCAGTCGGTTTTGAAAAATTAGTAAAATGTTTTGCTGAAATCAGCAGCGAGAATTAGTAAAAAATCCGTAATTTGTAATAAGAGAATAGCAAAAATGATTACTAAAAAAATTGTACTAAAAATGAGAATAAAAATAGTAAAGTACGATAGGAAACTGTTTACAAATTTTTTTACTAACTTTTTTATCTGAGTGTACACATGCAGAGATAAGAAACAGAGCAAAGAAATGTTATCGTTTAAGACAAAGTCTGGAAGCGATTAAGGTTGTTATCTAAAATACATTAGGAGGAGACAGAGTTTATTATAATATGTAACTCCTCCATCCTTAGCTTCAGCAGTCGCTGCTGAAATAGTCACAAGGAAAATAGATGGCTGTACTATCATAATTGCTTCCAGACCATAATTTTTACTTATGTACATGTTTTTACTATTTGTTTTTCTTGCGTCTAATACTAATATTGTTATTCTGATGTAAAATTGGCTTATATATAAATACATATATTTATTTTATAGGAAGGATGTACACTGAGAGAATTATCCTTCATGATATTAATGATATAATTTCATAGAATTTTTTCCGTTCTTTATATATATGAAACTGTTCAATAGTATTTACCTTTTTTAAAATTTTTTTAATAAAATATTGTCACTTCCTGAGAGAATAATCTTTTATAATTTTTATTTTTTTTAATTAATTTTTTATTATTAATTTGGACTATGAAATTTTTTTATAAATCATTTTAATTTTTTCGAAACTTTTCTTTATGAAACTTTTTAATTTAATGAATTCTTTCTTTAGATATATTTTGTACATCCGTAAAATATGCGACGATTTTATTACGCCTTTTGCATTTGCTAAGTATTTTTTAATTATCCACTCCAGCTTAGCAACGACAACAACCAACTATAATAAATAATAAATGAAATTGCTTCATAGATTTTATGAAGCTCTTCATTGGTTGAATGATTTATTCATTGGACGAGTGGCCTATTAATTTTATGAAGAGTTTCATTAATTTTATGAACTTTTCATAAACATTGACTTTAATGAAACCTGTTTCATAGATTCTATGAAAAGTTTCAATGGACGACTTCCAGTGACAATTTTCATTGAAACTATGAAGAAATTCATTACTGAAGTGATGATAATTCTCTCAGTGTATTTAGCTGACCATATAGCTCCTCCATCCTTATATTCGACGTCCTTTGTCGAATGAGTGGTGGTAGGTTTTAGTTCAATGTTTACATTTTCATTTCCATTTTTCTTACAATATGTTTTGTAAATTACAAACAATAAAATTGTTCCTATTATTAACATGATTATTGTTATATTACTTAATACCATAAGACACATTCCTGTGATATACTAATTCTTCAATCTTTTTAATATTTTTAAATTGATTTAATTTGATTTTCTCAAAACTTATTGCTTCCTCAAAAACTACTTTTGTTACATCATTATTTGGATAGGTAAATTTTTCGTTTACAGTTGTTTTCTTATTTTTATATATTGTATTTTATACTTTTAGTTCACAATTAAAAAAAATTATTAAATGGTTTTTATTTGCGACAATGTTTCTGTTATCACAATTTTGTGTTAACACCGTGTTGTTAGCATTTTTTACTAAAATTAAATCATCACCGATGGGTTCGATGTCAGTTATATTGTTATATCTCAATTTACAATGTCTTTTTGCCATACAATTCTTACTTATTTTTAAAATCACTAAGTTGTAGGTATTCTTTGTACGTGTAGATCTTATTATTGACAGTAACAATCAGTTTGTTATTTTCATCAATTTCTAGATATCTATTGTTTAGTAAAGGGTAATTAATTCTAAATCTGTATTACTGTATAACCGGTGTTATCCCCTATCTTATTGACCTGTAATATTCCCTGAACCAGTGTGATCTTCATTCCGGTTATCCTGAAAGATATATTTTCGTTTAACTTGAGTCTTGTAAGCTTTTCTAAATTTATTATCTATGGATACTAAATGGTTATCTTCTACTCTGCAATTGTTAATTTTTTTATATTTAAGTTGAGTCTTACTAACTCTTTAATTTTTTATAAATTCATTCTTAAAATGTACGTCATTTATTGTAAAGTGTTGTTTTTTCAAACGCGTCGTATATACCAAATACAATTAATATTGTCATTAATATGTATTTTTATTAATTCTAATTTAGAAGGTTTGAGGTTAAGAAGAAGAATAAACCTTCCTCAAAAGTTATAAACACATTGAATTTGCAAATCAGACTAGATCTAGTTTCTGCCTTTTTATGGACAGGCTTCATCAGTGATCTTCCATTAAATTGTATTATTGTTTATATTTTTATTGTCAGATTGTCTCTATATGAATAATTTCAGAAGTGATCAAACAGTCATTTATATTTTCCTGTTTTCTATTAATTGCATTTATTCTCTCTATTTTTTCTGTGTTAAATTTTTCTGAGATTTCCCGAAGAGTTTCGCTAGGTATTGTGTTATTTATGAACTCAATTGGTTTCGTTTTCGTAATCGAATGTATAGTGTTATTGTACGCCAATATTGCTTTGTACACTTTTTCCTACAAGCTATCGTCGTTATTTGTGTCTGCGTAAAAAAGTCGGATATGTTCGTTTAATGTCAGGTGAAGTCTTTCAACATCCGAATTATCAGTTTTATTGTAAGTTGTTGTGAAATGAACTTTAATTCCATTATCCTTTAGAAATTGCCTAACTGCAACAACATTTAGTTCGTTATCCGTAATTAGCTCTTCTGGCTTGCCAAAGTATTGAATTCGTACCTTGATAGCATCGACAATATACACCCATGTCCTATCGTTCAGTGGATGTGCAGTTGCATATTTCGTAAATTTGTTAAAACATTATAATTCTTTGAGGATACCAGATATCGACGTGAATAATCTCATGTCGTCTACTAGGGATTTTAGTTATGTTTAGCGAATGTTTGATAGGGTTCCTATCATATTTGGCTTTATTGCAAATTTCACAATTATTTATGTATCTTTGCAGGTTTGGATAATACAACTTTTTCTTTATTTCTGCGAAAACTTCATTTATCCCTCTATGATTATTTGCCACGTGTTCTGCCTCTATTGTTTGAAGAATTTTGCCTTCGTTGACTGTATATTCTAATAGGATACATGCTTTCATGATTTTGAGGTGCCTATTTCTTACAAAGAATCTTTTTTACAAATCTTGGAACTTCAAAAACAAATTGTCATCGCCAATATCCCTTTTTCTGGTAATTTTTCTCTCATTAATTCCAGTAGGTCACTATTGGGAGATATGTACCAAGTTTCCCTAATTTTCTTTTTGAACAATATCTTTTTTTACAGAAAGGCAATTCTGAGTTTCTCATGACTAATTGGTTCTTAAACACATTTAATGGATTCTCCGTTATCTTTATGAAATCAATACTATCAGTTTCTGCACTGTGTACAGTTTCTATGCCATCTTCAAATAATTCACTTAAATTGATGATCATGCTATCGTCTTCAAGTGGAACAATTCGGCTGAGACCAGGCACGTAGCTAGGGGGGGGGCTTGGGGGCTCGAGCCCGCCCGAAATGATTTGACAAATTTTGAAACGTAACAAAATATGTCGAAAGCAACAACATTTTTTAAAAAATGTAATAAAAAATATTTATTTTTTGTTGAAATCAAATACTAAATGGCCAAGTTTCTTAAGTTTTCAATTGCGAAAACTGCTTTCTAAAAATTTTTCTAAGCTTTTTGGTGGCTATAGAAACTGTTTTTATGGTTTTTTTGTTATAATCTTGAAAAGTTATGTGTGCTAGGCATAATCAAAGAGGTTAGAAAATAAATAGAATGTAATCCTCTCTTTTACTGAGAAAAAATTTATAAAATGTGACTGCAAATAGGAAACAGAAATTTTTTTAGCAACTTTTAATTGAGAAGTGGCTATTTTTTGTTATTACTACTAATAGTTTTCGACATATTTATTATATAAACATAACATTTTGCTATCCCAACATAAAATTAATAAATTAACCTTCAGTTTTCCTTAAAAATTACAGGTTTCCTGCTTGCAGGCACAAGCTCTTACTATAGGGTGATAATTTGGCATAATTCGACATTTTACAACTTTTTTCCACCCTAAGTTAAGCATTATAATGTTGGATTTTCATATTGTTATTTTTAAATTAAAATTATTAGCTGTCCATGAAAAAGCGTACTTTAGGAGAAACAAGAAATTTATTCTGGAAGTGACTGTAAATTAAATACATATATAAATTCGGATTTGTCCCAAGAAGCTTCTTGCAGAATATTTAACAAAACTATATTGTTAAATATCTTGCAAAATGATCATCGCGGTCATAATCAATATTTCCAATCCGAAATGAAAGTACCCTGTTACTAAAACAAAACCCTCAAAGTGTTTTGCAAATCTAGCTCGGTTTTTAATTTGATGGCCTCTTGAAACATGTGTCTATTTTAATCACGATCTCGTCAAAAAGAGGCACTATTAGTTGCTTTTTATTCATATCTAGGCCTTTTTCTAATCACTGGATTTATTTTTAGATTTATATATTTTATCTTCTCAAAAAATTCACAGTTTGTTTTTTAATTTTCAAAATTTCATATTTTTATCCAAATCTAACACTTATTCCCTAATATAATGTGAAAGAAAACATGTAAACTTTGCGAAAATTCAATTTCTGGAATAAAATTAAGCAAAATCCGAAACGGATTTATTTATTTTTTAAATCCATTTTAAATAAAAAAATTAGAAATATTGAGTAAAAATGTGAGGACACTCGGAAATTCTGACACAAAATAAAACATTTTGTACAAACAAATAATTGGAATAAAAATGACTAGAATTTGGCATTATACTTAGTTCGCAGTTCATTTCAACCAATTTTATTTTTGAACTAGTGTGTTTTTTTAGTTCACTCGCTCATTCGAGAAATATTTTTAGTTTTTCATACACTAATATAAAAGTCTTCAAAAATTTTTGCTGAAAAAACAGCTGAGTCAAACAGAATCTGTTTGCTAAACATTATAAAGATACAAACAGCAAGAGAAATCTGTTAAATTTACAAAATTTCAGCTATATTTTAGATAATCGAAAATGACAATTTACCCTGCTAAAATCAGCAAAAAATTTCATGGAAATTAGCCGACCAAACCATCACAAAGAATTTAAAATTTTTAGTATTTTTTTTATTTTCTTAATGCGAATAAAAATCTGCAATATAGAAAGCAGTCTACTATTTGCTAGCAAATATTTCTGTTTATTGTAGCAGGAGAGACCGCTATTTGTATTCAACTCAAATTTAAAGATAAATTAACTTTTGAATATATAACAATTTCTTTACTGATTTTTGTCTACTAATATTCAGCAATATTTTTTAGCCAATATTAGCAAGATAAATTTGCAATTCAATTAAACGAAATTTAACTCAAATATTACTAAAACAGTTGCATTTTTGCTGCACTTAACTTACTAATATTTAGCCAAAAGGATTTACTAATTTCAAAAGCTTTCTGTACAGGGCCCCTTTTAACTAATTTTGAGTACCTTTTTTTGCTATTTTTTTTTAGGATTTTTCTATCAGTATAAGTGTCAGTGGTTTGTTTGATAATTCCGAATAAAATAAAAGAAACGAAAAGAACAGTTGAAATTTAACTTATTCGTGAAGGCGAGAGAGTTCCTAACTCTTAAAATGTGCAACATTTTTGGGCTTTCGCGCCACACAGATATTTCAAGAGGTCATAAAATAAAAACCCGAGCTAACTTTGCAAAATCCTCTGGAATTTTACTTTCATTTCGCGTTTGAAATTATTGTTGTGCGTTGAAATTAGTATAGGATCATATTGGAATGGCGCACTCCATTGGAAATCAAAATTATAATGATGTAATTTACTTTAAATATTTAACCTTTCCGATAATCTATAAAATTGTAATAAAACCCCAGCAAAAAAGAGATGCCGAAGCAGTAGAAAAAGCACTATAATTGATGATCTAGATGCACCTCTTTTTTAACATAAACAGTAATGATTTTAACATTGAGTTGTCATAGGAGAGGTAATACGTCAACATTCTTCGCAAAAAAAATTATGTGTTTTTTATTTTACAAAAGTTTTTTATTGCCGCCATCGGGTACCGAACTTACGACCTCACGATTGCTAGTCTGGCGCTCTACCGCTGAGTTATTCTTTGATATGAAAGTTGAGTGACATAAAAACGACACTTTGTTACTGCGAGATATTGTTCCTTATTCTCTTCAATAAAAGTACTTATTAAACAATTGTAAAAGGTGCACTCCATTCAATATTGTTTTCAGTACTATTTTCACAGTTGCATAAAAAGCAAATTCTTACAATTTTTTTTTATATATACATATTTTTAAAAATTAAAAAATATTGAATTTAAAAAAAAATTAACAATAAAAAAATGGAAACAAATTATTGGTCCCGCCGGAAATCGATCCCGCGACCCTCTGTTTGGAAATGCCAAATGATACGAAAATCACTTTTTATGATCACTTTTAGAGCAATTACTCTTTAGCAGCAATACTTAAGTGATTTTTTGGATGTTGTTCAGAAGTAATTCTAAAAAAGCTGTAAAAATATACTAACGGATATTTTAGAAGCAATGAAAGAAGTAATTTGTTGACGTTGCTCAGAATAACTTCTAAAAAAGCAGTAAAAATACACTAATGGATACGTGCGAAGTAGTGAAAGAAGTAGTTTGTAAAGCATTACATACAAGTGCTTGGACCTTTTAAAAGACCTTTGTCCAAAAAGTATTAAAAGATAATTTCACTATTAAAATCAAGTAACAAAACTATGAGAAACAGTATTTAAATTGTTTAATCCATTTTTTACCAACATATCTCTAAAGACACGTTTAACTATCCTTCTACGAAGTTTTGTCAGAAAATAATCACGGAATCCATGCTTGGCAGAAAATGGGTAAAACCATATACTCCATATCACAAACGGATTGCAGAAAATTTTAAGTATTGACAAAAAATTGAAATTTTTGAAAATTGAAAACACATACACTAAAAAAATAAGTTAGTAGAAAAATTAGTATAAACCCGTGTAAAAAAGTTTAGATCTGACCAGATCTTTTTGGTTCTCAATAGATATGATTCAATCTAATTAGATCCTGTACCAGATCACATCAAATATGATCAGATATGGCATATGTGATAATACCTTATGGCAAGATCTGATAACATCTAGTGCCAAATTTGTTCAAATCTAAAGTGATCTGGACAAATGCGCAAGATATGCCTAGATCTGATCAGATCTAATTAGATCTCAAATTTGTCCCCAATTTTGAGATCTGATTAGATCTGGTAAGATCTACGAAGATCTGGCCAGATATGCCTAAATCTGATCAGATCTAATTAGATCTAAAATTTGTCCCCAATTTTTAGATCTAATTAGATCTGGTAAGATGTGCTGAGATCTGGCCATATCTGATCTTTTTTACACGGGAAGTCTTGTATATCAAGTGTACTAGTTTTCAGCAATTTTTTTGCTGAAATTCCGTTTTCAGCAAAAATTTTAGTTATATTTTTTTAGCACTAAACTAATTTTAAACTAATGTTTTACTAATTTGTTTTGCTACAAAAATTGTGCTGATAACCGCATTCATAGTGTGAACGACAACCAGATAGACCAGATGTAGATGTCGCAGCTTGTCTGGAAACGGAAATGTCAAAAAAAGAAAAACAACTCTACACATATTCTATATTTAAATTTTCAGCAAATAAATTAACTAAAGTAAAATTTCGCTACAAGTTTTTTGAGTTTTTTTCAGTCTACTAATATACAGCAAAAAGTTTAGTGATTTTAGCAAGGATTTTTTTCATTTGCAGTCGACTAAGTGTTAGCAAAACTTTTGCTGAAGATTACTATTTTTTTGGTAAAAATCAGCTCGCTGATTTTCAGCAAACTTTTTGCTGAAATTACCAACTTTTTTGCAAGCACGCTCCTGACTAAAAATTTGCTGACACAGCAACATTTTTTGCTGACTTTACTGACTTTTTTTTTGAGTGTAGCAATCAAATTACACTTGAAATATATAATTTAATTTAGAACTTAGAAAATGCGTTAGAAATTAAGTTTTCCTTTATGGTTATTAGGCACTCTTAGTTTTGTAATATTAAACAATTTTTAAAAACCTTTAGACCCTACAGATATTTTTGGGTTCTTACAGATATTTTTATAAAATTTTCTGCCTCTGTCTACTATTTATTAACTTCTCTTTTTACTATTAAAAAAAATTGTAAAAGGGACATCCGGTGTAATGATAAACAAATAACACCATTGTGAAAATTCTAAATTTTAATTAAGCAAAGAAATACAAAAAATAAAATTAAATTGACAAAGCCAAAAAAAACTTTTAAAGGCAAAAAATATGTGTTTCTGTGCGATTTTTGAGACTAAAACTATACCCATTTTAATTTTTTTTCTTTTAAATAGTTTGGGTTAAAAAGTGATTTTGAGCGTTAGCGTACTTTGATAATTTTGACTTTTAGATAGAGGATTTTGTGATTACTCTCATTTTATTGAACTTTACACAAAAAGTAAAGCAGTACACTTAACTTAAAATAACGAAATTTTATAAGGAAAAACAAACCGGAAAAATTAAACAAAAAATTTTTGAAAAGCAATTCTAACAACAACTAACAACTCTGTTTTTTGTTAGGACGATACAACGATACAACAAATAGCACACCCGTTGTGAACAACCTTAATATAAATAACTAATGATTGATTATTTACTCTCAGGATATTTTGCGCAACCCTTTTGATAAAAATAGCTTAATACGTGACTAAATTTTTACCTGTTGAGAATTATTATTCAATATATAAGCCGCGATATTGTTTAAATAGTTGACTTATTAAGTATAATCTACCATGGAGATAACATTAAAACATTATTCCTTGTGCAAGGTCATTTGCCAAAATCTCGGAGATATACCCTAAGGTGCGGAAAAAATAGTAAAACTTCTTGATACTATCCATCATACGTACACTCAGATAAAAAAGTTTGTAAAAAAATTTGTAAACAGTTTCCAATCGCACTATACTATTTTTATACTGACTATTAGCACAATTTTTATTTTTAGTAATCATTTTTGCTATTCTCTTATTACAAATTACGGATTTTTATACTAATTTTCGCTGCTGATTTCAGCAAAACATTTTACTAATTCTTCCCACGTTCCCACGGCACTCGGTTCTTCGTACCGGAACGACTCGGAGCCCAACAAGCCCCGACCAAGGAATGCCAACTCAACAAACCCACAATACGTATGTATGCCCTCTTCTTTTTTCTAACCTGGAGCAACTTTATACGGCGACCTTGCTCCATATCCTTTTGGTCCGTGCCGGAATCGAACAAAATCCAGGACCATGGGTCTGCTCGGTTTGCCAGGACCGGTTACACTCTGGCGGAACATCAGTCAGGTGTAACATCTGCAATCAGTGGGTTCACCTCAGGAAGGACAGCAGTAGAAACTGCAGTGGGTTAAGAACCCATAGGGACTGGGACGGCAATTATGTGGCCCCATGCTGTATAGGCCAATGGAACACCTCATCGTCATCGGAGTTGTCAACGTCGGCGACATCGTCGGCCTTGAAATCATCGGTCGCGATGACCCCGATCTGTCCCAATAGCAACAACCACAGCAAAAACAACAGCTACAACACCAACAGCAGACACCACAACTAACACCGCATGTGGCTGTCCGACCTGAGGTGATAACACTTATGCAGTTTAACTGCAACTGCCTCCAAGGTAAGATCTGTAGACTCCAGAATTGTAGTAATTACAATATTCTGCGCAAGGACCGCACACGGAGCGGAGGCGGGGGCCTCGCATTCATTATCGACAACACCGTGCAGTACAGAATGATCTCGCCTGACCCAAACGTACGTGACGTATACATGGAACATCAAGGTATAGCAGTAAGGTCAGGAGCTGCCGAGATCGAACTGTACAATGTGTATATTCCGCCAGTGGCCAGCTGCACCGCAGGATATCACCCGAACATCAGATTCCTTTTGGTGGGTGATAACCGCATGGTGATGGGCGACTTTAACGCACACCATGAGCTCTGGCACTCCAATCTGGGGGAAGACCAGAGAGGGATAGCCCTGGCGGAACAGGTCGATGACTCCACATTCTGCACACTGATTGAGAACGCCCCCACCAGAAATGTAGGAAGCTGCACTAGCTCGCCAGACATAACAATTTCAAGTGCAGGTCTGATAAATTACGCCTTCTGGCGGCCGATTACATCGTTGGCCTCAGACCACCTTCCTATAGTTATCGCGCTCGATAGACCAAGTGACTTCATCGTCTCTGAATGCCGCACGTACATTAACCACAAGAAAGCTAATTGGTTAGCATTCAGAGAGTTCATCAACCGCAAATTCAGTGACCTACCCACCCCAACCGATGTGCGCTCCGCGGAAAGGAAGTTCCGTGAAATCGTCAACACAGCGGCTGCTCGCTTCATTCCGGCTGGAAGGATCGCCAACATCAGACCAAATTTCCCAGCCGAAGCGGCAGAACTCGCAGATGAGCGGGACGAGCTTCGTTCGAACAACCCCAGCGACCCCATAATCAGCGAACTCAGCCGGGAAATCAGCAAGTTGGTCAACGAGTATAAACGGAGCAAATGGGTAGATCATCTGAAAACATGCAACCTCAGCACCGAAGCCAGCAAGCTATGGTCAACGGTCAAAGCTCTCTCGAACCCGTCCAAAAGGGACGACAGGGTATCGATCTCATTTGCCGATAGGACGATACCGGACCCGAAGAGGTGTGTGAGCTATTTTAGCCGGCAGTTTATAGAGCACCCCGAGATAGACAAGGCGAAAAGGAGTGTCGTGAGGAAAATGCACGAACTCCGAGTCAATGACGAGCCATTAGCTTTTACGTCAACAGAGGTTGCCGAAGCCATCAAAAGAGCCACACCATCTAGAGCTCTAGGACCCGACGGAATTTCCATGTTGATGATCAAACAACTGGAGATGCCAGGAGTAGAGTACCTGACAAAGGTCTTTAACCTTTCCCTATCCACCCTAATTGTTCACGAGGTCTGGAAGATGGGCAGGGTGGTGCCACTTTTGAAGCCAGGAAAGGATGCGAACCAGGCAGCATCGTACAGACCAATCCCCCTACTGTCACCGGTCGCTAAGACACTTGAGGCTCTACTCCTCCCCAGTCTCACACAGCATTTTCAGCTTGCCCAGCACCAGCATGGATTCCGGAAGCAGCACAGTTCAACAACAGCTTTAACCGCCATTGCCACACAGATAACCAGCGGTCTAAATCAGAGCCGCCCTTGCGAAAGGACGGTTCTAGTGGCGCTTGACCTATCGAAGGCATTTGATACGGTCGGCCACGCGACCCTCTTCAGAGACATCGCCGAATCCAGTCTCCCAAATGGTACGAAGAGGTGGATAGCGAATTATCTGAGTGGTCGCAAGTCGTTTGTGGAGTTTCGTAACAAAAGATCCAAACCTCGTAGAATTAAACAAGGAGTTCCTCAGGGTGGAGTTCTCTCCCTGATATTGTTTAATTTCTACGTTTCGAAACTCCCGGCACCACCAGAAGGGGTGGATTTGATTTCATATGCCGACGACTGTACGATACTGGCGACGGGTCACGACATTGATGGCTTATGCGGTAGGTTGAACAGTTATCTTCATGATCATACGAATTTCTTCACTGGAAGGAATATGCAGCTCTCCTCTGCAAAATCCTCGGCGACTCTTTTTACCACTCGGACGAAGGAAGTAAGGCTGGAACTGAATGTAGTAGTTGATGGCGTGCGAATTCCGACACTCAAACACCCCAAAATTCTTGGGGTTACATTCGACAGCCTGTTCATGTCCTCAGCGCACACCACTGGAATTTGCAACAAGATGCAGAGTAGGAACAAGGTCCTCAAGTCGCTAGCCGGCAGTTCTTGGGGTACGGACAAAGAAACCTTGTTGGCAACCTACAAAACAATTGGCGGGTCAGTGGTTAATTATGCTGCGCCAGTGTGGTCGCCTAGAGTCAGCGATACCCAGTGGAGAAAGCTCCACACCTGGCAAAACTGTGCCCTCAGGACAATTACGGATTGCCTACAAATGTCCTCGGTTCAACATCTTCACGAGGAAACGAAGATCCTAACAGTAAAGGAACACTGCCAAATGCTCTCGAAGCAGTTCTTGCTGGGATGTCATCGGAGGAACCACCCTAATCACCATCTTACGGAGGTAGATCCCCCCCCCCCCCCTCCCGAGGCATGTCAGAAAGGACCTTCGTATCTTTGAGGGCACGGTCCAGCGTTACGTGAGAGATCCGTTTGACGAAGCATCCTATAGGGCAGGTATAAACGATATTCATCGGATAACGGTAAATGACGCTATCAATTCTTACCGGATGAATATCGTTCTTAGAGGTCGTCCCCCACCTATTGCGGAGAACGAGGAGAGGACTCTTCCACGATCACCAAGAGTTCTCCTCGCGCAATTGCGTTTGGGATGGTGTTCACGCCTTAATTCATATTGGTCTCGGATCGAGCCCACCATCCCGAACACATGTCCCGCATGCCAGAGAGGTCCCCACGACGTAAACCACCTCTTTGGCTGCACTATGGACCCACCCGGTTGAGGCGGCCCGGTTCCTGGGTCTGGATCTAGCTGAGTCAGCAGAACAAGATGAAGAAGAAGATTAATTATATTGTTATATATGCTTACATATTTTATTGTAGGAGGCGTTGTTACAACAACAACAACTAATTCTTCAAAACCGAGTGCTAAATTTAGCAGAAAAATATACTAATTTAAAAAGATTTTTTTTGATTGTTACTATTGATATATTCTTAGTTTAGAAATAACACCCAGAAAATTTTATTGCATCTCCAATGCATAAAACGGCAATAACTGGAGAACCGTTTGCAATTTTGACTCCAAATTTCAAGTACGATGAAGTAATTATACGCTTGTTACAATCGAAAGAAAATTTTTTTTTTAGATTTTACAGTTTTTTCATTTTTTAGTACAATTTTTTGCTAATTTCAGCAGATTGATTTTGAATTACAGTTTACAGCAATTTACTGAAATTTAGTAGCTGCAACTAATTATTATATTTAGTAAGTTGTTAGCAAATCGATTTTGAAATGCATTTTACATAAATTTTACTAAAATTTAGTAGCGGCTACTAATTTTTTCTACTAATTTTATTATACTACAGATCAGCAGACATGTGTTGCTAAAATTAGCAAAAAATACCGCTGGCCTCAAAACAGTTAAATTTCCCGTAATAACAGCAAAATTTTCAGTATGCATTACAGACTTTTTTGGTTGAGTGTAATACTAAGCTTAGGATTATCGAGAAACAAGTATGGTATCTTGAGAAAAGCACTCCAGGAAAAAGGATACGATATTTTACCAAACAGTCAGTCAATTAAAGAAACGGAAAACATAATTGTGCCATCACCAGTAGAAGTAAACTCTAAAAGTGGCAGTGTTGAACTTACCCAATTGCTAGATAAAACAGAACCGAGAATTATTTCTAATTTTAGTAAGGAAAACTTAGAAAAATGCCACAATTATGAATTAACGTTCATATGTAAATGGGGCTGCGATGGAACGTCTGGATTTACTGAATACAAACAACAAACTACACGCAATGAAGAAGATGATTACTCAAATGTTTTTATGAGATCTTTGGTACCGCTCAGAATGCGGTTATTTAAGGAAGACACTTCCCCATCAACTTCCTCCGCATTAAATAAGAATTACGAAGACTTATGGACAAATTTTACACCAGGTTATAAGTTTTTATGTCGGCCAGTGCGTTTTGAGTATGTCAAGGAAACTGTAAGCTCAACAAAAAACATAGTGGAGAAAGTAGAGTTAGAAATTTCCAACTTATCTCATTTGTATGTGGAAATAAATGTATGTATCATAAAGATTTCATTTCAACTAGTATTTACGATGATTGATGGGAAAGTAGCCAATGCCGTCACAGATACCGCATCGACCTGGAAGTGAAATATATGCACAAAGAAAGGCTCTATGAAATAACCCCCCACGAAATAACTCCCTAAAATGAAAATTAAATAAATCTCCAAACTTTTGTACAGAAAACAACAACAATGGTAATTGGGGAGTTATTTAGTTTTTTGGGGATTTATTTCGTGTTTTAATTGGGGACTTATTTCATTATGAAATAAATCCCCAAATATTAAAAATGAAATAAATCCCCAAATATTTTTTTGGGGAGTTACCTATTTCATTTTCTCTAAAATTAAGATTCTTTCAAATTCCAAGCTAAAAATAGATAGAATTATTACACGCATATACAATTTTTTACGAAAACAGTAAAATTACACTGGAGTAAAGATCAATTACAGTGAACTACGTTTCATGTGATTAAACGTAGAAAAATTTTATTTAATTAAAATTATTTAATATAATTCAATGAATGTAGAAAAAATACAGAGTGGATTAATAGTTTTGGTGAAGGAAAAATTTTTAGGAGTTTTCATAACTAACTGATCTACCCTCAGACAATTTATAGCTAACGAATGAAAAGTTCTTTATCATAAATCGGTTGGAAATCAAAATTTTCCGCGAAATTTTTATTTCCAGCCGATCGCGCTCCAAAAATATATAGCCAACGATTTAATAGTTTTGGCATGGTTTTGGTAGAAAAAACATTTTGGTTGAGTGTAAATCGGTTCTTACAAAAACTAAAAAAAAGCCTTTTAAAAACGGTACTGAACATACATCTTGACTAAACTGCCACGAAAGAGTTCTTGAAGTCTACTTTAAAATAAATCGCATTAATTGTATGTATGCATTACAACGAATTATTAAACTTACCAATGCAATTATATGGTCCTTTTTATATTGGCCAAACTGAGGAAAATCGATATTTAAAACACTTAAATTGTTTTATAAAATTTGTGTCGTGGATTTTCCAAATATTTTCCAAATTCTGTTTGTCCCATTCTTGACACTTTCAAACTATTACAAATTTCATATTATAGGGTAACTAGGAAATTGCTTTTCTATCTTTTTTCATAGTTGATTATTGATTATGGATTTTGATAACTATGCCACTACGTATTATTTTGGGTGTAGTAATTTTTTTCCGATTACAATTTCTAAACCGACAATTTTTAACACCAAACTGCTAATAACAAACAATTTGAATAAAAACAAGCAACTGATACACAGTGGTTCCAAGCCAAAAAAAAATGGTAATAATTATGGATCTTCTAAACTACCGATCCAATCGGAAAAAGTTCAAATGTGAAATTTTCAAATTTTTGAAAATTGAACTTGGTATAGAAAGTGTTAACATTGTCGAAGTTTCACAAAATTTTCAGAAAACCATATCCTTTAACTGAATTAGTAAAAAATTTAAACAGGTTATGTTAGAGCTACACTCTAATAAATTTTTGTTTAAATTTACCCTATTTATAGTAGGTAACTTTTTACCTACTATAATGTCAGTAAAATTACTCCATGTGTGTAATTTAAAAAATATACACACAATGTGTGTAATATTTATACACACAAAGTGTGTAAACTTAAGCATAAAATGCTTGATAATGACTACTAATGTGCCGGAAAATACAAAGAAGATGTGCATATTTACAAATGAAGTGTTTCTTATCAGCCTAAAGGTTTTGTTTTTATATTTAAAGACTTCAAAATGCAGTTGCAAAATTTTTATTAAAAAACATTTAACAACATTATTCGAAATATAATTTATTATAAAAACTGACTGTATTTCCGTTAGATCGACATCTTTTCATTATTAGTTTTACATTATTCATCCAACAAGGCCTGTAGACTGTCCAGTAGAAGTTTGGTTTTTCGCAATGATATTTACGTATTGATCACAATGTGTTTTAGCGACCTGATAAGTAAAACAAAAAAAGTTTTTTGGAGAATACCGAGTAAAGAAGTATAAAAAATGGATAGGCGGAACTAGATGCGTATTTTTAGCGCTACTGTTTTCTTTCCCTTAAAAAGCTATAAAAGAAGTGCGTGAAGTATTTTTTTGTCATTTATTGTTTATAAGTCGGACATCGCGAACAAAAATCCTGTCATATATGTACCTGCAAAAAAAAGAAGCTGTTTCCAAAAATGCAGTGTAAAGTAGCATATATTTTATTGCTGGTATATAACATGACTTTTGTTCGCTTTTCGGAAGAGAAAAAGTAGAGAGTAGCTCTAAAAAATGCGCTTCTTTTTTGCAAATAAATTTGTTTAAAGTTTGGTAAAAATTAACTTTCTCAAGAAAGAATTTATGTTATTTAAAAAACGTTAATAGTTCTATTTACCATTGCTTTTTTTTTAAATAAAAAGTAGCTAAAATCTCCTAAGGTCTCAATTTTTAAAATAAAAATACTTACTAATAACTGGATTTGGTAAAAAATATCCGCAATAATTTTTGACCAAATATATGACGTATGTTTTGGGTTCACCACATATCATCAAATATTGCGAATTAATGATTCTTCGAGATTTTGGAAACATTGTCTTTAAAAACAACAATAGTGAAATAAAAGAACTAAGTTTTGAAAACTTTTTCATTGAGCAACCTTATGCGGCCCTATGTTCCACTGGGAATTAAAGGATTAAATATATATATATAACCTTATAATTACCAAACTGTATTTTTCTTTGCCAACGAATAGTTTAAAATTATTTCCTTATTTTATCAACAAAAGGCACCAATTTCGGCAAAACTTAATGTTGGTTGCAGAAAATTTTCTCTCTCAATGCGCACCACTTTCACCATTGCTACTTACTATCAGATTCACCTTACCGAAACCACTATTGTCATTTCCAACATGATAATTCCACTGCATCCAGATTCTATAGGAGAGAAATATTACGGCGCATCTGAAAGTCTAAAAATTTTTAGTAATAACGATATTTCTTAAGCAAATAAAATATAGATCAAAATATATCTCACTCTTTAGAACTTTGAAATATCCAGCCGCCTGCATTTTTACAAATAAATCACTGGATGCAGCAGCATAAATTTAAGCCCTCGGCAATTTTTAAATGCTCATAAGGTGATGAAATCGAATATATATGTATTTTATGTTCAGTTAGTTGTTTATTTGATAGCTTTTTATTTTTTATTATAATTATTTTTGACAATTTCCTTATTACTTTTAATGTTTGTAGATTTACACACATTATGCCTAATATTTGTTTTTACAGCACAATATACTAATAGTAGACACAAAGTGTGTAATTATAAATAAAAAATGCGTTTTAATACATATTATGCGTAATTTTGTATACAAAGATGTGTATAAAAAAATTTTACACATTTGGTGTCTAAATTTATGGATTTTATGTATTATTACAAAAAATTTTACATATTTTAAAGTAGTGAATTTACAAGCATTTTTTAGAGTGTAGCTAAAACAACAAAAATTAATGATATTACCCATATTATTAACCAAAATCACACTTTTCTCTAAAATTTTCAAATTTTAAACGCCATCACTAATAAGTTAAATGAGGAATATGTGTAATTTTTAGTAGGATTATTCTCTTAGGTGTATTTATATTTTGTAATTATTATTTGGGGAAAAGAGCCTTGACCCCCAGAAAGTGTGCTTGGTATTGTAATTGCCAGCTGCCAGAGAGCGTGAGCCTAATGATTCGAAAAAAGATTTAAATTGATTTTCAGAAATCTTAAATTTCGGGGGGAAATAAACCGAAGAGATCACTAGGTTCATATTATTTTCTTCTATAAATACTGAAGAGGCTTGAAGATAATCTTCACAAAGATCACACATGAGATAATGTTTCAAGCGAGTTTTTATTAAGATACCTGAGCCTCCACACGCCCTGCCTCTGGGATCTTTTGTGTCATAAAATGTATACTCATTAATTGAAAAATTACTACGAGGTGTTAAGTGAGTCTCAGAAACAAGCATTATGTCAATCTGTTTGCTTCTTAGAAAATAACTGAGTTCTTCTTTGTGTTGGCGTATGCCGTTAGCGTTCCAAAAACATATTTTCAGAGTATTCATGGTTTACTCAGTAAAGCCTGCAGTAACATAGACTGCATCTTCATCATCTCCTGTATCATATTGTTCATAGATTTTGTAAAATCTGAGACCGTTTGCACTAACACATCAATTGCTACTTCAAGTCCACTAAAGTCCGATTTTTGACCTTGGTATTTATTTTGATTTGTTTTCATATTAGAATTAGATTCATCACTTATATTTTCTTAGTATGCAGGACATCCTCGGTAATTGGCCGTGTGATTTTCACCACAATTACTAAATTTTTTCAATTTTGGGTCGCCTTTAGACTTGTTACAGTCTTTTGAGCTATGTAGCGCACTACAAATCACGCAAACTGCAGGATGCTGGCAATACGTTTTAGAATGGCCAAATTCTTGACAGTTAGTACACTGTATGGGGCCTTTTCTTTTATGGGTCTCCTCCACTGTAATTCTACGATGTAGTAAATATTTCATTTTGTAAATTGGGTTTACCTCACTCTTCTTCAATTTAACATCGTTAGGTTATAGTTCAATACGAAACAGGGGTTGGGGTAGTTTTTCTCTGTTTCGAATATTAACTACAGATTTTATTTTAAAACCTTCGCCTTTTAGTGCACTTTTGACATCAGAGGGGTTGACACCAAAGTCCCCTCCCTTAATGACAACTTGCAGGCCTTTACTGCTTTTCAATTGATAGGTGTAAAAGCTCTTCTTCCGGTCTTCAAAATGCTTAAACAACTTTCTGTAGTTGTCCTCGGAATATACGTGAATCTTTGTTTCACAAATGTTACCTTTTCTGATTGGAACAACGTGGAAAGACTTATCGCCAACAACTTTAATTAATCCATTCACTATCTCATCGGAGCATTTCTCTCTTAAATAAATAGGCGATGGTTTAAACGACTTACCTGTCGCTTCGGGTGCACCTGGTTCACAGTCAAGTAGCGCAAAACGATTACTTGTTTCGTTACTTATTACCTGTTCTCGTAGCTGTTTTGCAGGTTGTATAGATTTGCAAGATCCGGGGCTCCGCCTCCTCTTAAGAACGGTAATGTACATATCCATTCCGGTCTGTACCGTACGTTTTTGTGTTATACACCCATTTGAAGACAAACTTCCACAATTGTCATGTGGGAGTAAAGGTGTTAAAATACTTTTAATTCCAGGTGATGCCATATTTTCATTCGGAGAACGAGCCGACGCTAGAGTGACTGTATTTATATTATTTGTAGCAGCAGGGGACTCGGCAGTATTTAGATTTATAAGCAGATTGCGGCAAGCTGTATTGATGTTACTTGGTTTAGATGATAGGTAATTTTTGTTGTAATTAGGATCATTTAAGTTTCTTGTATTTTCAGACAATGATAGATACATGTTCCGACCTTAATCTTCTTTCGCACAATGGTGTGCTACCACCATCGTTCTTTTGATTAATCACACTCAGTTTATTATTATTAGATATGTTTCTTTTATTCAGCGAACACGGATTTAGGTTTTCCTTATTGTTTTAATTTTAGAAATTAACACCAATAAAATATCAATTATTTTTATATTAATTTTTATTTTATTTATTTTTCTTTTTTTTTTTTGGATCAAAAAATTTTTTTGGCACAATGTTTAACCAGGGTTGATACCATGTAGTAATTGCAGAACTTTTCTGAGTGCATGTATTCAAATAAATAATATAAAGAAATCCTTTGTAATCGTTTAAAATATTTTTAAAATTTAGGGTAACTGATGAATGTTGCTACAAAAATTATAATAAGTTTTTCTTTGTAATTACTAGGTTCCACTTATAAAAAATGGACGATTGGGACGCTGAAACAAGAACTGTTAAGCGGAGAATACACGAGGGGACATTCGTGAAAAAATTCCCATTTTTTGTGAATGTGTGTGTGAGTTTGTGTGTGTATGCGTGTTGACATCGTGCAATTCGTGTTTACAAAATTTTTTGATATTTTTTGTTCCCTACTCAATGTTCCTGCGTGTATGCTCCGCTTTAAATCTACAAAAATCTTAGGGGGTAATTTTCTAAAACACTTCGGTGAAGTCTTGCGTTATTTCTATAGAAATTGTTTTGTTACAAAAACAATTTACATTGAAAGTTCCCTTCACTTCACCCAAGTGTTTTACGAAATTAGGTACTTAGTTATATTTAACCCTTTGAACACCGAACTTAAACTGCTGGAAAATTTGTATTTTTTTTGCGGATTCGTGATAATCGACCCGACATTTCTAAACAAAAGTGTCGTCAGAAATATATTTTTCAACTCCTTCATGGAAAAAATCCATGGAACATATATATCCCATTGGTCGTCAACGGTAAAAATTTGTGATCAACAAACTTACTCTGCTCGTAGCGAGTATAGTGTGTTTTGTTTTAATTTTTGCAAAAATAATTTCATTTTTGGTTTTGCTGTTGTTGTAAATTTTTACACAGGGTGTCGATTACAATTTTTTTTGTTTTTCTTATCATGCGAAGAAGTTTGCATGTCGCGTTTTGTGCTAAAAGTCGAGTGTTCCAACGTTTTTTCAAAATAATTTTGCTCATTTGGAAAAATTGATTAACAAGTGAAAGAAGAAACCACGTTTATTAAAACTGCGTACTCAGTTTTTCATGATCGCCTCAGTAGTCCTTATAAAAGGATTTTCAATTTTCAACGCATTGTTTTTGGCAAACCCTTTTGAAGGATATTTTGTACATTCCATGATTCTGATATAAGAATCAAATGAAAGAGGAGAATTTCTACATTTTAATAAAAGTTTTTTCTTCTTCGTAATTTTTTGTCAAAATTTACATTTCTTATTTGATGTCCATTTTGGAGAGAAGTGAAAAAAAAATGTTTCTATTTTAGTATGCATTGGTATTTCGAAGTCCTTTAAAAAGGACATCTGATATGACGGGTATGCAATTCATCTATAAATGGTGTCTACCTTCACATATATATCGATTCCTCCATAAGTGAGAGCAAAATTTGAAAAATAAATAAAAAAAATTCAACCAATTTTGAACAATTACAAAAGTCAATCATAGAGCTCGTAAATCGTCTTTTAAAATTAATAAAACTCTGTATTGCCATCATATTTTGTTTAAAAAATATGGTTACCCGAGTAAAAAAAATTATATATAATCATATATGGCATATATTACAATATATAATTATACATGTCGTTATGTATATCCATATATAATTATATATGGCGTTTTTTCACAAAATTTTTTCTTATATTATGCCATATATAATTTCATCTAATTAGATATTGGCCTTCATAATATTAGATATGGCATATATAATTATATATTACATGACATGGTTGATCTTACTGCATATATAGTTATATATAGAACTATATCTTAATATATATGGTGGCATTTTAGCAATATATAATTATATATGGTATCATTTAAACAATATATAATTATATATGGTGACAGTTAAACTAGATATTATCATATATGGTGCCATTTAAACAATATATGGTCATATATGGTACCTCATAAACCAAATCTTTAATTCAGTTCCAGATATGATAATATATGGTACTATATATAGTGCGATATATATTTATATATGGTGTTATTTAAGCTATATATTATCATATATGGTGCCATTCAAACCATATATTATCATATATGGTGCCATTCAAACCATATATTATCATATATGGTGCAATTTCAACAATATATGCCCATATATGGTTCCTCATGAACAATATTTTTAATACAGTTCCACATATGATAATATATGCTACCATATATAGTGCCATATATATTTATATATGGTGTTATTTAAGCAATATATTGCCATATATGGGGCCATTTAAACCATATATTGTCATATATGGTGCCATTTCAACAATATATGCTCATATATGGTACCTGATGAACGACATTTTTAATACAGATGCAGATATGATAATATATGCTACCATATATAGTCCCATATATATTGATATATGGTGTCATTTAAACAATATTAATATATAGACATATATGGTATCATTTAAACAATATATTGTCATATATGGCACAATTTAAACAATATATGGTCAAATTTGGTACCACATCAACATTTTGAATACAATTCCATATATGGTTTAATTTGAATAATGTAAAACTATGTATGGCGCTATAAAAAATATTATCAGATATGTTACTTCATTAACAATATTTATAATACAGTGTCATATATTGTAATATATGTATATCATTCAATATATATTGATGTATGGTATTGGTACAATAATTCCAATATCAGTTGAGATACAATTTGTGGGTCCATATCAACAATTTGTTCACGTACATTTAACATATATATTTGTACATTTAAGTTATAATTTATAAACACTTTATAAAGTTAAATAGTTCCATAAACCTCGTCTAACTGTATAGAATGTTTATGAATATACGATTTAATATATAATAATTACAACTACAAATTGGTGCCATTATCTAAAATTTAATTTAATGTTAACTTATAATAAAATAAAAATGTATTTCCTAAAAATAAAAATATAGTGTTAATTAATGTTAATATACAATAGGTTTAAGTTTAACATCCCAGACAGAAAAATATAATTCGGCACAATGCTGGCAAACCGTTGGCGATGGTCGGTTATGCGTTGGCAGAACGTTGCATTAACTATCTTGGCAAAAAAATAGATTTCAAAAAACATTTTTGAAAAAATTGAGAAAACTTTTTTTAATATTTGCTTTTAAAAACATGAAATTTAACCCAGTCCACCAGATTGTCAGCCATAGAGTTTGCTGTTCGGTTTTATTCGAAACCGAAACCGCGGTTTTTTAAGCCTCAAAACCGAAACCGAAAACCGACAAAAATAAGTCGGTTTTCGGTTTCGGTTTTTAAGTTTTTCTTAAATACTTTATCAAATTAAAATAATTTAATAAATTGCAAAGATTCATAAAAGAGCTCTAACACCTTCTGATGCAGCCTCCGAATAATGAGAATTATTGGAAAGTTTATAATTTTCTGAGCACTTATGAGTTATTTACTATTAATTTTTCAATAATGAAAAAATTTTAATGCACTCATAAATACGAGTCCAATATGTTTCATTTATAAATCTAAAATTTGAGTACTCTGAAAAATTTTTAATGAACTCATAAATACCAGTCGAACATGCTTATTTGTAACTCCAAAATTTGAGTCTTCTATGAGTAAAAATTTCTGGGCGCTCAGTAAAATGTCGGCTGGGATATTATTGAATCTTGAATTTCAAAAAGGGCTCAGCTCCTATATTACACAATTTTGTATTTAATTTCTACATTAAATATTACTTTAAAGAATTTTTTTATTTTTGTTATTACGGATAACATAAACTGAGGCTTATAATTTTAGAAAAAAATTGCACCAAAAAATCAAGTGGTTTAAGAGATATTTAGTTTCACATATTCAGTTCAGGCCCTGTATTTTTCAAAAAGTCCTCTTTAGTAGTCCGCGAAATTTATGAAATTTTATCTTTATATTGTTTTAAATAAACTGCTAACATTTAAATTTATACTCTTGAAAATACTGATTTAGTTGCGGACAAAAGAATAAAAAAAATTTAATTCATAATAGTTTTCCGCGTTTTTTTTCTCCCTTAAAGCCCTCGAAACGGCGTTATTGCATATATTTGAATGAGAAATTCAATTGAATTTTATGTAATAAGTACATTGTACGTTTTAAACTATTTACTTTTATACTTATTTAATTATTTAAAAAAAATTCTATTATTAGCACAAGAAAACAGAAAATTAACCGAAACCGCGGTTTTTTTAATTTTGAAAAACCGAAACCGCGGTTTTCAGATTTTTCGGTTTTTAGCAAACTCTAGTCAGCCAAGACCTCTATACTCTAATCTAACGAGACTTGTTATATATGTGTTATAGCTACAAATTAAATGAATGATAAAAGCATTTCGAGCTAACTTGTAAGCATCGAAAAAAGGTATTCCAGAAATTATTAAATGTATTTTAGAAAATTTTAATTGTATATCACAAAATATTATTTGCACTTCAGAAACTACAATATTACGCAAATTTAATTATTTATTTATTTAGTTGTGTCCAGAAATAATGAAATCTATTTCAAAATTTCATAGCTAATAGAGAAAAATTTCTCAAATACGATTGATAATTTCTGAAATACAGTTTGATAATTTCTGAAATACAGTTGTGAATTTCGGAAATACAATTAATAATTTCTGAAACACAATTGATAAAACTGAACTTCAATTGACTAGTTCTGAAATACAATTCATAAATGTGAAAAATAATTGATGAGTTCTGAAACACAATTGATAAAACTGAAATTCAATTGATTATTTCTGAAATACAATTGATAAATTTTAAAACAATTAATACAATTGGAAATGGTGTAAATAAATTATTTTATTCAAAGATTTCAATTTAATAAAAAAATAAATATATAATTTTATAAAAAAATTTATAGAAAAAAAAATTTTAATTTTATAAAAAGAAATTAATTTTGTAAAAGAAATGCATATTGAGCTCTTTACCTTCTGAGTTTAAACCTTATTTCAACAAAATATTGTAATTTTTATACAATCAGTGCTCTGCCAGTCTATTATTTTTTGAACAGTTGGCAATATATGTCTGGGATCTTATTTAATCCCAAATAAATGGAGATCTTACGTAGTACCCAAATATAATGCCGCATCTAATTTTATCTGTCATTTTTATGGATACTTTTAGATGTCAAATATATTGCTGTTTCTAATTCGATCTGCCATTTAAATACCGAAATAAATTGCTGGATATAATTCGATCTGCCATTTTTCTGATAAATTTAGATCCAAGTTTATCGCCAAATATATTGCTGGATCTAATTTGATCTGCCATTTTTCGGTTAAATTTAGATCCAAGTTTATCCCCATATATATTGCTGGATCTAATTCGATTAGGAATTTTTCGGATAAATTTAGATCTAAGTTTATCCACATATATATTGCTGGATCTAATTCGATGTGCCATTTTTCGGATAAATTTACATCCAAGTTTATCCCTAAATATATTGCTGGATCTAATTCGATCTGCCACTTTTTCGGATCAAATTAGATCTAAGTTTATCCACAAATATATAGCTGGATCTAATTCGATCTGCCATTTTTTGGATCAAATTAGGTCTTACTAAATCCCAAAATATATTGCTGGATCTAATTTGATCTGTCAATTTTCTATTCAATTTATATCCAAGTTTATCCACAAATATATTGCTGAATCTAATTCGATGTGCCATTTTTCGGATCAAATTAGATCTAAGTTAATCCACAAATATATTGCTGGATCTAATTTGATCTGCCATTTTTCAGATCAATTTATATCTAAGTTTATCCACAAATATATTGCTGGATCTAATTCGATGTGCCATTTTTCGGATCAAATTAGATCTAAGTTTATCCCCAAATGTATTGCTAGATCTAATTCGATCTGCCACTTTTTCGGATCAAATTAGATCTAAGTTTATCCACAAATATATTGCTGGATCTAATTCGATCTGCCAAAATTGAGATCAAATTAGATATAAGTTTATCCACAAATATATAGCTGGATCTAATTGGATCCGCCATTTTTCGGATCAAATTAGATCTAAAAATATCCGCAAATATATAGCTGGATCCGCCAATTTTCGGATCAAAATAGATCTAGGTTTATCCCCAAAGATATCATTGGACCTCCCAATTTTGAGATATAACTTGATCTTAGTTTATCCCCATATATACAATGGGATGTAATACGATATGATTGGATACACCCAATTTTGAGATCTAATTGGATCAGCTAGATATTACAGCAGATCTTAAACAATATCAAATTGGATATGATTAGATATTGCGCGGGATCAATTTTTTTTACTCGGGTAATAAAGAACTCGCAAATTCGATTATCAGAAAATTCTGGGAAAATTTATAAAATTCTAGATTGAAAGAAGTTTAAATGTTTCGATGAGAAAATTCCTCAAAATTGGAGAAATAAAAAGTACCAGAAAATTACACAAAAATGGAAAACAACTTGTAATAAAATTGGATCTAAAAAATTAAGTTTTTTTAAAGGGAAAATAGGTCCTACGAAATGACCCTTAATAAAATAAAAGCTGAAAATAAGTTTGATAATGAAATAACCCCCTTTGTCGGAATTTGAAATTGGGTTTTGATCGTGTTTCGAAGAGCCATTTCATCTGAAATAGAAATTTCTCTGTTCAAATCCATAATATGCGCTTTTTATTCATTATTATGCTGACAAAAACCGATTATTTTAATCAAAATCAAATTTTTGCCCGAAGCACATTTTTCAACTAGTTTCTTACCCTACGGGGAAAGGGACCGGTCCCAGATGACACGCAGGATAGGTCCCAAGGGGGCGGAGACCGGTCGCTGATCGGTCTTTTTGTTTGAAAGAGACATATCACTTTAACATGGCGTTGTCATTGGAAATGACCAATTGCCACAGTTTAGACACATTGTGGCAGTAAGGTGGTGTGTCTAAAAATAGCTTTTCAAATAAACTAATAAAAAATTAAAAATTAAAAATAATGTACTTGGCGTTGAAGTAGGGCTCGATAACACAACCTTCTGCTTGTAAGGCAAACGCTCTACCGTCTGAGCTAACGTTGCTTATGCGTGATGGCTGGCTGATGGTTAAGTTATATGTTTTTCGTTTCTGTTCAAATAAAAAAGAGAAAGAAAAAACAAACACACACAGCAAATAAAAAAACATGGAAAAGAAAAAAATAAAAAATAAAACAACATTAACACACACACAAATATGGTGGAAGTGTCTTGAATATGCCCCCGATTGACAGGTCATGGGATAGGTCCCTTAATGGCAATTGACTTGTTTTTTGCGTTGGCCATAATTAAATTAAAAAATCAATTAAAAATTAGAAAACTACCTCAAAACCTCTGATAATATGAATAAAAACTTAAAAATTCCCCTTAAGTTACAAAGAAAAGTTAAATGAAATACCAATTGTTAAAACTAAAACAGCTTTAACATTAAAAAAACGTTGAAAATACAAAACTTAAAATTTCTTAGCAAAACATTATAGAAATTTAAATTAAGAGCTAAATAAGCAAATCGTGAAAAAATAAAGTTAAAAATAAATAAAAGAGTAAAATAAATAAAATATATTTTTAAAAATATGCCGGTATCGGTCAAGTTTTTTTAAAAGCAACAGTGAAAATAACGGATCAGAAAATACTTAGAAAATTAATTCATTTTCTATTGTTCATATTTGTACTAATTTAGTAATATGCCTTCAGTTGACCGGTCACGGGATAGGTCCTTGGAGGGCAATTGACTCCTCATTCCCCGTAGGGTATGTACTTAAATAAACAATGGCGCCCAATAATTTTACTTTTTTTAAACAAAATGAAATAACCACCAAAAATGGAATAACTCCCCAAAAAACTGAAAAGGCAATAATGTTCAAACTGTTTTAATTTTATTTCATTGAGAATTTTTTTCATAATGAAATAATCTCAATATTTAAAGATTAACTGTGTTATTCAAAAACTTTTCAAATAGCCTAATTACAGATTTTTAGGCTTAAAGCAGGGTATAGTCTAAATTATCTGTTTGATAAAGTTTGGAAAAAGAAAACCACTTTAAAAAACTAAAAAACGTGAATTTACAATGATTAAATGAATTGTTTAAAAGTCATCCACCCAAGAATAGATTTTGTATCCAACCAAAACAAGAAAAATGCAAAAATTCCAAGACTAAACTCTTTTTTCGAAAATTTTCCCGAATTTGCATGAAAATAAAAAAAAACAAATTCAATAAAATAGTGATGCATTTATAATAAAACCATACTCGATATTCGAATACTTTCTGTATTCGTAATATAAAAAATTCTTTCCCATTATTACTTCTCAGTAATGTTCAAAAATCATTTTTTAATATATTTTGATTTGTAATAAAACATTTTAATTTCCAAAATTTACAAAACAATATATTTACCTACAATTACCGAGTCAATCGTTCACTAAATTCATGTATCACTAACAATAAAAAGAGAGAATATACAAATTGTTGGCAGAATTGAAAACAAAATTAATAAACTTTTATTGTATGTTTTTGAATACAATTTTTTAATATGGGTTTAATAGAGATAATGAATGCTTTAGCAAATTCATGTTTTAAAGCTAAATTAAGAAGTTTTTTTTGAATAACAGCCTAAATAAACCCCCAAAAATTAAATTATTTGATTTTTCCCTTTGGGTTATTTCATGTGTGTTATCCGTAGCGCTGATAAATATGTACATCTGCGATGATATTTTTAAGAGAAATTTTCCAAATTTTTAAAAAAGTACTTTTAAAAACCAACTAAAATTAAGGTGGCACGCTAAAAATTTTTACAAAAAAAATTTGTCCGTTTCTGGCACGCAGCGAAAAAAGTCTTGCCACCCCTGGTCTAGTGCATCATAATCGATCAAAACTCAATTTTGAATTGTTTTGTTGTTACGCCCTTCTGCATTTTAGGCGACGATATGTATACTTAAAAGAAATACCTTTTTCCTAAGCCTTTTTTATGTTTGGTTGAATGAATAGTTCATTTAATTTTATTAATATTTTTGTTTAATTTAATGCTAAATATAAAACTATAAAAGTTCTTCTTTGTTTACCTTTGACGACCTATGGGACACATATGTATTTCCCATGCTGAATTTGCGCCCTGTAGGCCAGAAAACAAAATTATTCCCAATTTTTTGGTATTTCTGAAAACAGGTCCATGCTATACCAAAATTTCGGTTTTGCAAAACCAATAACATCTGAATAAATGACATCCAAAAAATATGAACAAAAAAACTTGATTTTCAGAATTTGGGGTCAATTAATTAGGCGCTAAGAATACATGGGGCCAATTGTTTGGTATAATCTGAAAGCAGCAACTCTCCTCTATTAATACAAGTCAGTTTAAAAAATCGGTTGGAATATGTGGAAAATATAACAAAAAATAAAAATAGGACATATATCAACCATTGGTCGTCAAAGGGTTAAATAAATTTTAGTTGAATGCAAATAACATCCTGTTCTGCTAAAATCAGTAGAAGTTTTTTGCTGAATATTAGTAGATAGTGCTTTTTATAAAAGGGCGCTAGTTTGAGGTTTTTCTATTTTAATCTACCGCTTTTAGCGCCTTTATGGTAAAACCTTTATTCTGATATAATTTTAAATTTATAATTTTATTTAATTGAAATGTTTTGTTATTATTTCTATAATAATGTGATATTAAATTATATTTTACCTCAATGATTTTAAGCGCTTTTTAAATGTTTGTTAGCGCGGCCTGCGAGTTTTGTTCTTAAAAGGTTAGCATCCCTCCATCTGATGATGTAAACACAAATAGATTTGCGAAAAGATTTTTTTGACAATCACATCATATAACAGGATTTTTTGTTTGATTTATCAGACGTAAAATCAGATAATTTAAATCCCGCTTTAGCAAATAAGTTCAGCTGAGGGCGCTTTTAATAATTTTTGTTTCCAAAATAGCAATTTTCCAACAAACTGAAAACCGGTTTTTTGGACACTCTACTACTAAGCCTGAAAAAAATTATCGAATATTAAATTTTGACCTGAGATGTCTGTTTTGAGTGCATTAGTTTGACTCGATGGAATAAATTATATAAACATTTTATATACCGTTGAATAGATAAATAAGTCTTATTTGTTAATATATAAAAAAATATTAAAACAATTTCAAATATTAAACACCCCGGTAAAAAACCAAAAAAAAATTACAATCCATTTTATTTCAAAATATTACATAGAAATTTAACTTTTTATGTATTAATAACTATTAACAGTAACGAAACGATTTTTTGACTGTATGACAATTATTTAACAGTTAATAAAAAAAAAATCAAATTTTACAAAACTAAGTAATTTTCATATATTTTTTTTTTTATAAATAAAAAAAAGTGCTTTTGAAAATATGACCTTTTCCACAAAATTTGCCCCCCTTTCGATGTTCTTGAGCGGGCGGCTGGAGATTTAGGGGAAAATCCTTTGGAACATATTTGCTTCAAAATTAAAAAAATTTATCTAAGTGGCACGACTTTTTTTTGCCACATTCAGAAATATTAAATTTTGTGCAAAAATTCATCATTTTCGACCAATGCTGGGCGTAGGGTGAATGCACAAAAATGTTATAAATTGGCCTATTAAGTATTTCTGAAGCTCATTCTTATACAAAATGTCAAAAAATATTAAAAAGCTTTCAAAAAGTTGGATATAAAAGTGAATGAAGTAACCCTCCTTTTTGGAAAAAATGCCATTTTCAGGACACTCTTAAAAGTTTTGACTTTAAAAAACTATAACTGCTAAACGGCTAGAGATAATTGAAAATGGTTTTCAATCTGAAGTTTAGAAAGGTCAGGGCAATGACGCAACAGAACTTCAAACATGTTGTTTTTATAATGAAAAACTCACTGGGAAAAAACCAAAAAAAAGTCAAGGTAAAAATGAAAATTTTGAAATTCTAAGTTAAATATTTTTTAAACTATAAGAGATACTATGGTACTTGAAGCATCTTTTTTATTTATCTTATAACCTAGATTACAAAAAGTCCAAAAGCAGCAAAATCGGTTCACATTTGTAAAAGTTGTACGACGATAAAGCTTTTGTATACCCGAGATGGTCAACTTTGACACCCTCTAGCACACCCTATGATATAACAGGGTGGCTGCAATACTAATTTTCCAAAATCCTAGGTCTTTCCCTTCAGCTCTTGTAAACATTTTTTTCCGATTGGATCAGTAGTTTAGAAGATCCATAATTATTACCATTTATTTTTGGTTTGGAACCACTGTGTGATAGTTAGGGTTTATGTCCCGGGAATTCCCGGGACGGGATTCCCGGGAATCCCGCCCTTTTTACAATCCCGTAATCCCGGGAATTTTGTGCGGGATTTCCCGGGATTTTTTTATTTTTTTACAGAAGTTTTAGCTATTACATATTGCAATTTTGGGAGCTAAATAAATTTAAATTTAAAGCATTGATTTGAAATTAATTTAAATAAGAAATATTTTAAAAAAAATGCGATTTAAAATTTAATAAACTGAATTAGTGTAAAAAAATATTATTTGGGCCAAATTATTCCTGGATGTCAGTTGAATTTGGTTAAGTTAAACCGAAAATAAATTTGATCAGCCATTACCAAGTTTACCAACAAAAATACTTGAACTTCAGAAAATTTTGTTTTTATTAAAATGGTGATCTTTGTTCAAATAATGCAATATATACAACACTTCAACATCCGTATCTCAGTTACAAATACCACCAAAAAAAAACTAGACATTAAAAAATTAGTGATGTTTTCGTACTTTCAATTGAGTATTTTGAGGTTTTTTCACTTCAAATAATTTCATTTAAATTTCAACTGCTATTCCTTTTCGATTGTATTTTTTTAAATATTATGCATATGCTTTTTTAAATTATTTTGGATTTCTTTATGTTAATTTAAAATGCAACTATGCAAAATAAATAATTTGTTTTTAAATAGTTGTGGCATACATAATTTATATTCAAAAGATACCAATTAAAGTTAAAAACTATTTAATTAATGTTTTTCGTTCAATTTGAGATCAAATTTCACATTTTTCTTTCTTCCATTGATCTGAAACAAATAAGCAAATTGAAAGAAAATAACTCAATTAGGCTAACATCAACGAAATTCTAACAATGCTATTTTTATCTTCTGTTATTACTGTTTTTGCTTTGAACTTTGATTCTTAAAGTATTGCAGCTGCTTCCTATGGAATTCAACTCTGTTCGACAACTTATAAAGCACAGAGAACGACAACGAAAATATTACCTATTACGAAAATATTCTTATAGAAAAAGTGGATGTTTTATATTTAGCCCTTCTTTCAGAATATATTAAGTAGATTTTGTCATTTGTACAACCAAAGATGAACTTTTTCGGACGGTGTTTTAATAGAAATCGAGTTATTCAAGTACAACATATGTCGGATTTATTTATTTTCTATTGAGCGGGAATTCCCGGGATCCCGGGAAATTCAGAAAAAAATCCCGCTGTCCCGGGAAATGAAAAAGTCCGGGAAAAGAAAAACCCTAGTGATAGTGCGTCTTTGTTACTTGAACGTTATTAAATGTTTCAAGAGGCAATCAAATAAATTGGATATGATCAGATCCAAGCAGATCTGACGCAAAATATATAATCAGATCCAATTTGATGTTGACTTTAAACTAAAATTAAAGAACATATACCCCCGTGTAAAAATTATTAGATATAATTGGATCAAATTAGATGCACCTATATCTGTTTGGATATGGTACCAGATAAATTTATATATAACGAGGTATGGTATATCTGGAACAATGTCCAATTATATTTTATTTATTTATTTATTTTTATATTTAGCATACCAATGCAACAAGATTTAATCTTATAACAGCACTGGGGAAATAATGTTAGGATACATATTGTACAACAGTATTTAGTCAAAACTAAAAATGGAAATAATTTTAATTTTATCTTAATCCAATACAATTTATAATAAAATAAAAATGAAGCAATAGCGTACAAAATGTTATACATATTTGTTACAATAATATATATATAAAAAAGAAACAACATTAATATCACAATAATTATATAAAAATATTTAAGTTTAAATTTAAAAAGAATGTGAAAAATTGTTAAAACAAAAAAGTGGAAATAGTTTTTAGATTGAGCAATTCCATATGAAAGCGATCACCTTTTGGACGACCCCTCTCCGATTCTAAAATAAATAGTCTCAATCGATTGCCCAGCAAAAAATAATGTACCTACATATTTTTTTTTTTTTTTATAGTGACTGGTTTAGTGGTGGTGTACACCACTGTCATGTGACAAAATTGAAGAATTCTTCATAAGGGACCTCATTGAAAGTTGTTTTAAAAAAAAAAGCGATCGCAACGAGTGATAGCTCGTTGGAAAGGTATTGAATCAGGCTTTAATTGAAAAATAAAATTTTCCTAATTTTTCTCAGAAATTTACCCATAAAAATTAAATTTTCCGATTTTCCACAGAAGCTCCTAAATTTTCCGGCAAATTTTTTTTTTTTGGATTCCTCATAATTTTTGCTTTAAGAATCAGCAATAAAAAAATGGGCCCCGACTCCTTGTTTGGACAGGAGAGGAGCATTTAAGAGACCACCTTGTTCTCATTGTTTTTATATATTTTATAATTGAATTATTTGTAATTATTTAACATTATTTTATTTTATTATTAAAAATACATTTTAAAAATTATTTTACAGTTAAAAATACATTTATGAAGAAAAAATCTTTCTTATTTTGCTGCTTATTCTTAATTACAATATTTATTAAAAATTTAAATTGTCTTGGCATCATTATAAAATTAAAGTAACTTTAAATTTAGCACGTCGGCAGACGAAGAGTACCGCTTTACATTAATTGACATATCAGAAATATTTGGTATGAAGCAATGAAACTTTTGCGTTCCAGTTATAGTTTTGACATTATTATATGTGTTTTGAATTCGTCGCTCCATGGCATCGTGTTCTTTTTGAGTGCATAAAACTGTGTTAATGGCAATTTCCTTGCTTTGAATCCACGAAAACAAATGTTGTACATTTAAGATCTGGTCAGTATATGGCCTTTGCAAACTTGCCTTAGTCGCCATGCGTTTTAGGGTTCCCCCTAACGCATCGCATGGGCCCTTACCGTGGGACGTCGGAAAAAAGTGCCACTCGACCTTGCAGTTTTGTTCTTCTTCAATTATGCAAAGATTGTAAAAAATTTTTTTATTCTTGTACTGAGAAGCCGCGCCGTCTGATAAAAACGTTACTTTGTCGATTGCATCGAATTTTGATCTTAAGAATTCAAACAGTTTCATTTGAAATAAATAAACGGACACATAATTATGAGCTAAACTCTCCGCGACAACAACAAGGCTTACGGTCTGTAGTTCGTTATCTTCGTTTTTGAAATAAATGCAAAAAGGATGCACCGTGCACTGGTCGTTTGAAAAGTGTAATTCTCGGCAAAGTCGCTTATGACAATGAATTCATTTTGGGCTAATTTCTCCTTACTTTCCTTTAGAAATTTCGATTGCATCTCGGATATGAAATGGTGCGCCTTTAGTTCATTCAACTTGAATCCGAATTCCTCGATGAATTCCGGAATCTGCTTTACCACGGTCTCAAGGGAACATCTGCCGCTGCTAATTATCCACTGTTTGAAATGCACCTCCTGAATTAACAGCTGTTCAAACTTTTCCGCCAAATATTGCTCTAGCTCGTCAATCTTCGGACAATTGTCGCATTTGGACAGATGACAATTTTCCGTGGGGTATGCGCACAACGACTTCGACAGGAGGTCCCTATATGTTTCAATTTCACCGTGAAATACTTTCAATTTCTTGCATGGAAAGAACATTAATTTGATGTTTTGATGAAACATGCAAACGCAGACTGAATGCGTTCCGTGCCTGTCTAATGCCAGCACGCATTCTTTTGGTCGTAGGATGGCAAACTTAGAAAATCCCACTTTTTCTGCTGGGTATTTCTCTTTGAACTGATGGTATGCTTCGGATAGATTACATAATAATAATCTGCGCTGCTTGTGTACTTTTTCTCCATCTTCACGTGTGATAACATAGTCACGTGTACCTGGGCAGGCGCGGCTGTTGTCATCATTGCAGTAAAAATCTTGAATCAATTTCACCGTTGCTTCGCTGAGGGTCCTTGAGCCAAATTTCTTGGTGGGAGTCGCCAATATGCCCTTCTGTCGAACTAATTCTTTGCTTCTTCTCGCGATGTAAAAAAATGTTTGAAACTGTTCAGAAATCTTGCGTATAGACCATGATTGAGGCAGCACAGATAAAATGAGATATTTCTCCGGAAAAGTGGTCGCTAAATTGAATTTTCTTTTCAACTGCTCAATCATTTGTTTGCCGTCATCAACGTCATCTGCTTGACTGCATTCGTTATCAGAGCCTTCATCAAATATTGTCGCGATTGCACTCATAACCTTGCCTTTTTTCTCTTTCCTGTATTTTTCACTTCAAACTTGCAACTTTCTCTTTGTAATAGGCGATTCACCTAAAGTGGTAATAGCCTCATTCAAAGGACTCAAAGACATATTGACCATCGGAATGTCTGCCTCACTATCAGATGAAACATTTTGTTCAATTGTCATTTCACTCTCGGATTGTGGTTGCATTTGTTTCAATGCATTTACTTGTTGAGACAAATCGATTTTACACTTGGGGCAAATGAATTCTGCTTCTTCACCGTATTGTATATTTAATTCATTCATGTATCGCTTCGAAACACCAGTTAATTTTAATACTTTTATCTTTTTCGAACGATGTCCACTCTTTTTAAACGGATTGCAGCAAAATTTATTCATTTTACTTTAAATTGTCTTTACAGCTTCACTCTTTACTTTACAAAAAAAACACTTTAACACTTTCACGTTTAGTATTCAACTAAAATTTGACTCAGAGTGTGTGAAGTATTTATATTTATTTTTTGGTAAAAAATAGGTAAAAAAAATAAGCGATATTTGCTTTTCTTTAATAGGAAAATTTGCGTGAACTACTGGTCATAAAATGTTTTTTTAAAGAGGGACTTAATTGGTTACTGCCAATAAGCCGACCACAGGTCACAAAATGTTTTGTAAATTTTTTAAATTACCAGGTAATAAATATTTCGCCATATTTATGGAAAATCCGTGTTTTATGACTTGTTTCTGCACGTGTCATTTTAGGCGAAATATTTATTACCTGGTAATTTAAAAAATTTACAAAACATTTTATGACCTGTAGCCTCAGTCGGGTTTGGTGTGCCATTACATGCCACTGCTGCTATTATCCATGGATTTATGGCCGATCTTGTGAAGGCAGGCAGACCATATTCACTACACACTCAACTTGGGGCTCTTAAAAAAAATTGATTTTTTCTTCATAAATGTATTTTTAACTGTAAAATAATTTTTAAAATGTATTTTTAATAATAAAATAAAATAATGTTAAATAATTACAAATAATTCAATTATAAAAAATATAAAAACAATGAGAACAAGGTGGTCTCTTAAATGCTCCTCTCCTGTCCAAACAAGGAGTCGGGGCCCATTTTTTATTGCTGATTCTTAAAGCAAAAATTATGAGGAATCCAAAAAAAAAAATTAGCCGGAAAATTTAGGAGCTTCTGTGGAAAATCGGAAAATTTAATTTTCATGGGAAAAAAGGTAAATTTCTGAGAAAAATTAGGAAAATTTTATTTTTCAATTAAAGCCTGATTCAATACCTTTCCAACGAGCTATCACTCGTTGCGATCGCTTTAGTAGTTTTTTTTTAAACAACTTTCAATGAGGTCCCTTATGAAGAATTCTTCAATTTTGTCACATGACTAAACCAGTCACTATAAAAAAAAAAAATATGTAGGTACATTATTTTTTGCTGGGCAATCGATTGAGACTATTTATTTTAAAATCGGAGAGGGGTCGTCCAAAAATTTGCCAATTTTGATCGTTTTCATATGGAATTGCTCGATATATTTCTTACAATAATATTTTAAAATCCTAAAATTTCCTTTCAAGAAAAACGATTAAAAATTTCGCGTTTAAATTGATTTGCACTGCCGGTCGTTTGAATACTATGAGGTAAATGGTTCCAAAGATTAATACTGTTAATAAAGAAATGTTTCCTAGATAGTTCACTACGATATCGAATGCCATTAATCTTCTTCCCCCTGTTTGATCTAGAGAAATTAAGTCTTTGATAAAAGTAATTATGTTGTTTTGTGTATATTATTTTATGTAAAAATATTAGTGAACGGAATTTTAGCAAGTTATCAAACGACATATTATATATTTGTTTTGAATAGCGTGAAATTCTGGCAAAACGCTTAAGCCCAAAAACGTATCTGGCAATATTATTAAAAGTAACATTTAGCTTCCTTCTACTTAAGGAATCACAATTTGCGTAAAGTTCACAACCAAACATTAATGTCGGCATCAAATAAGTTTTCGCTAATAACATACGGATATTTATTGGAGTATAATGCTGAGTCATCCACAAATTACGTATCATTGCAACTGTTCTACCACAGATTGTGTTAACGTGATCTGACCAATCTAGTTTTTTATTAAAGATAACTCCTAGATTTTTTGCCGTTTCAACTAGCTCAATTGTAGAATTGTTGATATTGACTGGTGGCAGTGAAGATGGTAAGCGTTTTGGTTTGCCGATCATCATTGCCTTGGATTTTCTGGCATTTATACAAAGACCATTTATTAATGCCCAATGATTAATATTGTCAAGATCTTCATTTAACTTCCTTATGCAATCATTGACTGCTGTTGGCTCACAACTTATGTAAAGCTGAACGTCGTCAGCATACATTTGAACTCCACTATGCTTGAGTTGGGATGGTAAGTCATTCGAGTAAATGGCATATCATATATGGTCATATCTATATATATCCTTCATATATACCGATATATGCAATATCTGATGTAATATAATGTTATTTTAAATAACCCAAGTGAAAAAGTTTATATATATTTCAATATTATTTAAAATGATTTAATACAATTATATGTGTCAATGTATACACACCCTACGGGAAATTTTAACAAACTGTCACCGAACTGGCCCCTTTATATGGAATAGACTGGTCACTTTTACATGGCGTTGTCATAGGAGGGGGAAATTGACCCCTTGTGACATGTCACAAGATAAATCCCAGGACAGGTCCCTGAACTTTGTTTTTTATGAGAGTTCAGTAACCTGTCCTAGGATTTGTCTTGTGACATGTCACAAGGGGTCAATTTCCACCTCCTATGACAACGCCATGTAAAAGTGACCAGTCTATTTCAAATAAAGGGGCCAGTTCGGTGACAGTTTGTTAAAATTTCCCGTAGGGCATATATAGCCCTGTAAACTTACATGTCAAAGCATATATACTTTTATATAGCTTTGCGTTGGTTAAAAAAATTTGATATGGAGGCATATATAGTAATATATTATTTAATATCGTCCTACATATAATTGTACTTAATATACCTAATTGTATATAACTATATGAACAATATAGAATGATATATGAGTTCATTTATAAATCAACATAAATTAACATATAATTATATATAACTACATGTGAGCCAATATTGAAAATATTTTTTTTATAATTTTTGTTAAAGTCACATCTTGCTCCATATAAAACTATATACAAATATAATAGGTCCCATTTCCTGTGACAACGGAATTTTTTGCCAACCGAATTGATTCGGTTGCTGCAACCGAATTCAGTTGTGGCAACCGAATTAGATTTCCATTCGGTTGCGACAACCGAATTCGATTTCAATTCGGTTGCAACAACCGAATTATCGGTTGCCACAACTGAATTCGGTTGATGCAACCGAATTACGAGGTTGCAGCAACCGAGCCAATTCGGTTGGAAAAAATTCGGTTGTCACAACGGAATTGTTCTGAGAGTGTACCCTTCAAAATGCCATTTAGTAACCAAAGCCACAGAGTAGGATCGCAATAAAAATTATGCTAGGGCTTTACGTTTGTAAGAACATGGTAGTGGGTATTTTTTACATGCCATTAAATAGGCTCAAGGAGAAAAAGCTAAAGATTCAATAAGAGCCAAGTGCTTGCAGTATTTAGATCGTGCCGAAAAACTTAAGGAATATTTGAAAAAGGGTAAGAAGCCAGTCAAGGAAGGTGAATCTAGTTCCAAAGATAAAAAAGTGATAGTGACTACGATGGTGAAGATCCGCAAAAGAAAAAATTACGAAGTAAACTTGAGGAGGCCATTGTTATTGAAAAACCAAAAGTAAAAAGGCCAGATGTTGCTGGTTTAGATGCTGCCAAGGAAGGGAGTTTTACTTTTCGGTACCCCTGGTACCGGTAAATCATATTTAGCCAAAGCTGTGGCCACCGAAGCCAACAATTCCACTTTCTTCTCAGTTTCTAGTTCAGTTCTCATGTCTAAATGGTTGGGTGAATCTGAGAAATTAGTAAAGAATCTTTTTGAATTGGCTCGCCAACATAAACCATCGGATATTTTCATTGACGAAATTGTTCAATGATACCGACGGGAATTTATTATTGGGTGCTACGAATATAAGTACATTGGGTTTTGGATTCGGCTATTCGTCGTCGTTTTGAAAAGCGTATTTATATACCCTCCCAGAAGCACATGCTCGTTTGGTTATGTTTAAGATACATTTGGACAATACAACGCATATATTGTCGGAAAAAAATTTAAAGGAATTGGCTGGTAAAATAGAGGGTTACTCTGGTGACGATATATCAATTGTTGTCCGAGATGCTCTTATGGAACGTGAAGTACAAACTGCTACACATTTTAAAAAAGTGACAGATCGATCGCCACTTTATAGTACCATGTTCTCCTGGTGATGATGGAACTACAGAAATGAACTGGATGGATGTGCCAGGTGACAAACTATTGGAACAACCTGTTACAATACGTGATATGTTTAAATTATTGTTGCGTACAAAGCCTACAGTTAACGATGATGATTTAATTAAACAGCGTAAATTTACAGAGGATTTTGGGCAAGAAGGCTAATTTAAATAAACGTATAGAACAAATTAAAATTATAATAAAAAAAATTAATAATATGTAAGCTCCAAACGATTGGTTCAAAATTATAACGCACTTACATGGAATATTAAAAAGGGGTATATATTCCGAAATATTTTAGTATTTTGATTTATATTAATTACTAAGCTTGTTTTTAAGATGTTAGCTACTTTTTACCAAAAATTTCAAAAATTTGTTTTCAAATTTTGAGAAAATACCAATCTGTTCTTAATTTCCAAATAGAAAAATAACCTTTTTTGCAAAATTAAAAATTTGAAAAAGTTTTGTAAACTGATTTTTATTAATTTGATATCAGATCATCTTCACGGTTCATATACTACTAGATTTGTTATTAAATTTCGTGTTAAATATCGTGATTTATCTGGCGTAAAATATGGGATTTCACGGTTTCGATATAATGGGTCATATGAATAAAACTTAGCAAATACTTCGAAGTAATTACTTTGGGTTTAGGAATGGCTTTTAACTCCAAATTTACAAATTGGCTGGTAGAATAGCATGAAATGTTAACGAAAATTTAAAAATTAAATTTCTAGTCTACTCTCAAGCAGACTAGATTTGTGAAATAATTGCTTAAAAACCCTCTATTTCCTCCTATTAGTAATATCTATTTTTTATTCATATGAGAAATTAATTTTTTAATTTTCATTAACATTTCATGCTATTCTACCAGCCAATTTGCAAATTTGGAGTTAAAAGCCATTCCTAAGCCCAAAGTAATTACTTCGAAGTAATTGCTAAGTTTTATTCATATGACCCATTGGCTCCCAAATACTATCGTCATATTTGATTGAAAATCGTCATCGAAAATATTACAACAGTATTGAGAAATGAGTTTAAATTAATCTCTGGTACTCGGAACCACTTTTCAAAAACAATATCATTACCGATCTCTGGGAATAAGATTTATAGCCTTATACTAATACCAAAAATTCTCATCATATACAATTAAGGTATGGGACGAAAGTGCTTTAAAAAACAATTAAAAAATAATGCAAATAAATTTAAACAAGTAAATATTTTAGTGAAAAATTACTTGTTTTACATTTTTTTTGACAAAAAATCACTTATAAAAGTATTTTTTGCATAAAAGATAAGTGAAGTGCTTTTAAAATTGTTACAAAGATATACGACATGGGAGGTAAAGACATTGTAGAATAGAGCGGCTGAACATACGGCTTGAATATGAATTTCAGATGATGTTACAATTGTATTTGTGTTTTTTATAAAGTTTTAATAGCAGAGATTAATTTGAACCAAATTCCCCATATTTTTGTACTATTTTAGATGATTTTGAATTAAATATGGCGATAGTATTTCGCAGCCATAACTTCTAAAGTATGAAATCCCATATTTTAAGCCCGATACAACACTATATTTTTCTGAAATTTAAAAATAAATCTAAATCAGTTTAGCAAAAAGCATATTTTTCTATTTGAAAATTGCGAACAGTTTGGTATTTTCCCAAAATTGAAACTCAAATTTGTGAAATTTTCAGTAAAAAGTAGCTAATGTCTTAAAAAACAAGCTTAGTAATTAATTTAAATCAAAATACTAAAATATTTCGCAATATATAAAGCCTTCTTTAATATTTTCTGTAAGTTCGCTATAATTTTGAACCACTCGTTTGGAGCTTACATAGCCTTAATGCCAATGTTTTTTCTTCAAGGTTGGATAAAAAAGGAAGTATCTGTATTTCTAAAATTCCAATCAAATTGTGTTTATAAACTCAAAAATGTATAATTTTCTATTGGACCGTTGGCGAGGTATTCAAGAACCAATTTACTGTTAGTATGTGCATTATAATTTTGAACAGTGCTTTATATAGAATTGATGGTGAGAGCTCTATTAATTTTTAAATGTCAGGATTTTGTCATGCAGTACTATTAATTCTAAAATTTGTTATTGTCTTGTACATAGATTACATAGAACTCTTACTCTTTGACATTTGCTGTCAGTGCACGTATCTCATGAGAATGTGTTAGACATACGTGGTATACCTATAGAAAAAAATTTCAATGTATGTGCAAAAATTTGTTTGTTGACAAAAGAAAAAGAAGAGTGAGATATCTATGTAATCTATGGTCTTGTATATACAATATTAACATTTTCTTTTAATATTTATGTTAAACTTAACCCTTCAATTAAACAATTTTTAGTTGGCAAAAAAATCCCAGGATTTTTGATTTAATTAATTACCACAATTTTATGGAGCAAGAGCAGTTTACCGGCATAGCCCTGATTTTTTTTTGAAGAATGTAGTACTTTTTGAGCTGATTTAAAAAATATCATCTTTTATGTAGGCCACATCTTTCGAGTGGATCTCTAAGGCTGAAATTTAAACCTCAAATGAGTTCGGAAGTACATATCCGATAAGTAAAACATGAACACAAAAAGAAAGGCCTCTGAAATATCTTTTTCTTGAGGCTTTAGAATAATTTTTCCAGCACTAAATTAATACCTTATATTAAGGCTGTACAACTGAACGTTTGAAACCAAAAATTAATGTTATTGAAAACCGCATATGGCCCCTATTGGATGTAATTCGAGAAACTTGGTAGAATATATATTTCTTGAAGTGAGCAGCGAGGGAGGAAAATTACTTGTTGGTAGTGTATACAGACCAAATAATCGAATAAGTATGGAAAAGTTTATTAGAACTCTGGAAACATTCACGGTCTTATACGATGATGTTGTAATCGCAGGTGACTTTAATTCAAATATTTTAGTTGATTCCTATCTAACTAATAATATGTTCACTCTCGGGCTTAATTCTCCAAACACAAGCAATGCAACACATTTTACAACAACAAATAATACACTTCTGGATCTTTTCTTTGTTAGTGATGATAGGAATGTATTGCTCTATGATCAACTATCTGCTTCCTGTTTTTCGCGACATGATCTCATCTTCATTACGTATAAATTTCAGTTACTAGTACCTGAACAAATAATAACTTATCGCGACTACAAAAACATTAATTATAGGGGTTTAGAAGATGAATTTTTCAATATTAATTGGAGATTATTATATACCATGACTTCGGTAGATGATCAACTATCTTTTTTGCAACAAAACCTGAACTATTTATACAATCTTGCTGTACCCCTGAAAACTAAAATTATAAGTCAACAGAAGAAACCCTGGTTTACTTTTAATATAAGACAATCAATTAATCATAGAGATTTTTTATATTCGCGATGGAAGCGTTTTAAAACCACGGAATCACATGAAGAATATCGAATAGCGCGAAATAAAACCAATCAACTAATTAAAAAAGCCAAATCAGACTTTTATGCTTCAAAGTTCTCTACTGCCATAGGTTCGAAAAAAACATGGAAAACGATTCGCGAAATTGGTATCGGCAAGGTTGATAGCCAAGAACCATGTGCTGTCGATGCAGATACTCTCAATAAAAAATTTTTAAACATTCCAATTGTACAACCTGATCAGAATTACTACCATTACTCTGATGAAACTTCAAATGAAAATTTTTATTTTACTAATGTTAATCAATGTGATGTGCTATCCAGTGTCTTGTCAATTAAGTCCAATGCAGTTGGTGTGGATGGGATAGATCTAAGGCTTCTCAAAATACTTTTGCCACAACTTCTTCCTCTCATTACATTTCTTTTCAATAAGATACTTACTACCTGTAGTTATCCAAAAATTTGGAAACTTGCTAAAATTATCCCCATACCAAAATCTAAATCTGATTACAGGCCGATAGCAATATTACCATTTCTTTCTAAAGTCTTTGAAAGATTAATTCACAATCAAGTTACTCAATATTTGGATACCAATAATTTGCTAACTGATAGACAATCTGGTTTTCGTAAAAAACACAGTTGCATAACAGCTCTCGTAGATGTTGCCGAGGAAATCAGACAACAGGTAGATCGTGGAAATGTTACGTTTTTAGTTCTTTTAGATCATTCTAAGGCGTTTGATACGGTTGACCATAACATTTTATGTTATAAATTAAAACATATGTTTAATTTTTCATCAACCGCAACACATCTGATATCATCATATCTAACAGAGAGATATCAGTATGTTGAAACAACAACCACAAAATCTAACTTTTTGCCTGTAATCCGAGGTGTTCCTCAAGGATCGCTCGTAGGCCCACTTCTTTTCTCATTATACGCAAATGATCTTCCAAACAAACTAGAAAACTGCAAGGCTAGAATGTATGCTGATGATGTCCAACTTTACATAAGTTGCAAAGTTACAGCGATTGAAGAATGCGTCAGAACCCTGAACCAGGAGTTGCATCGAATTTATGAGTGGGCTACCGCTAATGGTCTTGGAATAAATCCTAGCAAGTCCAAATGCCTTATTATTAAAAAAAGATTACTAAAATTTGATCATGTACCTACTATAACTCTTGAAAATCAATCCATAGAAATCGTTGAGTATGCTAAAAATCTTGGTATTTACTTCAATAATACTCTCACTTGGTCGAACCATATTAATTATGCTTGCGGTAGATCATTCTCAATGTTAAGAAATCTTTGGCAAACTCAGTATTGTACTCCAACTAAGATTAGAATCCTTCTTGCCAAAACTTATTTGATGCCGATCTTATTATATGGTATCGAACTTTTTGCCAGCTGTGACAACGAAAGCAAAAGAAAACTGAACGTAGCTTTTAATAGTATTGTCCGCTATGTATATGGCCTGAAAAGATTTGATCATATTTCATCGTTTGCAAATCTACTTTATGGCATTAGTTTTGATGATTATGTTAAAACAAGGATTTTAATTTTTATGCATAAAATAATATATACCCGCCAACCTGAACATCTACATTTGCGATTAAAATTCTCAACACTTGATAGAGGCAAAAGACTATTAACTTTTAATCATCGTACTCAGATTTCGAAATACCAATTCTATATTAATGCAATAGATCTCTGGAACAGAATTCCACATAGCACTCAAATTATTAGTAACGCACAACAATTCAGAAAAAACATTATTAGTTATTTCTCCAATTCAATAATATACACTCAAAAAAGTTTGACAGTGTAGTAATCCATAGTTATTGTTTTAATTGTATATATAGTTGTTTTTTATATAAAAATACAAAACAACTATTATGAGAGTTAATTAACTGAAAATAGCAGTACTTTTTGCCTGTCAATTATTTAAAAATATTTTTAGCAAACTTAACTGACAATTTTACATTCTTAGTAATTTTCGATGCATTTGTTAGTTATATTTTTTTTTTTTTTCTTTCAGCAATTAAAAATAACTACTTTTTTTTGTTGTTATTTTATTTTGTCGCCTTTTGTTTTACCTGCTATTTGCAATAGGTTTCTACCGGTGAACTTTTTTGAGTGTGTGTTTTGATTCTAAAGTTTGATTCGAATTTTTAATTTTGAATTTTTATTTGTTAATAATTTTGAATTATGTTTATGTTACATTAAATTCTAAAATTGTTTAGTTTACAGTAATTTTAAAATTGTTTCGTTCAAAAATATTTATCTATTCTATTTCATTAATGTAATTGTAATTATATTTATAAGTATTTACTAAATTATTGTTTTTACGCATACTCAGTTCCATACTGTAATATAAGACTTAAGTCTTGTGTATGGAATGACAAATAAATAAATAAATAAATAAATAAATAAATAAATAAATAAATAAATAAATAAATAAATAAATAAAATAAGGCCTCCATAAAAGCCTTTTCATAATTTTATGAAATTACGTATAATTTTATAAACATTTTTGTGAAAAATGGGAACTTGTTGTATGAACTTTTATCCAATAACATCGAATTATAACTAATTCAATATAATTATATATAATACACACAATTTTGTATGGGGACAAAATTCGGATGAAATTGTATCTAATATAAATCAATTTGTACTGCATTGTATCCAATCGCATCGAATTAGATTTAATTCGATACACTTGTATCGAATTCGATACATTTTGATGTATTTTGGATACAATTATATGTTCTCATTTTTCGGATCAAATTGCATCTCGTCGTATATCTAATTTATATAGAATTTAATACAATTTAATATTGCCCCATATTAATTTCTTTACTTAGGAATGTCTAATAATTTCTGCCAAATTTTGTTGGTATTAAAAATTATAAGTTTTTCACAATGGGTATTGGGAACGACGAAAATTAGCAATTTAGATGAACCTCTATTTACGCGATTTCTATATAACAATTAAAAAAAAAACAGATAACCCTAGACTTACAAATAAAAATTAAAATATTATTCTTAACAATGTTCCGTTTGGGTTTTTGTAAACCAAAACGCGCTTAATCGATTTTTTCTTCAATTAGTATTTAAATGTGTGAATATTTAAGAGCAAATTAAAAAATTAAATACCACAAATTAGTATTTTACTAAACACGCGAATTACAAGATATGTATTATCAGGCACGTAGCTAGGGGGTGGCTTGGGGGGATTTGACAAATTTAAAACGTAACAAAATACGTCCAAAATAGCAATGTTTTTCAAAAAATTTAATACAAATATTTATTTTTAGTTGAAATCAAATAGCAAGTGGCCAAGTTGCGAAAACTGTTTTCTGAAAAAATTTTTAAGCTGTTTGGTGCCCAAAGAAAATGTTTTTGTTAAAGGCGTTTTTGTAAAAATCCTTATAAGTTATATGTGCTAGGCATAATGAAAGAGGTTAGAAGATAAAGAGAATGCAATCCTACAATTTACTCAAAAAAACTTTATAAAATGTGCCCGCAAATAGGAAACTGAAATTTTTTTCGCACCTTTTAATTGATAAGTGGCTATTTTTAATTGTTACTACTAATATTTTTCGTCATATTTGTTATAATTTAAACACAAAATTGATGAATTAACCTTTGTTTTCCTTAAAAATTACAGTTTTCCTGCTTGTAGGCATAAGCTATTACACTCAACCAAAAAAGTCCGTAATGGCTACTGAAAATCTTGCTTTTATTATGAGAAATTTAACTGTTTTGAAACATACAAAATTAAACATTAGCCGCTTTTTCTAATCACTTGGATTTAATAAATCCAAAAAGTAATTCTAAAAGTGTACAACAGATGGGGTTAGATTCTCCCTATTTTAAAAAGAATTTTCTGTCCGACACTTCTTTCACCCTAATTTTTAATACCGTATTCGATAATGAAGGATTTTACTTTAACTTTTAGGTTCTAATTATATTCTCTATATATAAAAGAATAACGTGAGTGACTGACTGACTGATTGACTGACAGACTCAACATCGCCCAGCCAAAACCACTGAATCTAGGAAGTTGAAATTTGGTGTGTAGGTTCCTCCTCCGGCGTAGACGTCCGCTATGACGGGATTTTTGGAAATTCCTACCGGAACGGGCAAAAAGGGGAAAAGTCTCCCCCTTCGCGGCCTGCCAAAACCCCTTTGGCTAGAAACCTGAAATTTAAAACTATGGGCTAACTTATCTGGAAAGTACTTTTCAGAATTTTGGACAGGGACGTTGTAATAATGGGGGTTAAAAAGGGGAAAAGAGCCCCCCTTGACGGCATGCCCAAACCTCCACTATCGTAGACATCCACCAAGATGGAATTTTTTTTAAATTTTTACAGGGAGGGGCAAAAAGTACCTTTTTCCAAAAACGTACCTTATTCCAAAAGAGTACCTTTTTCAAAAAAAGTTGCTTTTTCCAAAAAAGTACCTTTTTACAAAAAAGTACTTTTTTCAGAAAAAGAACCGTTTTCCAAAAAAAGTACCGTTTTCAAAAAAAAGTACCTTTTTCAGAAAAAAAAACCTTTTCAAAAAAGTACTTTTTTCCAAAAAAAAGTACCTTTTTCCAAGAAAAGTACGTTTTTCCAAATAAATACCTTTTTCCAAAAAAAGTATCTTTTCCAAAAAAGTACCTTATTCCAAAAAATTTATCTTTTTCAAAAAAGTAACTTTTTCAAAAAAAGTACCTTTTTAAAAAAAAGTACCTTCTTCCAATAAAGTACTTTGCAAAAACAAAGTATCTTTTTCAAAAAAATTTCGCTTTTTCTAAAAAGTACCATTTAAAAAAATACCATTTAGAAAAATATAATTTCACAAAAAGTACTTTTTTTCCTCCCCCCACGGATATCTCCACTTAAACACGGTTTCTTGATATTCGGCATAGACGTCCGCTAAGACGGGATTTTTGGAAATTCCTACCGGAACGGGAAAAAGGGGAAAAGTCTCCACATAGACGGTCTTACAAATTGGAAAAGTGTCCCCTTAACTGCCTGCCCAAACCACTGGAGGTAAGAAGTTGAAATTTGGTATAAAGGTTCCTCCACTATCGTAGACATCGACTAAGTTTGGATTTTTGGAAATCCCTACAGGATATCCCAAAAGGGGTTTCTCCCTTGACGGCCTGCCCAAACTGCTGAAACTATGTAGCTGAAATTCGGCATGTGGGTCCCTCCTTCTGTGTAGGCGTTCTCTTAGACGGAATTTTTGAAATTCCTATCGGGAGGGGAAATAAGGGGAAAAGTCTCCTCCTTGACGGCCTGCACAATGTCCCCAATAACGGCATGCCCAAACCGCTGAGGCAATGAAGTTGAAATTTTGTATGAATGTTCCTCATTCATCATAGACAGCCGCGAAGATGGAATTTTTGTAAATTCCTAAAGGGAGGGGCAAAAAGAATAAAAGCCTCCCATAGTGGCCTGTGAAAACCCCTTCGGCTAGAAACCTGAAATTTAAAATGTGGGCCCCTGGATTATGGACTAACTTATTAGAAAGATACTTTTTTGAATTTTGGACAGGGTCGTTATAAAATGGGGGCTCAAAAAAGGAAAGTGGCCCCTTACCGACCTTTCCAAACTGCTGAAACTAGAGAGCTGAAATTCGGTACTTAGGTTCCTCTTCCAGCCTAATTCCTAAGGGAAAAAACTTCCCCCTTGACAGGCTGGCCAAACTTGTGGATATAGAGACCTAAAATTCTGTATGTAGTAGGTTCTTCCTCAAACGCAGACGTCCTCTAAGACGAAATTTTATGAAATTCCTACCGTGAGGGGTAAAAACGGAAAAATTCTCCCCCTTGATGGCCTAACCGAACCCTTCGGCTAGAAACCTGTAATTAGCCCTTTGAGCATGGGCTAACTTATCGACAAAGCATTTTTAGGACTTTGGACAGGAACGTGGTAAAAATGGTGGTTCAAAAGGGGAAAATTGACCCCCCCCTTTCCCGTGAACGTCTGCGTCTTTAACTAGAAATCTAAAACTTAAAGAACAAGTGTATATGGAACACTAAAATTAAGAAACTAAATAGGAAACGAGTGGAATTGAAATACTACACAAGTGGAACGAAATGGATATAAACGTTGAATGAGTGGAATTGAAATTATAGACAATGGAAATGGATTGGAAGAGGGAACGAAATGGAATGGACTATAGGACGAAATTGAATGAGGAGCGAGATAGCATAGAATGGGGAACGAGTGGAATTGAAACACTGCAGTTAAAAGAGGAATGGAACGGAGCAAGTGCAAAGAAATGGAATGGAAAGAGAAACGACTGATATCAATAAAAAATTTTAAACAAAATGAAATGGAATGGGGAATGAGTGAAATTGAAACATTAGATAACTGGGGGAAATGGAATGGAATTTGAATGACTCAAACTGCCGGAGTTTGGTACTTGAAATTTTGCATGCAAGATTATATATATTTGGGATTTTTACTGGGAGGAACAAAAAGGGGTGAAGAACGCCTTTTATTTACCTGTTAAAACACTATCCACGGAATACGAAACTTATGTAGCATTGAAACATACTCTCCAAAAATTAAACAAATTTTCTTAAAGAGAAAAAACCTTAGAAAAAGAATGGAACTTATATATTCTGATATTTAAACTGCAGGTAACGAAGCACCGGTGGAAGAAACCGACGCAGTAAATTTTCCAACTGAATTTGTAGATTTACTTGAATTGCCAGGTCTACCTTTACATAAACTGGAATTAAAAAAACTTTCAGGCACGCTAACAACGTAGCGGGCAAAGCTCGTATATTGCAAATATACGTGTGTATGTCATATTTATTATACTATTAATTGAAAACATAATTTGCAGATGGTTTAATCTTTTTAAGATCTGTAAAAAAAATATTTATAACTAAATCAAATTGAGTTAAAAAAAAGGAAATTCATTACCACTTTCATGAGAAAAAGCGATCAAAAATTTATTTATTTTAAACCCATTGTTGTGTCAGAATTATTTATTTGTGGTGGCGGGTGAAGGCTTTTATTATAAAAACTGTACTTTAAATAAAAAAAGCGAATTTAAAAAAAACTACTACTACCTATCTACGCCGATGGCTTGAACAACAGACAATTAGTTGTTACATGCTCACGTGTTGGTATACTAAATGATTTATTTATATAAAAATGAAGAGGCAAAAAATAGTGTTTGTACTTAAACATTACAATAGATTTACCTTAACAATTATTTTACCTTAACAACAAATATTGTGTCTTATTTTATTTAAAAGAAATTTAATTCTAAACTTTAAGGCACGCTAACAACGTAGCGGGCTTCGCCCGCTAGTTTTATATAAAACAGCGATAGACAGTCTGCCTTTTCAGTTTTATCACTTCAATTTATATTTTTACACAATTCAAAAATTTCATTACAATATTTAATTAAATGCAATTGGATTTAATTGAATTACTTACAGTAGAGTGAAAAATTGCCATTTCTATTTCAGCTATTTCTCCATGTCCAAGATGGAAAATATGTATTTGGTGAGGTGTAGTTTTTTTCTAAACATATTTTATTAAAAAAAATTTAAGTAAATGAATGTTATTTTAGTTTGACTCTAGATCATAAATTAATATCACTTTCTGTTTAAATTATTTTCAAATCAAATAAAGATGATACAATTTTTACAAGTAAATTACAAAGAATAAAATTTTTTGAAAGAATTCGATAAGACCAGCAAGGCAGAATGCGCATTTTCGGCTTTCGCTACAAAGCCATCATCAATGCCTTTCGCCTTTGAGTGGGTTAATATTTTGATAATCGCCTACTTATGTGAGTGTTGAAAGCAAATCGAATTTGTTATCAACAACTCAACTTAGACTAACATCAACGAAATTTAACAATGCTATTTTTATCCTTTTGTTATTATTACTCTTTTTTTTCCTCAAAAGTTATAAACACATTAAATTTGCAAATCAGACTAGATATAGTTTCTGCCTTTTTATGGACAGGCTTCATCAGTGATTTTCCATTACAGTAGACGCTCGCAAATTAGAACCGCTTTGTTTTTGAGGCAATTCTAATTTCTGAATTATTCTAATTTCTGGACGTTTTTTTTCTAAAAAAAAAATTGAGTAAATTTACTTCCAAAAACTTAAATAAAACTCTTTTTAATATTTTTTAATTCAATTTTATTTGATAAAAACAAGAAAACAAAACACAACAATTCAGTCCAATACATTAAATGTATTTTTTTAAATTAAAAATATGAATATAAAAAAAAAACGAATGGCAACAAAACAGCAATGCAGTCCAATTACATCACATGTATTTTTTTTTATTTAAAAACTAAAAAACTGTATTTAAAAAAAAATTAAACAATTAAAATTAAACAATGGCCAAGTTAACAACTAATCTTTGTTTGACATATAATCAGTTATATTTGTTTGTTTTTTTGGTTTCTTTAAATCCCAAATATCATTACGGGGAGCCAAAAGATTACTTATGTGCTTAGTTGAAACAATTCACTGTTATTGCACCATTTTATTAAATTATTTACCCTTTCAATGGCTGTAGTATTAGAGACAACTGATGATACTGCAACAACGTCGTCTTCGCTGCTATCTGAAGACTCACCATCGCTACTGAGAACATAAACAGATCCGTCATCAAACATATCTTCATTCCATCTGTCGATGACTTCTATACCGATGCAATCGTTGGGAGCTATTTCTTTTAAAAGAGCTTGAGTTATCTGAATAACTTCGTTGCAGTCCTGATCTATTTGCAACAATTGTGCTATTGGCACGTCATCGTCGCTGTCGTATTGGTTAGAGTCCCAATTGGACAACTTTGACCAAGATTTCTTTATAACACTTTGTGGTACCGCATCCCAAGCTTGTTTCAGTAATAATATAGCATTGCGGATCGAATGGGATTTCAAATGATTCTTCAATTCACCACCTTCAGCAATTAACTGAGAAAGAAACATACTTCTGTAATTGAGCTTTGTTAACTTAATAGGGTTTTGATCCATTGGGTTGTAAAGCTGCTGTCACATTTGGTGGAAAGAATAATGCAACTATGTTTCCATCGTCACTTTTAAGTTTCTCAATGGGTGTATGAGCGGAGCAATTATCTATAAGCAAAATGGCTTTCGGAGGCAAATTATTTTCCTGAGAAAAGCGGATCACCTGTGAATTGAAAAAAATTTTAAAATTATGTACTGAACCTGAAATCAATATTTTTGTTTACCTCTTTAATAAATATTCCGTGAAACCATTCGTGAAAAATCCGAGAAGTCATCCAAGCATTTTTTGAAAAGTTGTAATGCAGAGGATTATTGAAATTTTTAAAACACCTAGGTTTTTTTGCTTTTCCAATTACCAATGGAACTAATTTGTGTGATCCATCAGAGTTTGCACCAAGTAGGACTGAAATTCTGTCTTTTTGAATTTTATGTCCAGGGGCGTTGTTTTCAAAAGCAGAGACATAGGTTCTGTCTGGTAGGCAACGAAAAAATAATCCGGTTTCGTCGACATTATATATTTGTGACTCCATTAAACCCATCTCAGCGATCTTTGCACGATATCGATGAATAAAAGGAGTAACTGTAGCAACAACACTGGAAAGAATCTCGCCACAAATTTTTAAAAAACGGATACCGTGTCGCTTCTTAAATTTGGTAAACCATCCATCACTTGCCCGGAATGCATTTTCATCTTTATTGGGATATTCCTCTCTAAATATTTGTTTAGCTTTCTCTTTTAATATTGGCCCAGTCAATGTACACTTTTTTTCTCGTTGATTTAAAAACCACTCATACAGACGACTTTCCATTTTTGGATATTCAGCGCTGTGCAAAGATTTATTGTTTGCCTCCTGATATGTGTTTGAAACAGCATTTAATATTGCTGTTCTATGTGATTTGATGTAGCTGATTGAAGATGTTGTCACATTAAAATCTAGGGCTAACCGGTTCCCTTGAACGCCTTTGTCAAGCTTTTCTAATATTTTGACTTTAGTTTCCAATGATAAAGTGTTTTTTTACGTTTATTTAACATTTTAAATGATACACTTTCACTATTTAATAGAGACTGCCAAATAATATGTACACGCGTATCAAATTTCACAAATAAACTAGCCAAAAATGTACATAAATGCGACAAAAAAAAAAAACAAATAGGGAAAAACATATATAATTTGGTGATTCCCCTTTTTAGTTTTACTTTATTCAAACAGAATAAAAATAAATTGGGGATTTCCTGTGTATTCAAATAACCAAAAAAAAAAAAACGCTCAGAAATTAGAATTTTAAATTCGAATTTCAGAGCGTTTAATGTATTGCAAACATTGATTCTAATTTCTGGACGTTCGAATTACTGAAAGCTCTAATTTGCGAGCGTCTACTGTATATTGTATTATTGTTTATGTTTTTATTGTCAGATTGTCTCTATATGAATAATTTCAGAAGTGATCAAACAGACATATACAAACATTCTACTTCAGATTTTTTATTTATCTTCTTATTTCCTCCGTGTCACCTTTTCACAAATATTGCCACATTGACGTATGGTTTGTACGTACATACGTACAGGTGCAGGCAATTTGTGTATATTGGAGACGGACATCCAACAGGGCATTTTTATTTTTTATAGTAAAGTGTTCTTTTTTTCAAACGCGTCGTATAGACTAAATACAATTAATATTGTCATTAAATGTATTTTTATTAATTCTAATTTAGTAGGTTTGAGCTTAAGAAGAAGAATAAACCTTTTCTTCAAAAGTTATAAACACATTAAATTTGCAAATCAGACTAGATCTAGTTTCTGCCTTTTTATGGACATGCTTCATCAGTGATCTTCCATTAAATTGTATTATTGTTTATATTTTTATTGTCAGATTGTCTCTATATGAATAATTTCAGAAGTGGTCAAACAGACATATACAAACATTCTACTTCAGATTTTTTGTTTATCTTCTTATTTCCTCCGTGTCACATTTTCACAAATATTGCCACATTGACGTATAGTTTGTACGTACAAGTGCAGGCAATTTGTGTATATTGGAGACGGACAGCCAACAGGGCATTTTTATTTATTAGTTTTTAAATTTGTTTGTCTCTCTTTTAATTTTCATTCGTATATTTTTCTGACATTAAATTAATAGGCTGTTTCATATATTTGTGCTGTTATTGTGGATTTATTGAATCCAGCTTTTTTTTGGATTTAATAAATCCGCTTTTTGTATGAAAAATTCTAAATCCAGGTGAAAAAAAGCTAATTTTGTAAAAACCACAGATTAATACCAGTTGTGAAACTAATGACAGGTGTCAAAAAAGTATTCTCGAACCATATGGTTTTGTTTACATGGAAGTCAAGTCAAGAGGGAGATAACAATATAAAATCTCTATACATTTTGTGTTGCTCATTTTTTGTATATAGCTGTCTCTTTTTAGATTATTGTGCTTTATCTTTTGTGTTTTTCTTAAATTTTTGCGTTTTGTTTTGCACATTTTCTGTCGGCCATATTGCCCAAATCTGCTTAATCATATCTGGTATAATTTGTGGTACAAACAAATAATTGGAATAAAAATAACTGGAACTGGGCATTATAGTTCACAGCTCATTTAAATAAATTTCATTTTTGAGTTAGTGTGTTCTTTTAGTTCACTAGTTCATTTTAGAAATTTTTTCAATTGTTCATACACTAATATAAAAGTCTTCAAAAAATTTTGCTGAAATAACAGCTGAACTCAGCGGAACATTTGCCAAACATTAGAAAAGTTAAATTTACAAAATTTCAGCTATATTTTAGTTAGTCAAAAATGACGATTTACATTGCTAAGATCGGCAAAAATTTTTGTTGATATTAGTCGACTAAAACATCACAAACAATATTAAGTTTTTTTTTTTTTTAATTCCTTAATGCGAATAAAACCTACACTGCAGAAAGCGGTCTACTATTTTCTAGCAAATATTTCTGTTTCTTGTAGCAGGAGAGACCGTTATTTGTATTCAACTCAATTTAAATTTTGAATATATAACGATTTCTACTAATATTGGTTAACATTTCTTTGCCGATATTAGGAAGTTAAATTTGCAATTCGCTTAAACAAAATTTGCCTCAAATATTACTAAAATTTCGTACACTTCACAGTTGCATTTTTGCTGTTCTTATCTCACTAATATTTAGCAAAAAGGATCTACTAATTTCAAAAGCTTTCTTTGCAGGCCCTTTTAATTAATTTTGTGTATCTTTTTTGTTTGCTATTTTTACAGGATTTTTTCTACCAGCATAAGTTTATATTATGGCAATGGTTTGTTTGATAATTCCAAATAAAATAAAAGAACCGAAAGGAACAGTTGAAATTTAACTTATTCGTGAACGCGAGAGAGTTCCTAACGCTAAAAATGAGCAATATTTTTGGGGTCTCGCGCCACACAGATATTTCAAGAGGCCATAATATAAAAAACAGCTAACTTTGAAAAATCCTCTGGAATTTTACTTTCATATAGTATTGGAACCTGAAGATTCCCACGGAGTCAATGCTTGGCAAAAAATGAGTAAAACAACATACCTACTCCATATCGGAAACGGATGGCGAAAAACTTTTAAATATTGACAAAAAAAATAAATTTTTTCAAAATTGAAATCACTTATAAATTAAATAATTTAGTATATTTAGTAAGAATATTCTTCCACCTCAAGTCCAAATTCCAATATGGTATTGTCATATTAGATTTTTATTTGTTGTTTTAAAAAGGGTTGATCATTTTCACGATAGACAATACAATTGTTTCGTAGACATTACTCTGCTCTTCAGTTGTCCGCAATAAGAAAATGATAACTTTCTTACTCAAACCGAGACATTACATAAGGTACAAAAAACCAACGGGATGAGAATTGTGTACTTTCGTATATGAACTGTCTGATTTGGTAAAACCAGTTATAAATCAACTCCTTTTTGAAAGCAACAATTACATAAAAGTACCCTTTTGGGTACTATTTATATGTATGTCTGTTGTCAATACATTTTGTAAAAACAACTAATTTTAAACTCAAAACAAAATAAATATTTGTATGAGATTTTAGCCGTGGTATGCTTATTTTCAACAATTATTTTAATTTTTGCATTAAAAAATACAAAAATTGTTTTTTCGGACTTTCTACATTTTCATATATTTAGTAAGAATATTCTTCCACCTCAAGTCCAAATTCCAATATGATATTGTCATATTAGATTTTTATTTGTTGTTTTTTTTGTACCTTATGTAATGTCTCGGTTTGAGTAAGAAAGTTATCATTTTCTTATTGCGGACAACTGAAGAGTAGAGTGATGTCTACCTAAAACTATATGAATTTTTTTTTTCTTTTAACTAAGTTTTGGGCTAGAAAAGTGATTTTGTGCCGTACTTTTGGGCAATTTTGTCATTTAGAGTGAGGATTTTGTGCTTACTCTCATTTTACTGAACTTTACACAAAAAAAAGTAAAGGAGCACACTTAACTTAAAATAACGAGTTTTTGGTAAGGGTTATACATTTTTCAACTGTGTACATAGTTTTCCCTAGTATACCAAAAAAAAAAAACACGGGAAAAATTAACTAATAAATTTTAAAAAGCCCCCCCCCCCCCAAAATAAATTCCTAGCTACGTGCCTGTCTATTATCTCTCTTTTCAGGTAACTACTAGAGTTGGGAATTGTGAACCTAAATTTTTTAGCCGAAGTATTGGTGGGAAATATGTTGGGGTAAACCAAAATTTAAATTTAAAGAAATAAATAATGGAGATATATTTTAACTTCTGCCGTTGGTTGCCTAAATTCATTTTGTTGGGTATAAAAAGTGAAAATGAAATCATTGACCCAGGGTACCTTCTAATTTTTTTAACTTTTGGAGGATTTTAAAATTGTGGTTTGTTTTCTTTTTCTTCATATTGGAATTTTTATTCAGAATTGTTGTTTATTTTTTGGCTTCTTTTCACAAAAATCCTTTGAGAAGCAATTAAAAGGAAAATATTTCAACAAAAAAAATGTATTCATCTATAGCGGCCTATACGTTAAAGTCACGATTTTTTAAAAATTTTGTATGGCAGCATAGCTTTTCAAGATGTCCCCAAAGTCCAACTTTTAGTATACTATGAGGTCACCTCTAAAAACTGTTGTTGCAAAATTTCAGGCGCAGTGAAATAACTCGTAATGATATAAGTCCCAAGGAAAAAAATGAAATAACTCCCAAAAATTTCCATACAAGTTGGGAGTTATTTCATTATAAAGAAAAGGAGTACTAAGTGTGCTACAAATCAAATTGTAAACCGCGAGTACTTCTTAATAATGGTCAGTGCTTTAAAAACGCCGATTTTATAGAACATGATCACGAGGATCAAGAGGAGTTGTATAGGAGTTACAAGCCCTCAATACATAGTATTAAAAAAGAGTGTTTGGATTCTACTAGTGGCGTGGGTGCTTCTAATGCTTTAGGCGGAATTAGAGAAAAATTTCAAGACGCAAGTTCGAGGTAAGTATATTGCGGTATAAAAACTTTGTGATATTTTACATTTGCTGAAGAAAAAATATCATAAAGAAAGAAATACTCAGAAGTGTTGAAAAAGCGTTGCAGGTGAAAAATTTAAACAAAAAATCGCGCGATTTACATAGAAGTTTTGAAAAAGCTGCGCAAGTGAAAAATTTTCGATATTTTGTTAAAATTTTTCACCTGCGACGCTTTTTCAACACTTCTATATGAAAATTTTAACAAAATTAAAATGTTCATATAGAAATCAAGAAGCAACAAAAAATAATGATTTTACAAAAATTAAACGAGGTCTGCAGTATTTGGTTGCCAAAGTTTTCGTGACGTCTCCAAAGACACCCAGAGAAGTTATAGAAGCCTTTTAAAGGGAAGATATATTTAGAAACTTTAGACTAATCCTACATGAGGGCTCTGATTCCACGCCATTTTTTAAAGTTTGTCATGATGTTATTGATTTTTCGTATTGCGTATTTGCATCTGAAAAAACAATAAGCTTATAAAAGAAAACATTTCGAATAACATGAATCGGAGAATATTAATTGACGGAACGTTTTAAGTTGTGCCAAATGGGTGTTTTAAACAATTGCTCCTCATACACATCGAATATTTAAAAAAATTACGTTCGTAGTACATTCCATTTCCTTATTATTGCGAAATATTAGTTTTGAAACTTCTCCACAGATATTTCCTATATTCTTTGTGTTAATAAATAAAAAGTCCATAAAATGCTACTCACATTTTTATTTCTATTTCATTTATTTAGTTATATGTATAAATAATGACATATTAAATCTTAAATGTCCAGTTTGTCGAAAGGATGTCAATGATTCAATGCAAGTTTTTTTTAAATAAAAATATATAGAGCAATTCCATATGAAAGCGATCACCTTTTGGACGACCCCTCTCCGATTCTAAAATAAATAGTCTCAATCGATTGCCCAACAAAAAATAATGTACCTAAATATTTTTTTTTTTTTTATAGTGACTGGTTTAGTGGTGGTGTACACCACTGTCATGTGACAAGCGATCGCAACGAGTGATAGCTCGTTGGAAAGGTATTGAGTCAGGCTTTAATTGAAAAATAAAATTTTCCTAATTTTTCTCAGAAATTTACCTTTTTTCCCATGAAAATTAAATTTTCCCATGAAAATTAAATTTTCCGATTTTCCACAGAAGCTCCTAAATTTTCCGGCTAATTTTTTTTTTTTTTGGATTCCTCATAATTTTTGCTTTAAGAATCAGCAATAAAAAAATGGGCCCCGACTCCTTGTTTGGACAGGAGAGGAGCATTTAAGAGACCACCTTGTTCTCATTGTTTTTATATTTTTTATAATATAATTATTTGTAATTATTTAACATTGTTTTATTTTATTATTAAAAATACATTTTAAAAATTATTTTACAGTTAAAAATACATTTATGAAGAAAAAATCTTTCTTATTTTGCTGCTTATACTTAATTACAATATTTATTAAAAATTTCAATTGTTTTGGCATCATTATAAAATTAAAGTAACTTTAAATTTAGCACGTCGGCAGACGAAGAGTACCGCTTTACATTAATTGACATATCAGAAATATTTGGTATGAAGCAATGAAACTTTTGCGTTCCAGTTATAGTTTTGACATTATTATATCTGTTTTGAATTCGTCGCTCCATGGCATCGTGTTCTTTTTGAGTGCATAAAACTGTGTTAATGGCAATTTCCTTGCTTTGAATCCACGAAAACAAATGTTGTACATTTAAGATCTGGTCAGTATATGGCCTTTGCAAACTTGCCTTAGTCGCCATGCGTTTTAGGGTTCCCCCTAACGCATCGCATGGGCCCTTACCGTGGGACGTCGCAAAAAAGTGCCACTCGACCTTGCAGTTTTGTTCTTCTTCAATTATGCAAAGATTGTAAAAATTTTTTTTATTCTTGTACTGAGAAACCGAGCCGTCTGAGAAAAACGTTACTTTGTCGATTGCATCGAATTTTGATCTTAAGAATTCAAACAGTTTCATTTGAAATAAATAAACGGACACATAATTATGAGCTAAACTCTCCGCGACAACAACAAGGCTTACGGTCTGTAGTTCGTTATCTTCGTTTTTGAAATAAATGCAAAAAGGATGCACCGTGCACTGGTCGTTTGCCCAGTGATAAGCCTGAATTTCATCCTGAACGAGAAAAGTGTAATTCTCGGCAAAGTCGCTTATCACAATGAATTCATTTTGGGCTAATTTCTCCTTACTTTCCTTTAGAAATTTCGATTGCATCTCGGATATGAAATGGTGCGCCTTCAGTTCATTCAACTTGAATCCGAATTCCTCGATGAATTCCGGAATCTGCTTTACCACGGTCTCAAGGGAACATCTGCCGCTGCTAATTATCCACTGTTTGAAATGCACCTCCTGAATTAACAGCTGTTCAAACTTTTCCGCCAAATATTGCTCTAGCTCGTCAATCTTCGGACAATTGTCGCCTTTGGACAGATGACAATTTTCCGTGGGGTATGCGCACAACGACTTCGACAGGAGGTCCCTATATGTTTCAATTTCACCGTGAAATACTTTCAATTTCTTGCATGGAAAGAACATTAATTTGATGTTTTGATGAAACATGCAAACGCAGACTGAATGCGTTCCGTGCCTGTCTAATGCCAGCACGCATTCTTTTGGTCGTAGGATGGCAAACTTAGAAAATCCCACTTTTTCTGCTGGGTATTTCTCTTTGAACTGATGGTATGCTTCGGATAGATTACATAATAATAATCTGCGCTGCTTGTGTACTTTTTCTCCATCTTCACGTGTGCTGTTGTCATCATTGCAGTAAAAATCTTGAATCAATTTCACCGTTGCTTCGCTGAGGGTCCTTGAGCCAAATTTCTTGGTGGGAGTCGCCAATATGCCCTTCTGTCGAACTAATTCTTTGCTTCTTCTCGCGATGTAAAAATATGTTTGAAACTGTTCAGAAATCTTGCGTATAGACCATGATTGAGGCAGCACAGATAAAATGAGATATTTCTCCGGAAAAGTGGTCGCTAAATTGAATTTTCTTTTCAACTGCTCAATCATTTGTTTGCCGTCATCAACGTCATCTGCTTGACTGCATTCGTTATCAGAGCCTTCATTAAATATTGTCGCGATTGCACTCATAACCTTGCCTTTTTTCTCTTTCCTGTATTTTTCACTTCGCAACTTTCTTTTTGTAATAGGCGATTCACCTAAATTGGTAATAGCCTCATTCAAAGGACTCAAAGACATATTGACCATCGGAATGTCTGCCTCACTATCAGATGAAACATTTTGTTCAATTGTCATTTCGCTCTCGAATTGTGGTTGCATTTGTTTCAATGCATTTGCTTGTTGAGACAAATCGATTTTACACTTGGGGCAAATGAATTCTGCTTCTTCACCGTATTGTATATTTAATTCATTCATGTATCGCTTCGAAACACCAGTTAATTTTAATACTTTTATCTTTTTCGAACGATGTCCACTCTTGTTAAACGGATTGCAGCAAAATTTATTCATTTTACTTTAAATTGTCTTTACAGCTTCACTCTTTACTTTACAAAAAAAACACTTTAACACTTTCACGTTTAGTATTCAACTAAAATTTGACTCAGAGTGTGTGAAGTATTTATATTTATTTTTTGGTAAAAAATAGGTAAAAAAAATAAGCGATATTTGCTTTTCTTTAATAGGAAAATTTGCGTGAACTACTGGTCATAAAATGTTTTTTTAAAGAGGGACTCAATTGGTTACTGCCAATAAGCCGACCACAGGTCAGAAAATGTTTTGTAAATTTTTTAAATTACCAGGTAATAAATATTTCGCCATATTTATGGAAAATCCGTGTTTTATGACTTGTTTCTGCACGTGTCATTTTAGGCGAAATATTTATTACCTGGTAATTTAAAAAATTTACAAAACATTTTATGACCTGTAGCCTCAGTCGGGTTTGGTGTGCCATTACATGCCACTGCTGCTATTATCCATGGATTTATGGCCGATCTTGTGAAGGCAGGCAGACCATATTCACTACACACTCAACTTGGGGCTCTTAAAAAAAATTGATTTTTTCTTCATAAATGTATTTTTAACTGTAAAATAATTTTTAAAATGTATTTTTAATAATAAAATAAAATAATGTTAAATAATTACAAATAATTCAATTATAAAAAATATAAAAACAATGAGAACAAGGTGGTCTCATAAATGCTCCTCTCCTGTCCAAACAAGGAGTCGGGGCCCATTTTTTTATTGCTGATTCTTAAAGAAAAATTATGAGGAATCCAAAAAAAAAAATTAGCCGGAAAATTTAGGAGCTTCTGTGGAAAATCGGAAAATTTAATTTTCATGGGAAAATTTCTGAGAAAAATTAGGAAAATTTTATTTTTCAATTAAAGCCTGATTCAATACCTTTCCAACGAGCTATCACTCGTTGCGATCGCTTTAGTAGTTTTTTTTTAAAACAACTTTCAATGAGGTCCCTTATGAAGAATTCTTCAATTTTGTCACATGACAAACCAAACCAAACCAGTCACTATAAAAAAAAAAAAATATGTAGGTACATTATTTTTTGCTGGGCAATCGATTGAGACTATTTATTTTAAAATCGGAGAGGGGTCGTCCAAAAATTTGCCAATTTTGATCGTTTTCATATGGAATTGCTCTATAGTAATCAATTTTGGAAATTATTTGGGAGTTGTTTCATTTTTCTTAGGCTTTATTTCATTGGGACTTATTTCATTTCTTTCTTAGAAGTTATTTCATTTCTTGTGGGACTTTTTTCATTTTTTTGGTTTGGGGGTTATTTCAATTTTCTTGGGACTTATTTCATTGGGAGTTATTTCATTGGGATTTATTTCATAAGGAATTATTTCACTGCGCCAAAATTTCAAGCAAAAAAGTTTCCATTTGCAAAAGTTATGGCAATAAATACATTTTTTACTAAGGTTAATATCATACTAAAGACACTTTAGTATCTTAAAGTATCTTAAAATGTCTTTAGTACGATACTGACCTTAGTTCAAAATGTATTTATTGTCATAACTTTTGCAAATGGAAACTTTTTGGTTTGAAATTTTGCAACAACAGTTTTTAGAGGTGACCCTTTTAATCTAAAAGTTGGACTTTGGGGACATCTTGGAAAGCTATGCTGCCATGTAAAATTTTTGAAAAGTCGCGATTTTAACGTATAGGCCGCTATAGAAGAATACATTTTTGTATTGAAATATTTTCCTTTTAATTGCTTCCTTACTAAAGCATTACATTTATTGAGGTAGATTGTACATTCGGCGATTAAAGTCGCTGAAATAGCAAAAAACCATAAAAACCTAAATAAAACGTTAAGTAGTGGTTTAAATATCAAGATTATCACATAGCATTCATATCGTAAATATGGCCACAGGTTCTGTGCTTACATTTTAACACAAAAAAATTCATATTAATTGAATTTGAAAAATTTTTAACATAGAAAACTGAATGGACAACAGAAAAACTTTAAAGACATTTAGCGAAAAATCTGTACCATTGATCGTAAGCAGCATGTCCGAAATATATAGAACTGATGGTCATTAATTTTTTGAGTGTCATGCAGTATTACTGATCCTCGAACAATTCCCTAGTACTAGTCCTAAGTGTGACAATTTAAAATAAAAATAATGGAAATCAAAGCCAAAGTGGAACTAGTACTAGCTCTAAAGAACTGGTTGTAGAACTAGTTCTGGAACTGATACATGTTTTGCTGGGAAGCTGTCTCGAAACGAATGTTCATATTTCATACTCATAAAAGATTACAAAATTAATTAATTTTTTAAGGAAATTTTCCATTTTATACATTATTTTTTCTGAGTTATTTTTGAGAACACAGGGTTCTCTTTTTCACGGACCACTTTCGTACGAGAAAGTAATAAAATGTTTATGGTTTTGCAGCTTATTTCTGAGCCATTATTGATCATGATTGTTAGCTGGGCTATAACAGTTTTATATACATATTTAATTACAGGTTTTTAAAATATCACAATGAAACTATGACAACGCAATATGGAGCATATATTCCACTATTACTTTTGGGAATAAAGTAGGCTAAAAAAAACCGAGAACAAAATATGTCTGTTACTGTTGATGTTCTGACCGAATAAATCAAATTTCTGACGGACTTGGTTTCATTACATAACAATGCCATGGAACTTAAATCATTATGAATTAAGATAAATGCATAAATCTGAGTTATATCTCAAACTACAGACGTTGACAATATCCACATCGGTACATCATATTTTATGGTGTCGTTTATGTTGTGGACATAATTTTAGCAGTTAGGCCTTAATAGGAAATGGATTCTAATAAGTTTTATTGTCGCAATGCAACACCAGCAACGTCATCATCACTACCTACGGCGACGCCAAATGGAGGCAGCAGAACGATCTCGCAAGAATACGGAACATGTGAGTCATCTTACTCTTCCTCGGCAGCGTTTAATTGCAAGGAATCGCTATCACGCAGCAACAATAATAAGCCTTTGCACAGTCAGCGGGGTAACAGTAGTGCTTACGGCAGTGTGTCCGGAAGTACAGCAATATCAGCAGACGGATCTGTAGCTGGGAGTATAAACAACAGTGGTTACTGTAGCAGCAACATTAGCAGTTCGAATGGATCTGGGAATTATATTAATGTTATGTCAGTTCCAATGGGAACACTACAATATCATCGAAGAAAGTTGACCCCACAAGAGTATCAGTAAGTATCGCATGTGTGTTACTTGAATTTCAAATTTCGTTTTAATGTAAATAAAATCATCTTACAGGTCTCGTTTGTACTACAATACGAGTGATTATAGATGCCGTGAAGAATATTATACTGCCGGTAGTGGTAGTGGAAGTGTTGGTGGGGGTAGTGTTGGTGGGAGAATAAATACGTCATCACCTTCACCTTCAATTCAATTGCAAGGGCAGGGGCAACAGCAACACAGCCAACAACATAATCACCAACAACTACCACAACATCATCATCACCAATTGTCGCAGCAAACAGCAGCTCAACAGCATCATTATCACCATTATACTCAACAACAACAGCAGCAACAAACAAATTCTTCTGGTAATATTCAACAGCAGTTGCATCAACATCATCAACAGCAACAGAATACATGTAGTCCCACGTCAGTAATTGATCCTGTCGATGAGGCATTAAGTTGCAGTTTAGTTTCTGGCGGTCGTATGGTAGCGGCAACTCAAACACATCATCCGAGTAGTGCCAATTGTGAACAGTTAGTAGCTCCAACATCACTGTCAATCAGTTCAATTCAGCCGCAGGTGCCACCCATTATGTACACAGTACACCGAGTGGTAACAACGGCACAAATACAAACAGCTACAGGCAATACGTTCACCTCATCCTCGAGCGTGTCCAGTGTAGTTAGTGCTGTACGAAATGAAACTGATAACGTAGGGAATGTTCTTACGCCCGTATCAGCAACGTCAAATGCAGGATGTTTTGTTGCAGCAGGCGATATTGCTGACTGTGCTTCGGGAATTGTCGGTGATGGAAGCATCACTACGAATGTTGTTACGGGACAGTCACAATTGCGAAGTTCACCGGGTAAGTGTTCAAAACCAACAATTGTATATTTAAAGGGCTTAGTGTAAAAACATGATAAGCCACATGATTTCAAAAACTGATTTTATGTGTTCATTGTATTACGTAATACTGTAAAAACATCCACTGAAAATATTTAAGCCATATTGCAATAAATTTCGGATCTAGCTACTTTTTACAATTCGATTTTATTGTGAAAATGTTCTATTCAAAAACATGATAGATAAGCCACACTTGTAAACTACAACTAGGGTTTGGGATTTCCCGGACTTTTTTATTTCCCGGGAAACGGGAATAGAAAAATTTGATTTCCGGGAATCCCGGGAAATATTTTTGAACAAAATTGTTAATAAAAACCTCCTATATAAGTAATTTTTGTTAAAAAAAAAACCTAATTCCATACCAATTCAGTCTGTGTAGTGAGAATTCAAAGAAAAATATCAGAATGTTGAACATTTGATTTCACATAAATTACTCTAAGCACTGCCAAATGAATTGCATGATTCCAGCAGAAAGCACCCACTACTAGACCGTCGGAAAAAAACCGTTTCGTCACATTTGGCCCATTAGATATGGTGACCACAATGTTATTTTCAAAAGACAAATAAAACTCTTCTAGGCTTATTTCTACAATTCTTCCTGATATATAAACCAACCCCAGATTATAAAATTAATTATTTCCGTTTATACATACCCAGCAAAAAATTTTTAGTATTTTGGAAGCAGTAAAAATACGAAGCGCTTAAAAACGCGCTACAAATTCTGCTTTACAGAGTTGCGCCACTTTATGCGTATACAATACACAAAAAATTTTGCAATTTGATTGTATACCCTGCAAAACTGCCTCAAACGAAGCAAATTGTAAGCAAGTTATTTAAAAAATTATAGTGCTACGCTATTCCCTTACGACGAAGCAGGTTGTAAGGGAGTAAAATAAAATGTAAGTTATCCAAAGATTAATGCGCACGAAATCTGAGTCATCTCAATCGTGTTTTACCCTTCTTTAGTAGAGTTTATTGTATAGACGCCACATAAACATGAGTCAGTCTGATTTTTGAAGTCGGCAAATGAATGCATTTATTTTCATAAGAAGTCGCGTTTAAATGCGTTCAATGAAAATCATAAATTTACTGCATCTTTTCAGCAGCAAAAAAGCACTTTTTCCGAAAAAATTTGCATGAATTTACTTGCGGTTAAATGCACTTACGAAAAACATGAATTTACTGCAATTTTTCAGCAGCGAATAATGCACTTTTTCTCACAAAACAACGTGCTTCCAAGCGGGCCCTTTGTATGGAAAAATCATGCCTTCCGTAAGCAGCTTTGTAAGGGATTAATTTTATTTATTCCCTTACAAAGCTGCATCCAGCGAAACAGATTTTTTGCTGGGTATGTTCAAATATCTCTTTTGTGATATTCTTGTCCATTCATCTAAGATTATAGTAAATCTCCTATTGTTAGAAATATTGCTCGATATTTCTTTTATCATGATATCTTTTAGATGATTGTAAAATTTGTTGGCAATGCCAGGTTTTTATTATAAAAACTTTCTCGAATAAACGAAGATCTAGTTATGATGCGGATTGACATTCCGTCGACTGCGGCTAATTTGGATACCACTTCAGGAAATGTTTGCCCTACCATAAACCGTTCAATGCCTATTCAGCTTACACTTATTTTCGGGTACTTTGCTAATTTTAGCTGGAACGTTATTCTTGTTGTTGTTTTCTTCAAGAAAAGTTGCATGACCACCAGTTTTTTTTTTTGTGGACCAAATTTAGATGTCGGATAACCAAATTTAGATACCTCCGTTAACCATTAGTCTTTTAGGGCAAATATTGCACTGCGCTGCATTGTCCTTTTTTGTGAAGTATTGCCATACTCCTGACATTTTATTCTTTAATATAAAAGAATATATTAGTTTGAAAGTAGGTGTATTAAAATAAAGTAAACTTACTTGAAAATATCACATTTATTAATGAAAACGTTACTTATAAGATTATTGGCCCTTAATATAAAGGAGTATTTTAAATTTAAAGTCGACTTTATTTTTAATCATACGGTTTTGTTCATTTTGTGTATGAAAACCATACAAAAATATTTATATTTTCAAACATTTTGATTGGTTGAAAATAAATTAACCAATCAGAATCCTCAACAAATAAACCAAGTCAAGGTATACTGCCACCAAATATTTTAACTAAAGTCGACTTTAACTAAAATATACATTTGAAAAATTTAAAAAATCCTATTCCAAACAAAAACAATTTAAAAAACTTAATATTTTTAAAATTTCCCGTTTTTCCGGGAAAAATATATTATTTTCCCGGGAATTCCCGGCAAACTTTTCCCGGGATTTCCCGGGAATTCCCGAACCCCAAACCCTAACTACAACTCTAAACAAAAAGATGAATTCTGAAGAAAATATATTCGGAAATAAAGTTCTTTGTGAAGATAATGATGGTAGTATGGTGGACAAAGATTTTCTGCCAACTGATGATGAATTAATTTTAGAAACCAGCGATATGTGATTTATATTAACTTTCATGGCTTATCAAGTTATTGAAGAAATTTTTAAAGATATTTTTATTTTGAAAAATCGTAGCTCCTTAGGATACTTTTACTCAGAAATTATGCAAAACTACTATCAGATATCCGTTGCTGGACCACTAGATGCCATCGAAAAGCATTATTTCAAAAATGTGGAAATGTGAAAGATTTCAAAATATTATATTCAGAAGCACAACCTATAACAAAATTATATTTTTAAGATCAATAGCAATCAAATTTATCCGCATAGTTGCAGCTGCTCAAAAGTTGTGAGTGTAAATATGAGGACAAATTATATTTTTTACGGATATTTTTAGGTATTCTAACAATTTCAATCATAACTTTTGAGCTGGTTGGGAAATTAACAAATAATCTGGATAAAAAGAAACAGGTTTACTCGCTTGTTGGGGTTATCCCTCATATTGGGGTTTTCAACTAACTATTCTGTAACCTTTTTGCTCACACCAATGTAGATAATTTTCTTTGCATAAACTGACAATGGTCATATCGTGGTTCAAATAATATTTGCTCTACTATAATGGCTTTGATATTTTGGCATCATCTTTATATGGGTTCGTACAGAATCTTTCTGTTCACCAGTTAATCTATTAGGTCTATTAGAATGTTTACCAAGATCGTCTCTTTTAGGAACAACAGCCCTTCATTTTTTTATTTTGATAATGTGGTCTAGTCTTCCTCTGGAATTTTGAAGTATTTCTTCTCGATTCTTGTCTTTTTATTTTTTTATATGACCTTTTCTTTTTAGCCACGCGTATATAACCAAACAGATAACTGTTTTGGAGGTCATAAGAACCTATTTTCCAAAACTTCTTAAAAATAATTTGTTTGTTTTTGATTGTTTCTATTTCCACCGAGGGATATATAGTATAAGACTTACTTTAGCACTCATAAAATGTATATGGAAATCTTGAAAATTTCAGGATCTTTTGAGATCAGTTAGAGGTTTTATTTAAAAAAAATTGAGCAAAAAAAAAATAGGTTTTTGAGTTTTTGGATTTTTAAAATTTTAAATTTTTTTATTTTTCAATATTTTTTTTTAAAATATTTTTTCTAATACGGCTAAATATCCTCTTTAAAATGAGCTAAGAACCATTTTTGTAGCTATTATAGTTTTCGAGATATTCAAAAAATAACCTCGTAACAAAGCAAAAAATTAGGAAAATTATGACATTTTTTGAAATTTTAAATATTGCATAACTTTTGAAAAAACAATTTGTAATTTTTTTCCTTTGGCAAAACTTTGTTATATGATTAAGGAAAAGTTCTGACCAAAATTCATCCAAATCGAAGGGGTCGAGACCGATTTGAGATGGAATGACCCATATAGAGTATGAAAGTCCTGCAAAAACCTAAAATTTCTTCAAAATAAAAAAAATCTTGAATAAAGTTTCTGCAAAAACTTGATAAGCCACACTATTTTAATAAAATGGTTTTTACTGTCTTCTAGTCTTCCAGCGAAGGATATATGGTATAAGACTCACTTTAACACTCATAAAATGTATATAGAGTACGAAAGTCCTGCGAAACACCTAAAATTTCTTCAAAATAAAAAATCTTAAATAAAGTTTCTGCAATAACTTGATAAGCCACACTATTTCAATAAAACGGTTTTTACTGTATTCTAGTCTTCCAGCGAGGGATATATGCTAAAAGACTTACTTTAGCACTCATAAAATGTATATAGAGTACGTAGATCCTGGAAAACACCTAAAATTTCTTCAAAATAAAAAAATCTTGAATAAAGTTTCTGCAATAACTTGATAAGCCACACTATTTTAATAAAACGGGTTTTACTGTCTTCTAGTCTTCCAGCGAGGGATATATAATATAAGACTTACTTTAGCACTCATAAAATGTATATAGAGTATGAAAGTCCTGTAAAACACCTAAAATTTCTTCAAAATAAAAAAATTTTGAATAAAAGTTCTGCAATAACTTGTGAAGCCACACTTTTTCTTTGAAACAATGGTTTCTGCTTTGCACCTGGTATCAATCGATGGATATGAGGTAGTAGTTTTCCTTAAACATGTATTACGTCCATCAAGAGTCTTATTTAATTAAAAGCTGATTTTACACATTTTTTTTAAACTTTAAAGGCGATTATTTCAATATTTTTATTTTGTGGCTTATCAACTTATTGCACTAAGGCCTGGTATCTTATATAATACTAGCGGGCGCAGCCCGCTACGTTGTTAGCGTGCCTTAAAGTTGAGAATTAAATTTCTTTTAGATAAAATAAAACACAATATTTGTTGTTAAGGTAAAATAATTGTTAAGGTAAATTTATTGTAATGTTTAAGTACAAACACTATTTTTTGCCTCTTTATTTTTTATAAATAAATCATTTAGTATACCAACACGTGAGCATCTAACAACTAATTGTCTGTTGTTCAACCATCGGTGTAGATAGTTCGTATTCGTGGTTTTTTTTTAAATTCGCTTTTTTTTTAAATTCGCATTTTTTTTAAATTCGCTTTTTTATTTAAAGTACAGTTTTTATAATAAAAGCCTTCACCCAGCCACCACAAATAAATAATTCTGCACAACAATGGGTTTAAAATAAATAAATATTTGATCACTTTTTCTCATGCAAGTGGATTGTTAGTAATGAATCCATTACAAATTGCAATATACGTGTGTATGTCAAGATAATTTGGTAAAGTGCGAACTTAGGTAGATAGACCCCTAAGTAGTTTTCTTCGTTTGTGTTTTGAATGAAAATAAATAACGTAAAGCAGGGTTGGAAAGCATTTTAGCGTGCCTTAAAGTTTTTTTTAAATTCCAGTTTATGTAAAGGTAGACCTGGCAATTCAAGTAAATTCACAAATTCAGTTGGAAAATTTACTGCGTCGGGTTCTTCCACCGGTGCTTCGTTACCTGCAGTTTAAATATCAGAGTATATAAGTTCCATTCCTTTTCTAAGGTTTTTTCTCTTTTAGAAAATTTGTTTAACTTTTTGGAGAGTATGTTTCAATGCTACATAAGTTTCATATTCCGTGGATAGTGTTTGAACAGGTAATTAAAAGGAGTTCTTCACCCCTTTTTGTTCCTCCCAGTAAAAATCCCAAATATATATAATCTTGCCTCAATCGCATGGGAAATTTCAAGTGCCAAACTCCGGCAGTTTGAGTCATTCAAATTCCATTCCATTCTGTTTAACAATTTTAGTGTTCCAATACAACTCCTTCCGAGATTCCATTTCGTTCACCATTCCACTGCATTTCGTTCCCATTATCTGTTATTCCAATTCCACTCTTTCGCCGTTTCATTCCATTTCGTTCCTACTGTGTTGTGTATCGATATTGATATCAGTCGCTTCTATTTCCATTTCTTTGCACTTGCTCCGTTCCATTCCTCTTTTAACTGCAGTGTTTCAATTCCACTCGTTCCCCATTATATCCCTCCTCCAATCCATTTCCATTGTCTATAATTTCAATTCCACTCGTTAACGTTTATATCCATTTCGTTCCACTTGTGTAGTATTTCAATTCCAGTCGTTTCCTATTTAGTTTCTTAATTTTAGTGTTCCATATACACTTGTTCTTTAAGTTTTAAGTTGCTAGCTAAACACGCAGACGTTAAGGGGGGGGGAGGGCAATTTTCCCCTTTTGAACCACCATTTTTACCACGTTCCTGTCCAAAGTCCTAAAAATGCCTTGTCGATAAGTTAGCCCATACTCCAAGGCAAACATATTATAGATTTCAGGTTTCTAGCAGAAGGGTTCGGTTAGGCCATCAAGAGGGAGAATTATTCCGTTTTTACCCCTCCCGGTAGGAATTTCCAAAAATTCCGTCTTAGAGGACGTCTGCGTTGGAGGAGGAACCTACTACATACATAATTTTAGGTCTCTATATCCAGCAGTTTGGACAGGCCGTCAAGGGGGAAGTCTTTTCCCTTTTTACCCCTCCCGGTATGAATTTCCAAAAATACTATCTTAGGGGACGTCAACGTTGGAGAAGGAACCCAAATACCGAATTTAAGTTCCCTAGTTCAGCAGTTTGGCCAGGCCGTTAAGGGGGAGACTTTTCCTGTTTTTGACCCTACCTGTGGAAATTTCTAAAAATCTCATCTTAGCGGATGTCTACAATAGAGGAGGAACTTTAATACCAAATTTCAACCTCCTACCTCCAGCGGTTTGGGCAGGCCTTTAGGCGGCACTTTTCGCTTCATTAATCCCCATTTTTGCAATGTCCCTGTCCAAATTCCAAAAAGCACCTTCAAGGGGGATACTTTTTCTTTTTTGACCCTACCTGTGGAAATTTCTAAAATCTCATCTTACCGGATGTCTACAATAGAGGAGGAACTTTAATACCAAATTTCAACCTCCTAACTCCAGCGGTTTGGGCAGGCCTTTAGGCGGCACTTTTCGCTTCATTAATCCCCATTTTTGCAATGTCCCTGTCCAAAATTCCAAAAGCACCTTCAAGGGGGATACTTTTTCTTTTTTTGTCCCTCCCGCTTGGAATTAGGCTGGAAGAGGAAACTAAGTACCGAATTTCAGCTTCCTAGTTCCAGCAGGTTGGACAGGTCGTTAAGGGGCCACTTTCCCTTTTTGAGCCCCCATTTTATAACGACCCTGTCCAAAATTCAAAAAAGTATCTTTAGCCTTACTCCAGGGACCCACATTTTAAATTTCAGGTTTCTAGCCGAAGGGGTTTTTACAGGCCACCAAGAGGCTTTTCTTCTTTTTGCCCCTCCCTTTAGGAATTTACAAAAATTCCATCTTCGTGACTATCCGCGATGGATGAGGAACATTCATACCAAATTTCAACTTCATTGCCTCAGCGGTTTGAGCAGGCCGTTATTGGGGACATTTTGCCCTTTTAACCACCATTTTTACTATGTTTCTGTTCCAAAATAGAAAAATTACGTTGCCGGTGAGTTAGTCCTACTCCAAGGAATACATATTTAAAATTTTAGGTTAGCCAAAAGTGATTGGGCAGGCCGTCAAGGAGGAGACTTTTCCCCTTATTTTCTCCTTATTTCCCCTCCCGATAGGAATTTCAAATATTCCGTCTAAGCGGATGCCTATACAGAAGGAGGAACTCACATACCGAATTTTCTTTTGGGATATCCTGTAAGGAATTCCAAAAATACAAACTTAACGATGTCTACTGCAGTAGAGGAAAAGTGGGAAAAGGTACTTTTTTGGAAAAAGGTAATTTTTTTGTCCCCTTTTTGCCCCTCCCGATAAGAATTTCCAAAAATGCCGTCTCAACGACGTCTACACCGGTCGAGGAACCTACATACCAAATTTCAACTTCATAGCTCCAGCAGTTTGAGCAAGCCGTCAAGGGGAAGACTTTTCCCCCTTTTTGCCCCTCCCTGTAAAAATTTCCAAAAATCCCGTCTTGGTGGATATCTACGATAGTGGAGGAACCTTTATACCAAATTTCAACTTCCCTGTCCAAAATTCCAGAAAGTACTTTCCAGAAAAGTTAGCCCATACTCCAAGGAATACATATCTTAAATTTCAGCTTTCTAGCCAAAGGGGTTTTGGCAGGCCGCCAATGGGGCGACTTTTCCCCTTTTTGCACGTTCCGGTAGGAATTTCCAAAAATTCCCTCTTAGCGGACGTCTTCGCCGAAAGAGGAACCTACAAACCAAATTTCAACTTCCTAGCTTCAGCGGTTTGGGCTGGGCGATGTTGAGTCGGTCAGTCAGTCAGTCAGTCAGTAACGTTATTCTTTTATATATAGAGATTAAACAATGATTAAGGAGAAAATCATTGTTTAGGTCTTAATTACAGTAACTTGTCGAATCTTAATCTTTGATTCTACTCTAAATATTGATTAAATTTAATTAAAGAAATTTCTGTGATTAAGCCCTTAAACATAGATTTTTCACCCTACAATTCGTGTTAGTACTTACAATTTTTACTAATGTTGGTAACTTTTTAAAAAGTTTTAAGTATACCAATTATTTTCTAAAATAAACACCTTAAAACATCTCATTATGTCCTCTAAATGATGTATATCTTTAGTAACTTGCCTAGTAATGTAAATCTTCTCTAAAAAGCCCAATTTTAACTAGGAAATTATTTGGCGGAAATTAGAATGACATAAATTGGATGATTAGAATCGGTCATAATATTGATATTCCTTTAGCAAAGGGGGTAAAATTTGACCCAAAAAATTGAAAACAAATATTTTCTTGTGCATGTATTTAAGGTGTCTCAGAACAATTTTGCAGTTCTGCCAAATTTTAGCTAATGGGTATAATTTTTTTTATTATATTTTTTCACAATTATTGAACCAATTTTTACTATTTATCAAAATTTACTTATAAAACTTAACTTACGACATGTCCATAGGTGACCATATGTCGGAAATGAAATTTCGGACAGATCCAGTTAACAGAAGTTAAGATTTATGCATACTCTTGAGATTCTAATGTAATGAGCATTTTTAAAGACGTCATATATTTTTCCACCAAGGATTATTTTTGGATTCATATCTTTTATTCTCCACAAAATTTCTAAATTTTAATTTTAGCAATCATTCTTTGGGAGATGTCACTGCATGTGTATATTAAATTTGATCAAGAATGTTTTCCTAAACCAATAACAAATAATGTACAGGCATAGTTTGATTTGTTTCCTTTTGGACCTAGTTTCCTAATTATTTCAAACTATAAAGTTTGGATTGAATGTAGTAAAAAACATCAAAAATCAACTTATCCTTCATAAATATTTTTTAACAACACCTTCCTGGACTAAAATAAAATTTATAATTATACACACTTACCCAATGAAGAAAAATTAAGATATGCATGTAGCATGAAAAAAGACACTTCCTATTTGAGGCATTTAGCGATTGCAGATTTAAAAAATAACAATTTAGTCATCTATTGTATAATTTTATCACCCCGTGTCATGCGAAAAATTCAAAAACATACTCGTATTTCGCGAGTTTTCAAAACTTTTTTATTTTCTTTTATTACTTATTCGTATTGTCAAATGAAAATATCTAAAATTAACAAATCATTGATTAAATTGTAATAAGTTACCGATATTATTTTAAGTAAGTTTAAGGTTTAATCAATAATTTCTTAATCAATAATTAAGTTAAAATAATCATTGGAGATAAGATACCAGCCCTAAGGCCAGCAATGATTAAGAAGAAAATCATTGTTTAACACTTAATTACAGTATCTCATCAAATTTAAATCTCTGATTTTACTCTAAACATTGCTTTAATTAAATTACTGATTAAGACCTTAAACATAGATTTTCCACCCTACAAATCATGTTAGTATTAACATTTTTTTCTAATGTTGGTAACTTTTTAAAAAGGTTTACGTAGACCAATTAATTTGTAAATAAACACCGTACGACATCTTTATGTGCCATCTAAATAATGAACATCTTTAGTAACTTAAGAAAATATTTGGGGGAAATTTTAATAATATGACATAATATTGGATTCTGTACGAATAGTTTGTTAGAATCGGTCATAATTTTGATCTTTATTTAGCACAAATAATCCATGATTCGTGGAAGGAAAATTTGACAAAAAAATGTGTTTAAGGTGTCTCACAATATTTTTTTTAATTCTGCCGTTTTTAATTACCCAAGTAAAAAAAAATGATATGTAGCCATATGAAGTTATATTTAATTATATATACTCTTTTATGTAACTAGATATAATTATATCCGAAAAATGAGAACGTCTTATTGTATCATATTGTATCGAATTGTATACAATTGTATATAATTTGGTACAATTTGATACAATTTTATGCAATTCGATACAATTGTATCCGAATTTTGTCCTCATCCAATTACATCAAATTATATCTTTTTGTATAAAATTATATAAAATGTTATAAAAGTGGACATAGTTTGATACAATTATATCTAAATATTGACCTTATATGTTTTATCATATTATATAGGACCATATCTAACAATATAAAAAATTATTTTTTAAATAAAAAAATATATGCAATATCTGGAGATTAGACCTGGGGGATTTCAATTACAATTATTGTAATTTGCAATTACAAGTAATTGTAATTGAAGTTGATTTCAAATTTCAATTACATTTAGAATTAAAAAGTGTTTTTTGTTAAAATTTTGTAGAAAAAACTGACTGGATAGGTTGGATAGGCATTGATAAGTATAAAAAGAATACGTCATGTTCCCTAACTTGTGCTTTTTGTCATTAGTTGTTTTCGGAAAAATGTCATTGTAATTGACATTTTTTCAATTACAATTATACATACATATGTAATGTGTAATTGAAAATTTTCAATTGCAAATTACTTGTAATTGTTCTTTTTTGAATTACAATTAAAAATAATATGTAATTGCAATTGAGTTTTTTTCAATTGCAATTACATGTAATTGTGTAATTGCATGTGTAATTATTTACAAAATGTAATGATTAACCCCCAGGTCTGCTGTATATCCTATAATTTCGATAAAACTTCTTACTTTAATCCAGATTTACCATGACAGTGCATTAAACGTGAACAAATTTTTCTTTGTTTTTACGGTGGGTCTCATAATGCAGGTTTAAACTTTAGTTAATAGTTAACCCAAAAATTTGTTGTTGTTTTGTGTAAATTTTTTTGACATTTTCTTTTGGTTTTAGTTAAGTTAAACCTACAGTATGAGACCCACCGTTAGTAATTATAAAATAAAGTTAACAACACTGCAATTTTTAAGTTAATAGGATTATGATATACAACCAAGATATAAGAAATCAGTCAAGTGTACGTTATAATATAGAGAATTTCGTATTAAAGCTTCAGTGTTGTTAATTTTAGGGAGCGTAAGCCATTTTTAACTCATGCTCCTAAACAAAAACAAATTACTCACGCACGAGCATTTCGTTTCTTACTCACGCACACATGAGTATATTAAAAACTTACTCATTATCAGAAAATGCTCACGCAAAATAGTAAAAATTACTAAAAACATATGATGCAAAAAATAAACTCACACACGGATCATGCACAGGTTATATATTCTTACTCACGCTCACGCACGAATTACGTACGAATTATATACTCTCACTCTCACGCACGAACCAGTATAGTAATTATTACTCACGATCACGTGTGAATAATGTGACTCGCAAACATTTATAGTCACGCGCCAATCCCTAGTAATTATTAAATCGAAAACTAGTAGTATCCGACCGAACAGTTCGGCCAAAAAGTGACGTTTGGTCGATTTTCTGTTATTTGAAAGCATTGTGGAGAATAAGGTTTGAAAATACCAAATACCGACAAAATATATTTTCCGGCCGAACTGTTCGGTCGGACAGTAAAAACTAGTTCAAAGTAATTGTTAACATGGAACCACATATAATATAATAAGGTTTTATATGGACCTTGTATATTTTTATATAAAATCACTTTGAAAAAATTGCTTATGTGGAATAGACCAGTTATAGGAATACTTAAAGATTTCCTGCAGTACAATTTTTAAGTACGCAATATATTTTTTCCTCCGAGGAATATTTTTGCATTCATATCTTTTATTTTCCACAAAATTAGAAAATTCTAATTTTTTCAACTAACACAAAATTTCACAGACATGACTCTTCAGAAGATTTTTGCTTTGTACACAAAATTGTTGGAAGATATCTTAAAAATAGAATCAAGGAAATCAAGCGTTTAAGTTTCGCGGTTTGTAGAAACTCACTGCTTTGGGAGATGTCACTGTATGTGTATATTAAATTTGATCCAGATATATTTACATAAACGGATAACAAATTATATAGAGGCATATTTATTTTACTTTTCCTTTGAACATAGTTTTCTAATAAATTCTGAATTTAAAATTTGTATTGAATGCATCAAAAACAACAAAAATCATCTTGTCCTTCATAAATATTTCTTAATAACACCTTCCTGGACTAAAAACAAATTTATAATTATACACTTACCCAATGAAAAAAATTAAGATATGCATGTAGCATGCAAAAAAACACTTCCTATTTGAAGCATTTAGCGATTGATGATTTTTAAAACAATAATTTGGTCATCTATTTTATAATTTTATGACCCCGTATCATGCGAAAAATTCAATTAAAAACTCTAATTTCGCGAGTTTCCAAACTTTTTTTTATTTTCTTTTATTTCTTATTAGTATTGTCAAATGAAAATATTTAAAATTAACAAATCATTGATTAAATTTTTATAAGTTACCGATATTATTTCAAGTAAGTTTAAGGGCTAATCAATGATTTCTAAATCAATGATTAAAGTTAATTAAGCATTGGAGATATGATACCAGCCCTAAGCCTTTCATATATATTTTTTTTTATAAAAAAAAAACCCTTTCTGCTAGAAACCTGAAATTTAAAATGTGGGTCCCTGGAGTAAGGGCTAACTTATTAGAAAGATACTATTTTGAATTTTGGACAGGGTCGTTATAAAATAGGGGCTCAAAAAGGGAAAGTTGCCCCTTAACGACCTGTCCAAACTGCTGGAACTAGGAAGCTGAAATTCGGTACTTAGGTTCCTCTTCCAACCTAATTCCAACCGGGAGGGACAAAAAAAGAAAAAATGTCCCACTTGACAGCATGCTCAAACTGCTGGAACTTGGAAGCTGAAATTCCCTGTCGATGGATTTTCGGAAATTCCTACCCATAGGGCCACAAATAGTAAAAGTTGGCTAGAAACCTGAAATGTAAAACATATGTTCCTTGGAGTATGGGATCACTTATCGGGAAGGTGCTTTGTGGAATTTTGGACAGGGACATTGCAAAAATGGGGATTAATGAAGCGAAAAGTGCCGCTTAAAGGCCTGCCCAAACTGCTGGAGGTAGGAAGTTGAAATTTGGTACTAAAGTTCCTCCTCTATTGTAGACATCCGCTAAGATGAGATTTTTGGAAATTTCCACAGGTAGGGTCAAAAACAGGAAAAGTCTCCCCCTTAACGGCCTGGCCAAACTGCTGGAACTAGGGAGCTTAAATTCGGTATTTGTGTTCCTTCTCCAACGTAGACGTCCCCTAAGACGGTATTTTTGGAAACTCATACCGGGAGGGGTAAAAAGTGAAAAACTTCTTCTTTGTCGAGTTGGGCAAACTGATGGATATAGAGACCTAAAATTATGTATGTAGTAGGTTCCTCCTCCAACGCAGACGTTCTCGGAATTTTTGGAAATTCCTACCGCGAGGGGTAAAACAGAATAATTCTCCCCCTTGATAGCCTAACCGAACCCTTCGGATAGAAACCCGTAATCTATAATATGTTTGTCTTGGAGTATGGGCTAACTTATCGACAAGGCATTTTTAGGACTTTGGACAGGAACGTGGTAAAAATGGTGGCTCAAAAGGGGAAAATTGCCCCCCCCCTGAACATCTGCGTCTTTAGCTAGAAACCTAAAATTTAAAGAACGAGTGTATATGGAACACTAAAATTAAGAAACTAAATAGGAAACGAGTGGAATTGAAACACTACACAAGTGGAACGAAATGGATATAAACGTTGTACGAGTGGAATTGATATTATAGACAATGGAAATGGATTTAAACCGGTGGAAGAAACCGACGCAGTAAATTTTCCAACTGAATTTTGAATTTATTTGAATTGCCAGGTCTACCTTTACATAAACTGGAATTAAAAAAAAACTTCAGTGCACGCTAACGACGTAGATACGTAGCTTTGTCCGCTATCTTTAACATTATAAATCGCTTGCCAACCCTACTTTACGTTATTTATTTTCATTCAAAACACAAATGAATAAAACTACTTACGGGTCCATCTACCTATGTGCGCACTTTACCAAATTATCTTGACATACACACGTATATTGTTAAGAATTATTGTTGTGTCAGAATTATTTATTTGTGGTGGCTGGGTGAAGGTTTTTATTATAAAAAACTGTATTTAAAAAAAGCAAATTTTAAGAAAATCAGGGGGGCGCAGCCACGATTACGACTTATCTATAATAAATTTACCTTAACAATTATTTTACTTTATCAACCAATATTTTGTTTTATTTTATATAAAAGAAATTTAATTCTAACCTTTAAGGCACGCTAACAACGTAGCGGGCTGCGCCCGCTAGTATAACATAATCAAGCATATCCAGGCATGTCCTATTTTCAAGGATATTCTATATAAAAGCAAATTTTTTAATCTTTTGTACGGAGATGTTTGTGATTGAACTTACATATCATAATCTTTAGTCAATTTAAGTGAATACGTGTTTAAATTTTTTTTGAAATTCGCGATTTTTCGCGTTTTATCAGAAATTTAATGTGGTGAAAGAAAATTGTTCTAAATAGGGCAATATGGGTACCAAAACTTTTCTTTTGACAATTAAATCTTCGCTAAGTGGATATAGTTTGGAATTTTTCAAATTTCATACATTTTGCACGGTGCTCTGGACCAAAATTTTTAAAAATTTTTGAGTTACTGCAATCTGCTTTTGAATTCAGTACCTAGTTGATGTAAGATAAAAATGCAACTAAACAAAAAAAATTCAACACTTGCATTTTGGCGGAATATTTTTTTCGGGAAAAAAAATTTATAAAATTTTATTAATAATTTAAATACAGTTTCTCATAGATGTAAGGATAAAAATGCAACTTAACAGAAAAAACCCGACACACGCTTCTTTTCATGGAATATTTTTTTTTTCGCGAAAAAAAGTAAATATAAAATTTTATTTAGGGATATCCTATTTATTAAATATTTTATTTAATAACAAAGCTACAAAAAATTTAATAAATTTTTTTATTGAATTGGGGTAACTCCAAATTTTATCAAAATTTAATCGAGAGCACCGTGAAAAATGTGTTAAATTTGCAAAATTCTAAACTAAAATTTTAGAAAATTTTTATATAAATAATTAGGGCCAAATTTATAGTCGGAACTAAGATCGATTTGAAAATTGCTTAAAATATATTTAAAGGGACAATCGATCTTACACTTAGGGCCATTTTAGTTAGAAATTTGTTACTTAAATAGTATTTAGACAAGAATCGATCTTAGTTCAGACTATAAAACTGGCCCTTAGTTCCTTATAGAATAAATTCAACTTCATTTACGAAACATTAAAAAAAAGCATTAAAAAAAAGTATCACATTTGCCAAGTTTTATTTTTGTTTTTCATTATTGTGATATTAATTTTTCAATAAAATTTGTTTTTAATTTTATCAAATTATTTTTAAATTACGGTTTACAACAATTTTTTCATTATACTACAAATCAGTAGGCTTGAGTTACTAAAATTAGCAAAATATACCGAAGAGCGTAGTAACATCAAAATTTTCAGTAGCCATTACAGACTTTTTTGTTGAGTGGGCAAGTTTTATAGTCGTGCTTTGGAGTTTGAACTTAAATTTTACTTTAGTGAGAAAATTTGTTTGAAAATTTATTACTCAAGTAAGAATTTATTAAAGTTCGTACTTAGTGCTGACTATAATACTGCACCGCATTGGTATGTGTGAAAAAGTCAAATTCCTGCATAAGGCCCGATTACTGAATGTCCAGTTAAAATTTAGCAGCCAGTTAAATTAAAATTTTTTATGAGAAACAACAACAAATGTGTCAGTTAAAGACCCAGTTAGTAGCTAACTGTGCCCAACGAAATTGTTAAATAAAAATTCGAATCCGGGAGGTTATTAATTTTTATACATATTTTTGTTGTCGGAATAATAATCAGTCTCTTATAACTCGCTAAGTTTTCAAATTTTCGTTGGCCGATGTCGCGACACAGCGGATCAATGCAAAAACTATATAAAAAGTGTTTCAATGATGTTTAATTGTACTTACTCGTATGTAATTCAAAAATACCAAAACAGAATTCGAAAAAAGTTGAGTTTGCAATTAGTTTTTGTGGGACCAGATTTGGAATAGGTTTTTGTTGTAAAAAAAATAAAGCAATAAAACACTAGTTCCTTCCGCTTTCATTTTACTTAAGGATTTATAGTTTTGTTGTGTGGTGCCCTCTATAATTTATGCAAAACCACAATATGGCCCTCGGTAATACCAAAAGTCATAGAATTTTTTTTAGTAGGATATCAAAATTGCATATTCATAGCAATTTCTAGTTTAAAATTCACAATTTATCTTAATTTTGGCTTTTAAATTTTCCCGTAAGATTTTATTTCGTGAATTTGTGTGATTCAGTGATTCAGGTGAATCACGCGTGAGAATTTACTCAAGTGAACGTGAGTGAGTGTGAGTAGAAAATAAAAGTTTGTGAGTGATTGTGCGTGATTGAAATTTTTCTTTGGTCACGTGCCCATCTCTAATATTTACCATAAAGGCGCTTTCACAATTGTAGAGTGATTCTACTTTGCATAACAGATTGAAATGTTAACTGTTTAAAATGCAGAGCAGAGTTACTTCAAAAATATTTGACACTTAAATACATACGTTTTGCTTCACGAATTTCTGTGCCTTAATTTTAAAATAAGTTTTTATTTTATTATAAAATTCCCAACACAAATATTTTGTTTTGGTTTCATGTTTTTTAATATTTTTATTTTAAATTTGTTGACAATTAGAGATGTGAAAAAATTGGTAATGTGTTTTTTAAGGCATATTGTCACATGTGGTTTTTAATAGATTTTCAGGAGAGCGAAAAAACTGTTACAAAATCTACTTTTAAGATATTTTATTGGCATCATATGCCTTAATGATGATTTTACTAAATGAGGTCGTGAATCATTAACGCATATAAAGCCAATAAAATATTTTAAAAGTAGATTTTGTAACAGTTTTTTCGCTCTCCTGAAAAAAAAACACATGTGACATTTTGCAGCCCTGTCGACGTCATGTTAAACAGTTAACAGATCAATATTAACTCTAAGTGCAACAAATTTGTACAGCAGAAACGAACAAGTTCGACTCTGGAGTGGTATGGAAGAGTAAAGAAGTAAATTTTCTACAGATTGGAGTATTCCAACATTGTAAATGTACCTTAAAGGTGCTTTCACAATGATGGAGTGACTCTACTCTGCAGCACAGATTGAAATGTTAACTGTTCAAAATGCGGAGTAGAGTTACTTCACAAAATATTTGACACTTCAATACTTACATTTCCTTTCGCGAATGTCTAGGCTTTAAATCCATTTCCTTTATTTTAAAATATTTTTTTATTTAATTATAAAATGCCCAAAACAATTATTTTGTGTTGGTTTTATTATTTTCAATATTTTTTTTTTAATTTGTTGACAATTAGATATGTGAACAAATTAGTGATGTGTTTTTAAGGTATATTTGTCATGTTAAATAGTTAACAGAGCAATGTTAACTCTAGAGTGCAACAAATCCGTACTCCAGAGTCAAACAACTTTGACTCTGGAGTGGAATAAAAAAAGATAACAAAATACAAAAATGTATTAGTAGGAAAGAGAAAAGAACTAAATTTACTACAGATTGGAGTACTCCATCATTGTAAATGCGCCTTAAAACCGCGTTTACTATGATAGAGTGACTCTACTCTGCAGCACAGATTGAAATGTTAACTGTTCAAAATACAGAGTAGAGTTACTTCAAAAATTTATGACACTTCAATACTTACATAATATTTTCGCATAGTTTAGCCACCACCGCAATTTATTTTCGTATTTAATTTTTTTTTTAAACTTATTATACAGTTTATTATAAAAATTTCGTTTTATTTTGTTTATTTTAAAAAAATTGTTGACAATTAGAGATGTGAACAAATTAGTGATGGGTTTTTTTTAGGTATATTTGTCATGTTAAACACTTAACAGAACAATGTTAGCTCTAGAGTGGAGCAAATTTGTACTCCAGAGTCAAACAAGTTTTACTCTGGAGTGGAATAAAAAGAGATAGTAAAATACAAAAATGTGTTAATATGAAAGCGAAAAAAACTAAATTTTCTACAGATTGGAGTACTCCATCATTGTAAACGTACCTTAAAGGTCGAATAGTTGAATAGGTTGAATAGTTATTTAAAAAGTAAATGAGCACACTTGATTTCAATTGAATAAGTACCCAAGTAAAAAAATTAATATCGGGAAATTTCAAATTGTATTAAATTCTACAATATATAAATTATATTTACAACGAGATGCATTGTATCTAAAATAATTGTATCTAAAATACATCAAATTGTATCATTCGATGCGATTGGATTAGAGATGGACACGTGAGCAAAATTTTACGTGATTTACGTGAATCACGCGTGAGCGTGACTAAAACCTTAATTTACTCACGTGAACGTGAGTGAGTGTGAGTAGATTAAAAATGTTCGTGAGTGAGTGTGCGTGAGTAAAATTCTTGTGTGAGTGAGTGTGCGTGAGTCGAATTTTAACGACACACGCTTTTTTTGGGCTTTTTATTCATAATTTCAGTAATTGTTTTAGGCGACTTTATATTTTTAGGTATTTTTAATTCAAAATAAATGCGAAATTTCATACTCGTTCAGGGTTTCCCAAGAAACGGGAATGGTAACATTTTTTTTATTTTGATTTTTTAATTAATATAAAAAGCGTTTAAGGCCCATTAACTTATCTGGAGCAGTTAACTTTAACTTAACTATGGGTAACTAACCAATACTAAATATTTATCCCTAGGATAATTTAACCATAATAACTTATCAATATTTTTATTCTGTGTAGTTAACCTTAGTATAAAATGTCAGAACAAAAACAAAGGAAAAACAAAAATGAATAAGAAAAAAAAATTTTTTTCAATACGGGAAAATTAAAACTTTTTCTCCCGGTGTTTTGTGTGTTTCTGGTCATTAAAAAAATAATACACTTGACCACTTCGTTTTTTTTTAAGATTCGATGATTGTGTATTTTTGCATACTACGCGAGGTGATTTAATTAAATCTATTAGGTAAGTCTACAAAATAAAAGTGAATTATTTGAACTATTATTAGTGTTTCGTGCTGATCGAGACAAGCGCGAAAAGATTCGCGCACAAGATTACAAAAAAAAAAAAAAATGCGTAAATTTTGTGATAGATTATTAAATTACGGCAATTTATGTGATCAACACATCAAAGTGAGTAGAAAAATAATCGTTCTGCATGATTTTGTATCTTTTTGTAATTTCGAGTCAAAACTGTGGGTTGTCCAGGGGTTCCTCACATACTTTTACAATATTTAAAACATGATTCATTTGAATTTGATACGCTGATTCTAAATCCTTAAATGCAAGTTACCCAAAATTGATGGGATAATTGTTTTTCTGAGAGTGGTTTTCAAATAATTTTTTTCTATAACGATACACAAATTAAAAAAAACGTTGTGCTACACACAGAAAATAAATTGGTTGGAATTCTATCGGAACCAACGAAATTTTTTCGTTATTCAATAATTTTGATTGGGGTTAATTGTAATTCATCATCAGAAAAGTTAAATTTAATTCGGAACAGAAAATTTATACAATTAACCAAAACACAGTCACATTATCCAAAATATTGTTTTTTCTAATCAATATTGAAAAAATACTAACTTCTACATTACCTTCAATACCAACAACCAACAATTTATCGAAGACTTAGTGATTTGAATAAAATATCGGTAGCACAAATCTAGTATCAGTTGTGTTTCAATAAAATCGATCACTCTATCCAAAGTATTAGTTTTTCCAACCAATTTTAAATTTGTTTTTTCAACTTTAGTGGCATCAACCGTTAATTTCCATTATATTGGTAATTATTAGGGCAAGGAATTCCATGCAAATGCATGTTTTTTTTCGATAGTCAAAAACTAATATAGACTAACCCTTTAATTCATAAATGCTTTGTAAAGTTATAGCAGGTTTACAAAACGTCATTTTCATACAAAATTTGTTCAATAAACCTCCTATAATTTTACAAATCGTTTATGAATTTAGGGGTAAATATTTATACGAATCATCAAATTCAGAACAAAATTGCATCGATTTGTAGTTGCATATTTTTGCATATTTTGACATAAATGCATATTTTTGCATATTTTGTCATAAATGCATATTTTTGCATATTTTGACTTTAAATGTATATTCGGTGCCTTTTTAATGCATATTTTGTGCTTTTTACTGCATATTCGTGCATATTTTTCATTTTTAGTAGCATTTTTTAGTTTGTACAAAAATATAAAAAATTGATACGTTTTCATACTTTGATTCAATCAAAATAAACATTCTTAAAACCTTATTGACCTATGGGAAATCTTCGAGTTCTGTGTCTGTTTGCAAAACAACTAACTAAACTATATTTTTAAGTTTCAAAGTGCATTATTTTTGCAAAAATAATAGTTTTTCGTGCATATTTCTTATATTTTTAATGCATATTTTTCTTTTATTTTATTTTGGGCGCATATTTTCCATTTTTAAGTGCATGAAATTCCTTACCCTAGTAATTATAATAATACATATATTGATACTAGGAACAGAAATTTTATTTGGCATAGTAAAATTTTGGAATGTATCATACCTTTTCGTTTCATACATACTTCTGCGTATTTAAATTAAAAATTATACAACAGCGAAATATAAGTGTCTGTGGTGCAGGGGATAACCACACAGCCTAATATTCTGAGAAATCTGAGTTCAAACCTCAGCCAAGGCATTGTAGTTTTTTTTTTATTATTTTTAAATAATGTTTTATTGATTGAAATTGAAAGACACAATTGATTTTCTGTTGTTGATATAATTTTATTCATAACCAAAATATTTAAATTTTCAACCTGAAAAAATTCAAATTTTAAATTAGACTAAAAAAATTTAAATCAAGTTTGGCCTAGAGGAAAAGCAATGTAAGCGTTTTGTTTAGTATTTTAAAATAGGTAAAAATGCTATTTTCCGCGTTTTTAATCACGATTTTATAAACTGGAGAGGTGAGACTCGAATTCAGAATAGAGATTTGGAATCAGCAAGTAAAATACTAAAAGTATGTGTCATGCTTCTAATAGCAGCGACTTTTCATTTTATAGAGGTGTGTAATTCCTGCCAAATTGTTCTAATATTGGTCATCATTTTTGGTTTTAATTAGAGATGGGCACGTGAGTGAATTTACACTCACACTCATTCACGCTCACAAGAAAAAAATTCTAATCACGCACAATCACTCACGATAAAAAAATTACTACTCACACTCACTCACGCTCACGTGAGTAAATTGAACTTTCAGTTACACTCACGCGTGATCACGCGTGATTCACGTGAATCGCGCAAATTCACGAAACAAAAGCTTCCCATAAAAAAATAATATTCAAAAATTAAGAAAAATTAAACTCGAAATTGCGTCTTGTATAGGGTGTGAGTATCGGAAATTCCCGGGCGGGAGTTGTAAATGCCCTGGACAATTTATTACAATCGGTTTCAAACAACACTAGTTCTGCAACCGCTTCCATGGAACTGGTTCCAGAACTATGATGACGTAGACTAACGTAAAATCAGTTTTAGAACTAGTTCCAGTTCTAGAACTAGTTCCAGAACTGATTCTATTGCAGCCGGTTCCACTTTGGAGCTGTAGAAGTGGTTGCTTATGAACCACTTCAAACAAAAATCTTTGGTGTTGGAATTGACAGCAGAAGGGGTTGTAAAGAGAAGGTACCCAGGAAAATTTTTTACAATCGGTTGGCAACCACACCGATTCTACAACTGGTTCCTTTGCAACCTATTCCATGGGACTGGTTCCGGAAGCAGTTCCTTGGATGTTATATGGAAGATATGTCTCACGGAGAATCAGTTCTATAACTAGTCGGGCGTAAGCTAGGCTGCTAATAAAAACGACTTCATTTAACAAAAATTACTAGTACTGAGGCCGAATTATAAGTAATAAAAATTGTTAGTGTCATTATTTAACCACTTATTGAGAAATGAAAGCTTTTGGTGGGATATTATTTCATAGGGCATACAATATTTAAAGGTCCATTAAGCATAAACTTTTCAGGCCTATTTTAGCAAAAATGTCAAAATTTGCATCTTGGGAAAGCAATGACGTATTTAAACGCTTCTGTTTCAGCAAGATACCAGTTTTGCGGAAAAAAATTTAAAAGCCTTTTTGTGCCAAAATAGATTATAATCGGCATTTTTTATGAAATATTTGTCTTATCAAATAAATATGTCTGTTGGTTGAACGGAAAAATTTGTTACTTTCACAAAATTTATTCCTGTTTTTTGGCTTAATATAAAATTTGTTGATTTTAACATATTTTTTGTTAAATTTAACAAATCTAAATTTATGTAAAAAATTAGTGAAACTACAGTTTTATTTGTAATTATTTGTTCAAATTATAGGGTCCATATCATCTAAGGCTACGTAAGGATACTCCGAAGGACCAAACATTTTGTCCGTTTTTCTCTATCTCGCTTAGTTTTCGAGATATGCGCCCTTTTATTAAATGGATTTTTTTTAATTTCTAAGGGCCATTTTTTGGATAGAAATAAAATTTTCACGGGGCTATTATGTAGCAAGTGGTAGCCGAAATTTTCATGAAATTTGCTCTATCTCTCTTAGTTTTTGATATATGGGCCATTTAAAAAAATTGGGAGGGAAAGAAATAGCACCATCTTTAAAACTTGGGATACTTTGGTGGCGCCAGCTACCGGTTAATAACAGAAACATGAAATTATATTTTAATAATAAATTGTGTAAAATTTAACGAATAGGTTCTTAAAAATTAGTTATAAATAATTTTGGAAATTAATATTCAAAATTAGTTAAACTACTGAGAATTTTTAGTATTGTGTTAAATAATTGATAATTTAAATCCTTGTTGAAATCAGTGTTTCAATTAAAAATTTGTTAGAAATTAGTCACATCGATTCCAAACCCGCTTGGCAGATTTTTCTACTGACGTATTATTTGAAGTGTAGGGAAGGAGGATAGCGATGGGCCGAAATCATTATCATTAATTTATGAAGTGCTTCTCAATTATATTAAAAAATGTGATTGAGAAGCACTAATTCGACAACTTCAGACCCCAACATTTTGGCTTATTTGCTATTTTGGCTAGAAGCGAGGAATCGGCATACCAAAACATCAAATGAAAAGTTACGAAAACAGAAAAATATTTAACATTGTGTAAAAGTAATGATAACCAAAGTAATGAACATTTTTTCATTACAATTACTCTTATATAATGGTAATGAAATTGTTTATATTTTTCTAATGCAGCGAATATAGACAAATACTAACAACAACAGCCTTGTCGAATAAAAATAATGAGTTTTGACACTGAATTATAGTAGACAATAATTCTACTGCTTATTATTTAGGTACTAGTAATGAGCACCCATTGCTGAGATTATGCCGGGCCTCGTTTCAAAATCGTATATTGTACAACAAAAGAAGTAAATTATATTTTCTATTGACATAATTGATTTTATAAAAATTGTTATTCAGCCAGAAATTTTTTTAGATCTGAAGACCGCTTTTTAGAGGCCTTGGGTATTAGAAGGATAATTTAGAAGTATTAATGTAGCAAATGACATTGGCAAGCGATAAATTGGGTTTGTTTTAGATATGCCTATTAATATTTACGTGCCTATTCAAAAATGTGACTATAATTGCCACATTATTAAAGTCAAAAACCTTGACATTCGAGAAAAAATAACTTGATTTAAAAAAAATAACTTCACAAGCTATAAATTATTTTATAACCTAATAAACTTCAGTATAACCTTAAAAAATTACGAATGGTAGAGCTTTTTGAAACTCTATAATTCCGATGTTCCCCTCACAAACATTCAAATATGGGTCCAATGAAATTCTGAAATTTGATAAGACCTAAAGTAAGTTGGCAGGAGGTAGCTATGTCATAGATTTTTATGACTTGATAAGAGAACTAAATGTCTTAAAAAAGTAGACATTTAAACCAAAATTCATTAATTAAAATATTTCCATTCCTTCATCCTTAAAATTGACGTTCTTAATAAAATACGACTTAAACGCTTTCTATATTAATAAAACAAATCAAAATAAAAAAATGCCCAAAAAAAGGGGTGAGTCATTAAAATTCGACTCACGCAAACTCACTCACGGAAAAATTTTACTCACGCACACTCACTCACGAACATTTTTAATCTACTCACACTCACTCACGTTCACGTGAGTAAATTAAGGTTTTACTCACACTCACGCGTGATCACGCGTGATTCACGTGAATTACGCAAAATTCTGCTCACGTGCCCATCTCTAGTTTTAATTACTCAAGGCAGATTTTGGCTCCTTGAACGCATAAAAAGATAAAATTTTCCTATTTTCTTACATTCGGCAAATTTCCGTAAGCTTTCCCAGAAACCTAAATCCAAAATAGCAAAAATTTGTGGACGATTTTAAGTACTGATGCAATTTTTGTAAGTTTTGGTAAAGTGGGAAAATGCACATCGAAAATACTTATATGTATCATAAACGATTCTTAGTCAAAGTTTGGTTAAAGCTGCGCTTTAAATTTTTTTAAATCATCATTACAAGTTAGTTTATTAAAATATCTTATGTAGGGTGAATTGTTCTAAAATAGCCTTGGTTAAGTTTCTTAACCACAGAAATTTCTATGGTTAAATTTTAGCATTGGTTAGAAGAAATACTTGGTTAAAATTTAGATAAGTAATTCAAAAAATATGTTAATCAGTGGTTAAGGCTAGTATAGGTCTTAACCAGGGCATAAATTGAGATAAGTTAACGGGCCTAAGTCGTATTTTCTTAAGAACGTCAATTTTAAGGATGAAGGAATGGAATATATTAATTAATGAATTTTGGTTTAAATGTCTACTTTTTTAAGTCATTTAGTTCTCTTATTAAGTAATAAATATCTATGATATACCTCCTGCCAACTTACTTTAGGTCTTGTAAAGTTTCATGCTAAAATATAATTTGCCAAGTTAAAAATACTTTTATGAATTTTAAGAAATCGCATTCTGCCAAAATCCATATTTTTGCTTTTAGAATCAAACTTAAAGCGTTAAAAAAATTTGTAATATGTCCTTTCGATTTTCATTTTAAGAGATTCAGTGGACCCATTTTTGAATGTTTGTACCTGGAACATCGGCATTATAGAGTTTCGTAATTTTTCAAAGTTATACTGAAGTTTATTAGGTTATAAAAAGTGTTTTGAAAACCAAAATAAATAATTTTATTTTTCCAGAATTTATAGCTTGTGAAGTTATTTTTTTTTAATCAAGTTATTTCTTCTCGAATGTTAAGGTTTTTGACTTTAATAAAGTTGCAATTATAGTCACAACTTCGAATAGGCACGTAAATATTAATAGGCATATCTAAAACATACCCAATTTATCGCTTGCCAATGTAATTTTCTCCATTAATACTTCTAATTTATCCTTCTAAGGCCCAAGGCCTCTAAAAAGTGGTCTTCAGATCTAAAAAAAAAGTCTGGCTAAATAACAATTTTTATAAAATCAATTATGTCAATACAAAACATAATTTACTACTTTTGTTGTACAACGTACGATTTTAGAGCGAGACCCAGCTTAATCTCAGCAATGGGTGCTCATTACTAATACCTAAATAATAAGCAGTAGAATTATTGTCTTCTATATATAATTCAGTGTCAAAACTCATTATTTTTATTCGACAAGGTCGTTTTTGTTAGTATTTGTCTGTATTCGCTACATTATAAAAAGATAATAAAATTTCATTACCATTATATAAGAGTAATTGTAATGAAAAAATGTTCATTACTTTTGTTAACATTACTTTTACACACTGTTAAATATTTTTCTGTTTTCGTAACTTTTGATTTGATATTTTGGTATGCCGATTCCTCGATTCTAGTCAAAATAGCAAATAAGCCAAACTTTTGGGGTCTGAAGCTGTCGAATACCCCATTAGTGCTTCTCAATCACATTTTTAAATATGAAAATTAAATGGAAGAAAAAACATCGGTTGCCGGTGAAAAATGTCCATATATGAACATTTATGGTTCAACCATATATGTATGGATCCGAAAAATTATGTAACACCTAAGTATATGAACATATACATTTATCAAATATATGCGAATACATGCGAACGTTGCTGTCCTTTAATATAAGGTTGTACTATAGATATAAATTTATATATGACATTCAAATTAGGCGCTACATATGTTCCTTTTTTATTCATGGCATTAAATATAATTCCATATTTATCCAAATATGGTTCCTTTTACACATATTGAAAAATGTATTCTTCCGAATATGTTCATATACAAGTCACTTTTGCATAAATTGAATATCATATACTTCCATATTTGTCCATAGGCACTCATGCCTTTTCCATATATGAAATAACAGATGCCTCCATTTATGTCTGTATATGAAATCTTTTTCCATATATGGAATCACATATGCTTCCATATATGTTCATATAAAATCCATATATGTTCATAAAAATCCATATTTGTTCATATGTGTCCATACATAAACCATATATGAACATGTTTGAGCGTATATGAACATTTTTCACCGGGTTGCCATTTCATAAATTAATGATAATGATTTCGGCCCATCTCTATACTCCTTCCCTACACATAAAATAATATGTCAGTAGAAAAATCTGCCAAACGGATTTGGAATCAATTTGACAAATTTTTAACAAATTTTTAATTGAAACACTGATTTCAACAAGGATTTTTATTATCTTCATTTAACACAATGCTAAAAATTCTCAGCAGTTTAACTAATTTTGAGTATTAATTTTCAAAATTATTTATAACTAATTTTTAAGAACCTATTCGTTAAATTTTACAAAATTTATTATTGAAATATAATTTCATATTTCTGTAATTACCCGGTAGATGGCACCACCAATGTATCCCAAGTTTTAAAGATGGCGCTATTTCTTTTCCTCCCGATTTTTTAAATGGCCCATATATTAAAAACTAAGAGAGCCCATATATTAAAACTTGCTACGTAATGGCCCCATGAAAATTTTATTTCTATCCAAAAATGGCCTTGGTAGGGCCTACGGCCCTTATAAATTAAAAAAAATCCATTTAATAAAATGGCGCATACTCAAAAACTAAGCGAGATAGAGAAAACCGGCTAAAATGTTTGCTCCTTTGGAGTTTCCTTACGTAGCCTTAGATGAGGGTAGGGGCCCGAGAACCTATAATTTGAAAAAATTTTGCAATCAGTATAATTACAAATAAAACTGTAGTTTCACTATTTTTTAAGCCAAAAACAGGAATAAATTTTGTGAAAGTAACAAATTGTTCTATTCAGCCAATAGACATATTATTTTGGCATAAAAAATTTTTCGCAAAACTGGTATCAAAAGTTTTGTAACGACAATCTTGCTGCAACAGAAGCATTTAAGTACGTCATTGCATTACCAAGATGCAAATTTTGATCTTTTTGCCAAAATAGCCCTGAAAATTTATCCTTAACGGGCCTATTAAATTGTTTGCTCTATGGATATAAAGCCAAAATCTATCATTTCCCAATAAGTGGTTTAATAATGACACTAAAATTTTTTATTACTTATAATTTACGGCCTCAATACTAGTAATTTTTGTTAAATACAATTCCATATTTGTCCATATATGAGTTCCTTTTACACATATGGAAAAATGTATTCTTCCAAATATGTTCATATATAAGTCACGTTCGCATATATCGAATAACATATATTTCCATATTTGTCCTTATATGAGTGCCTTTTCCATATATGAAAGACCAGATGTCTGTATATGTCTGTATATGAAATCTTTTTCCATATATGGAATCACATATGTATACTTCCATATATGTCCATATAAAATCCATATATGTTCATAAAAAATCCATATTTGTTCATATGTGTCCATTAGGGTGTCCCTTATAAAGTGTTTGGTCGTTTTTCATACCCCCATTTTTTACAAATGGTACCAAATTAACAAAATAGAATTTTTTTTTTGGAAAACGTTAACCCGTGCCGAGTTGCTGCCAAAAATTGCCCTTTTTGGAGAAAAAGTGTATTGTTTTAAAAATTCCCAAAATTATAAATTTTGAAAAATTTAGTATTTTGTTTAATTTACTCCTTAAGTATAGTCAAAATGATTCAGACATGGAATTTTGACTTCATCGGATATCATTAACCCACTTTAGCCTGGAATCCAAAATGACACACGAATTTGATAAAAATGCAAAAACGTGTTTTTTTAAATTAATTTTAAAGATTTTTTAAAATGCCTAATTTGGAGACGTCGACTGCTAGTTGTGTTTGGAGCGACTGCTTTCCAGGACATTTTACAAAAATTGCTTATGTTTTCATCAAATTTTACATACACTCTTATTAATTTTTATTGAAATTTACCCTATTTATAGTAGGTAACTTTTTACCTAGTATAATGTCTGTAAAATTACTCCATGTGTGTAAATTAAAAATTATGCACACATTGTGTGCAGAGCTTTAAAGAATTTATTCCTTTTTGGAATGAATTCCCAAAAATTTAATTCAATTCTTTAATTCAAGGAATTAATTCATCAATAAGACATAAGCAGGAATTAATTCCTGTGAATGAATTCAAAGAATTCAAAATTATAAAATGAATTCCCTGACCAAAGCATAAAGAATTAAAATTAAATAATTCATTCACTAAAGAATTCGTTCAACACTATTTAATTCAATTTGATGTCAAGGAATTCATTCAATTCTAGTTATTTCAACTTTTGGCTAAGGAATTCATTCAACTGTGCACTTAATTCAACTTTTGATCAAGGAATTCATTTAATTCTAGTTAATTCAACTTTTGGTCCAGGAATTCATTCAATTCTAGTTAATTCAACTTTTGGTCAAGGAATTCATTCAATTCTAGTTAATTCAACTTTTAGTCAAGGAATTCATTCAATTCTAAAATATGTTCGAAAATATAAATATTTTTGTAGGGGTTTTTTTCATTAGGGTATTTTCGGCTTTTTATTTTAATCGATTAATCGTGCAAATAATTATTCGGGTTTTTTGCTCAACCGATTAATCGAATAAAATTTAAAAATTAATCGATTAATCGAAAAAAATTTTATGTTAAATAATATACACACATGATCAATAAATAGATACATTAAAATTTTTTTTATTCTCGTTGCCTTTATTTTTAAAGATCAAAATAGTGGATAAATCACACCAAAATACGAGGAGATTGTTTAGAAAATGGTGCAGAATTTTAACGTAATATCCGTTTTTTATTTTGTAACTTGTTTTAAGTAGGCGTGGCTTTTAACGAAAAAAGCATCGACCTTCTTTCAAATTACATAGTAAAATTTAGCGAGTACTGGTCGCATCTATACAAACTGTATATTTTTGGAAATTCTATAAAATTTCATTAAATCTTGCATTATATTTATCCACAAATGGTCTCCAGACTTAAAATGACCAGATTTTTATTTGTTTTTAGCAATTTTAAAATTGAGTTAACAACACTGAAACTTTAAAATGAATGGCCTTATTCTATACTTACCGCGATATAACAAATCAGTCAAACTTTTTTTACGTTATAGTATAAAGCATTCCGTGTTTAAATTTCAGTGTTGTTAACTTTATTTTAGAATCGCTACAAACAAAGAAAAATTTAGTCATGTTTAAGGCACTGTCATTTTAAGTCTGGAGACCTTTTGTAGAAAAAAATAATGCAAGACTTAAGGAAATATTATAGGAATTTCAAAAATAGACAGTTTTTACAGAACTGATCACTACTCGCTAAATTTTACTATGAAAATTAAAATTAAAATAGAAGGTCGATATCGCTTATTTTTCATTAAAAGCCACGCCTACTTAAAACAAGTCACAAAATAAAAAAACAGACGTCACGCTTAAATTCTGCACCATTTTCTGAACAATCTCCTCGCATTTTAGGGTGAATTTATCCACTATTTTGATCTTTAAAAATAAAGGCAACGAGAATAAAATCAGAAAAAATTTTAATGTATCTATTATATTGATCATATGTGTACACACAAAAAAAACTAAAGGTTATATTACCTAAAATTGTAGGGTGATATCACCTATTGTCATAGGCAACATAGAGTTTGCTATGTTTTACGGCAATATTACCATAAAAAGTAGGTAATTTCAATGTTCGAAAAATCAACTTTACTTATAGGTAAATTACCTATAGCAGTTCGGTGATTTACCAATTATAAAAAAAGGTAATTCATACACAATTTTTGGAAATATTTCGCCGATACTAGTTAGAAATTCTACGTCTAAAAAAATTAAAAAATCTGAATAATAAAAGATTAAAATACATTTTTTTTATTATTTATCGCAAATATATTACAAGTGCAATATTTATCGAGCCAAAATACACTTAACACGATTTTCAAAACCAGATTCTTTCACGGATAACAATTTGAATGAAATGCACTTATATTTATTTAAAAATTGTTGTTCGTCTAAGACAAATGATCTGGAGATCTGAGCAAACTCTTCCTTTCTAAACTGAAATGCGTAACCGTTAAAATAAAAAATTCAATTGTGCAAGACTGCTTGATTTGCTTGAATTTCAGCATTTTAAATAGTGGAGTTCCACCTAATCCTAATGGAGTTCTACATAAGCATCGCATTAGATCCATACATTTACTTTTTGTGTTTGTTGATGCACTAGCATCTGATAATGATTTTGCCATCTAAAAAAACTTTGAAGGATTAAAGATTGCAAATAATAGGCCAACATCAATATATTTACCTCGATGAAGAATGTTTTTCGTTATTTTCTTTTAATTTAAAATTTGCTTTATAAAAAAATAATTTATTGCTGTCTGTTTAAAATTTGTTTGGAGAATAAAATTAAATTTATTATGGTTTGACTTTATAAATTTCAAAATAATTTTTCGAAGTGGTACCAACTTCTGATAGTAAAATTTACATTATGGATCAAAGGTTTAAAAGGCTTAATTATTTCATTCACTTTTTAAAAATTAATAAAATTTGGGTTAAATTTCATTCCGTAATAGCATTCTTATGGAATTAATTCGATAGCTTAATTCCTTATAGCTTAAAATTATATGAATTCATTCTATTTTGATTGAATTCTAACTGAATGAAACCCAATTTACCTGAATTCATTTAATAAAAAAGTGAATGAAAAATTATTTGTTTTCATTCACTTAATCAAATGAAAAATTTTAATTTGTATGTAATTGCTGAAATATTAGCATAATACAATGAAAAACGTTTAAAATTTATCTAACAGAAATAAATAGTATCGTATGCTTTGTTACAGCTTGTATGCTTTGGTTTTGATTATATGTTAGTTTCAAACTACACTGCACTAAGTGAATGGTAACAAAATTTCTTCATTCAATTAGTAAAATGGTGAATGAACATGCGATTTGAATGATTCAAGTTAGGAATTCATTCAATTCATATTAAAGCTTTGGGAATGAAGCTTATGAATGAATTCTTTACGAATGGTTTAAGGGAATGGTTCATGAATCTTTTTAAAATCTGAATTTAATTTTTAGTGAATTAAGCTTAAATTGAATTAAGTTTTTCGAAGCTCTGTTATGGATAGGTAAAATAATTTCCTAGTGGCAATGGCAATAAAACAATTTTTTAAAATTGTGTATAAAAAGGCACTACCTATGCCAGCCAAGGCAATATACAATCTTGTATTTTTTTGTGTGTACATATATTTTTTGTATTTTTAATAATTTTATTAAAAAAGGGAACAAAAATAATTTCAGTAAGTGTTTTAAAATTCCTTAAAACAAAAAGTGTAATAATTGACATAATATTTTGTCAAAATGTTTATTTTTTCTGTCCTCTCCGTCACATAATCTAATTTTACCCAAATCGGAAGGAACCGCACCGCAGACCTTTCTTGTAAATTTAGCATTTTAAGTTAAGCCTGAATTAGCCAGACGTAAACGTAGCTGTTTATAATATGTTTAATAAGTTAAAGAAGAGAAGAACAACTCTTATATTAATTTGTATCTCTTTCGTATGCAGTGAACACATAAAAAACGTAAATGCAGGAAAAATTCTGTTGAGAATTTATTTTCCCTCTACGTGAACGTCCTTCCATCCATTTCTTTTATTTGCTAAAGGATAATATGAATACAGAATGCTCACTAAACAAGCTTTATTATATTGAGCATTAATTATAATTAATATTTATAATGCTTATTAATTATAATAATTATTAAAGATTTTGTTTAATATTAATATTCAAAAAATTGTAAAAAAATAATGAAAAATTTGATTATACTTAAATAGATACAAGATCTGTCAAAACAACAGATTAGAATTTTGGAAGATGACGCAGCAAAATGTGACAATTTTTTGTTGTTTTTATTGTTCTTGCATATTTAAGATGTTTCTTAACCCTCCTAGAAGAAAACAAAAAATTCTCCATGAGTTTAAGCTAATAAATTTGTCATATTTGAACTTAAAACTGACCAAAAATAACACTCATGAAGTTTATAAAGATTTCTAGAAATTCTAAAAAGTTGTCCCCTGATGATTATCTGAGGCCAGAATGAAATCCGGGTTGGCACAAGCCTACACCGAATTAATTTTCTTAATTTCTTAAACAAGTTTGGGATTTTAGCATATTTACTTTAATAAAATTATTTATATTTTTTAAACATTTTTGTAATTTTTTGTCAATTTCGATTAATCGATTAATCGTATTAAATTATTCGAATTATTCGTTATTCGAAATTTGGCCTTTTTAAATTATTCGAACAATTTTTGAGCAAAATTGTTCGATTAATCGAATAACGATTAATCGCTTGAATACACAAATTGAACAAAACCGTGTGTTTAGAACTAAAATCAATTAAATTTAAAATTCTCTTTTATATAAGGTGACCATACGTCATCTTTTTTGGAGGACAATCATCTATTTTCACTCGCTGTCATCTATAAAATTTGTGTCCTCTTTCTGTCATCTTTTTCATAATCAGTCATCTTTTGTCATCTTTATTTTTAAAAGTATGATTAATATTTTTTATTATTGATCTTATATTATGAACGGTACAAGCACGTCACAAGGGACGGTTTCCTTTAAAAATTACAACAAGTTTTATTTCACGCCGGTGCGAGCACCGGTTTTTTCTGTCAAATCGTATGAAAAATGTCGTGCCCTGCTTGTTCTGTTCATACTCTTACTTAACTTTCGCTTTTGAAAATAAATTTTAGCACTTATTTTCGTAAGGGGGGCATACACGATACCTTTACTGCATGCTGTACAATTTGTTGGACGAAAATGCTATTTTGATCGTGCATGGGCTTGTTTGACGACCATTACAAAAACAAAATGTACACGTCCATCCAGCAAGTTGGACGTGTGTGGGCTCCTGTAAGTTTTATTAGTACCTACAGGGTTGATACATTGCAAACATATAGTTCTATTATCATATTTTTTTAAGTTTCGGTATTTTTTTAACTATCTGTATATATTTACTAGCGGGCAAAGCCCGCTACGTTGTTAGCATGCCTTAGGTCTAGTTTTTGGGATATTTTTACATTATTGCTCATAACTTTTTTTTATTAATTATTTGAATGGAATGATATAAAGCCCATGTCCATCCTAAAGGACTATTCTAAATACTGGAACAAATATTTTTGAAATCAGATGGGTAGTTACGGAGAAACAAAAAAACAAACAAACAAACAAATATACACACATTACCTCTTTATTATATTAGTATTAGGGAATGCAAAATCCCGCACTTTTTGATTTCCCGGGAAGGCGGGAAATTTATCTTGATCTTGATTATCTTTTCTTGGAATTTTCGTAGTGGGAAAGAATTACTGGCTGTTTTTATAAAAATAATCAAACGAATTCGTTAACAAATTTGTGTGAGAAACAGTAATTTAAAAACGTTTTTCCTTCCAAATTTTTTCACAAATTTGTTAGGACTTCTATGTAGAACAAATGAGGCTAAAAAAATTTTAAGATAAATCTTTTTAAGTTTGTGTTTTTAACACAAACGATTTAACGAATTTCTCCGATTCTTTTTATAAAAACAGGCAGTTAATTTTATATTAGAAATTATATAAGTCTAATTATATATGTGGTTTTAAAAGCTGAATAAACTTAAACTAATTTTTATACTAAAACACTTGTCCGTAAAAGAAAATAAATAAAAAAAATTAATATCGAAAATAATTTTATAAAATTGGAAACATTTTTAAAAATTATGGGAACAAATTCTAACTTACTTAAAAATTTTTAAAAGTCAATGGATAAATTTGTCTTTAATTCTGTACAGAATAAGTGGGATTAAAATTTTTTTATGCAAACACTATTTAGTTGAGTGGTTTTTAAAAAATATATTATTTAAGTTCCTTTTAGTGCCTGTTAAAAAAAAGTAACTTAAAAAGTTCGATCAAGTACACAAATTAATCAGTGTGTTTGTTTCATACATGGGACTAATTAATTAGGTGGACTAATTAATTGATGATTTCACTACCATTGCGTTGATATCAATTGTAATGAAATTATTTTCATTACCATTTTTTTAATTAATGGTAATGATTCTAAAATTTAATTTCATTGATTAATGAACAAATTAAAAAAAATAATTGACAGAAAAACGTAAAAATGGAGTAAAACTCGCTGAAATCGAAGATGGAATATACTCATTCAGGCTCATGCTCATTTGAAATTAAATATTACTTTCCATTCCATTGTTATTTGTATCCATGTAAAATTTAACGGAATGGAATGGATCCTCCTTAAAAAATTATGTTTTATAACTTCCCCGTCTAAACCCGTTGTTCGTTTTCATTTGTCTGAATTTTTTGTAAACAAATGGTTTTTAATCAATTGTAATTAGTTTTTTTATACATTAGTGTAATTTCATTACCATTAGTAATGATTTTTCTAATGAAAAATATTTCATTACCATTAAATATTTCATTACCATTAAATGGTAATGAAAAATGCCTAATTTCCCGGGAATCCCGGGACGGGAAATCCCGGGATGCATTCCCTAAATAAGTAAATGTATTTTTTTTTGTTTTTTTAACTAATTTTACATATTTACATATGATAATGTAAATTTTTCTGTAAAAAATGTTAAATTCAAATATATTTTTTCTTAATGTCATCTTTTTTCTTTTTCAAAATCTGGTCGCCTTATTTTATAGTACTTTTTTGAACATGCATATTGTAAAATCGTTATTTTTTTAGGAATTTGCACTTAAATTATCTAAAACTTTGTTGAAACTGATTAGAAAATATGCACACAGAAAACTAATCAGTTGTAAAATTATTGCAATTACTATAATTTTATAAATACAAAAGAATCTGTGTTGAAATTGTAAAATATCAGTCACAAAAAGCATTATCTTTCATAGGCGACAAAAGATTTGTAATATCAACAGAATAAACGTTCTTATTTTACAGAATTCGGTATATCCAGCCAAATTTACCTAAAATTAAATTTTCTCAAACCATTTCGATAGTGGTAACCATCCAAAAAAATTAGAATAAAACATTTTCCACACTAAATTAGTTGTAATAACCGAATTGATGAAAATAAACGTTCACTAATATGTTATTAAATAAAATTTACTAAATGTTGGTGCAAATATCAAATTTTACATGCCCTAGCCAAAAAGGCTATAAAAAAATATTAAGAAACGCAATCTTACTTTTTGGCTGCTGTCAAAAAAGTTCCCGCACCAAAAGGGTGGAAATTTGGTCTATATTTTTTTATTTTAATTAAAATATTTCTCCGAAGTTTTAAACAAATGAGACTCAAACGATGCGTATTAAAAGCTATTTACGTAAAAATTACTTATCCCAAATGATTTTCAGAGTTTGTCAATTTTTGATTTTTTATTATAAGTATGTGATAAAATCCTGTCGAGGATTTTTGGCCACTGTGGACATTTGGAGAAAGATGGGTTAAGCCACCATAGAATATGAAAACTAGACCCTTGTGGAAGTATAATGTATTTGGTTCTGTGGGCCCATCTTTTTCCAAATGTCCACAGTGTCCAAAAATCCTCGACAGGATTTTATCACATATTTATAATAAAAAATCAAAAATTGAAAAACTCTGAAAATCATTTGGGATAAGCCACTATAGAATATGAAAACTAGACCCTTGTGGAAGTATAATGTATTTGGTTCTGTGGGCCCATCTTTCTCCAAATGTCCATAGTGGCCAAAAATCCTCGACAGGATTTCATCACATACTTATAATAAAAAATCAAAAATTGACAAACTCTGAAAATCATTTGGGCTAAGCCACTATAGAATATGAAAACTAGACCCTTGTGGAAGTATAATGTATTTGGTTCTGAGGGCCCATCTTTCTCCAAACTCTACAGTGGCCAAAAATCCTCGACAGAATTTTATCACATACTTATAATAAAAAATCAAAAATTGACGAATTCTGAAAATCATTTGGGCTAAGTCACTATAGAATATGAAAACTAGATCCTTGTGGAAGTATAATGTATTTGGTTCTATGGGCCCATCTTTCTCCAAATGTCCACAGTGGCCAAAAATCCTCGACAGGATTTCATCACATACTTATAATAAAAAATCAAAAATTGACGAATTCTGAAAATCGTTTGGGCTAAGCCACTATAGAATATGAAAACTAGACCCTTGTGGATGTATAATGTATTTGGTTCTGTGGGCCCATCTTTCTCCAAATGTCCACAGTGGCCACATATACTCGAATCTTAATTTCAAAAATTATGGAATTCTGGAAATCATTTGAAGTAAGACACTGTGAAATATGAAAGTCAGAGCCTTGGAAGTAAATATTTTATTTTGTTTGGTGAACCCATCTATCTCCAAATGTCCGCAATAGTGTTTTTCTGTTGTTTCCTATACTCTGTTAATTCGAATTTATCTTCACACACACACATGATTTACTATAGTCTTAGATGAATGGACAAGGATATCACAAAAGAGATATTTGAACATATGTATAAACGGAAATAATTAATTTTATAACCTGGGGTTGGTTTATATATCAGGAAGATGTTATGCTGATGAAATAAGAAGAATTGCAAAAATAAGACTAGAAGAGTTTTATTTGTCTTTGGAAAATAACATTGTGGCCACCATATCTAATGGGCCAAGTGTGATGAAACGGTTTGTTTCCGACAGTCCAGTAGTAGGTGCTTTCTGCTGCAATCATGCAATTCATTTGGCAGTACTGCGAGTAATTTATGTGAAATCAAATGTTCAACATTCTGATATTTTTTACTTTGAGTTCTCACTACACAGACTGCATTTGTACTGAAATCGGGGTTTTTTTTTAACAAAAATTACTTATATAGGTGGTTTTCATTAACAATTTTGTTCAAAAATATTTCCCGGGATTCCCGGGAGTCCCGGGAATCAAATTTTTTCATTCCCGTTTCCCGGGAAATAAAAAAGTCCGGGAAATTCCAAACCCTAGGCATATATTATCACATCTGGAAATGTATTAAAAATTTTGATCATGAGGTACCATATATGACCATATATTGTTTAAATGGCATTATATATAGTAATATATGGTTTAAATGGCACCATATACAAATATATATGGCACTATATATAGTATCATATATAGGATTTATGTCCCGGAAATTCCCGGGACGGGATTCCCGGGAATCCCGCCTTTTTTCAATCCCGCAATCCCGGGAATTTTGTGCGGGATTTCCCGGGATTTTTTTTATTCTTTTACAGAAGTTTTAGCTATTATATATTGCAATTTTGCTAGAAAATTTAAATTTAAAGCATGGATTTGAAATTCATTTAACTACCCTACTAAAAAAAATTATATGACTTTTGATATTATATATAATAATATCCGAAAAATGAGAACATCTAATTGTATCACATTAGATCATATTATGATCATATTAGATCTATTTCGACACAATTAGATCTAATTTGATGGAATAAGATATGGTTTGATACAATTTTATCCGGATTTTGTCCTCATCCAAATATATCAAATATAATATAATCATATCCAACTAGATATAATGGTATATAATTCGATACAATTATACATAATTATATGACGCATATGTAACATGTTGAAGTATATATTGTGCAATATATAACAAGATATAGTTATATATTTAGGATATAATTTCGTAAAATTTTATATAATTATATCTAGGTATATATGTTCCAATATATAATTATACAAAATTTTATATGATAATATATGACTATATCAAAACTTTTTTACTTGGGTAAGAAATATTTGAAATTAAAAAATACGAATTAAAATTTGATAAACTTAATTAGTATATTTATTTATTTTTTTTTATTTTTTATTTATTCATTTAGTTAAGTCTATGGATTTTAAATCCTTACAGACTATGTTATTTAAATTAATTACAAACAATATTATTTAATTTAATTACAAACAATATTATAAGGCTATGTATTTAAAAACAAGATAATACTACGTTTAATGACACTGACACTCAAAGAAAAGTCAATAAAATTATACATCTCATTAAAATCTCTGCATATTCTACGAAAAGGATCAGAATTTGCGTAATTTGTTTGAAAAACCTGAAGATACAATGGTGTAAAATTGCGAGTTGATCGTTGCGGAACGTTAAATTTAACATTATTAAGCAGGAATTCAGAACAAACATTACCATTAAGCAAATTAACTAAAAACGTAATGTTAAGCATTTTTCTTCGGCTTTCTAGTGTAGGCAATTTAACCCGTTCCAGTCTAACTGAATAGGATGGAAGAACTTCAGAAAGGTTCCAAGTTGAGTTCCCTAAGCAGAACAATAAAAATTGTTTTTGGACAGATTCTATTCGATTTATATGAACATCATAATCAGGATCCCAGATAATAGAACCATATTCGATGATTGGTCTTACCAAAGATGTGTATAACTGCTTTGTAATTATAGGATCAGTGAACTCCTTTGCCCAACGCTTTATAAAAGCAAGTACTCCACGAGCTTTGTTTATCATTGACGTAATGTGTTTTATAAAATCTAATTTTGAATCAAGTAAAACACCAAGATCTTAAATCTCTTTGACTAATTCAAGTTGGCTGTCACCAAAAGTATAGAAACCAAGAGAATTCCATTTTCTGGAAAAACGCATGTGCTTGCATTTTGTTAAATTAAGTTCCATGAGGTTAATATTACACCAGTTATAAAAGTTATCCAAGTCAAGTTGAAGATTGAGCATTTCCGAAGGTTTTTTGTAGCTTAAGAAGATTTTTACATCATCGGCATACATTAATACATTACAATTGTGTATTGCACACGGCAAATCATTTATAAAAAGTGAGAATAAGATTGGACCAAGGTGGCTGATGCCCTTGGATGTTGTATTATTAAAACGAACACTTTGTTTCCTACAGATAAGGTATGACTCGAGCCAGCGAAGACTGTTGTTAGTAAAACCCATTAGTGAAAGTTTACTAAGAAGAAGACTATGGTTGACCTTATCAAAAGCTTTACTGAAGTCTGTGTATATAACGTCCGTTAATTGACCATAATTAAATCCATTATTTACAATAGTGGTAAGTTGTAAGATATTTGTCATTGCTGAGCGACCTTTTCTAAAGCCATGCTGGAAAGGTGACAGTAATGAAGATGCTTGATGAGAGATACAATCAGTTATGCACTTTTCAAATAGTTTAGGGAAAGCACTTAGTTTAGCGATATCTCTATAATTTGATACATTTGATTTGTTTCCAGACTTAAATAGCGGAATTATGTAAGATTTTTTCCACAATTGAGGAAAGTAGCCATATCTAATTGATAAGTTAAATATTATTGATAAAGGTGTGGCAAAAGCATTAGCACAGTTAGTTAATATACATCTTGGAACACCATCAGGTCCACTATGGAAGGATGATTTTACGCTTTTCAAACTGGTTACTATTTGGGAAGTTATAATGGGAGAAAATGATATTGCCTGGTGTTCATCAATCGCGTAAGGGTAATTATTGGAGTTGTTGTGTTGAGCATCAGAATATGTAGTTGCAAAGAAGTCAGCAAACATGTTACTTATTATGAAATCATTACTAGATTCATGATTTAAGTACTTCATTGTATTTGGAAATCCTGTAGATTTCCGTTTAGAATTTACGAATTTATAAAATGACTTAGGATCAATTTTAAATTTAACCTTCATATCGTTTAAATAATTATTGTACAGCTTTATGTTTAGTAAATTATATTCGGCACATGATACAGAATATTTACCATAAGTACAAGATGATCCGGATTTTTTATATTTTTTGTAAAATTTGTTTTTTATATTTTTTAGTCTGGATAGCTGTCTTGAGTTCCAGGGAGGGCCTGACTGTTTAAACACGGTGATTTTCGGAACACATTCATCTAAATATTCAAAAATAGTTTTATAGAAAGTATTAATCATAGAATCGATGGAAGATGGTCTGCCATTTGAGATGTATAACTTATCAAGCCAGTTTGTATTACTTAGAAGATATTTTAAGTTGTTGTAATTTGTTCGTTTGAAGCAGTAGACTTTTTCATTATTCACTATGGTTTTACGTTTAACAAATGGAGTATTACAAGTAATTTCAATGGTAGGATGGTAACGATCCTCAAGTCTAGAAATTGGAATAGCTCGAGTTAATGAACAGTCAATAGGTTCATTCACAAACACCAAATCTAACAGTTTTCCATATTCGTTATAAACACCATTAAATTGGAAAAGGCACAAGTCATAGAGATTATTAAAAAAGACATCGATCCAATCATTTGCGTTTGTAGGAGTATAATAAAAAGAATCTGGTAAGAGCTTCCAAGAAACTGAGGGCAAGTTAAAGTCACCAAACACAAAAATTGAATCATCTAGCTGGGCAGACGATACAACGGATTTAATGTTCTCGTAATGTTGATTATAAATTAGAGCATCAGAATTCGGTTGAATATATGAACAGGTTAAGTATATATGTTTGTGTTTTAGTTCTATACGAACAGCAACAAATTCAATTTTGTGAGAAGTATTAGGTGTAATTTCCTCTGACGAAAAAGGCAAGAAACAGCTATTAAAACGCCACCACCAATTGTAGTAGTTTCTCTATCGAGTCGGTATACGTTATATCCATTACAAAAAATTTCGGTATTCAAAGTTTTTTTATTTAACCAGGTTTCAGTTAAAACTATAACATGATGATCCAAATCAAAGCTTTGGATAAACAGATTGGAAAGCTTAGTGTTAAGACCACGAACGTTTTGATATGCAATATACAGTTGGTTATCAGAAGATATAGTTAGTTTTTTTTTGACTAGATGACGAAGGTAACCGTACAATATTTTTATTTATCTGGTTTTCTTTGTACCTGTATTCACGAACCAGTGTATTATCAGGCCAGAAACATGGGTCTATCAATTTCTCATACATTTCAGATGAAACTGTTATTTTAAAAGATGCAATACTTCTGTGTTGTGTATATGAATACTTATAAGTTGAAATTATAGCATTTGAATTCAACTTAGTATTTATATAGTAGTTGAGATCATCAATAGTAGTTTCGGAGGCCAGACGAGATAGAAAAATTGATTTCGGACGAGGTATTGCACGTAATTCTCTGTGAACAATAACATTATCAACAGGAGTAGGATTACTTTCAATAATATTTGAAGGAGGAACAGAAGAAGTTAAGACCTGGGTATATTTAAGAGGAACCTCAGGATTATTTATTGCTGTGTCAGTAATATTTGAAGCTATTATTGTATTTGAGGTATTTGAACTAATAGTAGTTGTGGAATTATTAGTAGAAGTATTTTCCGCTGACAACAAAGTTAAAGAACTACCAGGAATATTCGTAGTTGAAGTATTAGTAGAAAATGGAATTTTCACAAACGGAATTAAAGCACTAACTGGAGTAGTTGAAGAAGAAGCGGGATCATCGGGTTTATCTTTATTTTTCCTGGACGATTTACGTCGTTTTGGAGAAGACTGTGGCGGAGATTTAAGAGTATCGAGCGACTTAAAGTCTTCAAAAAGCTTACCATATGCAGAAATACGCTCTGAAAGCTGAGACGCTTCATTTTGAATTTCCAGAAAATTATCTTTTGTTCCCTTAAAAAAACGATAAAAGCTTACACCGATTTTTCTACAGTCTGGACAACACCAATTTAGGCCCTTATATTTGTAAACAGCTTCAGCAACAGTTACAGTAAGACCACTACATTTAATGTGACAGAGTTCATGACATAACCAGCAACATATCATTCTTTCGTAATCACTTTCGATTGTACAACCTTTAGTTAAACACGCCATAATATGGTTTATTTCAATATGTATAATAAAATAAAATAAACACTATTGTTGTTATTGTTGTAAAAAGAGAGCAAGAACTTGTTTGTCGTGTTTATTATTGAAAGGTTTGTTGTTATTATTGTTTTTTATATTATCTGTTTATGCTTTGTTGTATGTAGTGTTTGATGATTTTAGAATTTTAGTTTAATAAAAAGTTATTTTAAATAGATTAAAATTGAAATATAATTTTCACAATTAATTAAACGAAAAATCAATATTGTTTTAAGGTTTATTGTTATTAAAATAATATTTTTTAGCAAAAGGTTTATAAAAATGTGATTTTATTTTAGGAAATTTAATTTTTTCTACGGAGCAAATTTAAAACACGTCTTAACACAGAAAAATCATGTACAGTGGCCTAAATATAAAAATATTATTTAGGCCAAATTGTTTTTGGATGTCAGTTGAATTTGGTTCATTTAAACTGAAAACAAATACTCGAACTTCAGAAATTTTTTTGTCCTTAAAATGGTGATCTTTGTTCAAATAAAGCAATATATACAACACTTCAACATCCGCATCTCAGTTCCAAATACCTTCAGGAAAACTAGGTATTAAAAAATTAGTAATATTTTCGAATTTTCAGTTGAGTATTTCGAGGTTTTTTCACTTCAAATAATTTTATTTAAATTTCAACTGCTATTTCAATTGTATTTTTTAAATATTTTGCAGATGCTTTTTTAAATTATTTTGAATTTCTTTATATGTTAATTTAGAATGCAACTATGCAAATTAAATAATTCCGTTTTAAATAGTTGTACATAAAAATTTCTATTTAAAAGATACCAATTAAAGTATAAAAACTATTTAATGAATGTTTTTCGTTCAATTTGAAATGCAGTATTATCACAGTTTGCTTTAAATTATTATTAAAAGAGATATGATAAAATTTTTACAAGTATATTACATAGAATAAAAATTTTAAAATTTCTATAAGGCCAGCAGGATAAAATACGTATTTTCGGGTCCTGCCATTCTCAATATTCTTTGTCTTTATAGCTTAATAGTTGATGATGATCTATTTATATTGAATTGAAACAAATAAGCAAATTGAAACAACTCAATTAGACTAACATCAACGAAATTCTAACAATGATATTTTTATCCAGCTGCTTCCTATGGAATTCAACTCCGATCGACAACTTATGAAGCACAGATTTATGAGCGACAATGAATCGTTAATTTTAAATGCATATTCTAATTATTTTTTAACCTATAATATAAATCCATGTTGATAGTAAACAATTAGGCATACGTTTTAAATTATATTTTTCACTATATCTAGAGTGTTAAGATGAATAAAATATTATTTAATAATATTCTAGTGTCGCTTTTTACAAAAATATTTAAGAGAATTTGCTTAAAAAATTGTGTGAAGAATACTCACTTAAACTTTTTTATAAAATAATTCTATACAAATACTTCTGTAAATCTGTATAGAAACAAAATCTTTACAAATACAAACTTTTGGATTCCATGTTTAAGAAATACTTCAGCAAAAAATCTATCTTAGTTCTGACTATAAAACTGGTCCGAGACAAGTTTGCACCAATTAAGAATTCCAATATATCCTGAAAGAAGGGAAGAAATTAAAATACCCGTGTCTTTCACTTTTTTTAGTATATCTATTCGTTTAACCGTTCCAAACCCGAATTAATATTTAGTTAATATATTTCATTTTAAAATTAAGACGGCCTTCCATATAAATATATTACCTAAATATGTATTCGCGATTTAATCTGTTAAACGAGTTGATCTAGAAAAAGTGGAAGTCAGGCATATTTTATATTTAGCACTCCTTTTTGAATATATTAAGTAGATTTTATCATGGGTACAATCAAAAGATGAACTTTGTCGGACGGTGTTTTGATAGAAATGGAGTTTTTCAAGTACAATATCCCAGTGTAGAAAATCATTACCAGATATGTGGTTATGTAACTACATACTTGGTAATGGTAACTAGTTACTTTTGTTATTACATTTCTTATTACCTTTATATGGCGATGTCGCGAAAAATAATGAGTTGTCGTTACACACCAGCATACGAAAAATCGAAAAATATATAATTACCTATGTGCTTACCAGTACTGACAAAATAATGAGTCTAAAAATAGAGAATAGAAAAATAGCATGAGGTACTATATATAACCATATATTGTTTAAATGCCACCATATATGATAATATCTATTTTAATTGGCACCATATATAGTTATATATTGTTTAAGTGATACCATATATAATTATATATTGCTAAAATGCCACCATATATATTAAGATATGGCTCTATATATAACTATGTATGCAATAAGCTCAGCCATGCTATGTAATATATAATCATATATACCATATCTAATATTATAAAGGCCGATATCTAATTAGATTATTAATTATATATGGCATAATATAATGCAAAAATTTGGAAAAAGATGTCATATATAATTATATATGGATATACATAACGACATGTCTAATTATATATTGTAATATATGCCACATATGATTATATATAATTTTTTTACTCGGGAGAGGAAAACTAAAAAATGTCATCGAAGATATTACCGAATAACCCATAGAATTTTAAAAATTCAAATGATTTAAATTTAGCTCAGAGCTTTGAAAGAATTAATTTAAGTTTAATTCATGACAATTTTAATTCAGTTTTAGAAAATCTTTCCATGTACACCATTACGTGTAACCATTCCTAAAGAATTCATTCATTGGCTGCATTCCCAAATCTTTAACAACAATCGAATGAATTTCATTTATCATTCACCTTTTAATTGAATGAATTCAAGAAAATTTTAATTCATTTGGTTAGAATTCATTCAAAATAGAATTAATTCCATAAGAATGCTATTACGAAATGAAATTAAAGTTGAATTACACGAAATGAAATTAATTTTGAAAACACGGGTACTGAGTGAAAATTGAGTTTTGGCACAATGAAGGCCCATTTGGCACATTTTAGTCACACACTTGGCACAAAACAAAATTTTTCAAGTCCCATCACTGTTTCACATTATTCTTTGAAATAAGATTTTGGGCTAGAAAAGTGGTTTTTTGTGTTCCAGTACTATTGGGTAATTTTGTCATTTTACGAGAGGATTTTGTGCTCACTCTCATTTTACCGAACTTTACCCAAAAAGTAAAGAAACACACCTATTATTTTCCACAGAAATATTATTATTTTCCACATAAATATTATTATGTTCCACAAAATTTTATTGAAATTAAAAAACTTTTTTTGAATTTTCTGGTATTGAACCCGGTCATTCAGGTTAATAGTTCACACTCTTACCCACTGCACCACAGCTACTTTTAATTGTCTTAGCCATATTTACTGTTTATACATATGAATATTTTATTATTTTAATTAAAAAAAAAAACATCTAAATTTTTGCCTTTTCCAGGATTCGAACCCGGAAATCCGGCGTACTAGGTCAACTCAACACCCACTACACTACAGACACTTATTAATTTTTATGTCTAATTTTGAATTTATATGTTTTATTTGGAAAACAAATACGATATAAAATTCGTTTACCAATACCAATTAATAGTTGTGTGTGTTATCAATATAATCCACAATTCGGTTGGTTCTACAGAAACTCGACTTTAAGGTCATATTTGATTAGGATACCCGTTTTTGTAGTTACCACTTTCGATTACACACCAATTTTCTTTTGTATTCACTAAATAAATGGCTGCTTCTACTGTACAGAATTACTAAACTGACACTAATTTTAAAATTTGATTGGAGATGCCAATAATTTGTTAAAAGGCTGGTTTATTAGTTCATTTTCCCTGTTTTTAATACCTAGTAAAATATTTTTGGTGCAGTGTTCAATTATAGGTAACTACAAATAAAATAACGTCCTGGCAAATTAATTTTAATGGTTTTGATCGAATTCCAACCAATCTTTTTCCTGGGTGTTTTAACTGGCTTTTATTTAAAGTTATATTGTATTTTTTTTGTTGTGTTTTCTTCTGCTTCAAAATTGTTTAACAACGTGTTTAGAAATTAAGCATGATAAATTATTAAATGTTTAAAACATCTCACTTAAATATGTTTAACGCTTAAACACTTAAAATCGAGTTAAACACGTATGTATGAAAGCCGTATTACATTTACTTTCAAGTAATTTGGGCTTTACTTGTTTTAAGTTAGAAATTGTGGGTTTTTCGCTTTTGTTAAATCATCTATTTTATAATTTTATAGGTCTCAGTACAAATTCAAACTATTTGTCAAATCAGTCAAAAGGCAGTGCTTCATCAGACGTTACTCGGGCTTCAAACGTTCAGTTGGGAAATATTTCATCCACGACAAACGGCAATTACACAAATAGTGGCAAGACTACATCTTCAATATCTAGACCTTTACAAAATGTAAGATCATGTCGATAATTAATTAACCACTAATACCCAATTTTGTTTATTCTAAAAATATACAGGTGATACCAACTTGCGTGTATTTGATGTCACGCGTTGCAGTGCATATGGAGATTGAAGGAACCGCTCAATGTCCCTCGCAGGTGATGCTTGCTGCTGCTCTGGGCTGTGAAGAATTAGGAATAGCAAATAAATTGCTAGCACAAAGTATATTTGGTTTGTGGATGACAAGTGCGCTGCTAGAAATTCAACTCAAGTCCCATCATCGACCATATGTGGTTCGAGTGGCATGGACAAATCTATTGGAAAAGTTCAGTCATGGTAATCCGATTGAGAAAAAATTTGACGAACCAATGATAATGCTAAAACGAAATGTATTTTTCTCCAAACGCGATGAGGAAAAAATAAAGTGAGTATGATATTTCAATTGTGGAAGAATTTTTGTAAATTTTATATGAAACACATGGGTATGTACAATAGGGTTGGTCAAATTGTTCGAATGAGAAAAACCCCGTATAGCAAAAACGAAATCTAATGGCGTTTTCTTTTCTGTAAAAAAATGTTGCCCTGTTAAAAGGCAACATTTTAAAAATGTTGCCCTCACCTCATTAAAATTTTACATTTTTCTAATCAGAATAGAACACCATAAAATCACTGTTGCATTTTTCTAAACATACCCTACGGGAAATTTTAACAAACTGTCACCGAACTGGCCCCTTTATATGAAATAGACTGGTCACTTTTACATGGCGTTGTCATAGGAGGTGGAAATTGACCCCTTGTGACATGTCACAAGACAAATCCCAGGACAGGTCCCTGAAATTGAGAGTTCAGTAACCTGTCCTAGGATTTGTCTTGTGACATGTCACAAGGGGTCAATTTCCACCTCCTATGACAACGCCATGTAAAAGTGACCAGTCTATTTCATATAACGGGGCCAGTTCGGTGACAGTTTGTTAAAATTTCCCGTAGGGTATGTATGTGTATTGTATACTCGTATGCAATATTGTTTACGCAAACTATTACTAATTGTAGCCTAGTGGTTGTGATGCCTGCGTTTGACATGGGCTGGACGGGTTCAAATTCCAGCCAAAGTAAAAAATAAATTTTTTTATTTATATTCTTTTTTCAACTAAAAAAAATTTTTTTTCATATTTAAAACAAATTGTATAATTTTTTATTTATTTTTGGCCTAAAAAATTGTTAAATACTAAATAACAGCAACATAATAAATTTCTAATTAAAATTTTATAAAAACAAAAAAAAAAAACGAAAAAAAATATTATGATCCAACCGGGGTTTGAACCTGCGACCTACTGCATCAGAAGCCATCATAGTACCCCCTAGGCCACCAAGTTGCGAGTTAGCCAGCAAAAAACATTACAGTATATACACATGGCGTTGACATAAAGAAAAAAACGGGGCAACACTCTACCCCGTAAATTTTTTGAGCGCCCCTTAAATTTTTTGTTGCACTTTTGCCCTTTATTTAGGCAACATTTTTAGAAAAGAACACCTAGCCCTCTTAGAATGTTACCTTTAATTTAGAAAAGAACACAAAAAAGGCAATTCAAAAGCAAAGTTCAAAAAAGGCAACATTTTTTTCAGAAAAGAAAACGCCATAAGCAAAATTTCAAGACAATTACACTCATAGAAAAAAGTTTGTAGAAAAGTTAGTAAAACTGTTAGTACTTCAGCTTAACAAATTTTTAACTAATTTTTAGTTAAAATTTAATTTTTAGTTAATTTTTTTGCTACCTCCACATTACTAACTTACAAATTTTTTTGCTACTTTTTTTTGCTGAATTTAGTTACTAATTTTTAGCAATAAATTTGCTAACTTTACAGTATTTTGCTGAATTTTAGTTACTAATTTTTAACAGAAGATTTGCTAATTTTACAAATTTTTTGTAAACTAAACCACCAATTTTGGAGCTCTTATAAACAGAATGTTAAATGACTCATAAAAATTACTGCATATTTTTAACTCGCCAAAAATAATGCAAAAAGTTTTTAAATAAAGCTAAATTGAAATGGTTGAAAATTTGTCCTACTCATAAAATATCTAAATTATTAAAATTTATGAGAAAAGTTTCTATTTATCGTAATACATTAATTTTCAAACATCAAGGTTTATTTTGAAATATAAAAATTGTGATTAAAAGTATCTCTGGGGAGCAAGTGGAGTTTACGGCGATGACCCTAATTTTTTCCCCCAATATTGTACTCTTTAAGCTTATTTAAAGTATACGCTATTTTTAATCTTTCCTGTGGGTGGAGCTTTAGTGGTGAAAATGGAAACTCAAATAAATTCGGAAGTACATATCCGATCAGCAAACAAAGAAAATCAAAAGAAGGGTCTCTGAAATACATTTTCCCAATCAGAAAAATACAAACGGGAAAGTGGTGGTAAAGCACTTTAACAGGTGGTACAAGTACTGGCAAAAAGTGCTTTCCCATTCCCAAAATGATAACATCATTAGGCAAAAGGACCGGCTGTTCAAAAAGCGCCGGAAAAGCACTGGAGGAACAAAATTTTTGAACGTTGGCAAAACTAATAAATAGGTGGTCTGGAAATATATTTTCCAAAATAAAATATATGAATTTTTTTGGTCCTGCCGTGATTTTAACCCAGGGCGTCAGATTGGCAGACGATTGCTCTGCCCACTGAGCTAACGAGACATATCCCAGTCAGAAAAATACAAACGGGAAAGCGGTGGCAAAGCACTTTAGCAGGTGGTACAAGTACTGGCAAAAAGTGCTTTCCCATTCCCAAAATGATAACATCATTAGGCAAAAGGACCGGCTGTTCAAAAAGCGCCGGAAAAGCACTGGAGGAACAAAATTTTTGAACGTTGGCAAAACTAATAAATAGGTGGTCTGGAAATATATTTTCCAAAATAAAATATATGAATTTTTTTGGTCCTGCCGTAATTTTAACCCAGGGCGTCAGATTGGCAGACGATTGCTCTGCCCACTTGGCTAACGAGACATATCCCAGTCAGAAAAATACAAACGGGAAAGCGGTGGCAAAGCACTTTAGCAGGTGGTACAAGTACTGGCAAAAAGTGCTTTCCCATTCCCAAAATGAGAACATCATTAGGCAAAAGGACCGGCTGTTCAAAAAGCGCCGGAAAAGCACTGGAGGAACAAAATTTTTGAACGTTGGCAAAACTAATAAATTGGTGGTCTGGAAATATATTTTCCAAAATAAAATATATGAATTTTTTTGGTCCTGCCGTGATTTTAACCCAGGGCGTCAGATTGGCAGACGATTGCTCTACCCACTGAGCTAACGAGACATATAATATTTGATGGCTAAACACATAAATGAGTGATAATAGCTGGACAACTACTGGCTGTTCCAAAATGCTAGTACTGGCAAAGAATTTCTTGTAACTAGTATGCCAGTGTTGGGAGGGTAAAAAAAAGTTGGTCTTGAAGGAGCTTTCCCACAAACAAAAAAATTGATTTTATGAAACAAAAAAAATTTGAAATTAAAAAAAATCCAAAAAAAAATTTTTGCATGCAACCGGATTTGAACTCGGAACCTTCTGACTATAAACATTTTTTAACGAAGCGTCAGCATTTTTATAAAATCATTGCTCTACCAGTGAATTGATTTTTGTACGCCTGGTAGCATTGGCTAGGTAGCACTGGATAACCACTGGTTGCAAACCTTGGCATATCACTCTAAGCCAATTCTTTGCCAGTGGTTTTTTTTATAAACCACCGAAATTTTTGTAAAACAAATATGTACTGGTAAAACGCTTTTTTCAAACGCTGGCAAAGCGTCCCAAATGAGTGTTCTGCCAGTCATTTATTTTTAACACCGTGGTTACCCAGTGGTATGCCAGTGCTTAATTTTTTGTACCACTGGCGATTTCTCATTGGGATAATATTTGATGGCTAAACACATAAATGAGTGATAATAGCTGGACAAATACTGGCTGTGCCAAAAGGCTAGTACTGGCAAACAATTTTTTGTAACTAATATGCCAGCGTTGGGAGGGCAAAAGAAAAGTTGGTCTTGAAGGAGCTTTCCCACAAACAAAAAATTGATTTTATAAAACAAAAAAATTTTAAATTAAAAAAAATCAAAAAAAAAAATTTTCCTTGCAACCGGATTTGAACTCGGAACCTTCTCACTACAAACCTTTTTTAACAATGCGTCAGCATTTGTATAAAATCATTGGTCTACCAGTGAATTGATTTTTATACCACTGGTAGCATTGGTTAGGTAGCACTGGATAACCACTGGTTGCAAACCCTGGCATATCACTCTAAATGGGCATTTAGGCATTGAACAATGCCAATGGAAAAAATTTCAATTAATTGACACATTCAATAAACTGGTCCCAAGTATGTTTTTAAATACACATTTATTTTTTATTTATTAATTTTCATTTCATTTGCTCCTTTTTTTACCTATTTCCAGTTCACTAGTAATCTGCCAAAGTTTTGTTGATTTCAGAAAATTTTAGCAAAAATTTTGTAGATTTAACAGTTTTTTTTGCTATTTTCATTCTACTATTATTTAGCAATTTTTTTGCTGATTTCAGCAAGTTAAATTGTTATTTGCAATTAATAACAATTTAGCTCAAATATTACAAAAATTCTGTAAATTTAACAGTTTTTTTTTGCTGTTTTCATTTTATTAATATTTAGCAAACTGATTCTGCTAATATTAGCAGTTTTTTCTGCAGCATCATTTTTAACTAATTTTTAGTAACTTTTTCTGCGATTTTTACGGACTTATTTGTATGAGTGTACTAATGTTGAAATAATTTTTTACGCAATTTTAGAAGGGTAAAGCCCAAATTAGTTTGGAAGTATCGTAAAAAAAGTATCGTAAGAACCTGGTAATGAATAAAAAGAGTATAAAAAATAGAAAATATTGATTTTTTATCTTTTTCTTCAGCATAGAGTTAAATGTCAAGTAATAATGTAGACATTTTCTATTTTCAACAGAATTTGTTTACGATTTTACTTGACAATTGTTTCAATACATAGAAGAAATACAAAAATATTTCTGTATTATTTTAACACATTTAGACCCGATTACTGAATGTCCAGTTAAAATTTAGCCGACAGTTAAATTCAAAATTAATATCGGAAACAACAACAAATGTGTCAGATAGTGTGCCAGTTAGTAGCTAACTGAACATTCAGTAATCGGACCTCAATGGTTTACAGATATGTTTTCTTACTTTACGATTAGACTAATGAAGCCTTAAGTTGTTACTCAAAGTAAACTAAAATATAACCTAAATGTAACTGAAATTTTGTATATAGAACAGTTTTGTTTTTCTGTTCTTATCTAACATTTATCAGATTCTTCTGATATCAGCAGTTTTTTCTGCAGGGCTCTTTTTAACAAAGTTTTAGTAGCTTTTTCTGCTATTTGCACAGATTTTTTATATCAGTGTATTAATATTGCTGGAGCAAGTCATAAAACTAAAGCACAATTCGAATAAAATGTAGGCCTTGACTTAAAAAGTGGAATTCAATTTGATTTCACTTGAATGTTTGTAGTGCTTAGTGGGTAAAACTAAAAGCATAACTTGTTAGAGTAGCTATCAGCCGATTGCACAGATGAACGTATTCAAAACAGAGCAGCAAAAAATGTAAACGGCTTATGAAATTAAATAATTTTTTCGGAAAAATTACAACAAAAAAAAATATTAAGAAGGGCTATAGCCCTCCCCCCCCTATAAAAATGGTCTAGCTACGCCAATGATTATACACCTTTTGACAGAAACAATTGACAGACCCTAATGTATAATGTACACAGGAGGTACCAAAACAAATGAAAGTTGATTTTGGAAGTTTCGATTGGGCTATTTTTTTCGTTTGCATATAAAAATTACTCCTACGAAATTCGTTAGCATTGTAAATATTAGAGATGGGCGCGTGAGTGAATTTTGCCTCACGCTCACGAAAGAAAAATAATAAACACGCACGACTCACGCACGAACATTTTTTTATAATCACGCTCACTCGCGCTCTCGTGATTAATTTTAATTTGAATCACGCTCACGAAGTACTCACGCTCACGAAATACGCACGAAAAATATGAAATTTGGTTTTTATCTTAATTCAGTGTGTTCCCGTACGTTCCCAATGTTACCGAAATTTACCCAAAGTTACCGAAATTTACCCAAAAGCGTTCCCGTACTCGAAAATTGGGTAAATGAGAGCGCTAATGAGAGTGTATTAGTGTTTCTCTTTTTACCAAAATTTACCCAGACTTTTTCTTCGGGTAAACTTTGGTAAAACAGCTGATGTAAATATAAACAAAAAACAATTGTGAAAATAAATTTAAAATTTTAATTAAATAAAGAAATAAGCAAAAGAAACTTGTTTTTTATAAGAATTAATTGAACAAAATGAAAAACAACTTTTAAATGCTAATAAATATGGGTATTTGTGCCAATTTGCAAACTGAAATTATACGCATTTGCACATCAGTGATGGGACTTGTGGCACAATCTAAGATTGATTGGTACAATGGCACAAACGATACTATTTTGGCACGTTTTTGTTATCTACAAAATTTAATAGAAAATGAATTTAAAAAATTACAATTCTTTAACAATTCTTTAATTTTTAGTTTCTAAGCATTTATTGGTATTAAAATACCTTTTCGAACAAAGCAAAACTAAAAAATGTCATCGAAGATATTACCGAATAACCCATAGAATTTTAAAAATTGAAATGATTTAAATTTATAATTTAAGTTTAATTCATTAAAAATTTAATTCAGTTTTAGAAAATGTTTCTATGTACACCATTACGTGTAACTATTCCTAAATAATTTATTCATTGGCTGCATTCTCAAATCTTTAATAAGAATCGAATGAATTTCATTTAATTGAATGAATTCAAGAAAATTTTAATTCATTCGGTTAGAATTCATTCAAAATAGAATTAATTCCATAAGAATGCTATTACGAAATGAAATTAAAGTTGAATTACACGGAATGAATTTAAGTTGAAAACACGGCACATTTTAGTCACACGCTTGGCACCAGAGCTTTGAAGAATTAATTCCTTTTTGAATGAATTCACTACCAATCGAATTCAATTTTCTCTTCAATTGAATGAATTCCTTTTCTTAAGTAATTCACTGAATTCGTTCAACTGAATGCGTTCATCAAACAACAAAATCAAAGAATTAATTCAATTGCAATAGTTCTTTTTGTTAAATCAAATGAATTAATTCACTGGTGAACGCGTTCAATTTTATAAATCGAACGGAAAAAAAGTGAATTAATTCCTTACTGAATTAATTCACTACTGAATTCGTTCAATTTCATTTTCATTCAGTGAATTAAAAAAAATAAAATTACGTTCAGTGAATTAAGAAAAAATAGAATTACGTTCAGTGAATTAAAAAAAAATAATAAGTTCACTGAATTGAAAAAAAAATAAAATAAGTTCACTGAATTGAAAAAAAAAATAAAATAAGTTCACTGAATTCAAAGCCTGTTTGTTTTCTGCCGTTCAGTAGAAGAAAACAATAATTTATTTATTTATTTTATTTATTTAATTTATTCCATTTCCTGTACAACAAGACTGAGTCTTATATTTATAGTACAGGAGCGTATTACGTTACAAAAAATTATTTTCATATTATTAATTACACTCTAAAAAATGCTTGTAAATTCACTACAATAAAAAATGTAAATTTTTAAGTAATATCACTAAAAATACCTAAATTTAGGCATCAAAAGTGTAAAGTTCTCATAAATACATTTTTTTCTGCAAAAATACGCATAAAATTTATTAATACGCACTTCTTATTTATAATTGCGCATTTTGTGTGCATGTATATAACTTTGTGTTCAAAAAGATATATTAGACACAATGTGTGTAAATATACAAACATCTTAAAGTCATAATTTATTTGTCAAATAAATATTATCGAATCAATAAAAAGATTGAAAAATAGTACAATAAATTTAAAAAAATTAAAATATATTTAAAGCTGCCTACACACTAGGGAACATGGTTGAGGGAACAAAAAATATCAAAAAATTTTGTAAACACGAAATGCACGCTCTCAACACGCACACACACACAAACTCACTCACACATTCACAAAAAATGCTCTCTTTTTCTAAGTATGTTCCCTAGTGTGTAGGCAGCTTAAGAACGCGGCTAAGCCGTGAATCAAAATATTTAACATCTCTCTCAACTAAAAGATGCAATGGACAATAAATTTCAAATCACGGTAATAATTTTTATATTTACTTTCGCAGTTTTTTATTGAAATCCATTTTTCTACTCACTAATCCACAATTAGACACAAGATATGCCACTAGTTTGCCTTATGGTGAAATGAACACATGTCTCTTGCCAGGTAAATGATCTGTGTTTGGGCGACATTAATCACAACAATCGAATTTAGCTAAAATTTTTGGTCGCTCAAAGCGTATGCTGGACAAAGCAATTGGTTGTTCTCGTAGAAGAGAAAATTATAATTCTTATGTCGGTGCAGTAGAACGTGGTAGCAGCAAAGCTGATATGGTTAATTTTTTCTACCATTACTTGTGCAACATTCAGTATTTTAGCGACCTCTTTAAAATAAAAAAAATCATTAAAGATAAACAATTTTCGTATATAACTTGTTTTTAATTATCTTCAAGCATTTTATGCTAAAATTTACTATTTAAGAAATGATAAATTTACACACTTTGTGTGTTTGAATATTACACACAATGTGTGTATAATTTTGAATTTACGCACATAGAGTAAATTTACTGATATTATAGTAGGTAAAACGTTACCTACTATAAATAGGGTAAATTTAAACAAAAATTTATTAGAGTGTAATTATAAATTATTAACATAACAAACTTATTACAAATATAACAATATTGATAATCAAAAAGAGAAAAAAATAAAAATTATTTGAAAAAAATTAAATAAAAATGTTTTGAAACTTTTAGCATTGATATTTAATTGTTGACTTAGTGGGAGATTATTCCAAAGACGAGCGGCATGTACATAAAATTGCCATTCAGACATTAGGAATTGATGTCGAGGTATGGGGGTTTGACTGTTTATTAATTTATGCAAGAACATCAGGGTGCGAATTTTTAGCAGATTTTCGAAAGAGACTCCGTAAAGGTTATTTGAAACAGAGGAAACATGATCAAACCTTTTCAATCCATACACATATCTAATAATATAGTTAAATAAGACATTTATGGCGTTTTCTTTTCTGGAAAAAAATGTTGCCTTGTTAAAAGGCAACATTTTAAAAATGTTGCCCTCACCCCATTAAAATGTTACATTTTTTCAATCAGAATAGAACACAATAAAATCACTGTTGCATTTTTCTAAACATATGTATGTGTATTGTATACTCGTATGCAATATTGTTTAGGCAAACTATTACTAATTGTAGCCTAGTGGTTGTGATGCCTGCCTTTGACATGGGCTGGACGGGTTCAAATTCCAGACAAAGTAAAAAATAAATTTTTTTATGTATTTTCTTTTTTCAATTAATTTTTTTTTTTCATATTTAAAGCAAATTGTATAATTTTTTATTTATTTTTAGCCTAAAAAATTGTTAAATACTAAATAACAGCAAAACTATAAAAATCTAATTAAAATTTTATAAAAACAAAAAAAAAAAAACAAAAAAAAATATTGTGCTCCAACCGGGGTTTGAACCTGCGACCTACTGCATCAGAAGCCATGATAGTACCCCCTAGGCCACCAAGTTGTGAGTTAGCTGGCAAAAAACATTACAGTATATACACATGGCGTTGACATAAAGAAAAAAACAGGGCAACACTCTACCCCGTAAATTTTTTGAGGGCGAAAAATTTTGCCTTTTTGCCCTTTATTTAGGCAACATTTTTAGAAAAGAACACCTAGCCCTCTTAGAATGTTACCCTTAATTTAGAAAAGAACACAAAAAAGGCAATTCAAAAGCAAAATGCAAAAAAAAGGCAACATTTTTTTCAGAAAAGAAAACGCCATTAGTTTTCTATAGCTAACTGAATCACACACTCTAATAAATTTTTATAGGGTAATTATAGTAGGTAACTTTTTACCTACTATAATGTCAGTAGAATCACTCTATGTGTGTAAATCAAAAACTATACACACATTGTGTCTAATATTCATACACACAATATGTGTAAATATAAGTACATAAATGTGTAAATTTTTCAATGAAATGCTTGATGTTGCATATTTAAATGCTTGAAAATACAAACCAAATGCGTATGTATACATACAAAGTGTTTGTAATTAAACAACCTCTAAATTATTTTTTCATACTAAACGCATTATTAAAAATAAGGAATGCATTATTCAGTTATTTATTTAAAGAACTTATTAATACATGCTATTCTTACAGTGACAAACAAACAGTGAATTAATTATTTTTAAATCATAGGAAATCAAAACTTAAACTACTCACCGATAGATGGCGCTGAAATTTAGTATTACCTGAGCAACTATTTAGTATCAGCTGAGCCTATATTTAAAAACTCAAAAACTGCTGAAAACTGCTCAATATAAGGAAGAAACAATCGCGGAATATATTCAAATAATAAAATTTGAAATATTTGTTTGTATTTTTTCCTTTGTTGTTTGTTATTATTTCAATTTAAATAAAAAAAGAAAATTGTCAAAATTTTTACAAAGTGCCATCTAGTGATAACGATTTTTTTATTACTTATTTTTTTGGTGATGCCATACCCCTGGTTCTTATAAAATGTTTATTTTTATTTTAATCGGATAGATTTTCTAAGCCAAAAGTGATAACAATCATAGAAATTTTCGATAGAAAAAAGCTCAAAGAAAATGAGAATTATTATGCAGAAAATAGTCGAAAGAATTTTTGGACTTTCCATTATGTTTTTTTCTAGAGCATTTTATATTTTTCTTTTTCTTAGGAGTTTTTCTGCTGGAAAAACTCACGAAAATATTTTAAATTCTGAAAGTTTTGCTCTAAAACAAATATATTACAATATAAGAGTTTTTCTAAAGAAAAAAATGACCTTAGCATCTGAATGTTTTTGTATTGGAAACGTTCTCAGAAGCTAAGGGTTTTTCTTTTGGTAAAAGTCCTTAATATTCAAGATTTTTATATTGCCAGTATAGTTTAAAAATTAGCCTTTTTTAAAAAAATGCAGAATCCGACCCGCATATCTGATAAAAAAAAACCTAAAAAGTTGCTTTGTTTAAATATTAGATTTTCATAGTCAATAAACAAAGGTAAGTATACTGTTTTATGATCAGCTTCTGCCACATATTTATCTCGGATTAGGTCCCATTATTGTAATACACCAATATGCTGTTAATATGCTACAACTGAAAGAAAGGAGGTAAATAGCGGTAACAATTTGAAATATTTAGAAAACGTATATTCGTTATTACTTCTCTTATATTATTGCGAATGATGTTTCAAAAACAAAGGCTATTATCGCCGCCATTATCACTGGCAGCACCGTTACTTTAACTTGAAGATCCGAACATAGGATGTATAGGCTTTTGATGACCACACTTTAATTTAATGATGATACCAAAAAATTAACGTATAGGTTAACGTAGAAAAATCTGTCAAACGGGTTTCAAATCGATTTGACTAATTTTTAACAAATTTTTAGTTGAATCGTTGATTTCAAAAAAGATTTTAGTTATATTCATTTAACACAATACTACAGGGTTCGCCATCTAACGTTTTTTTTTTCAACTAGTGCTTATTTCGTGAATGGTAACACTTAGCTCATGTCTGGTTTGACAGATAATTAGTTTTATCCTTCCGCTGAACGAATATGGTTGTGTATACGCTTGAATAACGCTGGGAAATATTGCGACATTACTTTGAAAATCATGGTAATGTTGCAGAATGTGTGCGAAAATTGCGTACGGATTTTGGAAGAAGAGTTGAACGAATTTTTGTTCACAAAAATTGAAGAGGAGGATATTAGCAACATTTGGTTTCAACAGGACGGCGCTACGAGCCACACAGCCGAAGCTACACTCGATGTTTTGCGCCCTGTTTTTGAAGATCGCATTATCAGCCGCAGAGCTGATGTCGTTTGGCCACCTCGGAGCTGCGATTTGACACCGTTGGACTATTGTTTGTGGGGTGCCGTCAAAGATAAGTGTTACGCCGACAAGCCAGAGACAATTGACGCTTTAAAGGACAATATTCGTGAAGCCATTGGTGAAATACAGCTGCACACAATCGATAATGTGCTTAAAAATTGGGCCGATCGTGTAGGCTACTGCATGGCCAGCCGAGGCAGCCATATGAATGAAATTATTTTCCATTATTAACCGGAAGGATTGTACTTTCAAATAAAAAAAGAAATTTGAGAAAATATTCAGTAGTTTTTTTTTATAGCATTTAAAAAAAAAAGTTATTTGGCGGACCCTGTAAAACTCCTCAGTACTTTAACTAATTTTGAGTGTTAATTTCCAAAATTATTTATAACTAATTTTTAAGAACCCATTCGTTAAATTTTACAAAATTTATTGTTAAAATATAATATATTCATGTTACTGTTATTACCCGGTATATGGCGTCAACAATGTGTCCGAAGTTTTAAAGATGGCGCTATATCTTTCCCTCCCGATTTTGTTAAATGACCATTATCTCAAAAACTAAGAGAGATAGAACAAAATTGACAAAAATTACGACCATCCCTAACCGTGAGACATCCCCGTGAAAAGGTTATCTCTAACCAAAAATAGACCTTGGTGGGGCCTTGAACCCTTGGAAATTTTTAATAAAAACTTTCCATTTCATAAAATGGCCCATATCTCGAAAACTAAGCCCGATAGCGCCAAACGGACAAAAAAATTGCTCGTTTGGTGTGCCCTTACATGAACTTAGATTATATTGACTACGCCCGTGGAAGTTCCCGAGACCCTTAATTTTAACAAATTTTACGACTAAGAATAATTACGGATAAAACTGTAGTTTTACTAATTTTTTACTTAAATTTAGATTTCCCGGTGAAAAATGCTCATATACGCTCAAACATGTTCATATACGGTTTATGTATGGACACATATGAACAAATATGGATTTTTTATGAACATACATGGATTTTATATGACCATATATGGAAATATATGTGAATTCATAGATTTCATATACAGACATATATGGAGGCATCTGTTATTTCATATATGGAAAAGGCACTCATATATGGACAAATATGGAAGTATATGTTATTCAATTTATGCAAAAGGGACTTGTATATGATCAGATTTGGAAGAATACATTTTTCCATATGTGTAAAAGCAGCTCATGTGGATAAATATGGAATTATATTTAATGCCGTGAATAAAAAAAGGAACATATGTAGCGCCTAATTTGAATGTCATACTTAATTTTATATCTATAGTACAACCTTATAATAACCCGGTGAAAAATGTCCATATATGAACATTTATGGTTCAACCATATATGTATGGATCCGAAAAATGAGGCAACACCTAAGTATATGTTCATATATGGACATATATGAACATATACATTTTTAAATATATGCGAATACATGCGAACGTTGCTGTCCTTTATTATAAGGTACGATAGATATAAATTTATGTATGACATTCAAATTAAGCGCTACATATGTTCCTTTTTTTATTTATGGCATTAAATATAATTCCATATTTATCCAAATATGAGTTCCATTTACATATATAGAAAAATGTATTCTTCGAAATATGTTCATATACAAGTCCCTTTTGCATAAATTGAATAACATATACTTTCATATTTGTCCATATATGAGTGCCATTTCCATATATGAAATAACAGATGCTTCCATATATGTCTGTATATGAAATTTTTTCCATATATGGAATCACATATACATACTTCCATATATGTTCATATAAAATCCATATATGTTCATAAAAAATCCATATTAGTTCATATGTGTCCATACATAAACCATATATGAACATGTTTGAGCGTATAAGAACATTTTTCACCGGGAAAGGACAGCAACGTTCGCATGTATTCGCATATATTTAATAAATGTATATGTTCATATATGTCCATATATCAACATATCCATATATGAACATATACTTAGGTGTTACCTCATTTTTCGGATCCATACATATATGGTTGAACCAAAAATGTTCATATATGGATATTTTTCACCGGGTTGTTAATTTTAACAAAAAATGTTTTAAAATCAACAAATTTTATTTTAAGCCAAAAAATAGGGATAAATTTTGTTAAAGTAACAAATTTTTCTGTTCAGCCAACAGACTTGTTATTTTGTAGTATTATTTATAGCAAAACCCGAAATTATTTGACTATTGGATTTTTTGATTCGTCTTCAACCTTTATTATACTAAATCGCCTAAATAATGCCATAAATTAAAATTTAAATAATTGTTCCATAGTAGGTTTTCAATGCCAAACTATATATTTGGCATTGAAAACCTACTCAATAAACTTTTGTATCTTAAAATGTCTTTAGTACGATACTAACCTCGTAGCTAAAAATCGACATATGTGACGCGCAAAATAGAAAGGGACCTAAGGTCCCCTTAGGTCCCTCTCTCAGGAGGGCATGGGATCGGTCTCATTCGATGCTCAGATGTTGTCCACATCAAAAAAAAAATTGATTTTTTTACCCTTAGGTCCCTTTCTCTATGCGCTGTCACATATATGAATCCATAAATATATGTGCGTGCATGCACAAAAAATTCATATTAATTGAATTTGAAACATTTTTTTATATAAAAAACTGAATGGACAACTGCCAAACTTTAAAAACATTTAGCGAAAAATCTCTACCATTGATCGAAAAATAAAGTACGCAATTGTAATCAGCATGTCCGAAATATATAGAACTGATGGTCAGATCTCCATTAATTTTTTGAGTGTCATGCAGTGTAGTTAGCAAAATTTTCTGCAGATTTTCAAGTATAATTTCTTATTTTCAATTGACTCAAATATAACTAAAATTCTGTAAATTTAACAGTTTTATGTTTGCTGTTCTTATTTTACTAGTATTCAGCAAAAAATCTGCTAATTTCAGCAGTGTTTTCTGCAAGTTCATTTTTAACACATTTCTACACCATTTTCAGTTTTATTTCAGAAAAATTATCCAAAAATGTTTTAAAATTGTCCAAAAATGTTTTAAAATTGTCAAAATATATTTTAAAATTGAATAAAAATGTTTCAAAATTGTCAAAAATGTTCCAAAAATGTTTTAAAATTGTCCAAAAATTATTCAAAATTGTCCAAAAATGTTTTAGAATTGTCCAAAAATCTTTCAAAATTGTCCAAATATTGTTTAAAATTGTCTAAAAACCTTTGATATTTGTCCAATTGTATATCAAAATTGTCCAAAATATATTTTAAAAATTTCAAAATGTATTTCAAAAGTATACAAACATATTTTAAAATATTACAAATATATATTAAAATATATATATTTGTATATAAAAATTCCATTTGTATTTTAAAATTGTCCAAATGTATTTCAAAATTATTCATTTGTATTTAAAATAAACAGCTATTTGTTGTTAGGCGCAGCGACGAATATATTATATTATATTTAGGGTTTAATATAATATAATATATCCCGCCCTTTTTTCAATCCCGCAATCCCGGGAATTTAGTGCGGGATTTCCCGGGATTTTTTTTATTCTTTTACAGAAGTTTTAGCTAGTATATTAAAATTTTGGAAATTTTATTTCAATTAAAAACATTGATTGTTTTAAAAATAATTTAAATAAAAAATATTTAAAATTAAAAAATGCGTTTTAAAATTTAATAATATAATAGCCGTTTTTTCTAATCACTTGGATTTAATAAATCCAAAAAGTATTTCTAAAAGCGCTCAACAGATGAATTTTCTGTCCGACACTTCTTCACCCTAATTTTTAATACCGAATTCGATGATGAAGGATTTTACTTTAGCTTTTAATTTATAATTATATTTTACATAAAACAGCGATAAACAGTCTGTCATTTCAGTTTTATCACTTATATTTATATTTTTACACAATTGAAGACTTCCATTGCAATATTAAATATTCGCTAATTGGATTTAATTAAATTACTTACTGTAGAGTTTAAAATTGCCATTTCTATTTGAGCTATTTCTCCATGTCCAAGATGAAAAATATGTATTTGGTGAGGTGTAGTTTTTTTTTCTAAACACATTTCATAAAAAAATGTAATAAAAACCTTTTATTTGTTAGTTTTTCAATTTTTTTGTTTCTCTTTTAATTTTCATTCGTATTTTTTTCTGACATTAAATTAATAGGCTGTTTCATATATTTGTGCTTTTATTGTGGATTTATTAAATCCAGCTTTTTTTTTTGGATGTAATAAATCCATTTTTTGTATGAAAAATTCTAAATCCAGGTGATTAAAAACCACGATAAATATATAATATAAAAAAAATTTTTTGGCCGAATTTTTTGGGTTTATTTAAAGCGTAAAAAAATTTTGTTAGACATTATCAACTTTAAATACCAACAAAAATACTCGCACCTCGGAAATTTTATATTTTTTAATGATGGTCTTTGTTCAAATAAAGCAATCAACAACAACATTTCAACATCAGTATTTCAGCTCCAAATACCTCCAAAAAAACTCGGCATTAAAATTAAAAAAAAATGATAATATTTTCGTATTTTCAATTGATGTAAGTGTTTTGAGTTTTTATTACCTACTTCAAATAATTTCATTTAAATTTCAATTGCTATTCCTTTATTTCAGTTGTATTTTTCAAATTTTATGTTTTTGTTAGATTAAATATTGTTGACCTTTGGTGTTGTTATATTTTTAGTATTGTTTGGCTTTAGGTCATACATTTAAAAAAAATAAAAATCCAAATGTTTTGTATTTTATTTTTCAATAAGGGTTTTCACAAGGGGTGTACTATTTGTTGTATCGTTGTATCGTCCTAACAAAAAACAGAGTTGTTAAAAATTAAATTGAAAAAATACAACATTTGAGAATAGCACGATACAACATTTTTACGTATGTTTAGTGTCCTATGTTTGAGTGTGCTAACCGATAGAAAACTGAATAGAAAATCGTTGTTAAACACAAATAAAAATTTTAACAACTCTGTTTTTTGTTAGGACGATACAACGATACAACAGATAGCACACCCCTTATGAACAACCTAAATATTTTATTTTTTAATTTTCTTCCGATATTTCGATTTGCTTCGCAAATCATCCTCTGGGATATATAAAAAATACAATATATTAAAAGATATATTGTTGAACAGGACTTACTTACTATTATTTTTAAAATAATGCATCAGATGCTATTTCAAATTATTTTGGATTTTTTATATGTTAATTTAAAGAAAATGCAACAATGAAAATTAAATAATTTTTTTAAAGTAGTTGTGCCATAAAAAATTTCTATTCAAAAAAACGAATTGATCTGGAAAAAGTGGAAGATATGGATATTTTATATTAAGCCTTTATTTCAGAATATATTAAGCAGATTTTCTCATGACTGCAACCAAAAGATGAACTTTGTCGTAAGTTTTTTTTAATAGATATCGAGTTTTTCAAGTAAATATACGTTGGATATATTCATTTTCTAACGAGCGGGAATTCCCGGGATCCCGGGAAATTCAGAAAAAAATTCCGCTGTCCCGGGAAATGAAAAAGTCCGGGAAAAGAAAAACCCTAATTATATTAGAATAGAATCATATACTTATTTTTAAACAATTGTTTATATTTTGCAGAGATCATCGGATATTGGAGTTATTGTATGAAGAAGCTAAACATAATGTACTGTCAGGTCGTTATATTATGGAATCTGTACATTCGCTCATGTTGGGCGGAATACAGGCTCGCATTGAATTGGGCCCATTTAATTCACATACGCACACAGTTAGCTTTTTTAGGTATTTATATTATAATTTTACAAATTTCATCATAAATTACATTATATTACGTCATATTTTCCATTATTTTTTAAGGGAAAATCAATCAAGATTTTTGCCACAACATGTTGCCAAAAACTCAAGTTGGTCATGGCTTCCAGTTAGTCGAAAAAATTCCGCTGAAGTAAGACTTCTAGAACAATTCAAACGTGTGCCACAAACAGCAACAACTCGCAAATTAATGCGTAAATATCTGGAATTTTGCTGGGCCCTTCCTTTCTACGGGTATGTTTATACTTAAAATAAAAAATACTTAAAATAAAAAAATACTTAAAATAAAAAAAATAATATATACAGTTGCGAGCATAAAAAATGCAACACTACGCTAAATCACCTTAGCATGCTTTCTTTTCTGGTTTTTTTATTTGCGCTTATCTTTTGTTAAAATAAGCGCAAATGTTGTTTGATTTGCATTTATTTATGTGAATTAGTTTTTGCGAACTTTTTTTTTTGAAACTAGCGCCTATTTTGTGCGAGCAAAAAATGTAACGAAAGAATAATATGTATCAGGTAAGTATAAAAATATTATTTATTCACGAAATTTGAACTTAATTAACCAAAATTAACTAAATTGTTTATTCTTTACAAAAAACAACAATCAAGTGCCTTGATTGTATTATTAATGCGCTTTGGGAAAGGCAAATCTTTACTTGACATCGGAACTATGTTTCAAGGAAAGAAGTCCACTGTATCACGAATTGCAACTCGGCATTAGGCTCGCGGTTATATTAAAAGGAAAATAGGAAGTGGAAGACCCCGAAAAACAATTAAAAGACAGGACAGAAATATGATCTCTATTGTTAAACGCAACCGCCGGAGTTCATACCGCACAATGACGCTTAAAGGAAGCAAACTTGTTAGCAAGACGTCCAAAAAAGAAACCCTTCATAAGTTAAGTGAATACAAAGAAGCGTCTCGATTTTGGAAAGCGTCATAGGCACTGGGTAAAAGAACAATGGACAAAGGTTTTATCTAGTGACGAAACAAAATCAAATTTATTTGGATCCGATGGATTGAAGTTCATCCGCAGACCACCGAAAAAACGGTACTGTCTTAGATACCAGAAACAACGCGTTAAACACGACGGAGGATCCCTATGCTGTGGGGTATGAAATCGTTGTCTTAAATATAACACACTAGTTTAAATTTTTATTTTAAGGTGCATTCTCCCGTGATGGTGTTGGACCAGAAGCCAAAATTGAGGACAGAATAAACAAGAGCACATGCTTCCTCACATGCATGAAAAAATGGCTGCTGGAAGCATATTCCAATATAACAATGACCTTAAGCGCATCAGTCGCTTAGCTAGGTAATTTCTAAGTAACAACGGTGTGGAATAGGCTGGTTCATAAAAAACAAAAGTTGGATTTTGGTATGGGTCAGCCCGAATATATATTAAGCACCGTGAAAAATTAACACATGATTTTTTTTTAAATTTTTTTATTAAGGTTTAGGGGTCGCTACCGGGCCCTAAAGTTTGGTATTTTTGAAAAAAATTGCTGCATCAATTAATTTTTTCTTGAGTGTGTGTTGTATAAAAATCCAAAATTTATTTTTATGAACGCCGTTATTGAATGAAGAATTGTAAAATAAAATTGTGTAAGATTTTTTTCAGAACCTCTTTCTGAGGCGATTTGGTTACTCTTGTACGTCCGTCCGTCTGTTTGTACACGGAACACGGTGGAAAAATTTACACGAGGGTATTTGTTTACATTCGTCTTCCCAGGAAAAGTTTTTGCATTCGGTTGCGAATCACACTAGTTCTGGAAGTGATTCTACTAGAACCGATTCCATGGAACTAGTTCCGGAACCCGTTCCATGGATCTTATATGCAAGATATAAGGAGAATCAGTTCTAGAACTAGTTCTCGAACTATTTCCAGAAGTTATAGAACTAATTCCAGAAGCTCTAACACTAGTTCCAGAACTCATTTTAAGGCAACCGGTTCCAGTTTGGGTGCCTTAGAAGCGATTGCTTTTTCAAAGAAAAATCGTTGACAGTAGAAGGGGTTACAAACGAAAAGCAGCTTCTTTGGAAAAGAAAATTTCACTGGGTTAATCTAAATAAAATGATAAAAAAGGAATGTGGCCTGAAAAACCAATCCCCGCCCCAACTCTCCCTTAAGTTTTGTATTTATTTATGTTTTTAGACTCTATTTTAATAATGGTACTAAGACCACTTAAATAAAAGATTTGCAAATATATTTTTTATACACCCAGCAAAATCTCAGTAATGGGTGCTCATTACTAATATCCAAATAATAAGCAGTATAATTAGGATCTACTACATATAATTCGGCGTCAAAACTCATTATTTTTGTTCGACAAGGTAGTTTTTGTAAGTAGTTGTCCATATTTGCTGCAGGAAAAAACACACAAAATTTGTGCACCCGGTTACCCGCTGCATTATAAAAATATATAAAATAAGTAGTTACCAAAATAATTAGTTATTCGGGTGCTAATAAACAGTTAAAAAATAAGTAGTTACGAGTTGTTAAAAAATAAGGCTTACTCATATACTTGTTAGTGGTTAAAAAATAAGTAGTTACCAATATGAAATTATATTTGTAATTAAATAAGTAGTCGCGCGGAAGCTAGACTGCTTATAAATACGTCTTCATCTAACAAAAATAACTAGTACTGACGCCGAATTATAAGCAGTAAAAAATTTTAGTTTCATTATATAACCACTTATTTGGTAATGAAAGATTTTGCTGGGCATATATTTAAAAAGATAAATTTCAAAAATAACCGGATGGAATACATATTTACTTAGGTTGCTGCAGATTTTATATTATTAATATTATTTTATTTATAGTAAAAAAATAAAGATAATTCGCGCGAATTATTTCCATATTTTTTGATTCGTGAATCAAATTTTTTGTTTTGATTCGTAAATTAATGTTTATTTTTTAATTCGTTTAAGAGACTCCATTACAATTTAAAACATTGATTTATTAAGAGGAAATTTAATTTTGTATTTAAAATTATTGTTAAATTTAAGTATTCAATGAATGTTTATTTGTTTATAGATATATTGATGACTAAAATTGATTCGCGAATCATAGAAATACAATTTTAATTCGAGAATCAAAAAATAGAATGATAATTCGCGCGACTCAAATAAATCCAGACATAATTCGTGAATCAATTTTATTGGTTCTTTTTTAGAAATTGAATTACTATTGATGATTGAATTAATTTTAAAGGTCTGGTCCCCAGCAAAAATCACAATACAGGCGATTCCCCATCGTAATGCCTGTATGAAAAATTTTATTGCGGCAACAATCATCTTCGTATTGTGGAATATACCCCATTTGTTAGAAAACCTGTCCCGAATGCATTACTTTACAGCATTATGAAAGCAATTATTCTAGAAGATAAACTGGTGATATCACTAAATTATCATCTGGACGATAAAAAAAAGTAGCATATATATCGCCAAAATATCATCTGGAAGTTAGAAATATGATATCGCCTGACAACTATTCAAAAGATAAAAGTACGGTTTTTATTTTATAATTTTTTGTTATAAACATTTTCACTTTTAATTCACCAATATTAATCTCCATTTTCATATATCCACCACTCTTTCCTGGATTTGAATTTGTTTTGCAATTATACAATTATAAAAACCAATTTGTTTACTTACCTTAATATTTGCAATATAAATTGCACAAGTTGTCTTCAATTCGACAGAACCCCAGAACAAAAATTTTCAAATAAAACCAAAATTCATTTTTGACATTTCTCTAAATATCGCCCACATATTTTTCAGTTAATAAAAAGAAGATTTGTTCAAAATACTTCTTTGGTTTTCTTCTAAACGATAAATGATATTTTCTTACATATTTACTTAGGTTGCTGCAGATTTTATATTATTAATATTATTTTATTTATAGTAAAAAAATAAAGATAATTCGCGCGAATTATTTCCATATTTTTTGATTCGTGAATCAAATTTTTTGTTTTGATTCGTAAATTAATGTTTATTTTTTAATTCGTTTAAGAGACTCCATTACAATTTAAAACATGGATTTATTAAGAGGAAATTTAATTTTGTATTTAAAATTATTGTTAAATTTAAGTATTCAATGAATGTTTATAGATATATTAATGACTAAAATTGATTCGCGAATCATAGAAATACAATTTTAATTCGAGAATCAAAAAATAGAATGATAATTCGCGCGACTCAAATAAATCCAGACATAATTCGCGAATCAATTTTATTGGTTTTTTTTTAGAAATTGAATTACTATTGATGATTGAATTAATTTTAAAGGTCTGGTCCCCAGCAAAAATCACAATACAGGCGATTCGCCATCGTAATGCCTGTATGAAAAATTTTATTGCGGCAACAATCATCTTCGTATTGTGGAATATACCCCATTTGTTAGAAAACCTGTCCCGAATGCATTACTTTACAGCATTATGAAAGCAATTATTCTAGAAGATAAACTGGTGATATCACTAAATTATCATCTGGACGATAAAAAAAGTAGCATATATATCGCCAAAATATCATCTGGAAGTTAGAAATATGATATCGCCTGACAACTATTCAAAAGATAAAAGTACGGTTTTTATTTTATAATTTTTTGTTATAAACATTTTCACTTTTAATTCACCAATATTAATCTCCATTTTCATATATCCACCACTCTTTCCTGGATTTGAATTTGTTTTGCAATTATACAACTATAAAAACCAATTTGTTTACTTACCTTAATATTTGCAATATAAATTGCACAAGTTGTCTTAAATTCGACAGAACCCCAGAACAAAAATTTTCAAATAAAACCAAAATTCATTTTTGACATTTCTCTAAATATCGCCCACATATTTTTCAGTTAATAAAAAGAAGATTTGTTCAAAATACTTCTTTGGTTTTCTTCTAAACGATAAATGATATTTTCTTACATATTTACTTAGGTTGCTGCAGATTTTATATTATTAATATTATTTTATTTATAGTAAAAAAATAAAGATAATTCGCGCGAATTATTTCCATATTTTTTGATTCGTGAATCAAATTTTTTGTTTTGATTCGTAAATTAATGTTTATTTTTTAATTCGTTTAAGAGACTCCATTACAATTTAAAACATGGATTTATTAAGAGGAAATTTAATTTTGTATTTAAAATTATTGTTAAATTTAAGTATTCAATGAATGTTTATAGATATATTAATGACTAAAATTGATTCGCGAATCATAGAAATACAATTTTAATTCGAGAATCAAAAAATAGAATGATAATTCGCGCGACTCAAATAAATCCAGACATAATTCGCGAATCAATTTTATTGGTTTTTTTTTAGAAATTGAATTACTATTGATGATTGAATTAATTTTAAAGGTCTGGTCCCCAGCAAAAATCACAATACAGGCGATTCGCCATCGTAATGCCTGTATGAAAAATTTTATTGCGGCAACAATCATCTTCGTATTGTGGAATATACCCCATTTGTTAGAAAACCTGTCCCGAATGCATTACTTTACAGCATTATGAAAGCAATTATTCTAGAAGATAAACTGGTGATATCACTAAATTATCATCTGGACGATAAAAAAAGTAGCATATATATCGCCAAAATATCATCTGGAAGTTAGAAATATGATATCGCCTGACAACTATTCAAAAGATAAAAGTACGGTTTTTATTTTATAATTTTTTGTTATAAACATTTTCACTTTTAATTCACCAATATTAATCTCCATTTTCATATATCCACCACTCTTTCCTGGATTTGAATTTGTTTTGCAATTATACAACTATAAAAACCAATTTGTTTACTTACCTTAATATTTGCAATATAAATTGCACAAGTTGTCTTAAATTCGACAGAACCCCAGAACAAAAATTTTCAAATAAAACCAAAATTCATTTTTGACATTTCTCTAAATATCGCCCACATATTTTTCAGTTAATAAAAAGAAGATTTGTTCAAAATACTTCTTTGGTTTTCTTCTAAACGATAAATGATATTTTCTTCATAACTTTTGGGTAATATTTCTTCCGAATACTTATTGGGTATAATTAAACTCCGGCGATTTCCATTTTTTAATCTTATGTAATAAACCGAATTTTTATATTCATTCGGTCTGTAAGTGAAAGACATCTCAACATGTCTGTTTTTTAGGAAATAGCTCCATCAAATACAAAATTAACAAAACGAATAAGAAGGTTCAACTGTATTTATTATTTTTAAATCGTTGACACAAATAAGTCGGTTCAACAATTTTACAATTGATTTTATTCCTAAGCAGGTGAGTTATAAGAGGAATAAACACTTCTAAAACAACATAAAAAATAATTTATAAAAATATATTTCCATATACTGTTTTAGTAGGTCAGTTTCCGAATAATTTTTTATAATGGTTTCTAGTTCATCGACAGCGGCTACAAGCGAAAGCACTAAAATGTGGCTAATCGGACAGGTATCACCAGAGCTGTGCAAAACCAAACTTCCTACAAAAAAGGAGGTATTAAGTTTAGTTTTTACTATAAAATCTGCAAGCTAAATAACTATGTATTCCATCCGGTTATTTTTGAAATATATCTTTTTAAATATGTATATGAATAAAAAAAAAATATGTTTGCAAATCTTTTATTTGAGTGGTCTTAGTACCATTATTAAAATAGAGAATGAAAAAAACATAAATAAATACAAAATTTAAGGGAGGGTTGGGCGGGGATTGGTATTTTAGGCCACATTCCTTTTGTTATCATTTTATTTAGATTTACCCAGGGAAATTTTCTGTTCCAAAGAAGCTGCTTTTTCTTTGTAACCCCTTCTACTGTCAACGATTTTTTTGAAAAAACAATCGCTTCTAAGGCACCTAAACTGGAACCGGTTGCCTTAGAATGAGTTCCGGAACTTGTTCTAGAGCTTTTAGAATTAGTTCTATAACCTCTGGAACTAGTTCGAGAACTAGTTCTAGAACTGATTCTCCTTCAGTTATATCTTACATATAAGATCCATGGAACGGGTTCCGAAACTAGTTCCATGGAATCGGTTCTAGTGAAATCACTTCCACAACTAGTGTGATTGGCAACTGATTGCAAAAAATTTTCCTGTGTAGACGAATGTAAAGAAATACCTTCGTGTTTAATGTTATAAATTTTTCCACCGTGTTCCGTGTACAAACAGACGTACGGACGGACAAAAATAGCCAAATCGCCTCAGAAAGAGGTTCTGAAAAAAATTTTACACATTTGTTTTTTACAATTCTTCATTCAATAATGGCGTTCATAAAAATAAATTTTGGATTTTTCTTCATACACACTCAAGAAAAAAAGAATATATGCAGCGATTTTTCTCAAATATACCAAACTTTAGGGCCCGGTAGCGACCCCTAAACCTTAATTAAAAAATTAAAAAAAAATCATGTGTTAATTTTTCATGGTGCTTAATTATACTCGGGCTGACCTATACCAAAATCTAACTTTTGTTTTTTATGAACCAGCCTAGTGTGGAAGTTTTACAGTGGCCAGCACAGTCACCCGATTTAAACGCCATAGAGAATCTATGGGAGCTTGTAGACATCGAAATACGAAAGAAAAAGCGTTCAAATTTAAGGGATTTCGAAGTTTTTATCAAACAGGTGTAGCAAGGCATACCTTCACAAAATTGGTTGCGCACGTGGATTCTATGCCTTCACAAATGAAAGGAGTAATTAAAAATAATGGCTATTCCACTAAATAACAAATATCTAATTAATATGCTGAATTTTTGAACAAATAAAATCGACCAAATTTAAAATACATAAAAGTTTCCTTTTTTTGCTCTCACAAAATGGGCACTAGTTTCATAAAAAAAGTTCGTAAAAACTAATTCATATAAATAAATGCAAATCAAACTACTTAAAATATGAAACTACATATCAACGAATATAATAACAAAATAAAAGCGCAAATAAAAAACCATTGGAAGAAATCAATGCATACTTAGATGATTTAGCGTAGTGTTGCATTTTTTATGCTCGCAACTGTATATATAGGGTCATATGTATAACTACTTTTTTAATTTATAAATGGCTTATAAAACAAATACTTTATAAAAAATTCATTTTATAAACATGTTATAAGGTTTTAAAATTATTATGCGTAAGCAGTATATACTATGCTACTCATTTAATATGTTTATTGTAGGGCTGCTTTTTTCCACGGGCAAGTAGAACAACCTGTTCGGGGTTTAATGAGCTTGGTCAATCATAAGGATATTGGAGTTATAATAGCTGTAAATGAACGCGGTGTTTTTATCATAGATCCTGTAGAATGTGTACGTAGATGGAATTGTAACATTCGTAGTTCCTCCCAAACGTCTCTATCTAAATTATCTTTATGTTTTAGACTTTATTGATTGGACTACGATACGAAGATCTATCATGGGATTTTGCTAAGCCTAGTGCCACAGACGATCCAGATTGTCAAACGTGTATTTTTCTTCAGGTATGTTATTTATTGTTAAACTTATTTTTTGTTCATCTGAATTAAACACAAATTTGTTGCAGTTTGATGCGATGGAGAATGGAATACAAATATCAAAATTAATGCAAATATTCTCTAAACAAGCCCCAATGTTAGATGCCTTAATATCTCACTTTTCAGAGCAGATGAGAAAACGAAAGATGGAGGGCAATGCATCCGATCAGTTTCATGATGGTAAGCAATCAAGCCTAAAAAGAGAATTGAACTTAGACAAGTATGCCTCGGTTTCCACGCCTTTCTAGGCTTACTGATTATTTTTTTTTTCATCGGTTGATATCTTCTGTTAAAATAGTCAAAATTAAAAAAAATAATATCTTTGAATTTTTATGTATTAAGCTAGATTCACATTATGCAGAGTGGAGTGTAGGGAAATATCGTGCACCTTGGTACTTTTGAAAGTTTGGTGTTAATATCTAGGAGATTAAGACGAATGCGAAAAATCTTTAAATGCAGAAGTTTTAGTTTTGGTATTGTGGTAGATCGCACGTATTAAAAACTATATTCATTTTTATGAATTTTAAGAAATTGCCATTTTTTCGATTAATCCGCTTGAATCAAAAATATACATTCGACCAATAGTCGATAACACAGCTCTACACTCAGCGAATTATGTAGGTAAAATCAACTGTAAATGACAGTTAAAATAACTGCATTTGCAGTTAAAAAGGTGTGGACTACATTTGCATTTAAATCAACTGCAATGTGAAGTTATTTTTAACTGTTAAAAATCAACTGACAAATGTAGTAAAAACAACAACAAATGCAATTAAAACAACATACATGAAAATTATTGTAAAACTGTACAAACAACTGCAAATGTAGTTAAAATAACATAAACAAAAATTATTTTAAAAATTAATAATTTAATAAAAACTAATTTATGTAAATACTCTTAACTTAATTTTATTCTATAATAAATTTAAAATTGAGAAATCAAATTTTACACTTAATATCACTTTTACTGTTCACTATTAAGAAATTGTTCTAGATGTGTCTGTGAGGGATGAAATTATTATTTGGCTTCATTTTTTTCTCCAGATAGGAATGAAAATATAAAAAACTGAAAGAAAATAAATACAATATTTTTTAATATACCCGTAAATAAATTTATATTTTATATTATAAAACATACCTTATTATTTTAATAGTTTAATAAAATATACATGTAACATTTCTCGTATTACGCGTCTTCAATCTTTAGCGTAGTTTTATGACTAAGACAAGAGAAACGTGTTCTTCTCATATTCTTTCACTAGAAATTTCTAAACAAGCGCTTCGTACACGCACTCGTCTACTTGGTACACACGTACACTTGAAAATTTAAGTATTTGTAACTAAATTCAAAATAACCGCATAAAATAACTGTTACTACAATGTAGTAGTTTTTGTAGTTTGTTTAAAAAATACCTGTCAAAAACATTGCTCTAAGTAAATTAACTGCAATTGTAACGCAACCGATTTCAATTCGGTTGGGGCAACCGAATTACGAGGTTGCAGCAACCAAGCCAATTCGGTTGGAAAAAATTCGATTGTCACAACGGAATTGTTCTGAGAGTGTACAAGGTGAATCCAAATATGCCATTGTTTTTCTTACTTATTAAATAGTTTGGTGTAAAAATTAGGAACGGAATTTACAACATTTTTTCAAATCTTATTAAAGACATCCTTTTTCATCTCGAGAATGTTACATGCTGCAGAAAATCTTCAAGTCTGTTATACCAGATGATTACTTACAGTCCAACGATCATTTCAATATAAATAACATTATACTTTTCGCAATATAATTAATAGATAACTCCAAAATTCTGGTGTATGCATTTTAATCAAAAATTATGACGAAAAGTCGTGTTAGCATAGATATAGGAAAAACATTTTTAAAATGTATTAATTTTTTTAAAAGCTTTACTTTTCCTCTTCTATAAACACTAACTGTAAGAGTGTTTAACTTCATGGGTTATTAAACTATAAGCTATTCAAATTGAAAAACCTTATGAGTTACTGGTTACGGAGCTTAGATTTGGCCTATAAAATAGATCACAAATTTTATGTATTAACCAAAAATTGATGAGATTGTTATACATTTTGTAAAACAGGTGACAATGTGTTGACATATATCGAAATATATAACTCAAATGTAATCCATGCATTAGAAATTAGCTGGTTACATGGTTTTTATCACATTTTTTGATATCACCCATATGTATTATTACACTAATAGAAAAAGAAAAAGCCTGTTAACATTTTAGTTAGAGCTACTAAAATTAGTTAAAAATTACCTTGCAGAAAAAACTATTTTTTGCAAATTTTGTCAAGGTAATTTGTTATTTTTAATTAACTAAAAATTAAATGTATCTAAAATTTTGTAAATTTAATTTTAATTTTCCTGTTTTTATCTTACTAGCATTTAGCAAAAAAAATCTGTTAATTTCAGCAGTTTTTTCCAAGGTCATTTTTAGTTAATTTTTAGTAGGGTTTACTCCAATTTTTACAGCTTTATTTCTTTCTATGAGTGTATTAATATTTTTTTTATAAAAAATAACACTTTATATATTTTTCCGATATGTTATTTATTTTTGTTAATAAAAAATGAATGAAATGAAGATAACAACACTTTACAGAACAAGACCGCTAAAGTCAGGTATCATGTATAACAAGCGATAGCACAGGGGATAGAGCGTCTGCTTGAAATGACAACAGGTCTGGGTTCAAACCCCACATGCTGCATGATGATTTTTTTTTTAAATTAAATTAAAATAAAATAAAAATAAATGAAGAAGAACTTCCTTATCATTGGTTCAAATATACATAATTTATTTTTAAAATAAAAAGAACAACTTCCTTCCTATGGCAAGCCAATGTTAAATTCATCGGTGAAAAACCGGAAAAAGAATAACTTTCTATTCAACAGTTGCAGTGCTTTAACTGCACTTTTTTTGCTGGGTATCTTCTGAAAGGCTTAAGTCACGAGAGTTATTGTGATATAATTTTAAAGGATTGAAATCGTTATTTAAGTATTATAAGTTATAAAATTTTCACAATTTTCAAAGTTTAATTTAATGAAATCCGCGATTTAAATGGGTGAAAACATTTCAATTCAACACAAAAAAGTGGCATTTTCGGATTTACCATATCCGATTTCAATGAAATTTACCACAACTATCGATCGTACATGCTAACAGCTCATTAAAGTATAAATTGCAGAGCCAAGACTCTTTCGTCACGAAAGTTTTGATAGTATTTATTAGGTAAGAATGTACCCTTTAATGGAAGGGTCAAAGGTCATTTCTTGGGGTCTTGAGTTCAAATTCCCAATGCTCGCAATGCGCATTTTTTAAAATTCTTAAAAAAACTATATGATTATTGTTAAACTCTCTTCTACTGTTGTGTGAAAAATTTAAGGTGATATCTCGATTCGTCTCTGAGTTATAGCCAAAACCGTGTCCCTAAGTATCATTTGTTGCCCTAATGTATGTATATTAGGATGGATCTTATTTTTCAACTTGCGATTTAAGGCCGCCCCCTTAGAAATGTGCCTTTGGGTATAGAAATACAGCATGAAAAAAAAATTAAGGTGATCGTATAACGGGAAAACGTGCCGCATCGGCCCTGAAGTTTGAAATACGATTTACAATGCGAAAAAATCACTTTTTTCTTTTTTGAAAATACTGGCCCTTAAATAACTGTGTTTTTTCGAAATGTAAATAGAATTATAATCTGTATTGAATTATCTTTCTGGTATGTATAAAAATTCAAAATCGGTTGGAAAATATTTCAGTAATTTTAATTTCCTCAGACCATTGTAGGCTTAAAATGAGATAAATTATGAAAATCGTAAAAATAAAATATTTATTTTAAAAACTTACAATTTTATACTCTAGTTTCATTTCTAAGATCCACAAATATTCCGATACAAATTTTTGTCTTTCTTGGGTTATGATTACCTAGTCCTAGGTATGGCCAAAATGGGATTTTTTTTTATAAATTTGCAAAGAAAGTCATGAACTAAAATTTAATAAAAAATTAACTTCAAAATAGTTAAAAAATTTTCCTCTATTTAAGTAAAATTTTATTAAAATTTAGGAAAATTTTGTTAAAGCAAATAAAAATTTATGAATATGAGTAAAAACGAAATAGACTGTTAATCAAAAATAGTTCATCATTTTCCTAAATAATATTTCTAGATTTCAGAAAAAAATACAATTCAAATATTCAATTTCGAAATATTTCAATGAAATTTAGTTCACTTACTCACATGGTCCCAAGGACAAAGACTATTGACTCTAGATAGGATCCCATATGGGCTATATTTCCGATTTCTCTTCTTTTATCATTTTACAGAAAATATTCATACAAGTCCATATTAACCCAATCAAATTTCGGATCCAAACATTAGTTGGCTTTTTACCAGACTGGTGTAGGTTATTATATAGTCGGCATGCCCGACTTTAACTTTTTTACTCGTTTTTTAATTAATTTATAATAATAATTAATTTACTGAAATCCGCGATTTTAATCACCATATGGGTGAAAACATGTCAATTCAACACAAAAAAGTGGCATTTTCGGATTGACCATCTCCGATTTCGATGAAATTTACCGCAACTATCGTACATGATAACAGCCCATTAAAGCATAAATTTCAGAGTTAAGACTCTTTTGGTTTCCGAAATATGACGTCACGAAAATTGGAAAAAACGGTAAAATTTTACTAAAGTATGATTACAAAATCGACTATATCTTTAAAACTATTTAAGATATAAAATTCATTTTGGTGTTTTTTGTTAGGTAAGAATGATATGCATATTGGTTTATTTCGTGGAAGGGTCAAAGGTAATTTTTTGAGGTCTTGAGTTCAAATTCCCATTGCTCGAAACGCGCATTTTTTAAAATTCTTAAAAAAATATATGATTATTTTTAAACTCTCTTCTACATATGTGTGGAAAATTTAAGGTGGTATCTCTTTTCGTCTCTGAGTTATAGCCAAAAACATTGTCACAGGTATGTATTTTTGTGAGTTGATACATACCACAATAGCATGTGCCACATTTTTTGGTATCATTATAAATTAATTAAAAAACGAGTAAAAAAGTTAAAGTCGGGCATGCCGGCTATATAATACCCTACACCAGTCTGATTAAAGCCAACTAATATTTGGATACAAAATTCTATTGGGTTAATATGGACTTGTTTCATTGAAAGATTTTGAAATTGAATATTTGAATTGAAATTTTTTTTCCTGAAATCTAGATATATTAAAGTTGTTCACAAGGGGTGTGCTATTTGTTGTATCGTCCTAACTAGGGTTTGGGGTTCGGGAATTCCCGGGAAAAGTTTGGCGGGAATTCACGGGAAAATAATATAATTTTCCCGGGAAAACGGGAAATTTTAAAAATATAATTTTTTAAATTGTTTTTGTTTGGAATAGGATTTTTTAATTTTAGTCATAAAAAACATTTTAAATACCAAAACAAAAATGTCATTGTTAGAATCTTTTAAAAGGAATCAATTCATTTGCCACACAAAAAAATCATTGCCAAATAATTAGGAGCATTTCAACTAATAAAGATTTTTCGCATAACTTATTCAAAATTTAAGTAACCTAAAAACTTGGTAAAATGTTTAAAAGAAATATGAAAAAAAGTTTTGTTTCTTACAAATAACCGCCCTTAGAATCTAAATTTTTTAAATGTATATTTTAGTTAAAGTGACTTTAGCTAAAATATTGGGTGGCAGTATTTTTGGAGCATTCTGATTGGTTAATTTATTTTCAAAAAATCAAAATGTTTGAAAATATAAATATTTGTGTAACAAATGAACAAAACCGTATGATTAATAATAAAGTCGACTTTAAATTTAAAATATGTACTCCTTTATATTAAGGGCCAATAATTTTATAAGTAACGTTTTCATTAATAAATGTGATATTTTCAAGTAAGTTTACTTTATTTTAATACACCTGCTTTCAAACTAATATAGTCTTTTGTATTAAAGAATAAAAGTCAGGAGTATGGAAATACTTCACAAAAAAGGACAATGCAGCGCAGTGATATTTGCCCTAAAAGACTAATGGTTAACGGATGTATCTAAATTTGGTTATCCGACATCTAAATAAATCATCAGAAAATATCAATTGAAATTCAGAAAATATCTTTTGAAATTCAGAAATCGTCATTTAAAATTCAGAAAATGTCAATTGAAATTCAGAAAATATCATTTGAAATTCAGAAAATTTCATTTGAAATTCAAAAAAAATATCAATTGATATTCAGAAAACATCAATTGAAATTCAGAAAATATCAATTGAAATTCAGAAATCGTCATTTGAAATACAGAAAATATCAATTAAAATTCAGAAAATATCATTTGAAATTCAGAAAATATCATTTGAAATTCAGAAAATATCATTTTAAACTCAAAAATATCAATTATTATTCAGAAAACATCAATTGAAATTCAGAAAATATCAATTGAAATTCAGCAAATATCAATTTAAATTCAGAAATCGTCATTTGAAATTTAGAAAATATCAATTGAAATTCAGAAACCATCATTTGAAATTCAGAAAATATCAATTCAAATTCAGAAAATGTCATTTGAAATTCAGAAAATGTCAATTGAAATTCAGAAAATATCATTTGAAATTCAGAAAATATCATTTGAAATTCAAAAAATATCAATTGATATTCAGAAAACATCAATTGAAATTCAGAAAATATCAATAGAAATTCAGAAAATATCAATTGCTTTCAGAAAACATCAATTGAAATTCAGAAAATATCAATTGAAATTCAGAAAATATCATTTGAAATTCAGAAAATATCATTTGAAATTCAGAAAAATGTAAACAGAATTTTTAAAAGAATCCGGACAGGTAGATAATGTTAAACCCTATAAAATAATTTATATATGGATTTTATCAAAATACGTTTGGTTAATAAGTGGGAATAAAATTCATTTCATCATATATGTAATGATATATTCTTAGATTTTTCGTATGCTGGTGTGTAAGCATAACCCATTATTTTTCGCGACATCGCCATACATAGGTAATAAGAAATGTAATAAGAAAAGTAACTAGTTACCATTACCAGGTATATAGTTACATAACCACATATCTGGTAATGATTTTCTACACTGGGTTGTTTCGTGTTCGATACTACGTCCAATCTATTGTAAGTCTAGATATTAATTATCTTAATTTTTGCATTAAAAAGTACAAAAGTTGTTTTTTCGGACTTTCTATATTTTCATATATTTAGTTAGAATATTCTTCTACCTCAAGTCCAAATTCTGATATGATATTGTCATATTAGATTTTATTTGTTGTTTCAAAAAGGGGTTGATCATTTTCAAGATAGACAATACAATTGTTTCGTAGCCATCATTCTACTCTTCAGTTGTCTGCAATAAGAAAATGATGACTTTATTACTCAAACCGAGACATTACATAAGGTACAAAAAATCAACGGGACGAGAATTTTGTACTTTCGTATATGAACTGTCTGATTTGGTAAAACCAGCTATAAATCAACTCCTTTTTGAAAGCAACAATTACATAAGAGTACCCTTTGGGCACTATTTATATGTATGTTTGTTGTGATGGCTACGAAGCAATTGTATTGTCTATCTTGAAAATGATCAACCCCTTTTTGAAACAACAAATAAAATCTAATATGACAATATCATATTAGAATTTTGACTTGAGGTAGAAGAATATTCTAACTAAATATATGAAAATATAGAAAGTCCGAAAAAACAATTTTTGTACTTTTTGATGCAAAAATTAAGATAAGATTAACTAATTTAAAATGCAATAAAAAGAAGTAATCTGTTCGCGTGAATAAATTTTTTTGCGTGCTAAAAAAGTTATAAACAAAACACCGCACGCATTTTCGGTAAAATAAGAATTTTAAAATTTTTGGATTTTTCGGGCATGTGACCACACATTTTCAAATAGCCTTTTCGTGCTGAGTCCGAATTTGATTTCCAAATTTTTCCAGCACATCTGATTTTTGAGAAAATTGAGGTCAAAGTTAACAAAAACCTTTTTTTGGCTATTTTTGAGTGGTTTTTACACTCTTTTACCTCGAGGTAAAAAAAAACAGATGACACAGATTCTGCAATCATCACGGTAAGTTATTTGAAAACGCATAGTCGCGCTATGTTTCCATTATTGATTTTAAGTAATTTTTTTAATTTTTCCGTCCGTCTGTCTATCTCTCCATCTAATCTTGTGCGCATGCTACATACAGGTCGCAAATATTAAGATATTTTGATGACATTTGGTAGACCAACTTATATCGGCCCAAGGACGAAATCTATTGATTTTGGTTTAAATCGGTCTATGTTTGGACCTAGTGCCCATATAAAATTTCCTAAAAATTGCGGCACAAAATTGAATGGCAGATCCACGGTTTGAAGAATTATGGGATCAAATATCTCTTCAATGGTACATATCTTCATTACTATTATTATGTGAAAGTGCTAAATGGTTCGGATGAACTTTGTATTCTCTACAGCATATCTTTCTCCAAAAATCGCTAAAAGGTTAAATTCAAATTGAAACAACCTCCATAGTTTTAAGAATTATGGAGTCCAATCAATCTGGAACGGTAGATGTTATCATAACTATCATTATATGAAAGTGCTAAACAGATCGGATCTTTTTTATGCCCTACATCACTTTTCGCTGCAAAATACTCTAAAATTTCAACTTTTAATTGACTGGCACATCCACAGATAAAAGAATTAATGGTTAAAATCTTATATATATATATTCCTCTAACTCCCATTGGAGCAGAGGATATACATATATCACCATTAGTACACTAATAGAAAAAAGTCCGTAAAAAATTTAGTAAAAACTACTAAAAATTAGTTAAAAATGATGCTGCAGAAAAAAACTGCTAAATTAGCAGATTATTTTTGCTATATATTAGTAATATAGGAACAGCAAAACTAAAACTGTTAAATATACAGAATTTTAGTTATATATGAGCTAAATTTTTGTAAATGGAGATTAGCAAATTAACCTGCTAAAATCAGCAAAAAATTTTGCTAAATAATTAGTAGCCTAAAAAATCACCAAAAAATTTAAAATTTTCGAAGTTTTTTTTTTCGATTTTTTTTTTAAATGCAAATAAAAATCGAGCCTTTTGAAAACAGCAGTTTACAATTTTTTAGCAAATATTTCTGCTGATTTTAGCAGAATAGACTGCTATTTGCATTCAACTAAATTTAGCTTAAAAATAGCAAAAATTTTGTAGATTTAACAGTTTATTTTTGCTATTTTTAGTCTACAAATATTTAGCAAAATTTTCTGCAGATTTTACAGTACAATTTGCTATTTTCAATTAACTAAAAGTTAGCCTAAATATAACTAAAATTCTGTAAATTTAGCAGTTTTAATTTTGCTGTTCTCATTTTACTAGTATTTAGTAAAAAATTCTGCTAATTTTAGCAGTTTTTTCTGCAGCATCATTTTTAACTAATTTTTATTACATTTTTCTGCTATTTTTACGGATTTATTTCTATGAGTGTATCGTTGTATGTAAGAGCTAAAATGATCGGATTATCCGTTTCGATTCTACATCACTTTTAGATCCAAAAATCTATGAAAAGCTACAAAATTTAACCTAAAATGGCTCTGGATACTAAAATAATAGTGCGATCTATTTCGCACTTATACACACCCTACGGGAAATTTTAACAAACTGTCACCGAACTGGCCCCTTTATATGAAATAGAGTGGTCACTTTTACATGACGTTATCATAGGAGGGGGAAATCGACCCCTTGTGACATGTCACAAGACAAATCCTATGACAGGTTACTGAACTCTCATAAAAAAACAAAGTTCAGGGACCTGTCCTGGGATTTGTCTTGTGACATGTCACAAGGGGTCAATTTCCCCCTCCTATGACAACGCCACGTAAAAGTGACCACTCTATTTCATATAAAGGGGCCAGTTCGGTGACAGTTTGTTAAAATTTCCCGTAGGGTGTGTATAAGTGCGAAATAGATCGCACTATTATTTTAGTATCCAGAGCCATTTTAGGTTAAATTTTGTAGCTTTTCATAGATTTTTGGATCTAAAAGTGATGTAGAATCGAAACGGATAATCCGATCATTTTAGCTCTTACATACAACGATACTAATGGTGATATATGTATATCCTCTGCTCCAATGGGAGTTAGAGGAATATATATATTTCGATTAACTAAAATATAGGTGAAATTTTGTAAATTTAACAGATTTTTCTTGCTATTTTTATCTTTCTAATGTTTAGCAGACAGATTCTGCTGAGTTCAGCTGATTTTTCATGAAAAAATTTTAAAGGCTTTTTTATTAGTGTATGGATAATTGAAAAAATTTCTTGAATGAACGAGTGAACTAGAATAACACACTAGTTCAAAAATAAAATTGATTGAAATTAACTGTGAACTGCAATGCCCAATTCTAGTCATTTTTATTTCGATTGCTTGTTTGTGCAAAATGTTTCATTTTGTATGGAAATTTCCGGGTGTCCTCACATTTTTACTCACAATTTCTAGACGATTTCGACAACTTTTAACACCAAACTGCTCATAAAAAACCATTTGAATAAAAATAACTAACTGATAGTGCGTCCTTGTGACGTGAACGTGATTAAAATAGAGATATGTTTCAAGAGGCCATCAAATTAAAATCCGAGCTAGATTTAAAAAACCCTTTGGGGGTTTTGTTTTAACAACAGTGTACTTTCATTTCGCATTAGATACATTAAGTCTGATCGTGATGATGATTTTGCTTATTAGGACAAATCCGAATTTATATATCAAGGGTGGGCACGGATTTGTCACCGAGGGCCAAATTGTGGTTTTTCGTAAATCATAGTGGGCCGCACCATACAATAAAAAAAAAGAACACTACAAATCTTTAAGAGTGAAAGCGAAAATGAAAGCGGAAGGAATTAATGTTTTATTAAAATCCATATATTCCAAAACTGGTTCCACAACAACTCTGCACTTATCTTTTTTAAATTCTGTTTCGGTATTTTTCAATTACATAAGTAGAATTATTTCTGAATTACATACATTGATCAGCATTGTCGCGGAATCGGCCAACGAAAATTTGAAAACTCAAGGAGTTATAAGAGTCTGAATATTATTACAACAACAAAAACATGTATAAAAATTCATAGCTCCATGGATTCGAATTTGTTTTTAACAATTTCGTTGCGCACAGTTTAAAAAATCCCGCCCTTTAAAGGGACACTATGCACTAAATGGTTAATTTAAACGATGATTACCTACCAGGGTTGGCAACCGTTTCATAAAATTAGTGATAAGTGATAACGTTATTTCAACAGTATTTCGTTAGGTTATTTTAAGGTTATCGGTATTTTAAATTATATCGTTAAGTTATTTTAGGGTTAACGGTATTTTAAGTTATTTCGTTAGGGTATTTTAAGGTTAACGGTATTTTAAATAATTTCGTTAGGGTATTGTAAGGTTAACGGTATTTTACGTTTGTAACGACAAAAGTCGGTTCTCGTTTTTGTCTACATAAATTATTAACATTTTTAGTAATATTATATTATCAATGTTTGAATTTAACGGAATTATTAATAACGCCATCTATTTGTCAATACTTGCATCACTAATCATATACTACTAGATGGTTCAACACTGTCACATATGTTTTGTACTAAATGTTACTAATGTGTAATTGGTACTACTGTAAATGTAAAATGTTTGTGTGCCCAGCAAAATATTGGTAATGACACCACATTACTATCTGCATTACCAAAAATGATATATCATTACCTTTTGCATTATTTTTTAATATAAAATAATGAATTCCTAATAACGGCCTATTGTATTCATTGTTTCTAAATATAAAATAATGACTTACTCGTATTAGTTGAAATAAGTACTTTTTACACAGTTAAATTTTTTTAATATATATAAATATGTTTTATGTTTAAATTTTTATGACGAGTCTTAAAATTACACACTACAGAAAACTTAAATTTTTCTGAATATATTTCTTAGGCTAATAGTATTTGCCTAACTACTTATTTTTAGGAATCAAGTAAGCAATCGGATAACCACTTATAATTCAACTTTTTGTAAGCATGTGTGTAACCACTTATTATTCAAAATCTCATAACTACTTATTTCTCATTTTTTCGTAAGCGAGCGGGTAAGCGTGACTACTTATAAAAACGACCACGCCAAACAAAAATAATGAGTTTAGACACCAAAAAATAAGTTGTGCGGAGCTATGAATTTCTATTATATAACCACTTATTTGGTAATGAAAGATTTTGCTGGGTGTGTTTGATCAGCAAGTATAAAAGGCAGTGCTGTTGATCAATTTGAGGCAGTTAGTCAGTAGACGACCACAAGGTAAGATCTACTATTTAGTGAGGAGTTTGCCAATGCCCTAAATAATAAAATCTAATTTTTTGGTAAAGTCGTTTTTTCGTTATGTGGTGCGAAATTTGCTCTCCCTCCGCGTTTAGTTGCTAGATAAAACTGAGGTTAGCCCTTAGATCTTTCTCTATTTTTTCGTTATTCAGTTCGAAATTTGCTCTCCCTCCGCGTTTAGTTGCTAGAGAATACTGAGGTTAGCCCTTAGATCTTTCTCTATTTTTTCGTTATTCGGTGCGAAATTTGCTCTCTCTCCGCGTTTAGTTGCTAGAGAAAACTCAGGTTAGCCCTTAGATTTTCTCTATATATATTTTTTTTGGTTATTCGGTACGAAATATCGCGTTTAGTTGCTAGAGAAAACTGAGGTTAGCCCTTAGATTTTCTCTCTCTCTCGATATAGTCCTCGCAAACTGATATTTTACCTTGTGGTGTATTAAACTACTGACGTGGGTTTAAACGTAGAGCGGCCAGGATAAAACCATATTTGACTACAGGCTACAGTGGAAAATCGTCGTGTGTGAATCTGTCGGTGAAAAATTAATTGTGTGATAGTAATAAGTATTAGAAAATAAAGATATCAATAAAAAACACTGAATAATTAAAAAACTTATGTTTTTGTTCAATTCGATGTACACATCGTCGACCGGCCTGCAAAATGTCACATGTGTTTTTTAATAGATTTTCAGGAGAGCGAAAAAACTTTTACAAAATCTACTTTTAAGATATTTTATTGGCATCATATGCCTTAATGATTCACGACCTCATTTAGTAAAATCATCGTTAAGGCATATGGTGCCAATAAAATATCTTAAAAGTAGATTTTGTAACAGTTTTTTCGCTCTCCTGAAAATCTATTAAAAAACACATGTGACATTTGCAGGCCGGTCGACGACATGAATGTTTATGCTTAGAATACACATAAAAATAGGAATCTGAATCTAAAAGAGCTATAAACATATCACCAGCTTATTTTGGTATGATCCGTATGGCAAAAAGTCATTGTAGAGAAAAACGATAAAGGAAATTCACACTTCTTCCTTGTTGTGTGCAAAATTGGATACCTCAGATACGATTATGGTTTTTAATTTCCCGACATTTTCGAGCTCCCGGGAGTTTTTTTTCGAACTTTCCCGGATTTCCCGGGAATACTAAAATAATTTTTTACTCATATTTTAACAGTAAATACTACTTTTTGCTCGAAAAACATAATATGTTCCACATTGACGAAAACTGATAATGCAGAAATGTGTTTTTTGCATTTAATTTCAATGAAAAAATTGTAAATTATATGATTTCTAAAAAATTTTGAAAAACGCTCATTGGGATAAAACGACCTAAAAATAATTGATTTCTTCCAGCAAAAATTGACTTAAGGGGGTAAATACTGTAACAGCAACATTTTTAAAAGCATTTTTGACCGGTTGTCAAAAATTTAAATAACAATATATTTTTAATTTTATTCTTTTATTTAAAGTACATGTTATAGCAGTATTTTCAAAAATTATTAGTTTTGAATTTCGCCAACCAAAACCGACAGGGTTATTGGTCATTCTTAATGCCAGATAAATTCTCTAGTCCTTTTCGTGGCCCGATTTTTATTTAAAAAAAAATTTTTTTAACAAAGTTGCCACAGAAATTTAAAAATTACAAAAAAATGCAAGAACAAAGACCTTTACTTGGGGATATTACATTTAAATGACTAAAATTAAAAAAAAAAAAAAAATATCCACGATAAGGACTAGAGTTTTTTCTTGCCTACGAAAGAAAAAAAACGGCGTTGAAATCGGTTTACCCGCTTTGGCTGTACAGTGGCAGCCGATTTTAAACTCATTGTTGTGGGCAAACGCGTTTAAAGTTTATTATTTTCAAGATATAATTATTTTTTGGCTTTTTGCGGATATTCAAGCTAATTTACATGGTTGTTTTAGTGTTTTTTTTTTTGATTCCCGGGAATTATAGGGAAAATTCCCGGGAATCGGGAAATGAAAAATAGGCAAAATTCCCGGGAATTTCGTCCCGGGAATTCAAGGGTTAAAAACCCTAGATACGATACGAAATCTCCGAAAACGGGTTTCGGAATCAGAAAAAAATATTTCGATTACATGTGATTCATGGCTAACTCAATTTTTTCAATAATGGTCAGTGAAAGTAATAATAAACCGACGATATTACTTTTATCGGATAAGTATTTCTTGACTTATTCAAAATATTATATCCGCATGAGAAAGGTTAAAGCATGGAGATTGGAAGTTGTATTAAGTAATTTAAAACGAATCCCATATTCATCGGGATTCAGAAAAATCCACTATGAATAAGATTCAAAATTCCAAAAAAATGTATACGGAAGCTGGTTACTAAATACATCGTAAAGCCCTTAAGATATACATAAGTTTCTGATAAGTGAAGATCGCTGGCTGTAGCTTAAATTCTAAATAAATTAATGGTGTTAGAAATTTGACTATAAAATTCGTCCTATTATTTCCGCAATAAACTGCCCTATTTTTAACCCAAAATTTGTTGTAATTAGATCTGTTCCATGAAAAACATTATTTTCCAAATGCTGTACAGACGACGGAAATCGTAGACCGAGTACAAAACTTATATTTATATATCCGGTTCCCGGTTTGAAATAACATATAGAAAATTATGTTAAGTCTTTCAGCAAATCATGTTGTTACTTATCTTGCACAATAGAAATGTACTGAAATCTTATTTTCGTATTTGCGAATTTTTTGTGCATCCTCCTTTAATGTTCTCTTTTTAGTGCCTATGTGATTTAATTTTTTTTTATTCTTTCAATTTTAAACTTTTTTTATTACAATAAATTGCGGGTTTTTACTTGCTTGTACTTTTCTATTTTTATAAATATGGCGAACCATGTTAATTTTTAATGTTTTTAGAGAAAAAAGCTTAACGTAATTCTAATTCGTTAGGGTATTTTAGGTTTAACGATATTTTAAGTTATATCGTTAGGGTATTTTAAGGTTATCGATATTTTAATTTATTTCGTTAGGGTATTTTGAGGTTAAATAGTTCGTTGAAAGGGTTTTGAAACGTTAACGGTATATTACGGTTAGTGTTTGCCAACCATGTTACATACTTAAAGATGTAGTCAGCAATTTGAGTGCTTTTGATAAATTAAAACGCCGACTTTTTCACACAGACCAATGCGGGGCAGTATTAAGACCAATGCGGCGCATTATTATAGTCAGCACTAAGTACGAATTTTAATAAATCTTTACTTGAGTAATAAATTTTCAAACAAAATTTCTCACTAAAGTAAAATTTAAGTTTAAATTCGTGCTTTGTGCTTAAAGGGCCTATAGACGATCAGGCATGTACAAGGTGAATATATTTTGTAAAGAATTAAAGGCCAGTTTTATAGGCAGAACTAAGATGCATTTTTGTTTTAAATGCTTCTTAAGTAACAAGTATATACCTAAAATGGCCCTACATTGAGAGAATTATCATCACTTCACCAACGAATTTCTTCATAGCTTCAATGAAAATTGTCACTAGAACTCGTCCGTTGAAACTTTTCATAGAATCTATGAAACAGGTTTCATTAATATCAATGTTTATGAAAATTTCATAAAATTAATGAAACTCTTCATGAAATGAATAGAACACTCCTCCAATGCAGTATAAATCATTCAGCCAATGAAGAGCTTCATAAAATCTATGAAACAATTTCATTTATTATTCTTTATTATATTTGGTTGTCGTCGTTTCTAAGCTGGAGTGGATAAAGAGATAGTATTTAGCAAATCCAAAAAGCGTAATAAAATTTTAAGATATTTTATGTAAAAAATATATCTAATGAAAGAACTCATTAAATTAGAAGTTTCATAACATTTTAAAATAAGCTTAATTCAATTAAAGAAATTTCTTATTAATGTGTCCAAAAAACTAATATGATTTATAAAAAAATTTCATAGTCCAAAACTAATAATAAAAAATTAATTAAAAAAATAATTATAAAAGATAATTCTCTCTGTATGGAAATTAAATAAAACTATTGTATTTGAGAATTAAATGTTTAATATAAAATTCTAATTGTATGAACATTTTTAAAAATTAATGAAATGACGATATTTTATGAAAAAATTAAAAAAAGGGAAATACCATTGAACAATTTCTCATATATAAAGAACATTTTCATTAAATTTATGAATATCTAATTTATGAAATTCAATGAAGTTTTACAATGAAGTTATGAAAGTTTATGAAAGAAAAGTTATGAAAAATTTCATAATATTAATTACCTATTATATACATAATGAAATTCTTCATTGATTCCATGAAAAAAATTCTATGAAATTATATCATTAATATCATGAAGGATAATTCTTTCAGTGTAAGGATTGATCGATTGTTCCTTTAGATATCTTTTAAGAATGCAATTTTCAAATCGATCTTAGTTCCGACTATAAAATTGGCACCAATTTTTTATCTAAAAATTTTCGAAATAAAAAACTTAAAAAAATTGCGAAATAAAATATTAAAAAAAAGGTTTTTAAATAAAAAATCTAAATTTCAACAGGGGCCACACAAAATCAGCAAAGGGCCGCATTTGCCCAGCGTTGTTATATATGTATTTAATTTACACCCACTTTCAGAATAAATTTCTTGTTTCTCCTAAAGTACGCTTTTTCATGGACAGTTAATAATTTTAATTTAAAAAAAAATTATAAAAAGAAAAAATTTTAATCCTTAACTTAGGGTACAACAAAATTGTAAAATATCGAAATATGCCAAATAATCACTTTAGAGTAATAGCTGCACGCAGGAAACCGGTAACTTTTAAGAAAACCCAAAGGTTAATTTATCAATTATATGTTTAAATTATAATAAATATGATGAAAACTATTAGTAGTAACTAGAGGGCTGAATGAATGTCTTACAAGACATTCTCTTGCATGCGCTGATGAGAGATTTGACGATTTTTAATACTAAATATAACAAAAATTCACCATTTTTCTTATTTGTAGTTATTTACAAGATGTTAAACATCAGATCATTACAAAAAAAAAAAAAAAATAAAACAGAAAACAAAAAGAAATATTTTGGTGTTGTATAAGAAAATGTTTTGTGAATGTCTTGCAAAACATTCATACTGGCCTCTAGTAGTAACAATAAAAAATAGCCACTTATCAATTAAAAGGTGAGAAAAAAGTTAAAATTTCCTATTTACATTTCCTAAATTTTTTTCAGTAAATAAAAGGTTCGCATTCTTTTATTTTCTAACCTCTCTGATTATGCCTAGCAAACATAACTATTCAGGACTTTCAGGCACTAAACACCTTAAAATTTTTTTTTAGAAAACAGCTTTCGCAATTGGATTTAGAGTCTATTTTATTCATGAAAACTTCCGAAACTTCGCCATTTGTAATTTGATTTCAACAAAAAATAAATATTTTTTATTACAGTTTTTAAAAATCATTGTTAATTTTGACATACTTTGTTAAGTTTTAAAATAGAGTTTAGTGAAATTGTCAACCCTGGTTAAACGTTGTGCCAAAAAATGTTTTGATCCAAACAAAAAAAAAAAAATAAAAAAATTAATATAAAAATAATTGATATTTTATTGGTGTTAATTTCTAAAATTAAAACAATAAGGAAAACCCAAATCCGTGGTCGCTGAATAAAAGAAACATATCTAATAATAATAAACTGAGTGTGATTAATCAAAAGAACGATGGTGGTAGCACACCATTGTGCGAAAGAAGATTAAGCCTCAATGGTCGAAACATATATCTATCATTGTCTGAAAATACAGGAAACTTAAATGATCCTAATTACAACAAAAATTACCTATCAGCTAAACCAAGTAACATCAATACAGCTTGCCGCAATCTGCTTATAAATCTAAATACTGCCGAGTGCCCTGCTGCTACAAATAATATAAATACAGTCACTCTAGCGTCGGCTAGTTCTCCGAATGAAAATATGGCTTCACCTGGAATTAAAAGTATTTTAACACCTTCTTTACTCCCACATGACAATAGTGGAAGTTTGTCTTCAAACACACAAAAACCTACGGTACAGACCGGAATGGATATGTACATTACCATTCTTAAGAGGAGGCGGAGCCCCGAATCTTCCAAATCTGTACAACCTGCAAAACAGATACAAGAACAGGTAATAAGTAATGAAACAAGTAATCGTTTTGCGCTACTTGACTGTGAACCAGGTGCACCCGAAGCGACAGGTAAGTCGTTTAAACCACCGCCTATTTATTTAAGAGAAAAATGCTCCGATAAGATAGTGAATGGATTAATTAAAGTTATTGGCGATAAGTCTTTCCACGTTTTTCCAATCAGAAAAGGTAATATTTGTGAAACAAAGATTCACGTATATTGCGAGGACAACTACAGAAAGTTGTTTAAGCATTTTGAAGACCGGAAGAAGAGCTTTTACACCTATCAATTGAAAAGCAGTAAAGGCCTGCAAGTTGTCATTAAGGGAGGGGACTTTGGTGTCAACCCCTCTGATGTCAAAAGTGCACTAGAAGGCGAAGGTTTTAAAATAAAATCTGTAGTTAATATTCGAAACAGAGAAAAACTACCCCAACCCCTGTTTCGTATTGAACTATAACCTAACGATGTTAAATTGAAGAAGAGTGAGGTAAACCCAATTTACAAAATGAAATATTTACTACATCGTAGAATTACAGTGGAGGAGCCCCATAAAAGAAAAGGCCCCATACAGTGTAATAACTGTCAAGAATTTGGCCATTCTAAAACGTATTGCCAGCGTCCTGCAGTTTGCGTGATTTGTGGTGAGCTACACAGCTTAAAAGACTGTAACAAGTCTAAAGGCGACCCAAAATTGAAAAAATGTAGTAATTGTGGTGAAAATCACACGGCCAATTACCGAGGATGTCCTGCATACTCAATTGTTAAGCGCTCTATTGTCAGAAGGCAGTTATACAACAGAGAACCCCAAAAAATTCAAGAGCAATTTAACTCGCAACCCCAATTGCCCAATCTAGAAATTTTTAACCCGCAGCCCCAATTGCCGAACGCGCAGCATTTTACGAACCAAAATCAGACCTTTGCATCTATTGTAAAAGGTCGTACATCATCCGGAAATTTTCAAGAAAATATAACTGATGAATCTAATTCTAATATGAAAACAAATCAAAATAAATACCAAGGTCAAAAATCAGACTTTAGTGGACTTGAAGCAGCAATTGATGTGTTAGTACAAAAGGTCTCAGATTTTACAAAATCTATGAACAATATGATACAAGAGATGATGAAGATGCAGTCTATGTTACTGCAGGCTTCACTGAGTAAACCATGAATACTCTGAAAATATGTTTTTGGAACGGTAACGGCATACGCCAACATAAAGAAGAACTCAGTTATTTTCTAAGAAGCAAACAGATTGACATAATGCTTGTTTTTGAGACCCACTTAACCCCTCGTAGTAATTTTTCAATTAATGAGTATACATTTTATGACACAAAAGATCCCAGAGGCAGGGCGTGTGGAGGCTCTTAATAAAAACTCGCTTGAAACATTATCTCATGTGTGATCTTTGTGAGGATTACCTTCAAGCCTCTTCAGTATTTATACACCCAGAAAACAGTCTCAGTTGTAGCCACCGAATTTGTTGTCAATCGAATTCGTGCGGTTACGATAACTATCTTTATATTAAATAATATTTTTCGTCGTGAAAGCCAATATTCGGTTGTCTTATTCAATATTATGTTCCACATAAATATTATTATGTTCCACAAAATTTTATTGAAATTAAAAAAACTTTTTTTGAATTTTCTGGTATTGAACCCGGCCATTCAGGTTAATAGTTCACACTCTTAGCCTCTGCACCACAACTACTTTTAATTTTCTGAGCCATATTTACTGTTTATACATATGAGTATTTTATTTTAATTAAAAAAAAAACATATAAATTTTTGTCTTGTCCGGGATTTGAACCCGGAAATCCGGCGTACTAGGCCAACTCCCTACCGACTACACCACAAACACTTATTAATTTTGAAGTCAAATTTTGAATTTATATGTTTTGCTTGGAAAACAAATGTAATAAAAAATTCGTTTACCAATACCAATCAATAGTTGTGTGTGTTATCAGTACAATCCACAATTCGGTTGGTTCTACAGAAACTCGACTTTATGGTCATATTTGATTAGGATACCCGTATTTGTAGTTACCACTTTCGAATATTGAAATTTTTTTAATAAAGGTTATCGGTAACACCAATTTTCTTGTATATACACTAAATAAATGGCTGCTTCTACTGCATAAAATTACTAAACTGATACTAATTTTAAAATTGATTGGAGATACCAATAATTTGTTAAAAGGATTGTTTTTTAATTCATTTTCCCTATTTTTAATACCTAGTAAAATATTTCTGGTGTAGTATTCACTTATAGGCAACTTCAAATAAAATAACGTCCTGGTAAATTCATTTTAATGGTTTTGATCGAATTCCAACCAATCTTTTTCCTGGGTGTAGAAGAAAATAATATGAACCTAGTGATCTCTTCGGTTTATTTCCCCCCGAAATTTAAGATTTCTGAAAATCAATTTAAATCTTTTTTCGAATCATTAGGCTCACGCTTTCTGGCAGCTGGCGAAAACAATGCCAAGCACACTTTCTGGGGGTCAAGGCTCTGTTCCCCGAGGGGCCGTGTATTGTTTGATACAATTAAAAATATGGTTTTGGATGTGATCTCCAGCGGCGAACCCACACACTGGCCATCAGATCGAAATAAAATACCGGATCTCATTGATTTTGGAGTAACTAAAAATATAGCAAGAAATTTGGTGCACTTAGAATCCTCATTGGAACTCTCTTCTGATGATACACCCACTATTGTTTCCCTTATAAACCCTCGAATTGTATCTCCAACCGGTGACTTAGCACTTACAGGCAAGGGAACAAATTGGCTAAAATATAAAAAATTTATCAGTACTCATTGCTCGGAAAATATATTGCTAAGAACAACAGAGGACATTGATCTCTCACTTAGGAATTTTGAATCCTATCTTAAACTTGCTGCACGAGTTGCTACCAAACCCCCCGACAGTCCAGACAAAATCCAATTTTTTTAGTTGATATTGAGCGACTCTTAAATGAGAAAAGAAGAGCTCGTAGAGAGTGGCAGCTTCACAGATCTCCTGCACTTAAGACTCGATTTAAAGAATGCTCAAACAAGTTACGCAAATTACTTGAATTACAAGGAAATAACTCACTGAATGATTTTTTGGAAAATCTGGAGGCTACGGCAAGAACGGACTATTCATTATGGCGTGCTACAAAGAATCTAAAAAGACCTGTTATATGTAAACCTCCAATGCGTAAATCTGACGAAAGCTGGGCTAGAAATGATACAGAGAAAGGCGAGTTGTTTGCAGAACTTTTAAAATCTGTATTTATGCCAAACGATCCAAACACAATAGTCGAGTTACCACCAATTTTGCCACGGCACGTAGAGGTACCCATTCGCTTTGAGCTGCGAGAGGTCGAAAATGCTATCTCAGAATTAAACCCAAAAAAAGCTTTTGGTACCGATAAAATTGGTAATAAAATGATCTTGGAGTTACCCCAGATAGCTGTAAGAATAATACTTTTTATTTTTAATGCAATATTACGCCTTGAATATTATCTACCAGTATGGAAGGTCTCCCTCATTAAAATGATACCCAAGCCAGGAAAAGATCTCACTAAAGTTGAATCTCATAGGCCTATAAGTCTTTTATCTAATTTATCAAAACTCTTCGAGAAACTATTGGCAAACAGAATAACGATAACTGTAACTCAACATAACCTAATTCCTGCTCATCAGTTCGGTTTTCGTAAAAAGCATGGCACCATTGAGCAAGGTCACAGACTTGTTAGTGAAATACGAAATGCCTTTGAGGATAGGAATTACTGTTCTGCACTCTTTATTGACGTATCGCAAGCCTTTGATAAAGTTTGGCATGAAGGTTTGTTATTTAAAATTAAAAATATACTGCCATGTAACACACATAATATACTCGAAAGCTATATAAGCAATCGTAAATTTGTTGTCAAGGAAAGTGATTTCTTCAGCTCTCCTCAAGATATTCGAGCCGGTGTCCCTCAAGGTAGCATTTTAGGCCCACACTTGTATCTTTTGTATACTTCTGACATGCCAACTGATAGTAATACTCATACGTCTCCATTTGCTGATGAAACGGCTATCTTGAGTTGTCACAAAAACCCATATGAAGCCTCTCGAATGTTGCAGGAACACGTATTTGAACTGGAATCGTGGCTGAAAAAGTGGAAGATAAAGGTGAATGAACAGAAATGTATTCATTTGACTTTTACTTTAAGAAAAGAAACATGCTCTTTTATCAAAATTAATAATCACAAAGTGCCCCAACACTCAATCGTCAAATATCTTGGTATACATCTTGATCGTCGTCTCACGTGGAAGAACCATATCGACGCCAAAATAACACAAATAAAACTTAAAGCAATAGAACTTAATTGGCTAATTGGAAGAAATTCTAGACTTGGCCTTGATTGCAAGTTGTTGTTGTATAATTCGATTTTGAAACCTATATGGTGCTACGGCATCCAAATCTGGGGCACTGCGTCTGCATCAAATGTTCAAAAAATTCAAAGGAAGCAGAACAATATTTTGCGAACCATTGTCTGCGCACCATGGTATATAAGAAATGCGAACATACACTCAGATTTGAATGTTCCCACCGTTAACGATGAAATCGCAAGATACACCTTAAACTACTTAAAGAGGCTACAACTGCACCCAAATTCATGGGCTCGTAAACTGCTTGAGGATCAAGGACACCGACGCCTCCTAAGAAGGACCACCGCTGATTTGATAGAATAAATGTATATTCTTTATAACAAAATGTTGGTTTTTAATTTCTATTTAAAAAATTAAAAATTAGTTTTTTCGACCTTTTTAAAATTAAACTTCTAATTTATCGTTTTTAACTTTTTCTATACATTTACTTTGCATCAAATTGAAAAAATACTTAATGTTTAAAATTAAAATTTTGTCTGGCACTGGCTGGGCTTAATATTTTAGCTTTAGTACATAAGATTTGATAAACTTATTGTTAGTTCACTGTTGTGAAGATTCAATAAATAAAATTATGAAAAAAAAGTTTTAAAATTTGTCAAATAATTTCGGGGGGGGGGGGGGGGGTGGCCCCTAGCTACGTGCCTGGTTACCAGTATTGAAAAAACAATGAGTCTAAAAATAGATTTTCAAATGAATGAGATTTATAAAAAAAAATATTTTTTTATTATAAATGTTTTTAAATAAAATTTTCTCATGCGGGAATCGAACCTTGGACTCCAGAGTACCAGTCAATAGCTCTACCATCTGAGCTATCTCAACTTCCCAGTGTAGAAACGGTAATGACATATCATTTTTTTTTGGACTACCAGTAATGACACCGACTTACTTTCTGGATTATTTTAAAAGTTATAATAATGAGCTACTAATAACTGGTTACTTTTTCCACAAGTTCAAAATAAAAAATAATGCATTACCAATAATGACCTGCTACACACTAGTCAGCTTATTCGCCAACATAAAAAAAATCAAAAAATATGTGGTTATATACATCCTTACCAGCGTTGAAAAAATGTTGAGTCTAAAAATAGATTACAAAAAATTTAAAAAAAAATCTAAAAAATTACTTTCTATTTGAAATAATGATAAAAATAAGTCATTATCAGTAACTCATTATTATATGTTTTAAAATAATGCAGAAGGTAAATGAGTGTCATTATAGGTAGTCCAAAAAATAATATGTCATTACCGTTTCTACACTGGGAAACTTTAGAATAGTAAAAAATACGATAAATTAAGAATAACGAAGATATAAAATTTTCGATTTAAAAATGTGTTCGAGAAACCTTCAAATGACGACATCGATTTCTATAAATTTTTTCGAAAAGACTTCGATCAGTCAATATCGTTTCCAGTTATCAATACTGTCGAGCTTGTAAACTATATGAAAGGTATAAAATCATTATTATTTAGCGGGCCCGATGGTGTTCTCAGCTTTATTTTTAAAAACCTGTGCTCAGGCTATAGCTACTCCCTTAACAATAATGTATCATTAAAATATGGTTATTTTCTTAAATGTTGGAAGGATTTTTACAGAAACAGATCAAACAGAACAAACTATAGAGGAATTGCTAAATTAAGTGCAATCCCTAAAAAATGTGTAAAAGAATTTCTCTGTCATCAAGTATCCTCCTTACTTACTTAGTCAACCGCGGTTTTAATGATGGCCAACTCACTGATACTATTTCCACGGACGTTAGTAAAGCTTTTGATAAAATTAACCATGATCTACTTTTTAAAAAACTATATTTAATGGGATTCGCAAATAATAGTTTAAATTATATTAAAACGTACCCAGCAAAATCTTTCATTACCAAATAAGTGGTTATATAATAGAAATTCATAGCTCCGCACAACTTATTTTTTGGCGTCTAAACTCATTATTTTTGTTTGGAGTGGTCGTTTTTATAAGTAGTCACGCTTACCCGCTCGCTTACGAAAAAATGAGAAGGAAATAGTTATGAAATTCTGAATAATAAGTGGTTACAAACATGCTTACAAAAAGTTGAATTATAAGTGGTTATCCGACTGCTTACTTGATTCTTAAAAATAAGGAGTTACACAAGTACTATTAGCTTTAGGAAATACATTCAGAGAAATTAAAGTTTTTGCTAGTGTGTATTTCAGAACTCGTCAAAAAAATGTTAACACAAAACAGATTTACAAGTAATAAATATAAATGTATAAAATTTAACTTTTTAAAAAGTACTTATTTAAACTATTGTGCGTAAGTCATTATTTTATATTTAAAAGCAATGACTACAATAGGCCGTTATTAGGAAGTCATTATTTTATATTACAAAATAATGCAAAAGGTAATGATATATCATTATTGGTAATGCAGACAGCAATGAGGTGTCATTAACAATATTTTGCTGGGTATCTTAAATGTCGAAAACAAAGAGTTCGATTTAATAACGCCACCTCCGAGGACATTTTTGTAAGCTCTGAAGTACCGCAAGGTAGCCACATTGGTCCAATATTATTTTCGCTTTTCATTAAAGATCTACTCTGTGCAATAAAGTTCTCCTATGTTTTGGACTTGGATATTGGGTGGTGTATAGGTGGTCATTATTTAGAGTTGGTGAAAGAGTTAATGGACCTTGAAATTTTGCTAGACGCTAAATTAAATTTTATACTCCATATAATGATGATGGTGAACAAAGCTCGCGGTGTGCTTGCTTTTATAAAACGATTGTCCAAGGAGTTCACAGACCCAAGTATAACAAAACAATTGTATACGTCTTTAGTGAAACCAATCTTGGAATATGTATGGTTCTATTATTTGGGATCCTGAGTATAATGTTCATATTGATCGTATTGAATTAGTACAAAAACAATTCCTGCTATTTTGTTTAAGAAATCCGTCCTGGTATCCTGCTCAAAATCTTTCGCCATACGATGAGATACGATGATCAAACTGCCTACATAAAAAAGCCGAAGAACAATGCTTAATATCACGTTTTTAACAAATTTGTTAAATGGAAATGCCAACTGTACCAAAAACACTAAGGGTTTTCACAAGGGGTGTGCTATTTGTTGTATCGTTGTATCGTCCTAACAAAAACCAGAGTTGTTAAAAATTAAATTGAAAAAATACAACATTTGAGAATAGCACGATACAACATTTGTACGTATGTTTAGTGTCCTATTTTTGAGTGTGCTAACAGATAGAAAACTGAATAGAAAATCGTTGTTAAACACAAATAAAAATTTTAACAACTCTGTTTTTTGTTAGGACGATACAACGATACAACAGATAGCACACCCATTATGAACAACCTAACTGATTTTATAAAAATTACTACGCTTTGTTAAAAAATGTAAAGTCAGAAGGTCTCGAGTTCCATTCCGCTCACGAATATACAATTTTTTGTTTTGTTTTTTTTATATTTTTTTTTATAAAATTAAAGTTTTTTTTATTAAATTTTGTTATAAAATAATTTTTCTTAATTTTTTTTAACCATCTATATTTTGGTTTTCCTGACGTTATGCCAACGTTGACAAGTGAGTTCTAGCAGACGTTATGCCAGTGATTACATATTAGTTATTGTTATCATTCATTTGTTATTTAAGCTATGTTATACTACATGTCTCGGTAGCTTAGTGTGTAGAGCGCTTGTGTGGCAATCCGACGGCCTGAGTTCGAGTCACAGTCCGACCATGTTTTATTTAAAATAAGTATAATTAACATTTTTATTCTAAATAAATTTTTTTTCCCAAAAAAAAGTTTTTTTTAAGTTTTTTAGACCATCAACTTTTTGGTTTTTCCAACATCATGGCAATGTGTGCGTTCGGCAGATACAATTTGACAGTCAACAGTTCTACAACAGTTGTGCAACTATCTGCTGAACGACCTGATCACTAACCGCTCAGTCTGAGCGCTGTCATATTTTGGTAGCGTAAAAAATGTTTGCTACTTTTGATCAAATAGTGATACATTTGTTGTTGTTGATTTTAAAAAATTTTTGTTTTGTATGATTGACAAATAAAAACATACAAATATAATTCAAAAACAAAAAAATTATAAAATCAAAGGAAAATATAGAAAAAAAGTATTTAAAAACAAAACAAAGAAAACATCGTTCAGCAGAGTAAGTAATCACAAAGCGCTACAAGTCACCGGTATCAGTTTAAGGTTTCTCTGCCGAATGCTACCAATGTTGGCCGCTTAGTGTCATCCAATCTTTTTGCCGACGCTTGTAAGTAAGCTACAACTGCTGTTATCATTGATCAAATTTTTTAGCTATTAGATATTACAAGTCTTGTTAGCTTAGTATGTAGAGATCGCGGCTGACAACCTGGTGGCCTGGGTTCAATTCCCATCAGAACCATGTTTTTTAAAAAAATACTAAAAACAATTTTTTTTAAATTTTTTTGAAAAAACTTTTTTTTTTTAAATCTATTTTTAGACAGGACAGTAACAGGACAATACTGACAAGATTGTTTATCCCGCGTTCTGTCAACGCATAACCGACCATCGCCAATGCTATGCCAACATTGTGCCGATCGTATTTTTCTGCCTGGGGTTAGTTCAGATTTCCTGCTCAACAATGTAAATTTTAATGTTCCTCAACTCGCAATTATATCCCTTTGTACCTGCAACTTTTTCAAACCAATTATGCTAACGCCGATCCTTTTATAAGAATATGTAATCAGTTCAATGTAGTGTTTCCAACCCGAATAACCGAAAAACCGGGTTTTTGTTCATATTTCGGTTTTTTTGCAAACCGGTTCACCGAAAATCTTAAATCTCGGTTAAACGAAAACCGTTTTATTTTCAACGGTTAACCGGTTTTTTATTTTATTATTTTTAGCTTAAATTTAGCTTAAGCTTCAAAAATTAAGAAACGTAAATGGCGAATTGCTAAAAAATATTGGTTCATACAAATTCCAACCCAAAATCTTGCAGATGTCAATATTAAATTTTATTAATTAATGAAATTTTGATATGAAAATAAGAAAACTTATGTTTATATAGGCCCATTCTCACGTTAAATGGTTAAAATAGAGTGCTAAAAATTACACCATTTTCGTTTTTTTTGGGTTTTTTCATGTTTCTTAAAAAGAAATATTGTCTATTAAATGAAAGGTAGATTAAATTACTAGAAATATAAAAATATTTTCAAATAAAAAAAATTTAGCAGCATTCAAATTTTTTTACTTCCTAAATATCAACTTCGGCCGACATGATTACTAACGAAAGTTTTATAATATTGTCCTTCCAAATCATATATAAAAAGCTCCTCGTAATCTACCGAAACTCCCAAACCTTGTTAAATTACTTATTAAACAAGTGTAAAAGGTGCACTCCAATTGAATGTTGTTTTCAGTTTTTTATATACCCATCAAAAATAGTTCTGCCAAAAAAGCCATAAAAGCATCACTACTCTGGCAAAGGCATCACTTCCTTTCTGATGATTTCATTGATGAATTTAACTTTGGCGTGTCATAGGACGGTAGCATTCCAATATAGCTACTAACCATTACTTATGCTTTTTATTCTAAAGAAGCAATCAAGATGCTATTTTTAGATATTCTCTAGTACCCACTGTAGAAACGGTAATAACATATCATTATTTTTTAGACTACCACTTACCTTCTGCATTATTTTAAAACATATAATACTGAGTTACTGATAATGACTTATTTTTATCATTATTTCAAATAGAAAATAATTTTCTAGATTTTTTAAAAAAATTTTTTAAATCTATTTTTAGACTTAATATTTTTTAAACACTGGTAAATATTATATGTCTCGTTAGCTCAGTGGGTATAGCTATCGTCTGCCAATCTGACGGCCTGGGTTCAAATCACGGCAGGGTCAAAAAAATACATATGAACTTTTTTTTAATTTTATTTTGGAAAATATATTTCCAGACCACCTATTTATTGGTTCTGCCAGCGTTTTGCCAACGTTTAAAAATTTTGTTCCTCCAGTGCTTTTCCGGCGCTTTTTGAACAGCCGGTCCTTTTGTCTAATGATGTTATCATTTTGGGAATGGGAAAGCACTTTTTGCCAATACTTGTACCACCTGTTAAAGTGCTTTGCCACCGCTTTCCCGTTTGTATTTTTCTGACTGGGTGAGTGATAATAGCTGGAAAACTACTGGCTGTGCCAAAATGCTAGTACTGGCAAACAATTTTTAGTAACGAGTATGCCAGTGTTTGGAGGGCAAAAAGAAAGTTGGTCTTGAACGAGCTTTCCCACAAACAAAAAAATTAATTTAATGAAACAAAAAAAATTTTAAATTAAAAAAAATCCAAAAATATTTTTTTGCTTGCAACCGGATTTGAACTCGGAACCTTCCGACTACAAACATTTTTTAACGAAGCGTCAGCATTTTTATAAAATCATTGGTTTTCCAGTGAATTGATTTTTGTACGCCTGGTAGCATTGGCTAGGTAGCACTGGATAACCACTGGTTGCAAACCTTGGCATATCACTCTAAGCCAATTCTTTGCCAGTGGTTTTTTTTATAAACCACCGAAATTTTTGTAAAAAAATACTGGTAAAACGCTTTTCGCAAACGCTGGCAAAGCGTCCCAAATGAGTGTTCTGCCAGTCATTTATTTTTAATACCATGGTTACCCAGTGGTATGCCAGTGCTTGATTTTGTGTACCACTGGCGATTTCTGACTGGGTAGTTACATAACCACATATCTGGTAATAATTTTCTACACTGGGTATGCGTGAAAAATACCCAGCAAAAATAGTTCTGCCAAAGAAGCAATAGAAGCATCACTACTTTTGTAAAGGCATCACTTCTTTTCTGATGGTTTCATCGATGAATTTAACATTGCGTTGTCGTAGGACGGAAGCATTCAAATATAGCTATGCAATATAGGAAGCAATGGAAATGCAAAGTTTATATATTCTTTAACATGATTGTAAAATATTCATACATTTTAGTTGTATTTAAATTGCGAAGAAAAGTTGCTTTAGAGAAATCCATTAAAATAAGTTTTTAAGTTATAACTTCATCCGCAAATTTGAATACAATAATATTTTCTGATTTTTATTTGCAAACTAAAATGTAAATTCATAAATACTTTATAAAGTTTTTCATACAAAATTTGTTTCATGAGCCTGCTATAACTTTATAAAGCATTTATGAATGTACACATAAGAATATATCAATAATAACAAATATAAACTAAACAAGATTTTTTAAAAACGCAACGAATTTTTTTATTTTTTAATAACCAACAAAACTAACTGTTTAGTGCAAAAAAACTATTTTGGTAGTGGTTTATTATAATACCTTTTTATTTTATTAAATACATTTTCAAATACATAAAAATAAAACAAGTTATTTTATTTATAACAAAAATTAACAACGGCTCTGTGAAACTGTTTTGTAATTGATATCTACGAGTTTGTGAAAACTTAGATGTATATTTTGAATAACTGAAAAATTATATTTTGAAGATGGTTTAAATAACTTTTAAGTACGAGTAGGTACATAGAACATAGGTAAAAAATTATGCTTCATGACCAATGGAAAGAAGTTCCTTAGAATAACTTCCAAAAGAGCAGTAAAATTGCTTCCCAGTTAGTAACTTGGGAAGCAATAAAAGGAGTGATAATCAAAGAATGACTACCATTTATTTTTGCTGGGTATACAAATTTTTATAATTTAGAAATTAAAAACATATTGGATTCAGGGATGGAATTCCTCTTTCTCTTTTTAAAAAAATAGCCGAGCCCAAAAAAAAAGCTAGCTCTTGTTTTTAAACGAGCCAAAGAATGTTAGCTCGCTCTTATATAAAAATGTAAGTGCACTCATAAAAAAAAAGTTTACAAAAAATGTTGCTGTGTCAGCAAATTTTTAGTCACGAGCGTGCTTGCAAAAAAGTTGGTAATTTCAGCAAAAGGTTTGCTGAAAATCAGCAAGCTGATTTTTACCAAAAAAATAGTAATCTTCAGCAAAAGTTTTGCTAACACTTGGTCGATTGCAAATAAAAAAAATCCTTTTAATTTATTTTCTGCACCACAAGCCTTCTTTCGCATTCCGCCATTATTTTGACTATAACACCCATTTCATGAAACAATGTTTGGCGGCTAGTTGCAAAAAAAATCGCGAAAATAATCGCGAAAAAAACATTTCCAAAAACGAAAATTTCTGCATCAATATATTTATTTGCAGAATGTAAATCGCTGACTAAGGTTTTTAATTACATTTTTGCACATTTTTTTCGCGTTCCGCCATTATTTTGCAAATTTTTAAGTTCGGTTTTTTTAAATTAAAATTTGTAATCTAGGGAAAATAATACCCATTTAATGAAACAAAGTTTGGTGGCTAGTTGCAAAAAAAAAAATCGCGAAACAAAATTTCCAAAAACGAAAATTTTTGCATGATTTGATTAAGTTTTTTAATTAAATTTGTGCACCATAAAGTCTTTTTTCGCTTTCCACCATTATTTTGCAGTTTTTTAAGTGTGTTTTTTTAAAATTCATAATCTAGGGACTATAATACCAATTTCATACACCAAAGTTTAATGCCTAGTTTATAAAAAAATCAGGAAAAAAAATTTGCAAAAAAAAATTTTTTTCCATCATTGTATTTGTTTGCAGATTGTTAATCGCTAATTCAGTGTTTTAATTAATTTATTCTACCATAAAGTCTTTCTTCGCGTTCCACTATTATTTTGGAATTTTTTAAAATTTGTAATCTATGGACGGTAATACCCATTTCATACAACAAAGTTTGGTGGTAAGTTGCAAAAAAAAATTGCAATTTTTGAACCACAAAGCCTATTTGCACATTCCGTAATTATTTTGTAATTTTTTACGTGTGGGTTTTTAAAATTCAAAATCTAGGGTCTAGGCCAGATGCCAAAACCAAATAACTGGATAATTTAAAAATGCACTTCTTTTTGAATGAGGAATATGTTTTTTTTTCAAAATTAAACAATAATAATAACATAAAAAACAAGGAAACGTACACTCATAGAAAAAAGTTTGTAGAAAAGTTAGTAAAACTGTTAGTACTTCAACTTAACAAATTTTTAACTATTTTTAATTAAAATTGAATTTTTAGTTAATTTTTTTGCTACCTCCACATTACTAACTTACAAACTTTTGTGCTATTTTTTTTTGCTGAATTTAGTTACTAATTTTTAACAATAAATTTGCTAACTTTACAGTATTTTTCTGAATTTTAGTTACTAATTTTTAACAGAAGATTTGCTAATTTTACAAATTTTTTGTAAACTGAACCACCAATTTTGGAGCGCTTATAAACAATATGTTAAATGAATAAAAATTACTGCATATTTTTAACTAGACAAAAATAATGCAAAATTTTAAATAAAGCTAAATTGAAATGGTTGAAAATCTGTCCTACTCATAAAATATCTAAATTATTAAAATTTATGAGAAAAGTTTCTATTTATCGTAATACATTAATTTTCAAAGATCAAGGTTTATTTTGGACGAACCATTTTAATATGAAAATTGTGATTAAAAGTATTTCTGGGGAGCAAGTGGAGTTTATGGGGATGACCATAATTTGTTCCCCCAATATTGTACTTTTTAAGCTTATTTAAAGAATACGATATTTTTAATCGGTCACACCTTCTTTCCTGTGGGTGGAGCTTTAGAGGTGAAAATGGAAACTCAAATAAATTCGGAAGTACATATCCGATCAGCAAACAATGAAAAATCAAAAGAAGGGTCTCTGAAATACATTTTGTTATGGTTAACATATTAGGGGTTTTCATATAAACTCGTAAATGCCTTGTATACCTTGTATAAATATAACCCATATTTTTTATGTATGGGGTTTGATATTAAACTCATAAATATACCTGGTTTACACCGTTTACAAGTAAAATACGAGTTTATATGAAAACCCCTATTATTGTCTATAAATATTACCACTTTTACAAAAAATCATTCTTGGGAAATTTTCATTGACATTGAAATATAATTGGCATTACTTTATCTCAATGTCAATGCCAACAAATTTCATCACCATTCAATGCCAATGAAATTTTTTTCAATTAGCATTGATGAAAACAATGGTAATGAAATGTACACATAATTGAAGAAAAAGCATTGTAATATAAAAAATATAAGAAATACGCGAATTTTTAATTTTTTTTCTTAATTTATTCTTTTATTAAAACATGAAAACAAATACTTCTTTGATTTGAAAATAATTTTAAACAGAAAGTGATATTAATTTATGATCTTGAGTCAAACTAAAATAATATTCATTTACTTAAATAACAGATCAACTAAAACATTTCCCCCATTCATCTTAAACACATTGACACGGTGCAAAAATATAATTTAATAACCTACATTTTAATTTAAATTTAACGGTTCGTTGTAATTCAAAAATCTGTGTTTATCATACACAGAGTTGAATAGAATCAGCTGAGATATCTTAAGAATTAGGGTGCGTACAGAGTGGCCGCTTGTTGCCGAGCCGAGCCGACTGACGCTTATTGCGAGAACCAATGCGAGAAAACTGGTACTATACAAATTAGTACAAATAAGCGCGAACAGGTCATAGTGGGCGCCGAGCTGGTCAGAGCGCAAAGCTGATTGAATGCGAGAAAACAGTTCCAAAGCGTTTTTCAGCGCCGAAAACATTGTTTATGTTATGTTAATAAAGTAAAAATTAAACAAAAAAATAAAAATTCAAATAAATAATAAAAATTAAATAAAATTATAACAATTATAAAAAAATTAAAAAAAACTTATAAACAAAATTTAAAAAAAAATGTAATAAACATTTCAAGAATAATTGAAGAAATGCGTTAATAAGTAAAATTTTAAAACTCAATGTCAGAATGAACAACAAACTCAAATGCATACAAACATACATAAAACACAAATAATAGATAAAATATCAGTGCTGAATCTCGCATCCACTATGCACACTCAAACTTGTTTCTCGCATGACAAGTTCCCGCAATAAGCATCAGTCAGCTCGGCTCGGCAACAAGCGGCCACTCTGTACGCACCCTTAAGGTTCAAAGCAAAAAAGATTAACAATAACAAAAGGATAAAAATAGCATTGTTAAATTTCGTTGATGTTAGTCTAAGTTGAGTTGTTGATAACAAATTCGATTTGCTTTCAACAGTCACATAAGTAGACGATTATATTAACCCACTCAAAGGCGAAAGGCTTTGTAGCGAAAGCCGAAAATGCGCATTCTGCCTTGCTGGTCTTATCGAATTCTTTCAATAATTTTTATTCTTTGTAATTTACTTGTAAAAATTGTATCAACTTTCTTTGATTTGAAAATAATTTTAAACAGAAAGTGCCCAGCAAAATCTTTCATTACCAAATAAGTGGTTATATAAAAGAAATTCATAGCTCCGCACAACTTATTTTTTGGCGTCTAAACTCATTATTTTTTTTTGGCGTGGTCGTTTTTATAAGTAGTCACGCTTACCTGCTCGCTTACGAAAAAATGAGAAATAAGTAGTTACGAGATTTTGAATAATAAGTGGTTACATACATGCTTACAAAAAGTTGAATTATAAGTGGTTATCCGACTGCTTACTTGATTCTTAAAAATAAGCAGTTACACAAATACTATTAGCTTCAGGAAATACATTCAGAGAATTTTAAGTTTTTCCTAGTACATATGTAATTTTAGTACTCGGCATAAAAATTTAACACAAAACATATTTACATGTAATAAATATAAATGTATAAAATTTAACTTTGTAAAAAGTACTTATTTAAACTATTGCGAGTAAGTCATTATTTTATATTTAACAGCAATAACTACAATAGGCCGTTATTAGGAAGTCATTATTTTATATTACAAAATAATGCAAAAGGTAATGATTATTGGTAATGCAGGCAGCAATGAGGTGTCATTACCAATATTTTGCTGGGTGATATTAATTTATGATCTTGAGTCAAACTAAAATAACATTCAACAATACTTCTTTCATCAATTATAAATGGGCATTTAGGCATTGAACAATGCCAATTGAAAAATTTCAATTAATTGACACATTGAATAAACTGGTCACAAGTATGTTTTTAAATACACATTTATTTTTATTTATTAATTTTCATTTCATTTGCTCCTTTTTTTACTTTTTTCCAGTCCACTAGTAATCTGCAAAAGTTTTGTTGATTTCAGAAAATTTTATAAAAAATTTTGTAGATTTAACAGTTTTTTTTTTTGCTATTTTCATTCTACTATTATTTAGCAATTTTTTTCTGATTTCAGCAAGTTAAATTGTTATTTGCAATTAACAAAAATTCAGCTCAAATATTACTAAAATTCTGTAAATTTAACAGTTTTTTTTGCTGTTTTCATTTTATTAATATTTAGCAAACTGATTCTGCTAATATTAGCAGTTTTTTCTGCAGCATCATTTTTAACTAATTTTTAGTAACTTTTTCTGCTATTTTTACGGACTTATTTGTATGAGTGTAACAATCAAAAATCAGTCCTACGTCATATTACATATCGTCATATAAAATCAAAAAAGCCGTAAGTTACAAAAAATTCAAAATCGAATCGCACCGTAATCAAAATACATATTCCTGCAAAATTTTACACTCCTACAGTTAAACACAACGATTTTATTAACAAAATTCTAAACAGCCTCAAGTGTAAGCGCAAACAATTTTAAAAAGTTTCTCCTGTGAAATTTTTTAAATGTAACTTTCGCCTTTTTTGATTTCATAATTTAAATCCAGACAACAGGAAAGCTTAAAATTTAAAATTCTTTAGTGATAAAATTTTTAAAGTATTTTTTTGAAAAAAAACTTCATAACTTTATCTAAAATTCTTTATGATATTTTTTTAAATTCAATAAAGAGTTATAAAGGAAAAAAATTAATATGACAATATCATATTAGAATTTGGACTTGAGGTAGAAGAATATTCTAACTAAATATAGGAAAAATTCTCTATTGAAAAGTATTTTGAATTTTATGGAGTTTTATTTTCCTATAAAAACATATACATAAATGTATTTAAAATTGGTAAAAATTTAAATTTGTGATAAAGATTAGTTAAATTTTGTTAACTACAAAATTTTATATTAAGAGTAGTTCTGAACATTTTGTTCCCTTCATACAATAATATCAAGACATGCTTTCTCGCATTTAGCCATTATTTTGAAATTTTTTAAGTGAGGTTCTTGCAAAAAGAAAACTGTTTGCATCAATACATTCGTTTGCAGAATGTAAATCGCTGATTAAGTTTTCAAATTAATCTCTTGTACCATAAAGTCTTTTTTCGCGTTCCGCTATAATTTTAAAATTTTTTAAGTGCGGTTTTTTTAATTTATAATCTAGGGACTAAAATACCAATTTCTTATACCAAAGCTTGGAAGTTCTTTTACAATAAAAAATTCGCGAAAAAATATTTCGCAAAAAAGAAAATGTTTGCATCAATATATTCGTTTGCAGAATTTAAGCTGAGTAAGCTTGTTGATGAATATTTTGTACCATAAAGGCTTTTTTCGCGTTTTTTAATTCATAATCTATTAACTTTAATATTAATTTCTTATCAAAAAACTTGGTGGTAGTTTGCAAAAAAATTCGCAAAAAAATTTTTTCAAAACGGAAAATGTTTGTATCAATATATTCGCTTGCAGAATGTAAATCACTGAATAAGCCTTTTACCAAATATTTTGTACCATAAAGACTTTTTTCGCGTACCGCCATTCCTTTGCAATTTCTTGAGTGCGCTTTTTTTAAATTCATATTCTAGGAACTATAATAACCATTTCTTATAAAAAAGTTTGGTGATTAGTTTGCAAAAAAATTCGCAAAAAAATTTTGCAAAAAGGAAAATGTTTGTTTCAACCCAGCAAAATATTTCATTACCAAATAAGTGGTTATATAATAGAAATTCATAGCTCCGCACAACTTATTTTTTGGCGTCTAAACTCCCCAAGTAAAAAAAATGATATGGAGCCATATGAAGTTATATTTAATTATATATAATCTTTTCTGTAATTAGATATAATTATATCCGAAAAATGAGAACATCTTATTGTATCTTATTGTATCGAATTGTATACAATTGTATACAATTTGGTACAATTTGATACAATTTTATGCAATTCGATACAATTGTATCCGAATTTTGTCCTCATCCAATTACATCAAATTATATCTTTTTGTATAAATTTATATAAAATGTTATAAAAGTACACATAGTTTGATACAATTATATCTAAAAATTGACCTTATACTTTAGATCATATTATATATGACCACATCTAACAATATACAAAAATTAATTTTTTAAATAAAAAAAATATGCAATATCTGGAGATCAGACCTGGGGGATTTCAATAACAATTGCAAATAAATATAATTGAAATTAAAAAAAAACTCAATTATATTTCATGTAACTGTAATTGAAAATTTTTAATTACAAGAAATTGTAATTGAAAGTGATTTCAATTACAAATTTCAATTACATTTAGAATTAAAGTGTTTTTTGTTAAAATTTTGTAGAAAAAACTGACTGTATATACATTACATTATATGTAATGTATAATTGAAAATTTTCTATTACAAATTACTTGTAATTGTTTTTTTTTTTGAATTACAATTACAAATAATATGTAATTGTGTAATTGCATGTGTAATTAATTTCCAAATATAATGATTAACCCAAAGGTCTGCTGGAGATCCTATAATTTCAATAAATCTTCAATTACTTTTATCCAGATTTACCATGACAGTGCATTAAACATGAACAAAATTATTTTTAGTAATTTTAAAATAAAGTTAACAAGACTGAAATTTTAAAGTTATTAGGATTATGTTATACAACCAAGATATAAGAAAAATAGAAAAAAATAGTAAAATATTACAAAATAGTAAAAATTACTAAAAATATATGATGCAAAAAATAAACTCACTCACGAATCATGCACGGGTTATATATTCTTATTCACGCTCACGCACGAATCAAGTACGAATTATATATTCTCAGACTCACGCACGAATCACTAGAGTATAGTAATTATTACTCACAATCACGTGTGAATAACGTGACTCACGAACATTTCTAGTCACGCGCCAATCGCTAGTAATTACTAAATCTAAAACTAGTTCAAAATCATTGTTAACATAGAACCACATATGAAAATAATACGGTTTTATATGGACCTTATATATTTTTATATAAAATCACTTTGAAATAATTGCTTATGTGGGATGATATATAATTATAGATGATTTTATAAAGAACGTAATATTGTTATATATTAAAGAAATCATGAAATATTGTAGATATGGAACCATATTAAGTTATATATGGGTTCTTATTCGTCAATATATAATCATATCTAACACAAATTATGAAATATTTCTTATATGGCTCCACATAAAGTTTTATATTATTATGTATAGTGTCATACTAAATTATATATAAACGTATATGTAATTATATCTGTAATATGTTACTTTATGTACTTATATATAGCACATGCAATTATATGTAGGCCAGTATGTAATAATATAAAATCACATATGTCTCCATATTAAAACCTTTGAAGAAAAAATATCTAACATATGACTATATAAAAGTATATCTGCTTGAATTTAAAAGCATATGTGGCCATATGTAACTATAAGTTACTATATGCAATTACATAAAATAATATATGGTTATATCAAAACTTTTTTACTCGGGTCATTATTTTTGATTGGCGTGGTCGTTTTCCCAGTGTAGAAACGGTAATGACATATCATTATTTTTTAGACTACCAGTAATGACACCCAATTACCTTCTGCATTATTTGAAAACATATAATAATGAGTTACTAATAATCACTTATTTTTATCATTATTTCAAATAGAAAATAATTTTCTAGATTTTTTTGAAAATTTTTTGAAATCTATTTTTAGACTCAATATTTTTTAAACACTGGTAAGGATATATGTAACCACATATTTTTTGATTTTTTGTATATTGGCGAGTAAGCTTACTTGTGTGCAGCAGGTCAATTATGTTTTTATCTATTAAATATTACATGTCGATATAGCTCAGATGGTAGAGCTATTAACTGGCAATCTGTAGACCCAGGTTCGATTCCCGCACCAGGAAATTTTATTAAAAAAAAAAATACAATAAAAAATATTTTTTTTTATATAATTTATTTTTTTCAAAATCTATTTTTATTCTCATTATTTTTGTCAGTACTGGTAAGCATATAGGTAATGACATATTTTTAGATTTTTCGTATGCTGGTGTGTAAGCATAACTCATTATTTTTCGCGACATCGCCATATAAAGGTAATAAGAAATGTAATAACAAAAGTAACTAGTTACCATTACCAAGTATGTAGTTACATAACCACATATCTGGTAATGATTTTCTACACTGGGTTTCTAAGTAGTCACGCTTACCCGCTCGCTTACGAAAAAATGAGAAATAAGTAGTTATGAGATTTTGAATAATAAGTGGTTACACACCTGCTTACAAAAAGTTGAATAATAAGTGGTTATCTGATTGCTTACTTGATTCCTAAAAACAAGGAGTTACACAAATACTATTAGTTTAAGCAAATACATTCACAAAAATTTTAGTTTAGTTACAATAAAAAATATTTTTTATATAATTTATTTTTTTGAAAATCTATTTTTAGACTCATTATTTTTGTCAGTACTGGTAAGCACATAGGTAACGATCTATTTCTTGATTTTTCGTATGCTGGTGTGTAACGACAACTCATTATTTTTCGCGACATCGCCATGTAAAGGTAATAAGAAATGTAATAACAAAAGTAACTAGTTACCATTACCAAGTATGTAGTTACATAAGCACATATCTGGTAATGATTTTCTACACTGGGTTGCTGCACACAAGTAAGCTTACTCGCCAACATACAAAAAATCAAAAAATATGTGGTTACATATATCCTTACCAGTGTTTAAAAAATATTGAGTCTAAAAATAGATTTCAAAAAATTTTCAAAAAAATCTAAAAAATTATTTTCTATTTGAAATAATGATAAAAATAAGTCATTATCAGTAACTCATTATTATATGTTTTAAAATAATACAGAAGGTAAGTGGGTGTCATTACTGGTAGTCCAAAAAATAATGATATGTCATTACCGTTTCTACACTGGGATATTTACATATAATAAATAAAAATGTATAAAATTTAACTATGTAAACAGTACTTATTTAAACTATTACGAGTAAGAAATTATTTTATATTTAGAAACATTGAATACAATAGGTCGTTATTAGGAAGTCATTATTTTATATTATAAAATAATGCAAAAGGTAATGATATATCATTTTTAGTAATGCAGATAGTAATGAGGTGTCATTACCAATATTTTGCTGGGAATATATTCGTTTGCAGAATGTAAATCGCTGAATATGCCTTTTAACAAATATTTTGTACTATTATTTTGCAATTTTTTAAGTGCGGTTATTTTAAATTCATACTCTAGGCGCCCTATGCTCCAGTGGGAGTTAGAGAAATATATATGTATATAATCTAGGAATAATAATACCCATTTTTTATAAAAAAGTTTGGTGGTTAGTTTGCAAAAATAAATCGCAAAAAAAAAATTTTGCAAAAAGGAAAATTTTTGCATCAATATATTCGTAAGCGGAATATAAATCGTTGATTAAGTTTTTTAATTAATTTTTTATAGCATATACAAATTTCCACTATTTCGCGTTTTGAATATATGGTATTCATTTATCGATCAAATTTGCGAACAGGCGCGGATACAAGGGGGGGGGGGCTTCATCCCCCATAGCTTTAGCTTCAGCCCACATAGCCCCTCGTGAGGACCAAACAATTTTTTTTTTTTCAAATAATGCTATAAGGGGAAACATGAATAATTTAGAAAACATACATTTTAGAATTTGACATTAATTGAACAAACATTTTTAATTTTGAGATTTTGTGTAGATTCTTGGATTCAAGAATCTCTTTTGTGCAGGAAACCTGAGAGATTCTACATATTTTCAAGAGATAATTCTCAAATTTTTTTTTATAATGAGCTTTTTTGAAGAATTAATATGGAACTATTAACTACTTTTTGCAATTAAACAATTGTTTTGAGGCATTTTACCGAAAAATTTGTATTTAGGGTCAGTTTTATTGTCAGAACAAGGATAGATTTCAAACGAAATTACTTAAGATATATTTAAGAAAAGAATCGTGCTTAGTTCTGACAAAAAATTTCCCTTTTATTTTAAAGTGAATACTACAATTTTCTTCTTTTTTGAACTTAATTGCACTACTTTTAAAACCTCTTAACAGACCTTCTTAATTATTTTTTTAAATTTAATGGTCTTAGGATGACCATCTTATCCGTGCTCAAGCTATCATTTTTATATTGCGGAAAACTGAAGAGTTGGGGTGATGCCCACGAAATAATTGTATTGTCTATCATGAAAATGGTCAACCTTTTTGAAACAACAAATAAAATCTAATATGACGATATCATATTAGAATTTGGACTTGAGGTAGAACAATATTCTAACTAAATATATGGAAATTCCTTTTATTTATGAAAGGTATCATACACTCAATGACAAAGTTTCATAAAGTATATGAAGCTTTTTCATCAATTTAAATTTTTTTAATTTATTTTGTTAAGAAAATTTCATTAGTTTAATGAAAAATTTCATTAAAACTCGTCGAGCAAAACTCTCTGTGTGTAGGGTTACTGAGTGTTTGTCTGGAGTTACCTCAATCGACATGTTCTTGCTAAAATAATACGTTATATAATAGAAAATTAGGAAATCTCCTAATCTCCAATCGCATGCCTTAGCTTCTTCTTATACAACTCATTACCGGGTAATAATAGAAGGTTTTATTGAGATTTGGATATTTGGCAACTTTTGCTGCAGATTCTTTAATTTAAAGATTTTGTTTCCAAAATTTTCGTATGGGAAGCCTTTAAAATTTTAGGTAATTCTTCTTGTAAAATGATTTTTTTTATTCAAAAGTTGTAATAATTAGGGCCAGTTTCATAGTCGGAACAAAGGTTGATTTTTTCTTATATATTCTTAAGTAAGAAATTTTGTTTTTCTTAAATATTTCTTAAGGCAAACATACACGTTCAATATTATTGATTAATGATTTTTAAAATCAATCAATCAAAACAAAGTATTTTGAAATAAAATGTTCCGATTGGTTGATTTTTGAAAAATTATCAATAATATTGAACGTACTTTAATAAAAAAATTTTAAAGATACTATGTTAGGCACTGATTCTATATTAAACCTATTAGATTTGGAAACATTTTTGTATTCGAAAAACTCTTTGACACTGGAACATTTTTTTTTTTTATAAAAGATTCACAGACACTGCAAAAAATTTTACAATTTACGGCGTCTTACTATTATCATATTGTGAGAATTTTTTCCGTATCAGAATCTTCATTGTGTTTGCTATGAAAATATTGTTTAATTATTAAATGATTTTGAAACGTACTAAGTTTGCGATTTTAGAGATATTTTTTGTTAAAAATAGTTCGGATTCTGTACTGCGATTTCTTAACTTATTTGTGATAAAATTTGATAGTTAACCAAAAACATTGTTGAATATATCTTATATTTCATAACAATTAAAACTCAAATTAATTTTGTTGGTTCTTACAAAAAATTATCCAATAAGCTTTACTTTAACTCAACCGACAGTTGTTTTAAGTTAGCAGATATATTGATAAAATCGTTAACAAAGATAGAGGACCACACTAATGAAACAGATTTTCACTTAAAAAAAACTAACTGAACGTTAAAAAAATCTCGAAATGGGGTTACACAGATTTTTCCGAACCCTTGTTTGGTACTCTTTGGAACAACTTGGCAAACCTATGCTAAAACATGTATTAAAACCTCTACTTCTAGTTCATAAAATATCTATAGATATGACTACCATATAAGATATAAAAAATGTTTAGCCCCCCCCCCCCCCTTGAGCGAATCCTGGATCCGCGCCTGTCTGCGAACACCTTAAAAACTAAAGAACTCGAAATAGCGGATTTAGTTATGTATATAGTTTGTACATTTAGTTTTTTATTGTACTTTATTTCTTATTCAGTTTATCCACCAAACGATTATTCAGCTATTTTGCGAAATTTGCATATAAGATGCCATATAAAAATATTAATTTATTGATAAAATTTGCAAACACCGAAAAAATTATAAAAAAATGCGAAATTACTGGTTTGATTTCAAGTTTTGTGTATTTAATATTTTTTATTGTAGGTGTTTGGGTTTTTATTTTTTCATTTTGAATTTTTCAAATAAATATTCAAAGAATTATTCAAACATTTGTTAAAAATAAAATTCTCTAAATTCTGAAATTTTTATTTTCCAAATTTAAAATTCATATATTTTTGGGAATTTTATTTTAATACTGAATTTAGACTGAGCAAAAACCAGGTGGTTTTTGTACAAAATTAAATTACAAAAGCCAAGTCATTTACACTGGTTATTTAGTTTTGCTTTGTCACATGACTTTTTTATTTAACGCTTTTCTTTATATTTTTATGGTTAAATTAAATTAAAAAAATTATTAAAACATTTAAAAATGTATAACAACACAACATTTTAAACTAAAACTGAAATATTTTAAAAAATTAAAAAATATATTTTTGACACTTGCTTTAATTTTATATTCGTTGTAACAGGGTGTATCGAAAATTACTTATAAAAGAAACCGAGTGTATCAAAAATGCAAATTTCAGATATTTTTAGTTGGTTTTTGGCAAAAACCAGGTACAATCTGGTTTTCAGTTTGTATGAAAATTGTATGCAAAAACTAAATTAATTTTATAGTTTTCGGCTGAAAAACTAAAAATGCCCAAAAACTACTAGTTTTTGCCCAGTCTAAATATACTATAAACAAAAATAAAATTTCAAATATTTATGGATTTTTATATAAAAGGAAAAACAAACGAGATCAATTTATCTAGATTTTGGACGATATTTTTATTGCATTTTTGAAAAAAGAAAATGAACCAGATCTTATCAATTGGAATATCTTTCGCAAATTATCAAAGGTTTCTCGCAGGCAGCAGAAGTCAGTGTACAACATGTCGTTGTCAATTAAATTTGATACAATACGCCTTTTACTGTGATGTCTTATTAAATACAATTACCTTTTTGAAAATATTGGTTGTTGAAGTTACGTCGTCATGTGACGACGCTAGGATAATAAGGGCTGAGCAAGTTGTGAGTGAAATGCCTACCAAATCATTTAAGCCAGCTGAGAGAGTGGCAGTTACAGACTATATGTCAAAAGACAAATACGAAAGTTGAAACTAAAGGTGATTTACAATACCAAGTCAAATTATATGACAGTCGTATATTGACAAGACATGTGGACCAGATGAGGAGTATTGGAGATCAGATTTTAAATCCAAGGGAAAACATTGCCATATCACAGCATTACCCGTTGAAATTTCTGAATATCCTTCTATTTTGACACACGAAAATGTCAGGCAATCCATTGCGAACCAAAGTATTTAAACGAGCTCAAAGTCACAACAAGAAGTATCACAGCAATCGGTAACAGGCTTCAACCTATCGACAAAGTTATTCCGAAGATCTGGACGTCAAAGAAAGGCTCCAGACAGACTTCAGTATTCAAAGTATCTTACTATAATAATTTTGTAAAGTATCTTAATAATCAAATTAAATTTATTTATATATTAAAATAATATAACTTCTATTATGAGTCAGGGAGGGATGTTATAGTTATCAAACCTTTCTCAATAAATATTATAATAAATGTCAAGTGAAATGATAAACCTCAATTCAATGAAATAAACATATTTTAGTTCAGTCTGTAAATAATCGTCTTTTATTACAAACGTTACATGGTATATATTCAAAAGTATACATAAACTATATTTTCGCTCATACTTATCAACGTTAAGTATTTAAAGCAAATCTAAATTTAACCGATTAAAGTATAAAAAAATTGTAAATAATTAATATTTATAATAGTTCCAGTATAATCGAATGCATACCAGCAAAACTTTTTAGGAAGCAACGCAAAGAAGTTATGTTAGATGTGAAAATGTATAAACGTTGAGTTTTCAAGGTTGATAATTATACGAAATGGGTATAATTAAGTCCAAAACACAGATATCTCCAATTTTGACAAAAATGAGTTTTGATGGTAAAGTCATTGTCAAATACATATTATATTAAATAGCTTATAAATTATGGGCTGCAAACATATAAGTAAAATCAACAATTGAAATTTTCATACCCTCCCGTGTAAAAATAGTTATATATTGTCATATATCATGTGATTGGGCTACATCTGACAATGAATGGAGTCACATTAAGACACATATCATTATATACAACTACATCTGATATTATTTTTTCAACAATTTTTTTGTATGGTAAATGATGTTATTACATATCCCCAAATCTGACTCCATATATAACTACATAAGCCTAAAACTAGTAAAAATATATGTAGTGACCGATATGATTATATATGGTTCGAAACTTAGTTATATAACACTGTATGTGTCGTCATACTAAAAATATATTCTTGTAAGTTTATATAACTTTCTATATAATCCCCTAGAAATTAATATATAGCTCAACATCAAATTTAGTAGTCTGCAAATTAAGAGTTAATTACTCCATAGCCAAATAATTTTCACGTGATATTTTTGCATGTAAAATCATGTTGAAAAATTATGCGTACGATTTAGAAGACAAAGCATTCAACTAAATTTTTTTTTTTTATGTTATAAAATTTGGGTCTTCAAAATTATTCAAACTATACAAATTTCAATGTCAATTTAATAGCTGGTATGCATAAAAAGTATGCCTACTATCAGACAAAATTATATAAAATCAGATATTTTTATAACGAATTAGATATAATATGATGTCCTGGGTATGGACAAATCTCGGATCAAACTGTATCATATTATATCTAATTTTATATAATTAGACACATGTAGATGACCCATTTTTCGGATCAAGCTGTACGTGGTTATATATTATATATGACACCATATTAAGATTTTTACCCGGGCTGTCTGAATTGGGCCAAACTTGGAATGGTAGTTGTATAACTAAGATATACCTCAAAAATCTTTATGCTAGCCCAAGAGTTCCCAAATGGTGGCGTATTAAATTTGGTATATCTGGTATACAATTTTAAAGCTTCTGAATTCACGCTTAAAATGCTATGTGACAAAGTATTTTATATCAATGGTCCTATGCATTTTTCTTGGAATCGTCGGTTCAGGAAGCTATATTTAAAAATATACACCCTCAGAAAAATTCGGTAGGAATTAGTGTGTCACAACAGAAAAGAGGTTGACGCAACAGAAAAGAGGTTGTCACATAGGGTTGTCAGACGGTTTGGAATTGCCTGGATTGTCCAGTTATTTTGGACCTTGCCCAGTTACCATGACGAAATATAAACTTTCAAATTAAAAGCAAATCAATTTTTCAGAAATGCTGTTACTTACTTGGAGCAACGACATGATTTCGGAGTCGAATCACTTTACAACAAAATTTCTGTTTTAAATTTAAAACAATCTCTTTTATTGTGGGATAACTTATCAGAGCCTCCAAAACTTTTGGAAACATCAAATTTAATTGACAACGACATGTAGTACACTAAGTTCTGCTGCCTGCGAGAAACATTTGATACTTTTCCGAAAGATATTCCAATTGATAAGATCTGGTCTAATTTTTTTTCTTCAAAAATGCGTTAAAAATAACGTACAAAATCTATATAAAATGATTTAATTTAGTTTGTCCATACCAATTAGAAATGGTTTTTGTGAACGAACTTTTAGTATTTTAAATAATCTATACTTACAAGAAAGGAATAGAATGCCCTTTGACCTAATAAAGTCTGAAATTTTAATAAGTATAAATTTTGAAGATAGTTGCAAAAATGTTCAAACATTTTTGCTTACAACTAAAGAAAAAGCAAATCCTGTAAATAAAAATACAAAATATATGTGGCAAAAAAAATAGTTGTACTTTTTTATGTGATTTAAATTAGTATGTATGTAATATTACGTAAGACTGAATTTTAATTGTTATGTTTCCTTGTTTTTTATATTATTATTTTTTATTTAAAAAAAATTAAATAAAATTTTACTTTTTTTAACTATAAGTGCATTTTTAAATTATCCAGTTATTTTTTTAAAATCCAGGTACATTTTTTCCATTGTCCAGTTATTTGACTTTTGGTATCTGGCAACCCTATTCTGCCTTTTTCTTATAACCTTTAAAGGACAAGCATACTACTCTGCTAATACTTATTACGTTGTTATTAGGGATGGCTGTTTCGAAGAAAGAAGATATTTTTATTTTTGGAAGATGATGGAAGCTTAATTGGAAGTTCCAAAGACATGACAAGGAATATGGTAAATATATTTGCCAATCATAGTAATGGTGTTACAATACACCCAGAAAACAGATTCGTGCTTACAACCGAATTTATTGCCAATCGATTACTTCGGTTGTGACAATAGAATTTTTCAGTTGTGGCTACCGAATTATTGTTGAGACAATAGAAATTCTGTTGCCATTATCAAATAACTTTGAATTCTACTAATATTCAGTTGTCACAACTGAAAAATTCGGTTACCACAATCGAACCATTCGATTGGCAACAAATTCGGTTGTAAACACGAATCTGTTTTCTCTGTGTAGAATAGCATCACAGTAAAAAGCATAGAAAATGAGAATGAAATGTTAATCTGTCAGTTTTGTAAAGGAGGAAGTGGAGATAAGGAAAGAATCATGAAATCTTAGACGAAAATTTTAATTGACAATCGAGTTAAGAACGGTTGTATTATCAGTGGGTTGGATGTTGTCGATGGTACCAATTCGGTGGATTTGTGGTAAATTTATCAAAAGATGTTGTAGTCGATTTGGAAACAAATGGACCAAAACCAACGTTGTTGCAAAGTTTTGATTATTTCAGCAGTTACTTATTTTTGGTTATCCAATTTTTAAATCAATTCAATATCTGACATAGTTTCGGAAGCTAACGTAATTAAAAAAATATATTGCATACCCAAGTAAAAAAAATTGATATGGAGCCATATGAAGTTATATTTAATTATATATAATCTTTTATGTAATTAGATATAATTATATCCGAAAAATGAGAACGTCTTATTGTATCAAATTGCAACGAATTGTATACAATTGTATACAATTTGGTACAATTTGATACAATTTTATGCAATTCGATACAATTGTATACGAATTTTGGTCTCATCCAATTACATCAAATTATATCTTTTTGTATAAAATTATATAAAATGTTATAAAAGTGGACATAGTTTGATACAATTATATCTGAATATTAACCTTATACTTTTTATCATATTATATAGGACCATATCTAACAATATACATACAAAAATAATTTTTTTAAATAAAAAAAATTTTCAATTACTTGTAATTGTAATTGTTCTTTTTTGAATTGCAATTACAAATAATCGGCCTGATTATGAGTGTCGAATTTGTAGTCGAAATTTTCGACTCCAGATAAAATGATTTTGTATATAATGGAAATTATAAAGAAATGAAACTCTAATGCTGGATTTTTTTAAATCTGACTGCTATATATGGTAAATCCAATTGAAAAATTGTTCAAAAGTTGCGTTTTTAGTGAATTTTCAGCAAATTCGACTTAGTTTCGACTACGACTACGACACTCGTAATAAGGCCGAATATGTAATTATAAATGTGTTTTTTTTTCAATTACAATTACATGTAATTGTGTAATTGCATGTGTAATTAATTACAAAATGTAATGATTAACCCCAGGCCTGCTGGAGATCTTATAATTTCGATAAATCTTCCATTACTTTTATCCAGATTTATCATGACAGTGCAATAAACATGAAAAAAAATTTCTTTTAATTTAGTAATTTTAAAATAAAGTTAACAACACTGAAATTTTAAAGTTAATAGGATTATGATATACAACCAAGATATAAGAAATCAGTCAAGTGTACGTTATAGTATAGAGAATTTCGTATTAAAGCTTCAGTGTTGTTAATGTTATGGGTGCGGTGCGTAAGCCATTTTTGACTCATGCTCAAAAAAAAAACCAAAAAAAAAACAAATTACTGACGCACGAGCATTCCGTTTTTTACTCAGCACACATGATTATATTAACTTACTTATTAAACTTACAATCAGAAAATTCTCACGCATAACAGTAAAAATTACTAAAAACATATGATGAAAAAAATAAACTCACACACGAATCAATCACGGGTTATTCTTACTCACGCTCACGCACGAATCACTTAAGTATAGTAATTATTACTCACGATCACGTGTGAATAACGTGACTCACGAACATTTCGCGTCACGCGCCAATCCCTAGTAATCAAGGTTGGTTACCGAAACGAATAACGGTAAGGGTAACGGTAACGGTATCAGATTTCGTTTGTTTAGGTAACGGTAAAGGTAACGGTATTTAAGACTGTTTCGGTAACGGTATACCGTTAACAATACCGGTACGTACCGGTATTAAAAATTATGTTAAAAACATATAAAATCAAGTAAAAACATGGCATATTTTTAATTTTAAGTACTGAAAATACAGATTTTAAGCTATAAATTCAATATTAATAAGTAAAATTATTATCTATAAATTTTTTGTAAAAAAAAAACACTCAAGATTATAAAATAAAAAATAAAAAAATTGTAATTTTTATATAAAATAATAAATACCGGTAAAATACCGGTAACTACCCATAAAAATAACGGTATCGGTAACGATAACGGTATTTAGAATTTTTTTTAGAGGTATCGATAACGGTATTCAATTTGAAACGGTATTTTAGCGATAACGGTATTATAACGATAACGGTAACCAACCTTGCTAGTAATTACTAAATCTAAAACTAGTTCAAAATCATTGATAACATGGAACCAAATATAATACAATACGGTTTTATATGGTTTTATATAAAATCACTTTGAAAAAATTGCCTATGTGGGATGATATATGTCTTAGTTATATATGGGTTCATATTCGTCAATATATAATCATAACTAACACAAATTATGAAATATTTCTTATTTGGATCCACATAGTTTTATATTATTATGTATAGTGTCATACTAAATTATATATAAACGTACATGTAATTATGTCTTTTATATGTTACTTTATGTACTTATATATAGCACATACATATATATGTAGGCCAATATGTAATAATATAAAATCACATATGTCTCCATATTAAAACCTTTGAGAAAAAAATATCTATCATATGACTATATAAAAGTATATCTGCTTGAATTTAAAAGCATATGTGGCCATATGTAACTATAAGTTACTATATGCAATTACATAAAATAATATATGATTATATCAAAACTTTTTTAGTCGGGTATACATAAACTACGTTATTGGCGAAAATGTATGTCTGGTTTTTTCGATATCACTGCTTATACACTACTTCCTATTAATCTATCTTAATCACTTGTGCTATTCTTGCTTTATTTACATATTTTAATTCACTTTTGCTTTTTTCTTTTCAGAACCAAATCCAATACAAAATAATGGAAATGGAGTACTGTGTAATAAGCTCTCACGTTTAACATTGGCGACGTTCGACGAAGAAGGGCGATGCATTGGACAAATGGGATCATTATCAATAAGTTATTAACAATTGTTTTATTTTTGATTTATTCTTGTAATATATGAAACTTAATGTAAATCAGATTTACTAAAAAAAAAACAAACAAAACTATAACGTTTAAACTGGAAAGACACGTGCATTATAACAAAATGCAGCAATTTTTCAAATCTTATTTTATAAAATAAACATTTTTTTGATGATAAAGTTGTAAAATTTAATGTCAAGTTATTGAACATTGATTTCTGCATATATACACATAACAGTTCTTTGCGTTCAAACTAAAAATATATGCAATTAAACTCAGATATATATATTATTTAAATTCAATTTAATTTGCTAAAAATAATGATGGAATTCACAGTTGGTAGTATTTTAAGCAGTAATAAAAATTAGCATTAGCATTTATCTTAAGTTTCTTTAAACGGTTTAAACTTCAAAAATGATGATATTTACAACAGTTAGCACTTAAATTGTGAATTCCATCAATATGTGAAAAACAAACAATTTGCTATCAAATACTCTTGGTACGAATATTAAGGTCTACATAGAAAAAATTATTATTATTAATTATCTAATTAAAGATATGTTAAAAATAAAATTTGATTTTAAACAAATATTTAATTGAGTCAATTAATAATATCTTAATTGACTTTTAAATATTTAAGTAAATATTATTGCAACACATAATTCCCATATTTTTTTATTAGACTTTACACTCATAGATTTAAATCTGTAAAAATAGCAGAAAAGCGAAAAACTGTTAAATTAGCAGATTTTTTTTTGCTAAATACTAGCAATATAAGAACAGCAAAAATAAAACTGTTAAATTTAGAGAATTTTAGTTATACCCGTGTGAAAGTGATCATATATGCTGATATATTGCCATATATGGTTGCATGCATGATCATATATTAATGATATGTGAACATATCTGACATATATGGGAGCATATATGGGTAAATGCATTCAAAATTAAAGTTCAAATATGGAAAAATTTGACACCATATATGACAATACATTGCATACATTGTCCATATATGCCATACATCTTCATATATGTATTCATGTATTGTTCCATATATGATAATATGTATGCAGAGCGCATACTCCGGGGACATTTTTTCTATCCACAGTTTAGTCTGGAGACATTTGGTAAGTTGGGCACTTTTTGGCTATTTCCCCGAACTATGCGCTTTACATACATATATATATTTGGGGACTCCAAAAAAGTTTTTTCTTAGTTTTTCAACGTGCTACCCCTGGAAATATTTATTTGCGTGTAAAAATATGTCACCCGAAAAATTAGGATAATCGGACATCGGGGAGACGTGCCCCAGCGGCCTTGAAGTTTGGAACACGGATTACAATGGGAAAATATGATTTTTTGTGCATTTTCTCGAAAACATTGATATTTTAAAACTAACTCCAATTAAAAACATTATAGAATCGTAATTTGGAGTGAATTCTGTTTGTAATAAAGCAATAAAATCTTAAATCGGTTAAAAAAAAACCGAGTTATTACAATTTCCCCAGGAAACTGATTTGTCGCAGACCACTTAATCAACAAATTCGGGTCCATATTTTAAAATTAATTGAAATAATCTACTACAGAAACATTTTTATATTCTATAAGTTCCAAGAAACTCAGATAAGAAGTATTTTTTCTATTGTTTTTGCTAACTCGTTTTAAATTAGTGCCAAAAAGGCCAGAATTCTTAAACACTGTTTTCAAATCTACAATTTTTAATTTTTTAAAATTTTTTAAAAGAAATTTAAAAAAAATCAACCATTGGACTTTAAGGTTTTATAAAGAACACATTATAAAACCTTAAAGTCCAATGGTTGATTTCCTTTTTTCATTTGGCTGGGATTTTATTTTAGCGGATTTCGAGAAAACGGCGATTTTTGCACTTATTTAGCTTTTAGGCAAGTTTTTCTTTTTTCTTATTTTAATTTCAAATAATTTTGGCCGGAATATAACAACACAAGATCAAATACTTCAATCCTGAAAATTAGGGCAAAATATAAATACATTAAATTGTCCCTGTGTAAGGTCAAATTTTAGGCGTTTTTAATTTTTTTTAAACATATTTATATAACATATATTCCCAGTGTTGCCCTTTCAGTGCTTTTCGGATATTTTTGGTGCTTTTTTCCATCCCGTACCCGGTGATTTTTTATAAATACCCGTTTAAAAAAGCCGGTATTTTCAGTGCTTTTTCAGATTTCTGCCAGTGCTTTTTGTACAATTTATAATTTTGGTATTTGTTGTCGCTTTTTAAAATTTTTCTTGAATTTTCTGTCAAAGTTGAAAAAATAATATGAACTATACAAAAAATACGTTTTTTCACAATGTTTGTAGTACAATTTTAAATAGCTACTTCGTCATATTAAAACTTCAAAATTTTTTATTTTTAGTTTGGTGCTTTTTTACCCCTTTTTTGGTTATTTTTTGAACCTTGTTTACACGATTTTTCAAAGCTAAAATGTGTTTTCAGATTATTGACTGAAAAATTAATATCGTGCTTTTTTACCCCATTTTTGGTAAATTTTTACCCTTTCTACCGGTTTTCATAATGCTCACGGTGCTTTCCTGCCTTCAAGAGTTGGCAACAATGTATATTCCTGAGCGGATTTTAATAAAACTTTTTGGTATTATTTTTCTAAGTCTAAAAATAATATTTCTATATATTTAGTTAGAATATTCTTCTACCTCAAGTCCAAATTCTAATATGATATTGTCATATTAGATTTTTTTTTGTTGTTTCAAAAAGGGTTGATCATTTCCATGATAGACAATACAATTATTTCGCAGACATCACTCTACTCTTCAGTTTTCCGCAATAAGAAAATGATAACTTTCTTACTCAAACCGAGACATTACATAAGGTACAAAAAATCAACGGGACGAGAATTTTGTACTTTCGTATATGAACTGTCTGATTTGGTAAAACCAGCTATAAATCAACTCCTTTTTGAAAGCAACAATTACATAAAAGTAACCTTTGAGTTCTATTTATATGTATGTTTGTTGTCAATACTTTTTGTAAAAACAACTAACTTAAAACTCAAAACAAATTAAATATTTGAATGAGATTTTAGCCGTGGTATGCCCATTCTCAACAATCATCTTAATTTTTGCATTAAAAATACCAAAATTGTTTTTTCGGACTTTTTATATTTTCATATATTTAGTTAGAATATTCTTCTACCTGAAGTTCAATTTCTAATATGATATTGTCATATTAGATTTTTATTTGTTGTTTTAAAAAGGGTTGATCATTTTCATGATAGGGCTTTTTTTGCCCTATGGTGAAAATAGACTAATATTTTTTCAGTGCGGCATACATGCCCCAACAGCTCTTAAGGATAAATTTTCTGAAATTAAATTAAGAATATTATTTCTAGGCCTGGAAAAATAATATCAGAAAGTTTCATCAATATCCACTCAGGAATGTCTGTTATATTAATATGTTTAAAAAAATTAAAATCTCCTAAAATTTGACTTCTGACCTTACACAGGGGCAATTTAGTGTATTTATATTTTGCCCTAATTTTCAGGATTGAAATATTTAATCTTGTGTTGTTATATTCCGGCCTAAATTATTTGGAATTAAAAGAAGAAAAAAGAAAAACTTGCCTAAAAGCTAAATAAATGCCAAAAATCGCTGTTTCCCGAAATCCGCTAAAATTAAATCTCTGCCCCAGTCAAACGAAAAAAGGAAATACTACAATTTTTGTAGTTTTTAATCTACAATATTTTCTTAACAAAACCTTAAAGTGCAATCGTTGATTTTTTAATATTTCTTTAAAAAAATTTTTAAAAATGTAAAATTGTAGAATTGAAAACAGAGTTTCAGAATTCCGACCTAATTTAAAACCAGTTAGCAAAACACAATAGAAAAAATACTTCCTATCTGAGTTTCTTCGAACTTATAGAATAAAAAAATGTTTCTTTAGTAGATTATTTCAATGAATTTTAAAATTTTGACCCGAATTTGTTGAGTAAGTGGTCTGCGACACATCAATTGCCTGGGAGAATTGTAATAAATCGGCTGTTTTTTTAACCGATTTAAGTTTTTATTGCTTTATTACAAACAGAATGCACTCCAAATTACAATTATGCAATGCTTTTAATTCGAGTTGGTTTTAAAATATCAATGTTTTCGAGAAAATGCACAAAAAGTCATATTTTCCCCTAGAAACCCGTGTTCCGAATTTCAGCGCCGATGCGGCACGTCTTCCCGATATTCGATTGTCCTAATTTTTTGGGTGACGTAGTTTTACACCAAAATAAATCTGTCCAGGGTTAGCCCGGTCAAAAATTCAAAATTTATTTTCCTCCATAGAAGCTTGGAACCCCCTAATATACATATATCACATACGTCCATATATGTAGTCATATGAATTTTTACTTTTTATTCATATATTTAAAATCTGCATGAATTTTTAAACGGAAATTGGTATGAGTATATATGTATATGATTGCATTAAAAAGTTAAATTTTTTTAAGAAATTGTAATTAAAAGCATTCTTTTTTCACAGGATCTACTGATGTTTGCATGGATTCTTGAATGAATTGGACTTTACGCCTGTACAATAAATAAATTATGATCACCAAATTTAAATTCGTTTAAAAGCAATTTGAAAAATTTTAATTGAAAACATTTTTTTTTGAGACCCTGTTTCGAGATAAGAAGTTTTTAAATTAATTGTTTAGAAGAAAAGATAAAGTTTTATAAATCATTCAGTGCGGGCAAACAAATTAAATATAAACTTTGAAAATCACAATAATTTCGCAACAGTATCAATAGTGAATTAAATCTGATGTTTTTAGAAAAAAAAAATATGTAATAGTACAGTAGTTTTTTAGTACAGTAAAATATTTTTTTTTTCGTTTTAAGTGTAAATTTAATTATAAAACGCTCTAAAAGTGCACATAATTTGTTAATGCAATATGACACATAAACAAATTTTGGACCCTTTTCTTTCCAAATTGGCTTATATTTAAATTTAAAAAAAAAAACTTAAAAATTTTTAGAATTTTGATTTTGAGCGACTATATTTAGAAAAGTACACACTTAAGTTCGAAAAATAGGGCAAGGAATTAAGCGTTTTCTTTCCGAAGTTATAGTTACTAAATTATAAATTGTTTATTGAAAAATTGGCTCAAAAATTAAAAAAAATTTAATAGCGAATTGTGCAAAATCTAGAGCCAATTTCAACATTTGATTCGAAATCAACACTCCTTAATTATCCTAATTATCAGCATCTACTAATTATCCTAAAACTACTACAAGGTTGTGCAACTTATAAATATTGTCATATTTTTTAAAACTGCGTAATCTATAAAAACTTGATAATTTTGAAAAGCAAAACATACACTGAACCAAAAACAGCTGTGAAATCCACTAAAATCCATATTAAATTGATGATACAACTAACAAAAACTGTCCATCAATTTAACGCATTGTTTAGTAGATTTTTATTTTGACGTTTAACTATTTTATGTGGTATTATTTTGACAAAATATCGTCAAATGTATTAACAAAAATTAGTTGTTTTAACAATTATAATTAATTAAATTGAATAATGATTTTGTTGTTTTACCAATGCATTTTATTAAATTCAACAATGCATTTTATTTAATTAACTACATACAATGTCTTTTTTATAATGAATTTGATAAAATATAAAAAATAATGAAATATCAAATTGAAATTATAATATAGCACATACTAAAAACTCTTTATTTAAAACACATGTACCATTTTATATACAAAAACATATAATTTTATTTAAATTAATAATTCAAATACATTATATAACTTTCATTAAAAGTTTGCCTTAAACAAAATAACAAAAAGATATATAGGCCCAGTGCGAGGTGGCTAAATAAATTCTAAACTAAATACAAATTGACAAAAGGGTTTAAAATTTCTTTGAAAATTTTTTTAAAAGTTTTTTAAATTTCATAGAAACTTGGAAACTTGATTTTAGTTTAGATTTTATTTAGCCAGTTCGTACTCACCCATAATATCAAAATTAATGACAGAAATTTAAATGTACGATTTAATTGAAAACGTTCAAAATAATATAAATTTATTTAAATTAAAATTAATAAATCTTCAATTAGCAATTCACTTCAAGTCACTGAATTTGTTAATTATCTATACTTTGAAAAACAAAAACACTTAATGTCAATTTATTGATATTTCCGACAATTACAAATACACATGCTAGCACGAGTCATGACGCGACAAAACTAACCTCACTAAACTTTTTTTTCCAAATTGCAGAAAAATTATATCAAATTTACGTTACTGCCTTTTTACCAAATTTTTTAGAGTTAACAATTTAAGTTTTGTTAAAAAATGGACACATAATTATCAAAACAACAATTGTTTTGTAGAGAATTATTGACGGAAATAAGTATGTTCATTTTAAAAAAAAGTAGTTAATTTAAAAAACACACACATTAGTTTAAATAAAAAATATATTGTTTTAACAATTCGTTTCATCAAAAAGTAACAAAATTTTTATATTGATTTCACTTACGACTTTTGGTACAGTGTATGAGATACAGCTGAAAGGTTATCGAGAATAATCTTTACTTGAAGTACAATAATTTAAGTTTATTAATTCCCTAACTTAGTTTAAAATTTATAAATTGTCAGTAGTTGTCGAATAATCTCTACTTGAAGTAAAATAATTTATGTTTATTAATTCCTTACCTTAGTATAAAATTTCTACATTGTTAGTAGTGTGTAAATAGGTGTTTTATACCATAGATTTCATATTATTTAGACTTAAATTAAAACGAATTTATGATATTGTAAATAATTTACTTTAACTATCACTTTCTTTAGTTTTGTTGAAAAATATAAAAAAATTTTTTATATATGAACGGAAGTAGGTATATGAACTCATATATGTCCATATATATGATTATATACGGTCATATAACCTCAAATTACGGATCCGAGCATAATTGCATTCATATATGAACACATATATTTGGTCATATATCATCATATATTGCCATTTTCACCCGGGTATTTAAGTCAACTTTTAGTTAATCGAAAATGACAAATTTTACTGTAAAATATGCAGAAAATTTTGCAAAATATAAATAGACTAAAAATAGCCAAAAAAAAAAAAAAAATTTATATCTACAAAATTTTGTTATTTTTAAGCTAAATTAAATTGAATGCAAATAGCAATCTATCCTGTTAAATTAACAGAAATATTTGCTAAAAAAAATTGTAAACTGCTCTTTGCAAAAGGCTCAATTTTAATTTGCATTTAAAAAAAAAAATAGAAAAAAACTTCGAAAATTTTAAATTTGTTCATGATTTTTTAGGGTACTAATTATTTATTAAAATTTTTAGCTGATTTAACAGGTTAATTTACTATTAACAAAAATTTAACTCAAATATAAATAAATTCTGTGTATTTAACAGTTTTATTTTTGCTGTTCCAATCTTACTAATATATCGTCGGCTTGTCTGCAAGTAGTGTTACGTGTTTTTTAACACTTTTTCAGGAGAGCGAAAAAACTGATATATATTATCCTTTCAAGATATTTTATTGACATCTTATTGACATGCCTTAGTGATTCACGATCTGATTTATTGAAATCATTATTAAGGCATTTGCCGTCAATTGAATATCTTAAGAGGATAGTATAACTCAGTTTTTTCGCTCTCCTGAAAACGTGTTAAAAAACACATAGCACTAACTGCGGGCAAGCCGACGATATAGTAAAAATATTTTGCTAATTTAACAGTTTTTTTCTGCAGCATCATTTTCAACTAATTTTTAGTAGTTTTAACTAATTTTTTTACAGACTTTTTTCTATTGGTGTATGATAAATAAAAAAATTTAGTATAACAAAATGTTTTGCAGCTCACATACAAAACAAATACTTATGCGTATTTCAAATTTCATATATAAAAACCTGACGTGCACACTAGGGATGCCAAACGGGAAATCCTGAATCCAGAAATTCCGGGATTTTCCGGATTGGCAAAATACCGAATCCCGGGATTTTTCAGACATAATCCCGGGATTCGGGATTATTTATATTTATTAATATTAATATGAACGCATATAAACAAAGTGAGCAATTTTAGATTACCGACGTTTTTCATTGAATTTTCTCATATTTATTTACAAGAAATTGATGCCAAGATCCCAGCAAAAATGTGGAAGCAGTAAAAACGATTACTGCTTCCTTACTGCTCCTTTTACAGCTTCTAAAAATGTTTAGCTTCGTCAACAGCACTAAAGAAAGACCTAAGGTGATTAATTGTTTACATCGCTTTTTGCTGTGCTTTTCAAAAAGGTATGAAATGAGCAATACATTTTGAGTGCTTAAATAGTTTTGCGGTTCTTTTATCAAAATTTTTTAAAAAGCGGAAAAAAGTTATTTTAAATAAAATAAGAGGTTTTACTAAAAAAAGAGGCATTTTCTCTTCACGGAAAAATATTCAGGAATATTGTGCTTTTGAGAAGGCATGATTTTAAACAGTTGAAAAGCTTTATAATATGCACTTCCGTGAAGGCATGAATTATCGACATTTTAAAAGAAAAACAGGAGCACTAATTAAAAGCGGTGAATTCATGCCTTTTCGGATCTCGAAACAAGTGCTTTCACGGGAGCTATCTCTTACAAAAATCAGGCATGATATCATCAATAATTCAATCGGTTCACTGCTCAACTTTCCCTGACAAAACTGCTTCCAAGCAAGCAGTAATTTCTGCTGGATATTGGTAAAAATAGAAATTAAGTAGATTATTCGAGCAAACTATGCCGAAAAATTTGAAAATTTGGTAAACATTATAAGGTTTTTGAGTAATTAATGCAAAAAATCAAGTTTGGTTGTTATTTTACTGGTTTATTATTCCAAGCGAAAATCGACTCCTAAAACATAATTTTGGCTGGGACTGTAAGTTTGAATTCTTCCATGTAAACATTTGATAACGATAACTAAATAACTTTGTTGCTGTAATTACACGATTTAGTGGGCAAGGTTGTCGCAACGAATCTGTTTAAAAAACTGCTTACAAAATACTGGGCGCATGTGTACTTACCCAGCAAAAAATACTGCTTGCTTGGAAGCAGGTTCGTCAGGGAAAGAAAATAGTGTAGCGCTTGCATTATTGGTTATATAAGGCATGATTTTTGTTCGAAATAGCTCGCGTGAAAGCACTTGTTTCGATATCTGATATGCGCTTCTTTCATAGCTCCAAATAATGGCATGCAATCACAGCTTTCAGCTAATAAATTCGATTATCATTCCGTGCTTTGTTAGAGCGATAAAGTGTGGTAAACAAAACTCTATTGCCTTTTTCTAACACACTACTGCAAGCATAAATCCTCAGAAGCAGTAGACGAAGCAGAAAAGAAGCACTAACCATTTTTACCGCTTCCGAATTTCTGCTGGGTAAGTGCAGGCCTTCATATATATTTTCCCAGTCAGAAAAATACAAACGGGAAAGCGATGGCAAAGTACTTTAACAGATGGTACAAGTACTGGCAAAAATTGCTTTCCCATTTCCAAAATGATAACGTCATTAGACAAAAGGACCGGCTGTTCAAAAAGCGCCGGAAAAGTACTGGAGAAACAAAATTTTTAACGTTGGCAAAACCAATAAATAGGTAGTCAGGAATTATATTTTCCAAAATAAAATTAAAAAAAGTCCATATGTATCTTTTTTTGGTCCTGCCGTGATATGAACTCAGCCCGTCATATTGGCAGACGACAGCTCTAACCACTGAGCTCACTAGACATATAATACTTGGTAGCTAAAAGCGTAAATGAATGATAGCAGCTGGACTACTGGCTGTACTAAAATGTTAGCACTTGTAAAAAGTTTTTCGGAAAAAAATTTAAATTAAAAAAAAAATTTTTTTTCCTTGCAACCAGATTGAATTCTGAACCTTCGCACTACAAACTTTTTTTAACAAAGTGTCATCATTTTTATAAAATCATTGTTCTACACTGATAGAATTATCGTTCATACTATTAATGAATCGATTTCATTAATCTGAATTCATTGATTTAATGAAAAATTTTCATTGAATTAATGAAAAATTCATTAATTTAATGAATTTTTTCATTATATATTTTCAACTAACCCGTAAGATATGCTATAATTATTATAAGGGTTTTGAATTTGCTAATTACTAAAATAGATATATGTTCCAGTAATGAACGCTAGGGTTGCAAAATGAAATTATTTAAATATAAAGGTCCAAGTAATGACATCATTTTCTTTTGGCTATTTAGATCAATCGGTAACGCGGTAATGTTTACATTCTGGTGATTGCGGGTTCAAGTCGAGTTCAGGGAGATGTCAAAAACATTATAAAAACAAAAAAGAAATATGTGACGCGCAAAATAGAAAGGGACCTAAGGATAGAAAGGGACCTAAGGTCAGGAGAGAATGGGATCGGTCTCATTCGATGCTCAGATGTTGTCCACAAAAAAAAAAAAATTGATTTTTTTACCCTTAGGTCCCTTTCTCTATGCGCTGTCACATATGTATATGTACAAATAAAAATTAATAAAATAAAAATAAATAAAAAAAGGCAAAAAAATATATTTTTTTCAATTAGTTTTCATTTAATGAATACGTTTCATTGATTTAATGAACGCGTTCTTTGGGGACTTTTCAATGAAAAAAATCATTGGATTAATGAATAAATTCATTAATACTATGCACAAAGTTCTATCAGTGTACCAGTGAATTGATTTTTGTACCGCTGCAATTTTTGACTAGGTAGTAGCACTGGATAACCACTTGTTGCTAAAGTTGGCATAGCACTCTAAGCCCATTCATTGCCAGTGTTTTTTTTTATAAACCACCGAAATTTTAGTAAAACAAATACTGGCAAAACGCTTCTTGCAAACGCTGACAAAGCGTCCCAAATGAGCCAGTCATTAATTTTTAACACCGCGGTTACCCAGTGGTATGCAGGAACTTGATTTTTTGTACCACCGGCAATTTCTGACTGGGATGTTTCAATATTCATAAAATGTACCACATTATTAATTAACAACTATTAAATACTTAATTGAAGGGCTTAGTGCAATAAGTTGATAAGCCACAAAATAAAAATATTGAAAGAATCGCCCTTAAAGTTTAAAAAATTTTGTGTAAAATCAGCTTTTAATTAAATTTCACTCTTGATGGACGTAATAAGTGTTTAAGGAAGACTACTACCTCATATCCATCGATGGATACCAGGAGAAAAGCAGAAACCATTGTTTCAAAGAAAAAGTGTGGCTTATCAAGTTATTTCGGAAACTTTATTCAAGATTTTTTATTTTGAAGAAATTTTAGGTGTTTTGCGGGATTTTCATACTATATACATTTTATGAGTGATAAAGTAAGTCTTATACCACATATCCCTCGCTGGAAGACTAGAATACAGTAAAAACGGTTTTATTAAAATAGTGTGGCTTATCAAGTTATTGCAGAAAATTTATTCAAGATTTTGTTATTTTGAAGAAATTTTTGGTGTTTTGCAGGACTTTCATGCTCTGCATACATTTTGTGTGTGATAAAGTAATTCTTATACTATATATTCCTCGCTGGAAGACTTGAATACAGTAAAAACCGTTTTATTAAAATAGTGTGGCTAATCAAGTTTTTGCAGAAACTTTATTCAAGATTTTTTGATTTTGAAGAAATTTTAGGTGTTTTGCAGGATTTTCATACTCTTTATACATTTTATGAGTAATAAAATAAGTCTTATATCATATATCCCTCTTATATCATATATCGTCTAAAAGTTTTAGTAATTAATAGTATCATTTCGTGTTTAGTTTTTTCTGTGTATTTATGTCTTCAATATGAAAATTTTCCATAACATATAGTGGGTTATGTTGTAAAACGCAACGCTTGGCGTTGCGTTGATTTGTGTGTAAATTGTTATTGTTACCAAAACAATTTGTATGGAAAACAACGCAACGCAAGGCGTTGCGTATTACAAAATAATATTTATTACTCTCAAAACATTAGAGTATCAAATCTTTTAACCATTACTCTATTAATCGATGAATTCCTTTGATTAAAGAATGAATAACTCGAGAAAATTTATTCAAGATTTTGTTATTTTGAAGAAATTTTTGGTGTTTTGCAGGACTTTCATGCTCTGCATACATTTTGTGTGTGATAAAGTAATTCTTATACTATATATTCCTCGCTGGAAGACTTGAATACAGTAAAAACCGTTTTATTAAAATAGTATGGCTAATCAAGTTTTTGCAGAAACTTTATTCAAGATTTTTTTATTTTGAAGAAATTTTAGGTGTTTTGCAGGATTTTCATACTCTTTATACATTTTATGAGTAATAAAATAAGTCTTATATCATATATCCCTCGCTGGAAGACTAGAAGACACTTGTCACAAGTGCCAGAGTAAGACTTCTATCTAGAAGGGCAAGGGATTCTCTATTTAATTTGGGACCATTTTTTTTCTCTGTTTGAATTTTTACCTAAGCACTTGCTACAAGTGCATGAAAGTCCAGCAAATACCAACCTTTTCTCCAAAATAGAAAAATTCTTAATAAAATTTCTGCAATAATTTGATTAGCCACATAATTTTAAAGTAATGGTTTGCACTATCTTCCATTCTTAAAGCGACGAATTTGTGCTAGAGGTTTTAACATAGCACTTATCATTAGTATCTTCAGTTGACAGAAAACCTTTATCCACCATACTACTATCATTAGCTTCACAAAAAACTTTATTTCCGCTTATATTTTCTTCAGAATTCATCTTTTTGTTTAGAGGTTTAGTTTATAAGTGTGGCTTATCATATTTTTGAATAGAAAATTTTCACAATAAAATCGATTTGTAAAAAGTAGCTTTTACGCTAGATCCGAAATTTATTGTAGTATGGTGTATATATTTTTAGTGGATGTTTTTACGGTATTAGGTAATACAATGAACACATAAAATCAGTTTTTGAAATCATGTGGCTTATCATGTTTTTACACTAAGCCCTTCAATTGTAAAAGGCTTTATTCTATAAAAAAAAAATAGTTACATAACATAAAATTTTTATAAACAAAGGAAAATTTAAATCCCGGAATTCCGAAATCCCGTAAAATCCCGGGATCCCAAAAAATCCCGTATTGCCAAAAATCCCGGGATCCCGGAATCGGGATTTTGAAAATCCGGCGATTTTTAAATATCAATCCCGATTGGCATCCCTAGTACACACACTCCTTTGGACAACAACATATTTTTTTTCTTTTTTTCATTTTGAATTAATGTTTTAATTAATGTGATTACTACTTTAATCGAATTTGGTTTCAGTTAATCGTCTAAAAGTTTTAGTAATTAATAGTATCATTTCGTGTTTAGTTTTTTCTGTGTATTTATGTCTTCAATATGAAAATTTTCCATAACATATAGTGGGTTATTTTGTAAAACGCAACGCTTGGCATTGCGTTGATTTGTGTGTAAATTGTTATTGTTACAAAAACAATTTGTATGGAAAACAACGCAACGCAAGGCGTTGCGTATTACAAAATAACCCCCATAGAAATCAAAAGCCTGGTGTTGCTCGAATCGGACATGTTTAAAGAACTCATTAAAAAGTGTTAAATATTTTTTACGTACACACCTAAAAATTGATATATGCGGTTTTCCAAACCAAGTACCCTGTAAAAAAAAATATATCCTATAAATGTAAAACTTCGAATATTTATTACTCTCAAAACATTAGAGTATCAAATCTTTTAACCATTACTCTATTAATCGATGAATTCCTTTGATTAAAGAATGAATAACTCGAGAAATTTTGGTCGATTAATCGAGTAACTCCATAAAATTAAAAAAAAGTTTTTATTTTTGTTAATTCCCATGTGAAAATCGAAATAGATATGAACACACATGATCATACATTGACTTGTATATGATCATGCATGGGCATACATAGTCATATACGTCCATTTCTAGTACGATGTATGACCATACATGATCTCATAATTTTCCATATATCTTCGGATCCGAAATTTGAGGGTATATGGCCGTACATGTTCATAAATGACCATATAAGCGCATATATGGGCATATACCTCCATATACACTCAAAAAAATAAGTTAGTAAAAAAATTAGTAAAACGTCTTGTATATCAAGTGTACTAGTTTTCAGCAATTTTTTTGCTGAAATTCCGTTTTCAGCAAAAATTTTAGTTATATTTTTTTAACACTAAACTAATTTTGAACTAATGTTTTACTAATTTATTTTGCTATAAAAATTGTGCTGATAACCGCATGCATAGCGTGGACGACAATCAGATAGACAAGATATAGATGTCGCAGCTTGTGTGGAAACGGAAATGACAAGAAAAGAAAAACAACTCTACACATATTCTATATTTAAATTGTCAGCAAATAAATTTACTAAAGTAAAATTGCGCTACAAGTTTTTTGAGTTTTTTTCAGTCTACTAATATTCAGCAAAAAGTTTAGTGATTTTATCAAGGATTTTTTTCATTTGCAGTCGACTAAATGTCAGCAAAACTTTTGCTGAAGATTACTATTTTATTGGTAAAAATCAGCTCGCTGATTTTCAGCAAACCTTTTGCTGAAATTACCAACTTTTTTGCAAGCACGCTCCTGACTAAAAATTTGCTGACACAGCAACATTTTTTGCTGACTTTACTGACTTTTTTTTTTAGTGTACCCCTAAATTTCGGATCCAAAGGTATATGGAAATATATTAGATCATGTGTGGACATACATTGATGCCTATGGATGATCAAATACGAGCCAATGTATGATCATGTATGTTTATTAGAGCGACTTACCTTATATGGACAGAAAAAAAGTTAAAAAAGTGCCCCTCTCAAAATAAGCCTTCCCAAGTAAAAAAAGTTAGATGTTATAAAATACAAACGTATCTTTTTTTGGTATAGCCTAAACTACAATTTGATACGAAAAGTGGTGGATCGTACTGTATTAATTTAGATACACCTTGGATCTAATATGATGAAATACGATCCGAAAAATGGGTTTATCTTACTATATATAATTAGATTTAGTACAATAAAGTTACATTTTATTTGATACCATTAGACAAAAAAACTTCATTCAAAGTTCGCTCATATTGCATTAAATTGTCCATTCTATTGAAATTAGTTTTTGATTGTCACATCCAATTCTATATGATTAGATAAACCCATTTTCGGATCGTATTTCATCATATTAGCGCACAGTGCATATAAATGAATACAGCATAATCCACCATTTTTCGGATCAAATTTTGTTTTGAGCAAGAAAAAGATATGATTGCATGTTGTACCTCATAATTTTTTTTAATAGGGTTGGTATGTTTTATGATGATTCCCAAAATATTTGGGGTCTAGCAATGAGATCTCACGAGCTGGACCATTTTTAAAAAAGGTCTTTTTTAGTTTTTGTAAGAATTTTGCATTTTATCTGAAGACAACATACTCAATATGGGTATCATATGAAAGGTTTTTTGAGGAGCGTCCAGCGGTATATATAACGTGTTCAAGCATATCCAGATATATCCTATTTTCTTGTATATTCTATAAAAAAAACAAATTTTTGAATGTTTTGTACGTAGATGCTTGTAATTGAAGTGTGAAACTTACGTATCATAATCCATATTCGATTTGAGTTAACACGTGTTTCAGATTTTTATCAGAAATTCAATATGGTGGAAGCAATATGTTCTAAATAGGGCAATTTGGATACCCAAACTTTTCTTTTGACAAGTAAATCTTCGCTAAGTGGATATAGTTTGGAATTTTGCAAATTTCATACATTTTTGAGTTACTGAAATCTGTTCCGTTAAATTCAGTATGTAGTTGATGTAAAATAAAATGCAATTAACCCTCTAACCGGCAAGCCCGCCTCCAGGCGGGGTATATTAAATTGACCAGAAATTCTAAACTAAAACTAAATTTATAAAATTTTTTGTGAAGGATTTTTTTGTATACAATGCACGGTTTGGAAGCGAGAAAGTGTCAAAGATAAAATTTCGTTAAATTTCAAAAATTAAATATTTTAAAACAACCAAAAGTTTCAAAAATCTTAAAAACATATTTAAATTCACTAAAACAATTGATAGTGACCATGAAGTAAGATTGGAGCTTAAGCTATTCAAAAAGTTCCTTACTTTGGTCCAAGGACGCACAGGATACCATAAGGATACCTTTAAAGGACATCGCCTTAACTTCAAAACGAATAGACGGATTTTTTTGGAATTTGGTAAAAAGAATATATTTGGTATAGGTAGCAAAGCTTATAAGTTTGAATAATATATATTGAAGTTTTGGTGCGTTTTCGCTCAATTTCGCATTTTTCGAAAAATGAAAATCGCTACATCCTCTTAAGTAACAGCACAAAAAATGTAATTTTTTTATTGCAATTATTTCTTGGTAAGAGAAATAATTTGTGCCTAAACCTAGTAATTTTTATGCGCTAGTTTTCAAGATTCACCCTTAAACTATTTTGGCCCATATCGCCTAAAGTAGGCAACGAAAAAAAATTTTGTAGAAGAACTTATTGTTTATTTTTCGTGAGGAACACATGGTATAAATTTCATTGCAAAACAGCTTAGGCCGGTTAGAGGGTTAAAAATAAAAAAATCCAGCACGCGCTTTTTTGACGGAATAACTTTTTTTCGGGAAAAAAAAATTTTATAAAATTTTATAAATAATTTAAATTCAGTTTCTCATAGATGTAAGGATAAAAATGCAACTCAACAGAAAAAACCCAACACACGCTTTTTTTTGGCGGAATATTTTTTACGCGAAAAAAAGTTATTATAAAATTTTATTTAGGCTTAGCCTACCCAGAAAAAAAAGAGATGCCGAAGCAGTAGAAAAAGCACTACAATTGATGATCTAGATGTACTTCTTTTTTAACATAAACACAATGATTTTAACATTGAGTTGTCATAGGAGAGGAGTACTCCCACTTTAATATTTTTTGAGTACTTTTTGAACGAGTGCAAAGGAAGCTCTTTTTCACCAACTAAAAGTTAAAAAATTTTCACAAAAAAAAATTAATTTTTTTTTTATTTTACAAAATTTTTTTATGCTGCCACCGGTTAGCGAACTTGCGACCTCACGACTGCTAGTCTAGCGCTCTACCGCTGAGCTATTCTTTGATATGAAAGTTGACTGGCATAAAAACACCACTTTGTTACTGCGAGATATTGTTCTTTTCGATAAAAGACTTTATGAAACAAGTGGAAAAGGTGCACTCCAATTCTATGGTTTTTAGTACTATTTTTACAGGTGCATAAAACACAATTTCTCACCATTTTATTCTCCCTACTTATATTATAAATGTGATTGTTTGTCTGTCTGTTTGTGGCGACATCAGGCCCAAACGGCTGAACCGATTATCTTGAAATTTTCGGAACAGCCATTAAAAACTATCAGAATTAAAATAGGTTATATTAAATTTTGGTCGGACAAAGGGGCGTGGCAACTCCCATACAACACTAATATATTGATGTGATATTTCTCGGCACTGTTAAACCGTTTCGAATAAAATTATGGCCAGCATCTTATAAACACTTTCCAAAGCACTGTGCTAAAAGTGGGCGGTATATAATAAGGGGGCGTGGCAACTTCATATAATCCAAAGTGCTTTATGTAGGCCCCTTAAAAGGGGCTGGGATGGGAAAACGGGTAGTGGCACATATCATATAACCCAATATTTTTAAAGTGCAATTCCTCCTTTCCTATTGAACGATTTCGGGAAAAAATTTGTACTTTGTCTTTTAATCATGGTTGGCAACCGAAACGAATAAGTTTAGATTACTGGATTTACATCAACATTTTAGTGTCGGAGACTCTACATATTTAAGAACATTTGGTTACTTATAAACACTAATTCGCAAGTCTAAGAATATACACCGCATAAATTCTCTTCATTCAATCAAGTCGGGTTCAATTTCAATACTATGGTGCTAAGTGCATTTAAGTATAAACTTTAAAATCAACTCTAATTCGTTTCGGTTGCCAACCCTGCTTATAAATGAAATTCGTCTAACTCAGCTACTGTTGAACTTATTTGAGCAACATATATATTTTAGCGAAAAATACAACATTAGACTTAACAAGTCAAAAAATTATAGTCGGTCAAGCCCGAACATGAAACAACATATACCATAGACAATTTGGGTTGTATTCCAAAAAGTGACCTATACTTATTAAATGGGCAAAACATTAACGAGACAGAACATGTAGAGAAAAATCTGAATGAAATGTCATTATTTTTGGCATTTATAAACATCAGCGCAAACCCATAATACCCTTTCCCCATGGTGGTGTAGGGTAAAAAATGTTTAACCTCGGCTTCTGCTTAACCAAAAAATAGAAAATTATAAGCCTGAGTCTTAATTTTCAAAAAATTTGTGATTATTTGCCAACTGGGGACTCCGGGGCTGAAGACCGCTTTTTTATATAAGCTTCTAATAGACATTCGCTTCGAAAGGGGCTTTTGAAGATTTATACATTAACAAAAAATATTATGTTTTACTTTCATAGAATAGTTTTACTATCCAAAATAAATTACATTTTAAACTTTAAGATGTTCTAACTAATAAAGTACCGGGCTTGCACGATACGAAAAAGTTCGTTTTCGGTTTAACTGACTTCCAAAAACTAGGACTAAGGCACGCCGCTAATTCTAGAGGGCTTGCCCGCTAGTATATGCATATTTTTAAAAATTTAAAAATTAAAAAAATATTAAATTTAAACATATTTATTAAAAACATTAAAAAATTGATAGAATAAAAAACAATTAAAAAAATAATAAAAAAATATTGGTCCCGCCTGGAATCGAACCCGGGACCCTCTGTTTGGAAATGCCAAATGTACCAAAATCACTTTTTACGATCACTTTTAGAGCAATTACTCTTTAGAAGCAATAATTAAGTGGTTTTTTGGAAGTTGTTCAGATGTAATTCTAAAAAAGCTGTAAAAATATACTAACTGATATTTCGGAAGCAATGAAAGAAGTGATTTTTTGAAATTGTTTAGAATACCTTCAAAAAAGCAATAAAAATACACTAACGGATACTTGTGAAATATTGAAAGAAGTAGGGTAGAGGGGGGATCCTTCGCCATTGGGGCACATACACTAATCCCATTTTTCTCCGATGTTAAGGGAAATGAAAAATTGGAAAAAATATATTTTGTGCATTTTTCAATTACCTTTCCTTGACATCCACTTTGACGAATTTATATCACATGTGGTCGCAGATAGACGTGTTTTTGTGTTTTTTGGGGTGCCAAAAAAATAATTGAAAGCAACTATATTTCGCAATAACTTCCTCAAATCGTGTAATAAAAAAATAATTTTTCATTATGTTAGACCTATGATCCTAAGCTTTCAGAAAATAATAATTTGATTTTCATAAATGCTTAAAAAGTGTGAAAAAATATTAATTTTATGTTAGTGCCTGTCTCTGGGGCACAATCACCAGATTGCCCCTGGAGGTATGAAGAGTTGGTGCATCCCTGCCTAAAATGCTCTATAAGACTTTTCTATATGTTTAATGGTAAAATAGAACAATCGTGTTCATTCTTAAATTTATATTAATTATTCAGTTTTTTGTAATTTTGAAGAATCATTATATTCCAGATTTAAATTATTTTTTTTTAATGTAGTGGAGATTTATTGATTAAAAAGAATAATATATATAATATAAAGAACTTATTCTAAATTATTTATTTCAGTCATTAAAACATTGACTTTGACGTATTAACAATATTTTTTTGTTGAAATTGTATCTAGCTCTTTTGGCGAATATCCCCCAGGTTTGAGGCAGTTACGCCGATTTGGGTTACTTTGAAAATCATTAAAAAAGTAATAGAAAATATGCAAATAATTAGAATAAAAATCATAGAAATTAAAGCCAAGATATGTAGATCTTCAATTTGAAAGAAATTTTTGAAAAATAATTAGGGATTAAGAAATGACAGAGCTTTAAAAAAAAAGTGGCGAAGGATCCCCCCTCTACCCTAGTGGCTAAACTGCAGTTTATGGGGTTTCGGCAAAAACGGGGGACATAGTAACATGTAAGTACTCAAATTAAAGAAAATTGTCTCACGATTTCAAAAATGTTATTTTTTTTAATCCATAAAACGTAGCCCGTAGGGGGACTGAAAATGATGAAATTGTTTTGTATGGTAAAATGGTACTCAAATGATAGTAACCCAGCAAAATCTTTCATTACCAAATAAGTGGTTATATAATAGAAATTCATAGCTCCGCACAACTTATTTTTTGGCGTCTAAACTCATTATTTTTGTTTGGCGTGGTCGTTTTTATAAGTAGTCACGCTTACCCGCTCGCTTTCGAAAAAATGAGAAATAAGTAGTTATAAGATTTTGAATAATAAGTGGTTACACACATGCTTACAAAAAGTTTAATTATAAGTGGTTATCCGATTGCTTACTTGATTCTTAAAAATAAGGAGTTAGGCAAATACTATTAGCCAAAGGAAATACATTCAGAAAAATTTAAGTTTTCTCTACTCCCAGCTAAAAATCGACATATATGAATACATACAAGTTAAATGTATGTTCATGCATGCTAATAAACATGCATTCATGTCCAGACATGGATACGTAAATCTCCATACATGCATCATATATGTCCACACATGTGCATTAACGAAATTTGAGGTAATATCTACATTCATGATCATGCATGTTCATGCGTGTTCATGTGTGTTCATACATGTACACACATGTAGATATTACCTCAAATTTCGTTAATGCACATGTGTGGACATTAGAGTGTTCCAAAAAAACATGAAAGTTGGAATTCGCGATCTCCACAATGTTGCCCCTATTCCTTAATGTCTAAAAACTCTCTGTGCCAAGTTTCAGCTAAATCCGCTTTTATTTAGCGGTAGCACAAAAAGTTGTCTTTTAAGAATTAGTAATTTATCTCTAGAGTAATTTATACAAAAAGAAGGGTTGACTTTAAATTTAATTATTTCTTAACCTGTACGCTATTATTTAACATTTTTTTTTAAATCTGGTCTTAATTAATGTGAATATAAGGAATTTAAAATCAAAACTTAAAAAAATTAATTTATTAATTTATTTTAGTCAAATTTTCGAAATTTTCCGAAAAGATGTAATTAAAAATTCAACTTGTTTTTGGCTTGAATGCGCAAATTTCTCAAATCTGATCTTTATTTTAATGAAGATTATGAATCAGCAATCGAAACTTAAAAAAAATTTGTGGTTTATGAATTATTCGCGGTTTTTGAAAATTCAAAAAAACTCAAGTTTTTTGAGATATTTTCCTAATTACCTGTAAACGGTGTTATCGAAAAATGCAATTAGTTATACTTTTGCAATTTACTTACCAAGGGCCTTCATTATATATAACACTGATTTTAATTTTAAAAAGGATAACAGATATCCTTGCAAATTAACTTAAAATATGACATTTTTTAATATTTCGCTATTATTTAGATTGCTATAATTTTATTGCTACCAAAAACCATATCTCTCATAATAGGACATTCCACAGATATATATTGATGCAAAAACGAAATTTTCATATTGGCAAATATAAGAAAACATCCTCATCGAAGTTGATAATTTTTTGTATGTAATTTTCAAATTTCGCGAAATCCGCGACTCCGATTTCAATTTTGATTTCATATTCGTAATGTCCACCTAAAAATATATTAGGTTTGATATGTCGCGATCATAATAATTATATTTAATTTTTCTCATTTTTTCCATTATTTTTAATTAATTAAAAATAATAGAACAAGTACAACCTCGAAACTTCAATTGCGATGTGCTACCTCTAAACAAAACTTTTTTGGTGATTTTTTTGATCAGACTACATTTTTTTTCAAAGTGGCATATTTGTAGGTTTGTGGAGCGTGAAAATTCCAACTTTTTTTTTTTTGGACGACTCTAGTGGACATACATGATGCATGTATGGAGATTTATGTATCCATGTATGGACATGAATGCATGTTTATGAGCATGCATGAACATAAATTTAACCTGTATGTATTCATATATGTCGATTTTTAGCTGGGCTGTGTAATTTTAGGACTCGCCATAAAAATTTAAACATAAAACATATTTACATATGTGACAGCGCATAGAGAAAGGGACCTAAGGGTAAAAAAAACAAATTTCTTTTTTTGATGTGGGCAACATCTGAGCATCGAATGACACCGATCCCATGCCCTACTGAGAAAGGGAACTAAGGGGACCTTAGGACCCTTTCTATTTTGCGCGTCACATATAATAAAAAAATTTAACTGTGTAAAAAGTACTTATTTAAACTAATACGAGTAAGTCATTATTTTATATTTAGAAACAATGAATACAATAGGCCGTTATTAGGAAGTCATTCTTTTATATTATAAAATAAAGCAAAAGGTAATGCAGATAGTAATGAGGTGCCATTACCAATATTTTGCTGGGAAATGTCCCCTCACGACTTCAAAACCTATTTTTTTTTTCAATAATCGATACACGTGTGGTAATGTAGGATAGATTTCAATTAAAAATCAAATAAACAAAACACTATTTATTTTTATATAAACAATTTGTCTTTATTTTGTAAAATTGAAATACCGACTGACTTAATTTTATTTTCCAATCATTTTTTCAAAACAAAAATTTCAATGGTAACTTATTATCTACAAAATTATATTTTGAAAAGTGTTTCTAATTAAAGTGTATTTTTTTAAGCACAGGTGTTTTTAAATACAGCCACAGTACAAGGTTTCCTCAATAATGTGTTTATTTTCTCCACGGAGGATCCATTCAAATTTATATATGGCTTCAATCTATTTATGGAAATAACCTTCTCTTTTTCGTTTATTAAAAGTTTAAAATATTTGTCAGTTCTGGAAATGACCTTGTATGGGCCATTATATGGTGACTGCAATGGTTTCTTTACAGCATCGCATCTGACAAAAACGTACTGACAAGATTTCAGTTGGTCATCTATTTATGCTTTTTTATTACTATGACAACCGGTTACCACAGGTTTAAGATTCAGCATATGATTTCGAAATAAACTCACCCAATCTGATTCATAACTGTTTGATGATTTTTCCTCAACAAATTCACCTGGTTAAGTTAAATTGGTACCACATACCATTTCTGCAGCAGACACCTGATGATCAGTAATAATTCTTGTTCGAAGACCAAGCATAACAAGTGGCAAAGCACATACCCAATCTTTGTTTTCGTAGTAGATAATGATAACCTTGATAATTTGTTAGCGGGCCAACAATATCTATATGCACATGTTTAAAACGTATGACGATTTATCTTTGACTTCTGACAAACACTGCAGCATCTAGCCCATTCTGTGACCTCTTTTCTTAACGACTTCCAGACATAACGTGATTTAATTAAATCCACTGTAGCTCTAATACCTGGATGAGACAAGTTATGAATGTTAATAAAAACTAGTTTACGGAACGAGTGAGTTAAATAAGGTCTAATGCTGGAACCAGAGACATCGCAGTATATTTTGTAATGAGTGTTCTCAATTAATTTCAAAACGAGGCCAGATTTGTTGTTGTTTAAAAGTGATTGTAATTCTTCGTCCTTCTCCTGTTCTTCAGCCAATTTCTTGAAATCTAAATTTGTTGGCATATCGATTGTTTGAATGCGGGAGAGTGTGTCAGCACCGATATTGTAATTTCCTTTTATATGACGAATATCGGTTGTATATTGACTTATATAATTTAACTGCCGCAGTTATCGTGGAGAAGCTTTTTCAGGGCGCTGTTTGAAAGCATAAATAAGTATTGAAAGTGTTTGAGTGCAGAATATACTGCTAGAAGCTCGCGGTCGTATGCGCTGTATTTTGTTTGCGTTTTATTTAATTTTTTAGAATAAAAACCAAGTGGTTTCCACTCACCTTCTATGAACTGCTGTAACACTCCGCCCATTGCTGTATCTGATGCATCTACACACAAGGAAGTAGGAACATTTTCCTTTGGATATGATAAAAGTTCAGCATCAGCTAGTTGTTGTTTACATTCTTCAAAAGCTTGTTTTCTTGAATCTGTCCAGTCAATAAGACGTTTATCGTTTTTGACATTACCATGATGTATACCATGTAGAATTACTTGAGACTTTGAAGCATCCGGTATGAAACGTCGGTAGAAGTTAATCATACCTAAAAACCCTCTAAGTTCCTTGACCGTTTTTGGTAGTTTGTACTGCATTATAACCTCAACACGACTGGGAAGCGGCTTTAATCCATTTTCGGTAACCAAATAACCAAGGAATTCAATTTCCGAGACTCCAAATAAACATTTTGAAAAGTTTATGGTAAGACCATATTGACGTAGCCTCTCAAATAAAATTCGTAAGTGTTTTTTATGTTCCTCTGAATTTTCCGAAGCAATTAGTATATCATCAATGTATACGTACATGAAACCCAAACCTCGTGTAACTTCGTGCATAAAGCGTTGAAAGGTTTGTGCAGCATTGCACAAACCAAAAGTCATTCTAGAAAATTCAAAATTACCTACTGGTGTGGTTATTGCTGTTTTCTTTATGTCATCTTCAGCGACTGGAATGTGGTGGTACGCTTTCACTAAATCCACTTTACTAAAAATCTTCTTACCATTTAATAGCATTCCAAAATCATATATGTGTGGCACTGCATAACGGTCTGGTATAGTGCGTCCATTAAGATTGCGGTAGTCACCACATGTGCGCCACTCTCCATTGGATTTTCGTACCATATGTAGCGGACTTGCCCAGTTACTGTTAGATGGACGACAGATCCCAAGACGGACCATTTCTTCAAATTCTCTCTTTACGATAAGTAGTTTTTCAGGAGAAAGACGTCTTGGTTTACAAAACACTGGAGGACCGTTAGTTGTTTCTATGAAATGTTGGACTGAATGTTTAGCTTTAGAATGAAAGTTATTTTTGGTTAAATCATTATATTCTTGTGTTAAAGGATAATATTCAGATGAAGGTGATAAAGTTTTTATTGCCAAATTGATTATTACACTATGCGACAGTCAAAATCGGGATGGGATGAAACCAACGGGAAATGTTATATCGGTCAAAAACAAGTTATACGTGTCCCGGCGTTTCGCTGGGTCACCCCTAGGAATCGAGATATATCTTTTTTTTGACATAACTCGAGAACGACTAGTTCGATTTTGCTCTAACATTTAAAAAAAAATTAAAAATTACAATTCCTTTAATCTGTTCATATAACGTTTTTCTATATACTCAACAGTTTTGCCGGTAAAAATAAATGTTTGTTACCACTACCATAAAAATCAATAACCTTTTGTTTATTACTTTTTTTTAATATTTTAGGCAAAAAATATTTTTTTCTTCATACATTTATTTTTACCGGCAAAACTGTTGAGTATATTGAAAAACGTTATATGAACAGATTAAAGGAATTGTAATTTTTAATTTTTTTAAAATTGTTTGAGCAAAATCGGACTAGTGATTCTCGAGTTATGTCAAAAAAAAGACCACCAAAGATCAAATCGATATATCTCGATTCCTATGGGTGACCCAGCGAAACGCCGGGATACGTATAACTTCTTTTTTACCGATATAACTTTCCCCGGTAGTTTGAACCCTTCCCGATCACTGACCCCTACCAATTGTCTCACAGTGTTATTTACTATACCTTTACAGCTGCGTTTTGTAGTAGGATCTATGAGACAGTTGTTTTTAATGTCAATAAGGAGACCATATTTGTCTAAAAAATCTGAGCCTATAATTGGTTTAATTGGATGAAGTTCCATTTAAAATTACGTTTAAGTCCCAAATCGATAGTGAAAGGTCTGGTTCCAAATGTTCTGATTGGTGTCTCATTAGCTGCATACAAAACGAGTGTGCCAGGTTGTTGTTGATGTTTTAAGGACGATGCTGGAAAAACTGACAAATCTGCTCCTGAGTCTATTAAAACCCTGGATTTCGATTTTAAATCTCGAACAAACAGGCGACAGAGCTCCCGGCTGCTCCCATCCGTCATCAAAGACGGGGCGCCCTCTAGTTTTCCTGTCTTATATGATTAAAATTGCATGGAGACACACACTTCTTGGCTTTTTCTCCAAATTTGAAGTGATACCAACACAATGGCTTGTGTTTTTGCGATGATGATTTAGAATGACTACGCTTACCTCGTGATTGGCCTCTCGATCTTCCAAAATTTTCCATCTGTGAACAGAGACTTTCAATTTTACGTTCAATATTATCCAGTCTGCTGGAACGGCTATTTGATGATGTGGAAACCATATTTATTTCCGAATCGGTGCAGTCACATATCTTGTCAGCCATGGCAGTGAGTTTTTCTAAGCGGTCTTCGCTGACAGATAGTATAGCCTTCATTTGAGATGGTAATCGTTGCATCCACAGCTGTTTTAAAATATCCTCAGAAACCTTACCTTGAGCTAAAGAACGCATTTGGCTTAACAATTCCGATGGCTTTTTGTCTGCAAGTTCGACGTCTGTTAAAAGCTTCTTGAGCCGTTTTTCTTCCGAATCAGAGAAAGCTCTGATTAGTTTGGCTTTCAAGGATTCATACATATTTGTTGTCGGAGGATTTATGATGATATCCTGTACTTTTTCAAGAATGTTGCTTTCAATCGATGCTACGATGGTGTGGAATTTTGTAGAGTCTAAAGTTACACCAGCCATTATAAACTGCGATTCCATTTGTTTGAACCAAAGAAGAGGCTCAGAACGCCAGAATGGAGGTGCCTTAACAGCTACACGTACAATTTGCATTGGCTGCGCGTCTGCGAATACTTCCTCTGTTTCCGTCATCGTTATTAGTTTTTTTCTTATCGGTACGATTTTACACACTGGGTCACCAATTTGTGGTAATGTAGGATAGATTTCAATTAAAAATCAAATAAACAAAACACTATTTATTTTTATATAAACAATTTGTCTTTATTTTGTAAAATTCAAATACCGACTGACTTAATTTTATTTTCCAATCATTTTTTCAAAACAAAAATTTCAAAGGTAACTTATTATCTACAAAATTATATTTTGAAAAGTGTTTCTAATTAAAGTGTATTTTTTTAAGCACAGGTGTTTTTAAATACAGCCACACACGCATTAAAAATCTAGACATTTGCATAAAAAAAAATAAAAGATTTTTTTGAAAAATCGCGCGATTTTTACAAATAAATGTTTGCCTGCGGCGCAATAACAGTATATTACTTCTGAAATTACATTTTCCATCAAACAGTTTCATTTATCATATAAAAAGTTTGGTTATACCTAACATTAAAAAATTTTCCCTACGGCGCAATTCAACTATATCAGTTCTCAAATTGCATTTCTTATCAATAAAAAGTTGACTCCTTTTGTCATTTCCACTTTCAACTGTCTGTTGTGTTCCAAATTTTTAAAATAAACAACAAAAAATGGAAATTTACAGGGTTTTACCAAAACTAAAATAATGTGATTTTAGACTTTTTTAATTTTTCGAAAGTCTAAAATTTAACAAAATGCCTCTAACTCGATTCAGGTCCAACGTATTAGTAAAAAAAACCTCATTTTTAAAATCGTGAGAAAATTTTCTTTCATTTGAGTACCATTTTCTTTTATATTACTTTTACGACGCCCCTTATTTTGGTCGAAAAATGGTCTAGTTAGGGCTACGTTTTATGGATATAAAAAAAATAACATTTTTGGGATCGTGAGACGAATTCCTTTAATTTGAGTACCCACACTTACATGTTACTATGTCCCCCGTTTTTTGCCTCCCACGGGCATCCCGGGGCCGAGCGCCTCGCAAAATTACTTTCGGTTTTTTCCTTTTTAATTCAAGAGGTGGTTATATATTTTTTTTTGCCGAATCACCATAAACTGCAGTTTTGCCGAAGTAGTTTGTAAAGCCTAACTTTGAATTTTTTCTGCTGGGTATATTTAGATTTTTCTTAAAAAAATTACAGACACGCGTATTTCAATAGAATATTTTATTTACTGATAAACCTACAAAAAATTTTATAAACTTTTTTTATTGAATTGGGGTAACTCCAAATTTTATCAAAATTTAATCCAGAGCACCGTTAAAAGAAAAGTCCATATTGCCCTATTTAGAACATATTGTTGCCACCATATTGAATGTCTGATAAAACGAGAACCATTGCGAATTTAAAAAAATATAAAACACGTGTTCACTTATATCGACTACATATAGATTATGATATATAAGTTTGACATTTCAATCAAAAGCATCTCCGTACAAAAGAGTAAAAAATTTGTTTTTTTTATAGAATATCCTTGAAAATAGGACATGTTAGGATATGATTGAACATGTTGTATATACCGCTGGACGCGCCTCAAAAAAAGCTTTCATATGATACCCATATTGAGTACTTATGTTGTCTTCAGATAAAATGCAAAATTTTTACAAAAACTAAAAAAAGACCTTTTTTAAAAATGGTCCAGCTCGTGAGATCTCATAGCTAGAACCGAAATATTTTGGGAATCATCATAAAACATACCAAGGTTTTTTTTGAGGGGGCACTTTTTTTACTTATTTTCGTGAGTAGGTCTAATGTTTATTTACCTATATTTCGATTTTCACATGGGTTTATAATTTTTTTTTTTTATTTCCCAAGTAAAAAAAATTATATGGAGCCATATGAAGTTATATTTAATTATATATAATCTTTTATGTAACTAGATATAATTATATCCGAAAAATGAGAACGTCTTATTGTATCATATTGTATCGAATTGTATACAATTGTATACAATTTGGTACAATTTGATACAATTTTATGCAATTCGATACAATTGTATCCGAATTTTGTCCTCATCCAATTACATCAAATTATATCTTTTTGTATAAAATTATATAAAATGTTATAAAAGTGGACATAGTTGGATACAATTATATCTAAATATTGACCTTATACTTTTGATCATATTATATATGACCACATCTAACAATATACAAAAATTATTTTTTTAAATAAAAAAGATATGCAATATCTGGAGATCAGACCTGGGGGATTTCAATTACAGTTGCAAATAAATGTAATTGATATTAAAAAAACCTCAATTACATTTCATGTAACTGTAATTGAAAATGTTCAATTACAAGTAATTGTAATTGAAAGTGATTTCAATTACAAATTTCAATTACATTTAGAATTAAAATGTTTTTTGTTAAAATTTTGTAGAAAAAACTGACTGGGATAGGTTGGATAGGCGTGGATAAGTATAAAAAGTATACGTCATATTGGGCTGACCCCTCACTTGTGCTTTTTGTCATTATTTCTTTTCCGAAAAAAATGTAATTGTAATTGACATTTTTTCAATTACAATTATATGTAATTTATAATTGAAAATTTTCAATTACAAATTACATGTAATTGTTTTTTCTTGAATTACAATTACAAATAATATGTAATTGTAATTGAATTTTTTTCAATTACAATTACATGTAATTGTGTAATTACATAAGTAATTAATTTCCAAATATAATGATTAACCCAAAGGTCTGCTGGAGATCCTATAATTTCGATAAATCTTCCATTACTTTTATCCAGATTTATCATGACAATGCATTAAACATGAACAAAATTTTCTTTATTTTTAGTAATTTTAAAATAAAGTTAACAAGACTGAAATTTTAAAGTTAATAGGATTATGTTATACAACCAAGATATAAGAAAAATAGTAAGAAAAATAGTAAAATATTGCAAAATAGTAAAAATTACTAAAAATATATGATGCAAAAAATAAACTCACACACGAATCATGCACGGGTTATATATTCTTATTCACGCTCACGCACGAATCAAGTACGAATTATATATTCTCAGACTCACGCACGAATCACTTGAGTATAGTAATTATTACTCACGATCACGTGTGAATAACGTCACTCACGAACATTTCTAGTCAGGCGCCAATCCCTAGTAATTACTAAATCTAAAACTAGTTCAAAATCATTGATAACATGGAACCAAATATAATACAATACGGTTTTATATGGACCTTATATATTTTTATATAAAATCACTTTGAAATAATTGCTTATGTGGGATGATATATAAATATAGATAATTTTATAAAGAACGTTGTATTGTTATATATTAAAGAAATCATGAAATATTGTAGAAATTTAACCATATTAATTTATATATGGGTTCTTATTTGTCAATATATAATCATATGTAACACAAATTATGGAATATTTCTTATATGGCTCCACATATAGTTTTATATTATTATGTAGAGTGTCATACTAAATTATATATAAACGTATATGTAATTATATCTGTAATATGTTACTTTATGTACTTATATATAGCATATGCAATTATATGTATGCCAGTATGTAATAATATAAAATCACATATGTCTCCATATTAAAACCTGTGAGGAAAAAATATCTAACATATGAACATATAAATGTATATCTGCTTGAATTTAAAAGCATATGTGGCCATATGTAACTATAAGTTACTATAAGCAATTACATAAAATAATATATGATTATATCAAAACTTTTTTACTCGGGTTGTTTACATTTTTTTATTTTTGCTAGAAATTTAAGTAGTTAATGTGTTTATTGAATTTATATTCTATAAATTTTTAGTGAGTCATTTCAGAAAACCGGGTTTCGGTTTGTTCGAAAATTACTATTTACAAATAACCGATTTCGGTCACGATTTTTTTCTTAAGAATATCGGTTAAAACCGGTTTCGGTTTTTTGCTATTTAATGAAAACACTATGCTGGAATTCACAGTTTGTACTATTGTAACTCGTAAAGTATTATTTGTTGTAAATCTGACCATTTTCTAATCTTCAAAAAGAATGCTATTTTACAATGATCACAGATGGGACAATATCAATGGGCCAAAATCACTACCATTACTATTACTTTATCTAATGGTAATGGTAATGAAGATTAAAGTAATCTTAATGAAAATCTATGTCCAATATTGTAATGAAAACTAAAATGAATTTCATTACAATTACTTGAATGTAATGCAAACAAAAAAATATTTCATTATAAAAAATATTTCATATTAATTTAAAATCCTAAAATATGCATTTAAAATTTTAAAAATATACACCCGAGTAAAAAAGTTTTGATATAATCATATATTATTTTATGTAATTGCATATAGTAACTTATAGTTACATATGGCCACATATGCTTTTAAATTCAAGCAGATATACTTTTATATAGTCATATGTTAGATATTTTTTTCTCAAAGGTTTTAATATGGAGACATATGTGATTTTATATTATTACATATTGGCCTACATATGTATGTATGTGCAATATATAAGTACTAGGGCGGGTCGATTTAATAATCGCCCATGGCTCAGTGAAAATCGTATTCTAGGGATCAAAATAAGAAACTTTGCCGAAGGAACCGTACCTCTAAAACGAATTCTACTACCCCCAACTGTTGACTTTTGTCCCGTAGGGTCAAGTTTTGAAAAATCCCACTTTGACCCATTTAGAGTGCCCCAATCGAGTCCAAATGTATGACCGACCCCCACTAACTTTGGAGGGCCGATCCACCCATGCCAGTGGCACACCCCCTGGAACTCCCCTGGGGGGTTCCCCATACAAACATTTTAAAAAATCACCATTTTTGGCACTTTATTTTATTATTTTTTATTTATTTTATTTATTTTTATTATTTTATTTATTTTTTCTCTTTAGAAATTTATTTAGTCAGAACATATGTAAATGAAAAAATTAATTTAACTTAGTAATAGAAAAGAAAATAAAAAAAATTACTGTTTGAAGTCTTTTTTGCTTTCAAGTCTGGGCATTTTTTCTTTTCTATTACTAAGTTAAATTAATTTTTTCATTTACATATGTTCTGACTAAATAAATTTCTAAGGAGAAAAAATAAATAAAATAATAAAAATAAATAAAATAAATAAAAAATAATGATTGGCAACCCTGTTTTCTAAATGTCAACAAGTGATAAATTTTTGCCTCTGCGTTAAATTTATTAATTTTTTAACAAAATTCTAAATTTTCTATTTAAAAACATAATATAACTACTTTTGAGGATAGTCATTGCTGCCGGAATTCGTTTCTTTGGATGTTAAACAGTTCGAAGCAGTTGTAAGAGTCTATTTGGTATTTTCTCCCACATTTTGTCTGGTGCATTTGATGGTTGTTTACTTTGGTGGTCTGCTTTCTACAGAAGTGATTTTGGACAGATCCCTCATCTGATTTAAATTATATCTGATCAACTGTATTCCGGGTCATGCGGTTATCTTCGGATGGAATTTTGCAGTAATAAGTATTAAAATTATTTTTCTATTGTATGTATTCCATTTGTGTTGTTATTGTAATTTGTTGCTCCCCTGGGATAACAAGTGTTGATTAATATAAAGAGTTCTACCAAATACAAACAAATAATATTAATGCCTTAAAGTATACTTTAAAAAAGTAAATGAATAATAAACGTCCACTGATTTTATCGTCGCCTGAGTACACTAAGAATAATAATAACAAGAAATATCTGTCTTCTCAAAACATGGCAAGTCAGAATAATACTGCCGACGTTTTTTCATGGGATATGATGCGTGTCATTCTTGATGAGAAACTGCAAGACGTTGCTAAAAAAGAAGATTTAGGTTCAATTAAGTCTGATATTGAGGAATTAAAACAGGAAAACCTAAAATTGAAAAATGAAATTAAAAAACTTTCATCACGTATTGAATTTATTGATCGAAGAACACGCTCTTCAAATGTCATTGCTAGCGGTCTAAAATGTAACAATGCACAATCAGCTAAAGTTGAATTCATAAAACTGTGCAATGACGTGCTAAATGTAAAGATAAATGTTATGTCAACAAGAAAGATTGTAAAAGGCAACTCGTTTGTATTTAATTTGGGATCGAGTCTGGAGGTAAACAAAGTTCTCGCTGTTAAGGGGATGTTAAAAGATCGTGGTGTTTACATTCAAAAAGACTATACCGAAGACGAGCAGCATGTAAGGTATAATTTACGGCAAATCAGCAAAAATATAAACGAAATAAATAAAAATGTAAAAGTACGCCTGGGTGAATTTTGTATTTTTATTAATAATAAGAAATATACTTGGTCCAGTGGTAAAATTATCGCCTACTCTAATGAAGATGCTGTTTTTTTAAATAATCTGCTAACGGAATGTAGCCGATCTTATGATATATCTGTAAAAGAGAGTCAAAATGATGCTGTTACAAACTCAAATATATCCCAAACGCAATAGCAACATAATTTTTGTCATTTAGTATCATATAATGTAGCGAATCTTGCAAAGTCTCTAAATTTTGGTAATTTTATAACGTATTTAAATAAATTTGACATATTTTTCCTTTTTGAAACTCATGTCATAGAAGATAAACAAAAAATGTTTGAATTGTATTTTAGAAATTATTCTCTTCACTGGATCTCAGCAAAGAAAACACATAACGCTGGGCGGGCAAGTGGAGGTTGTTTGTATGGCTTCAAGAAGGAAATTCAGAAAGCATATGTATTAAAATTTGAAAATATCTCGGATAATATAGTATTAACTGCAAAAATTAATGGTAACTTATTTTATTTCATACCAAGATATTTGAATTGCACATCCTGGAATAATGACTTTGAAAAATTTGAAAAATTTATTGAAAAATTCAGTCCTACAAACTTCTGCATTTTAGGTGATTTAAATGCTAGAATTTCTGATGTACAAGTATTGGATTCTGATTTCTTAAAAGATTTGCCAAACATTAGTGAAGTTCGATGTTCTAAAGATAAAATAATAAATAATGAAGGTAGAAAATTGATTAATTTGATGGAAAATGTTGGAGGAATTGTTCTTAATGGTCGGACTTTAAACGATGTTCAAGGCGAATACAGTTTTCATGGTGCTAGAGGTAATACCGTAATTGATTACTGTATATGTTCTTATAGTTTTCTACAATATGTTGCCGACTTCTCTATTGCTTCAAAACCGTACTCTGATCATATGCCAGTGTGTTTGAAAATAAAATCTCTTAATCACGTTGCTTTTAAAAATAAAAATCCTTATCAGAGATTACATTGGAATGAAAAATATGTGGATAAATATGTGGAAAATCTTAGTCGCCATACAATAAACGTTGATTTACAATCAAGTATTACGGTGGATGATTTAGTCACATCTGTGACAAATAAAATCAGGCAAGCAAATGCTTCAATCGTTAAACGAACGTTTTTTGAACCCAAACAAAAATGGTTTGATTGGATATGTGCTCGTTCGCGTAACTGTATGAAAAAGAAACTTAAAGCATATAGAAAAAAACACACAACTGAAAACAAATCAATATATCTAAATGCTAGAGCAAAATATTTCAAAATATGTAAAACTAAAAAACTTGAGTTGTACAATAAAAATTTAGAACTTCTAAATACAGTAAAAAATAGTAGCGATTGGTGGAAATTGTCAAACTCTATGAAAACACGTACTTTTACAATAAATGGTAACTTAAATGCAGATGATTTTCTATCACATTTTAGTAATATGTTGAAAAATAATATTGATACACATACAATAAGTTGGTCTATGCCATACTTTATTGATTCAGTGTTAGACTCTCCAATAGAATATTGTGAGCTATCATCAGTTGTAAAAACACTAAAACACAATAAAGCTCCAGGACAAGACGGTATTAGCTTTGAATTCTACAAATATGCACCTGACTGTCTGTTAAATGAATTATTAATTATCTTTAACATAATTTTTCTACATGAAAAAATCCCAGCAAGTTTTCGTAAATCCATTTTGATTCCGCTCTTCAAAAAAGGTGATCTAAATTTGCCAACAAATTATCGTGGGTTGTCATTGATTGATACTATATGTAAAATATTTAATACCATTATACTAAACCGATTAACCTACTGGATCGATAGCAATAACATTTTAAATGAATATCAAGCCGGTTTCAGAAAGCATTACTCTACTGTAGATAATATATTTAATCTCTCAAATATTGTAAATATTAATAAAGCCAGCGGTAAGAACACATATGCGTTTTTTGTAGATTTTTCTTGTGCTTTTGATACTATTCCTCGAAATTGCCTATTCTACAAACTCTCGTGCCTAGGACTCTCTTCCAAAATAATCAGAATTTTACGTTGCACTTATGATAAATCTGAAAGTCGAATTTGGGATGGTAATTCTTATTCTAATGCATTTCCTGTTGAGGTAGGAGTGAAACAAGGGTGTATCCTGAGCCCAATTTTATTTTCATTATATATTAATGATTTAGTTGATGAATTACCTGGTGGTGTCAATGTTGCTGGTATCAATGTTAAAATTTTGTTATACGCGGATGACATCGTCATTTTATCTGACTCGCCTTCTGAATTACAAAGTATGATTGACAAACTTCATAGTTATTGCTTAACATGGTGTCTAAAAGTCAATCTTGATAAATCGAAAATAATTGTTTTCCGTTCCGGCGCCAGAATATCATCAAATTTGAAGTGGAAATATGGAGAAGATACTATTGAGATTGTAAACAGTTACAAATACCTTGGTATCGAAATAACTTATAACATGTCTTTCAAAAAACACTTAAGTAATAAATTATCTTCTGCTAAACTTGCTATTAATTCAACTTGGTCTAAATACATAAATAATCCACATATTTCTAACATGAACAAACTTAAAATATTTCATGCTGCGTCTAGATCAATCATGTTTTATGCTGCAGAGGTGTGGGGATTTCAAAGTTATGATGATGTTGAGAAGCTATTTCGATTTTTTCTAAAAAGGATGCTGTATATGCCAAACACAACACCTAATTATTTACTATACCTTGAAACTGGTCTAGACCCCTTATATATTTCCTCTCTAAAGCTACACTTTTGTTACATAAATAAAGTTTTGAACATGAATACATATAGATTACCGCGCATTTTAGCTGATTATATCATAACTAATAAGCTTTATTGGTCTATGGAGTGGGAAGATCTAATGCAAAAACTACAAATTCCGCATGATAATACAAACTCTCCAATTAGCTATAATTGGAAAAATATATTGAATCAGTTAAGAATAAAGGAAAGGGAGAAGTTTATAACTGATGCATCTAACTCACAGTATCATGATCTCTATTCGAAATTGGATTTTAGTGCTTCGCCTATTCTAACAGCCCATGTTTCAACACGGATAACTAGTTTGGTAATAAAAGCGAGAGGTGGTTTGCTGGATATAAATGCAAGAGCTTTTCGGAATAACACAAATGGTATATGTACAATATGTAATTTAGATGAACCTGAAAATACATTTCACTTTATAGGTGTTTGCCCTATATATAATACTTACAGACTAAAATATTTTGGTAAAAGGCTTCTTAATGAAAATGAAGTTTTAAGTATACTAAATGGCTCAAATTTTTATTGTTTATATAAATATCTCGAAATTTGTTTAAAGTTTAGAAAATTAATAATAAACGAATTCGATTAATAATTTCAAATTTAATCTTATATTTACTTGAAAAAATAAAATAAATAATTTAAAGATATGAATAAATCATGAAAATGAACGTTAATTAAAAATAGTAGTAAGTGCTAATCTGGCACACAACAATAATGTTATGCCATATATAGATAAATGATTGTATTATTGTAAATTAACTGAATATGTACAAAATCTGTTTTTATCTATTAATAAATAAATAATAAATAAATAATAAATAAAAAATAATAAAATAAAGTGCCAAAAATGGTGATTTTTTAAAATGTTTGTATGGGGAACCCCCCAGGGGAGTTCCAGGGGGTGTACCACTGGCATGGGTGGATCGGCCCTCCAAAGTTAGTGGGGGTCGGTCATACATTTGGACTCGATTGGGGCACTCTAAATGGGTCAAAGTGGGATTTTTCAAAACTTGACCCTACGGGACAAAAGTCAACAGTTAGGGGTAGTAGAATTCGTTTTAGAGGTATGGTTCCTTCGGCAAAGTTTCTTATTTTGATCCCTAGAATACGATTTTCCCTGAGCCATGGGCGATTTTTTTGCCTCCCCACAAATCGACCCAGCCTAATAAGTACATAAAGTAACATATAAAAGACATAATTACATGTACATTTATATATAATTTAGTATGACACTATACATAATAATATAAAACTATGTGGATCCATATAAGAAATCTTTTATAATTTGTGTTAGTTATGATTATATATTGACGAATATGAACCCATATATAACTTATAACGTTCTTTATAAAATCATCTATAATTATATACCATCCCACATAGGCAATTTTTTCAAAGTGATTTTATATAAAAATATATAAGGTCCATATAAAACCGTATTGTATTATATTTGGTTCCATGTTATCAATGATTTTGAACTAGTTTTATATTTAGTAATTACTAGGGATTGGCGCGTGACACGAAATGTTCGTGAGTCACGTTATTCACACGTGATCGTGAGTAATAATTACTATACTTAAGTGATTCGTGCGTGAGCGTGAGTAAGAATAACCCGTGATTGATTCGTGTGTGAGTTTATTTTTTGCATCATATGTTTTTAGTAATTTTTACTGTTTTGCGTGAGAATTTTCTGATTGTAAGTTTAATAAGTAAGTTAATATAATCATGTGTGCTGAGTAAAAAACGAAATGCTCGTGCGTGAGTAATGTTTTTTTTTGAGCATGAGTCAAAAATGGCTTACGCACCGCACCCATAACATTAACAACACTGAAGCTTTAATACGAAATTCTCTATACTATAACGTACTTTTGACTGATTTCTTATATCTTGGTTGTATATCATAATCCTATTAACTTTAAAATTTCAGTGTTGTTAACTTTATTTTAAAATTACTAAATTAAAAGAAATTTTTTTTCATGTTTATTGCACTGGCATGATAAATCTGGATAAAAGTAATGGAAGATTTATCGAAATTATAAGATCTCCAGCAGGCCTGGGGTTAATCATTACATTTTGTAATTAATTACACATGCAATTACACAATTACATGTAATTGAAAAAAAAAACTCATCTATAATTACATATTCGGCCTTATTACGAGTGTCGTAGTCATAGTCGAAACTAAGTCGAATTTGCTGAAAATTCACTAAAAACGCAACTTTTGAACAATTTTTCAATTGGATTTACCATATATAGCACTCAGATTTAAAAAAATCCAGCATCAGAGTTTCATTTCTCTATAATTTCCATTATATACAAAATTATTTTATATGGAGTCGAAAATTTCGACTACAAATTCGACACTCGTAATCAGGCCGATTATTTGTAATTGCAATTCAAAAAAAGAACAATTACAATTACTAGTAATTGAAAATTTTTTTATTTAAAAAATTATTTTTGTATGTATATTGTTAGATATGGTCCTATATAATATGATAAAAAGTATAAGGTTAATATTTAGATATAATTGTATCAAACTATGTCCACTTTTATAACATTTTATATAATTTTATACAAAAAGATATAATTTGATGTAATCGGATACAATTGTATCGAATTGCATAAAATTGTATCAAATTGTACCAAATTGTATACAATTGTATACAATTCGATACAATATGATATAATAGACGTTCTCATTTTTCGGATATAATTATATCTAATTACATAAAAGATTATATATAATTAAATATAACTTCATATGGCTCCATATCATTTTTTTTACTTGGGCATTTATTCCCGGTTAAAATGGTTTTAATATAATAGTACAGAATTTAATATAATCATATACATATAATCAGTAGTGGTATTCTCTCACTTTCTAATGACAAAATTCAGTAGTTAAGTTGTCAATTTGATATGAAAACTTATCAATTTAACTACCGAATTTTGTCGTGAATAAGTTACAGAATTGCCTCTCAGTGGTATCATATATTGTAAAATTGTATGTAATTTTATCAATATAAATAAAATTATGCAGCTAAGATATTGGGTCATTTTTTCTATCAAATTATATAAAATTTTGTGTGTTTTTATATGGTCTATCGTTATAAATATATATAAATATATATGTATATAGAGCAATTCCATATGAAAGCGATCACCTTTTGGACGACCCCTCTCCGATTCTAAAATAAATAGTCTCAATCGATTGCCCAGCAAAAAATAATGTACCTACATATTTTTTTTTTTTTTTTTAGTGACTGGTTTAGTGGTGGTTAGGGTCCCACCCTTTTTTGAATCCCGCAATCCCGGGAATTTGATGCGGGATTTCCCGGGATTTATTTTAGTCTTTTACAGTAGTTTTAGCTAGTTTTATTGCAATTTTAGAAGCTTTATTTAAATTTAAAGCATTGATTTTTTTAAATTTAAAGCATTTTAAATTTAAAGCATTGATTTTTTTTAAATAAAGTTTTTGTTTTTGGATGCCAACTGAATTTGGTTTAGTTAAACCGAAAAATATTATATTAGCAATTACCAAATTTACAAACTAAAATACTTGTCCTTCGGGAATTTTTTTTCTTCTTTAAAATTATGATATTTGTTCAAATAAAGCAATATTTATATAGACTGTTTTAAACTATAAGATTCTCGGAAAGATTTTGCAACCTTGCCTATATGTTTTGCACGTGTACTGAAGTAAAATCGTACCGAAAATCTTATAGTGTAAACCAGCCTTATACAACATTTCAACATCATTATTTCAGTTCCAAATACCTCCAACAAACTAGGGATTAAAATTAAAAAATACTAATTTTTTCGTATTTTCAATTAACATAAGTATTTTGAGTTTCTTTTACTTCAAATAATTTCATTTAAAGTTCAATTGATATTCCTTTATTTTAAATATATTTTTTAAATATCATTAATTTTTAAAATAATAAATACATCAGATGCTTTTTCAAATTATTTTGAATTTTTTATATGCTAATTTAAAATGCAACTAAATATGAAAATTAAATAATTTCTGTTTAAGGAGTTGTGGCATAAAAAATTTCTATTCAAGAAAACTAATTAAAGTTATGAAACTATTTAATATTTTAATGTATACTTTTATAAAACAATTTAGGCGAACTTGCCTAAAAATTTCTGTGAAAAATGATCACTTTTAAACTTTTTTATAAAACTAATTCTAGACGGATACTTCTGAAAATCTGCATAGAAAAAAACAAAATATCTAGAAATAGAAATTTTTGAATTTCATGTATAAGAAATATTAAAGCAAAAAATTGATTTTAGTTCTGACTATAAAACTGGTCCGACACAAGTTTGCCCCCATTAACAATTCCAATATATCCTGAAAAAAGGGATCAAAATAATATAACCGTGTCTTTAACTTTTCTATACCAATTCGTTTAACAGCTTAAACCGCGAAATTAATATTTAGTTAATATACCAATCAGAGTTTTTTTTTAATTAGGACGGCCTTCCATATAAATATATTACATAAATACTAATTCACGATTTAAATTGTTAAACGAATTGACCTAGAAAAAGTGGAAGACATGGATATTTAGCCCACCTTTCAGAACATTTTCTCATGGATACAACCAAAACCAAACCATTTTCTCATGGATACAATAAACTTTGTCGAACGGTGTTTAACCAAAAAGTAGTTTTTCAAGTACAATATATGTCGAATTTATACATTTTCTAACGAGCGGGAATTCCCGGGATCCCGGGAAATTCCGAAAAAAATCCCGCTGTCCCGGGAAATGAAAAAGTCCGGGAAAAGAAAAACCCTAGTGGTGGTGTACACCACTGTCATGTGACAAAATTGAAGAATTCTTCATAAGGGACCTCATTGAAAGTTGTTTTAAAAACAACTAAAGGGATCGCAACGAGTGATAGCTCGTTGGAAAGGTATTGAATCAGGCTTTAATTGAAAAATAAAATTTTCCTAATTTTTCTCAGAAATTTACCTTTTTTCCCATGAAAATTAAATTTTCCGATTTTCCACAGAAGCTCCTAAATTTTCCGGCTAATTTTTTTTTTTTTTTGATTCCTCATAATTTTTGCTTTAAGAATCAGCAATAAAAAAAATGGGCCCCGACTCCTTGTTTGGACAGGAGAGGAGTATTTAAGAGACCACCTTGTTCTCATTGTTTTTATATTTTTTATAATTGAATTATTTGTAATTATTTAACATTGTTTTATTTTATTATTAAAAATACATTTTAAAAATTATTCTACAGTTAAAAATACATTTATGAAGAAAAAATCTTTCTTATTTTGCTGCTTATACTTTACAATATTTATTAAAAATTTCAATTGTCTTGGCATCTTGGGTCCTTGAGCCAAATTTCTTGGTGGGAGTCGCCAATATGCCCTTCTGTCGAACTAATTCTTTGCTTCTTCTCGCGATGTAAAAAGATGTTTGAAACTGTTCAGAAATCTTGCGTATAGACCATGATTGAGGCAGCACAGATAAAATGAGATATTTCTCCGGAAAAGTGGTCGCTAAATTGAATTTTCTTTTCAACTGCTCAATCATTTGTTTGCCGTCATCAACGTCATCTGCTTGACTGCATTCGTTATCAGAGCCTTCATCAAATATTGTCGCGATTGCACTCATAACCTTGCCTTTTTTCTCTTTCCTGTATTTTTCACTTCGCAACTTTATTTTTGTAATAGTCGATTCACCTAAAGTGGTAATAGCCTCATTCAAAGGACTCAAAGACATATTGACCATCGGAATGTCTGCCTCACTATCAGATGAAACATTTTGTTCAATTGTCATTTCACTCTCGGATTGTGGTTGCATTTGTTTCAATGCATTTGCTTGTTGAGACAAATCGATTTTACACTTGGGGCAAATGAATTCTGCTTCTTCACCGTATTGTATATTTAATTCATTCATGTATCGCTTCGAAACACCAGTTAATTTTAATACTTTTATCTTTTTCGAACGATGTCCACTCTTGTTAAACGGATTGCAGCAAAATTTATTCATTTTACTTTAAATTGTCTTTACAGCTTCACTCTTTACTTTACAAAAAAAAAACACTTTAACACTTTCACGTTTAGTATTCAACTAAAATTTGACTCAGAGTGTGTGAAGTATTTATATTTATTTTTTGGTTAAAAATAGGTAAAAAAAATAAGCGATATTTGCTTTTCTTTAATAAGAAAATTTGCGTGAACTACTGGTCATAAAATGTTTTTTAAAGAGGGACTTAATTGGTTACTGCCAATAAGCCGACCACAGGTCATAAAATGTTTTGTAAATTTTTTAAATTACCAGGTAATAAATATTTCGCCATATTTATGGAAAATCCGTGTTTTATGACTTGTTTCTGCACGTGTCATTTTAGGCGAAATATTTATTACCTGGTAATTTAAAAAATTTACAAAACATTTTATGACCTGTAGCCTCAGTCGGGTTTGGTGTGCCATTACATGCCACTGCTGCTATTATCCATGGATTTATGGCCGACCTTGTGAAGGCAGGCAGACCATATTCACTACACACTCAACTTGGGGCTCTTAAAAAAATTGATTTTTTCTTCATAAATGTATTTTTAACTGTAAAATAATTTTTAAAATGTATTTTTAATAATAAAATAATGTTAAATAATTACAAATAATTCAATTATAAAAAATATAAAAACAATGAGAACAAGGTGGTCTCTTAAATGCTCCTCTCCTGTCCAAACAAGGAGTCGGGCCCATTTTTTTATTGCTGATTCTTAAAGCAAAAATTATGAGGAATCCAAAAATAAAAAATTAGCCGGAAAATTTAGGAGCTTCTGTGGAAAATCGGAAAATTTAATTTTCATGGGAAAATTTAATTTTCATGGGAAAAAATGTAAATTTCTGAGAAAAATTAGGAACATTTTATTTTTCAATTAAAGCCTGATTCAATACCTTTCCAACGAGCTATCACTCGTTGCGATCGCTTTAGTAGTTTTTTTTAAAACAACTTTCAATGAGGTCCCTTATGAAGAATTCTTCAATTTTGTCACAAGACAGTGGTGTACACCACCACTAAACCAGTCACTATAAAAAAAAATAAAAAATATGTAGGTACATTATTTTTTGCTGGGCAATCGATTGAGACTATTTATTTTAAAATCAGAGAGGGGTCGTCCAAAAATTTGCCAATTTTGATCGTTTTCATATGGAATTGCTCTATATTTACATACAATTTAATACCCAATATTAATGTTATCATATTAACTATACCTGCTTAGATATAATATATCAAATTATACAAATTTTTAATAAAACCTTTTTAATAGGGTTATTAATTTGCTCCACGTTTGCAATTTTACCAATTAAATTTTAGTATTTTTCGTTTAAAAAAAAAAATGTTTACGTTGAAAATTACTGCTACTCATCTTCAGACAGTTTGTAATATAAATTTTCAGATATTTTTGTCTTAATTTTATCGATTTTTTGTCCACACTGATTATTTTCAGTCAATTACTAATTGATCAATAATTTCTATTCTGAAAATACTTGCAAAATTTAGCGTTTTTGATTGTATTTCAGCATGAAAATGCGATTATCAAGATTTTTATTATATTTAGCATTTATTCTTATGTTTTCCAATTCTGTTTTGTTATATTTTAATAACAAATAACAAATTTAAAAAAATTTTCGTTTTCAATTGTAAGGTGCTCGTCAAAAAGATAAGGTCACTTACATTTTGTTCTGTTTCTGCAAAAATACAAAGAGTATTGAATAGTACCCTTACTTAAAACATTGTTGCTCAAGAGTTGTTTATAATAACACACACAGAGAAAAAATATGAAAATATTCGGTTACATATACTAAAATAGGTTGGTGCAACTGAATATTGAATATACCCAAAATATTTAAGAATCACTTTCTAATATGGTTTCACCAACCGAATTTATTGGTTGTAGCAACCAAAATAGACTTAGCAATTCGGTTGGCAATTTTTTTCTCTGTGTGCATCATTTGCTCTTATTTATTTACCGTTATTCAATATTCAATTTGAGAAAAATGGGACGAGGAAAGCCTTTGTCTGAACTTGGAAAGGGTTAGATTGACGCATTATATTGACGCAATATATACACAGATGCATTTTTTAAATATTTAAAATCTTTGAAGTACAGAACAAACAGTATAATAACTCAAAAAAAAAACTAATTTATTTTCTTAAAAGGAAACTTTGATTTGACAATAATTGACAATAATTTGATTTGTTTTTGTGCTGAACAAAAAAAAAGTTAAATAATATTTAATGGAATGAAAGTGTGTATAGTTGATCTTTTAATTGGTAAATGAATTATTTTAGTTCGATTTGAGATCAAATACTAATTATCACATTTTCTTTTAAATTATTTTCAAATTAAAGAAAGATGATAAAATTTTTACAAGTAAATTACAGAGAATAAGAATTGAAAAAATTCAATAAATTGAAAAAATTCGATAGAATACGAATTTTTGTAAGGGTTTGTAAGTACTAAAACCCAACCCATAAGTTGGCTTACTTTGCCCGGGGTATGACCGCAAGTTTACAAGCCAATATACTTCGTAAGTACATACAAGGATAGTGGAATGCAAGTTAGACAAAATGTTTGCAAAATTTCAAATATTTACGCGCAATGTGAAGTACACAAAATCGATTATGTGTGGAGTCCACTCTGTAGCCTTACAGGTTTTTCTAAATGGTTGCTTTTTTTTTAGACAAATGCATATAAGTGATAAATTTCGTTCTTATTTTACCAATTTAACTCAGCCTAAGGAAATCATTATACGCGTTCTGGCTCCAATGAACTGACTTTTCTGTTATTTTGTTTAAAATTTAGGACTGAACTAATATTTTTGTAAATCCCATATAGCATAACAATTACTTTCATCCGTATTTGAACTAAATTTGCATCTTAATTTTAAGTAATTTATTTTTCTTAATTTTACAAATTTTTCAGCTAATTTAAACCACAATTATTATTATTATTATATTATTGCCCAATGTTTATATTGTTATCGCTCTGCTATCAATATCACATAGAGATCGCGCTAGATTTCATATTTTTTTATTGTATAATCACAAAATGGCTCATATCTCGGAAACTAAGCGAGATAGAGCAAAATGAACTTATCAATAAGACACCTATACTCCCAAAAATAATTTATTAAAAATAAAAAATCTTTAATAAAATTTCTGCAAATACTTGATAACCCACATTATTTTAATAAATCAGTTTTCACAGTCTTCTAGTATTCCAGCAAGCGATATATGGTAGAAGACTTCCTTTAGCACTCATAAAAGTATATAGAGTATGAAAGTTCTGCAAAACACCAAAAATTTCTTCGAAATAAAAAAAACTTCAATAAAATTTTTGCAAAAACCTGATAAGTCATATTATTTTAATAAATCGGTTTTTAAAAATAATTTTACCTCACCTTTTACCTTATATAACCTACTTTTTTAATAAAATAATAACAAGTAGCTGTTATCCAGCTAAATGGAAAATAGCCAAAATTATTCCTATTCCTAAAAAAAATTATGATTATAGACCCATAGCGATTCTGCCATTTCTATCTAAAGTTTTTGAAAGACTTATTCATACCCAGATATCCGTTTTCTTAGAAAACAACAACTTAATTACAGACCGAAAATCTGGTTTTCGTAAGAAACATAGCTGTATAACAGCTCAAGCAGATGTCGTGGAGGATATAAGAAATGAAATAGAGGAAACAAGAGTAACTTTGCTAGTGCTCTTAGATCACTCTAAAGCTTTTGACACTGTTGACCATAATCTCCTGTGCTATAAGTTACAGAATATGTTTAATTTTTCAACAACATCCACTTGTTTAATGGCATTATATCTGAGTAATAGATCACAATATGTCCAAACAAATACAAAATCCAAATGTCTAATGGTACAAAGTGGTGTTCCACTAGGATCCATCGTTGGCCCTCTTCTATTTACGCTCTATGCAAACGATCTACCGAATCAACTTAAACTATGTAAATTGAGAATGTACGCGGATGATGTCTAAATCTATATTAGTTGTGAGGTTGGAATGATAGTTGAATGCATTCGAAGACTAAATCAGGAACTTGAACGTGTTTATTTATGGGCCAAGGCAAATGGTCTCAGTATCAATCCCCAGAAGTCCAAAGCTATCGTTATTAAAAAGAGATTAACAAAAATAGATTTTATACCTACAATTTTTTTAAACAACCAACCCATAAGCATTGTAGATTCCGCTAAAAATTTCGGAATCATCTTTAGTTCTACACTGACGTGGTCGGAACATATTAATTATGCTTGCGGTCGCACATATTCTATGCTGAGAACACTCTGGCGAACTCAATACTGCACACCTGTTAAATTTAGAATGTTGCTCGCTAAAACATATTTAATGCCTACCTTGTTATACGGATGTGAACTTTTTGCAAGCTATGATACCCTGAATAGTAGAAAACTAAACATTATATTTAATAATATAGCCAGATATGTATGTTTATAACATAAAGAGGTATGCTAATGGCAATATTATTTCAATTTTCATGGTATGAAGTTTGATGATTTCCTTAAGATGACAGTTCTAATAAGTTTGCACAAAATTATTTACACACGTCAGACGGACCACTTATATAACCGCCTTTATATTTCCTTCTCTGCAAGGGGAAAAAGAATAAGAACATTTAAACAACGTAGTACAACGTCTGATTGGCATTTCTTCATCAATGCCGTCCGTCTTTGGAACGATATCCCACATACGACACAAATTAAAAGTAACGCAATACAATTTAAAAAGAATATAATAACGTTTTTTACAACATAAAGTTTTTACAAATTTTTATAAAATTCTTATTTTTTTTAAAGTATAATGAACAACTTTTGATGTTAATTTCATTCAAATAATTTTTTATTCTCTCTTTTTTGTTAATGTGTTTGGTTTTATTTTTAAAACTTTGTCTACAATAGGTTGATATTACTATTATTATTATAATTAGTTCATTAGAATCTAAGAATTATCTTTGTATCAAATCTTTTTTATTCAAAGTTAATTTCTATGCTGCAATAAAAGGCTTTAGGTCTTGTGCATAGAAATAATAATAAATAAATAAAATAAAATAAATAAATATTTAAGCTAACTTTTAGTTGATTGAAAATAACAATTAGTTCTATAAAATCTGCAGAATATTTTGCTAATAAAGAGTGGTCCAACCAAAACGCACGATGTTAATTGTAAATAAAACAAAAAGTTTTCAGAGAATTATCTTAATATTTTTTATTATGATAGAAGGATCTACGACAATTATGTGTGAAATAAAATATCGGCCAAATGCTCGCCACGGCTTTGGTGGCGTACCTCTATCCGATGGTCCATATTTTCAATGACTCTGAGATATAATTGAGGTTCAATGTCGTTAATGTACCGAATTAAGCCTGGATTAGCCAGACGTAAACGTAAACATAACTCTTAATAGCTGAATTAATAAGTTAAATAAGAACAGAAGAAGACGTAAATACAGAACGAAAATCTATTCACAACAGATTTTTGTTGTGTATTTACGTTTGCTCTATATTGAATGCATAAGAATGAAACAAAATATACAGCACATCTTCTGTTCTTATTTAACTTTATAATTCAGCTACGCAGAGATACGTTTACGTCTGGCTAATCCAGGCTTTATCCCTCCCTTTAGCTCTCGAATTGTTCTTGGCTTATTGACGTACACTTTTTCTTTTAAATATCCCCAAAGAAAGAAGTCCAACCCCTGTCAAATCACATGATGGTGGTGGCCAATTAACATCGCCATGACGTGAGATAACACGGCCACTGAATTTCTCGAGCAAAACAGCAATTGTTTCGTTGGCTGTGTGGCAAGTGGCAGGAGAGTTCATTATTTGTATTCAATCAATTAAATTTATACATAAATTAACTTTTGAATATATAACAATTTCTTTACTGCTTTTTTCTACTAATATTAAACAATATTTTTTTAGCCAATATTAGCAAGGTAAATTTGCAATTCAATTAAACGAAATTTAGCTCAAATATTACTAAAGCAGTTGCATTTTTGCTGTACTTATCTTACTAATATTTAGCAAAAAGGATTTATTAATTTCAAAAGCTTTCTGTGCAGGGCCCCATTTAACTAATTTTGAGTACCTGTTTTTGCTATTTTTTCAGGATTTTTTTTTATCAGTATCCCAGCAAAATATTGGTAATGACACCTCATTACTATCTGCATTACCCAAAATGATGAATCATTACCTTTTGCATTATTTTATAATTTAAAATAATGACTTCCTTATAAGGGCCTATTGTATTCATTGTTTCTAAATATAAAATAAAGACTTACTCGTAATAGTTTAAATAAGTACTTTTTACACAGTTAAATTTTATAAAAATTTTATTTATTATATGTAAATAAGTTTTATGTTTAAATTTGTATGACGTGTCCTAAAACTAAAACTTAAATTTTTCTGAATTTATTTCCTTAAGCTAATAGTATTTGCCTAACTCCTTATTTTTAAGAATCAAGTAAGTAATCTGATAACCACTTATAATTCAACTTTTTGTAAGCATGTGTGTAACCACTTATTATTCAAAACCTCATAACTACTTATTTCTCATTTTTTCGTAAGCGGGCGGGTAAGCGTGACTACTTATAAAAACGACCACGCCAAACAAAAATAATGAGTTTAGACGCCAAAAAATAAGTTGTGCGGAGCTATGAATTTCTATTATATAACCACTTATTTGGTAATGAAAGATTTTGCTGGGATAAGATTATATTATGTCAGTGGTTTGTTTGATAATTCCGAACTAAATAAAAGAATCGAAAAGAACAGTTGAAATTTAACTTATTCGTGAACACGAGAGAGTTCCTAACTCTAAAAATGTGCAACATTTTTGGGCTTTCGCGCCACACAGATATTTGCAAAATCCTCTGGAATTTTACTTTAATTTTGCGTTGGAACCATCGGGCTTGAAATTATTGTTGCGCTTTGAAATAAGTCTAAGATCATATTGGAATGGAGCACTCCATTGGAAATCAAAATAATAGTGATATAATTTACTTTTAATATTTAACCTTTCCGGTAATCTATTGTATAAAATTGTAATAAAACCCCAGCAAAAAAAGAGATGCCGAAGCAGTAGAAACAGCACTATAATTGATGATCAAGATGTACATATGTACACTCACAATATATTTTCCATAACCGATTGAGGTTTATTTAAAAAGTAATAGGTAAAGTTTGTTTTCAATTAAAGAATCAATTACAATACATTGAAACATATTGTTTAACTTTTTTTGTCAACCAATAAAAAACAAACCAGAAAAAAATATGTATCGTTTGTAGGAGTTGTTATTTTCAGTCAAATATTCTATTTTTAGATTTCTATTTTTATAAAAAATTATTTAAATAATTTCGTTATTTTCTGTTTTAAAACAAAAAATTAAAATATTTTCGGTTTTTTTTTTGTTAAAATAGTTTGTTTATATACAAAATTATTTCAATTCAAATTACAAGAAATTCTTTACTCATACACACAAACATAGCCAATAAAAATATGAACGTGTGTGTTGTGTATGGTGTAGTGTTTTGAAAATCGAAGCAAAAAAAAAAAAAACTTTCAAATATGAAAAAACAAACAACAAAATCGTTTTTTTTTACGTTTTGTCAGTTAAAAAATTGATGATTGTTTTAATAGACTTTTCAATCATTTTTATTTCTTTTCTGGATTGTTTAAACAATGTTTGAAAATAAATAGCAAAATGGTTTGAATATAATGAAAAATCAGTAGTCCTTTTTTTAATAGTGTTTTCAATTCATTTAATATGTATTTTAGGTTGTTTTTAAGGATAAAATATTGTGAGTGTACTTCTTTTTTAACATAAACACTAATGATTTTAACATTGAGTTTTCATAGGAGAGGAGTACTCCAATCTCAACATTCTTCCCAAAAAAATTATTTTACAAAATTTTTTATTGCCGCCATCGGGTATCGAACTCGCGACCTCACGATTGCTAGTCTAGAGCTCTACCGCTGAGCTATTCTTTGATATAAAAGTTGAGTTGCATAAAAACACCACTTTGTTACTGCGAGATATTGTTTCTTATTCTCTTCAATAAAAGGACTTATTAAACAAGTGTAAAAGGTGCACTCCAATTCAATATTGTTTTCAGTACTATTTTTACACATTATTCAGTTGCAACACTTATTTTATTTTACTGCGAACACCAAATTTTCAGTTACACCTACTGAATTAGAAAACATTATATTGGTAACCCCGACCGAATTTAGATTTTCGGTAGATACGACCGAATTTATTTTAGAATTCTTACCGAATTAAATACAATCAAATATTTTTTTATTTATTTATTTTTAATTTAAATAATTTTGGTACTATTTTATAATATTACAATAACATAAATAAAAAACTTTAACTTTTAAATAAATACATACAACACATCTTCATATATACATATCTTATTTTCTATAGAATCGTTGTGGAAAACATGCAGTAAATTGAAGTGCTTAGAATTTTTATGCTAACAGCCACAAATTGAATATCTATCTGAAAAATATTAGGAAAGCAATTCAGTCCCGTAATTTATTAAACAAAAAAAAAACATTTAATTTACCTTTTCAATCTGCGTCTTTGAATTTAGTTTGTTTATTAATGTATGTATTTCATTGAATTATTATCTATATTTTACACAAATAAAACATTGAGCCACTATAGGGCTTAAATTTTAATATTAATATTTATTTATTATATTTGATTTTATTTAGAAACATTTAAAAAATTTAGAATTATTTATTTTTTTATTTTGACGTTTATAAATTCATATGTTTTTAATGACCAATAATCGGTTGCAGTTCACGAAATTGTTTAAATTTGTTATTTTTTTCCGTTGTGGTCACCAATGTTGCTTTAGCAATCTTATTTTGGGTGTTATAACAGAAAATCTACTAAGATACTTCCGATGTATTATAAACATTGGTTAATGTGGCCAACATTCAGTATAAAATTGCTAGTAAAGAACTAATAAAAATAAATATGTTGCAATTTGTTATTACAACCAATTCTTAATTGCAAAAGCTAACTAATGGCCAAAATTGCGCTAAAAAGGATTCTTAAAGTAATTGGCACTATCGAATGGATGTAAAACATTTGACTTTAAACTTAATCGGTTAGAAAGCCCGAATTTTGAATAAAAATAATATTTAATCAGTTGTATTTTCTAATATTCTCTTATTAACGAAAACTTTTTATTAGTGTTTTTTTGTTTTTGATGTTGTTCAGAAGTAATTCTAAAAACGCAGTAAAAATATAACAAAGGATACTTTAGAAGCAATGAAAGAAGTGATTTGTTGATGTTGTTCAGATTAGCTTCTAAAAATGCAGTAAAAATACCTTAACAGATACTTGTGAAGCAGTGAAATAAGTAGTTTGTAAAGCATTACATCCAAGTTTTTCTGCTGGGAGTTTTTAAAACTAATATCGAACAAGGAATCCTCACAAATAAATTAAAAATTTGTCCAAAAAGTATTGAAATATAATTTCACTGTTAAAATCAAGTAACATGAGATACAGTATTTAAATTGTTTAATCCATATTTTTTTACCAACATTGTATCTCTAAAGACACGTCTACCTATCCTTCTACGAAGTTTTGTCAGAAAATTCGCACGCAATCCATGCTTGGCAGAAAATGGTTAAAACAATATACTCCATATCGCAAACGGATTGGAGAAAATTTTAAATATTGACAAAAAACTGAAATTTTTGAAAATTTAAATCGCCTAGAAATCAAATTACACTTGAAATATATAACTTCCCAGCAAAACCTTGGTAATGGGTTTGACCTTTTTCACGCATTGCCTGGCAATGGGTGCCCCTTTACCCTTGGTTTTACTAGAAACCTAAAGTAATACGTTACTAATATTGTGATACATCAATACTTATGTGGGAGGTATGAAATAATGGGTTACCGATATGGAGATATATCACTACTTATTTGGAGTTTTTAAAATAATATATTACCGATATTGTGTTTAATAATAACTTATTAATAAGGGAAAAAATAATAAGTTATTCGTATTATATTATTACTACTTATTATGCGAAAGTACGATTTAATAAAAATTTAGAAAATAATTACATTGTTCGGATCGGTGTACTTTTAAACAAAGTCATTCCTGGTAACGTCTTATTTTATTCCCTATTTGTAACCAACGAAATTAGTAGTAATGTGTAACGACTTATTTCACTCCATACAAGTATGTACTTATTTTAGCTAACCAGTGAATTTAATATTACAAGTAACAACTTATTTCAGTACTTTCTTCGTAATCACTTATTTTAGCCTATACCGGTACGATTTAGGCAACCATTTTCCCCCAATGACACCCCCATTTTAAAATAATGTGTTATGCGACCAAAGTGTAAGTAGTTACAATTTTTAGTTTCTTATTACATTTCCCTTTACCTGGTAATAGAAGGTTTTGCTGGGTTAGTTGAGAACTTAGAAAATTAAGTTTTCCTTTGTGGTTATTAGCCACTCTTAGTTGTAATATTAAACAAGTTTTAAAAACCTTTAGGTCCTTACAGATATTTTTGGGTTCTTACAGATATTTTTATAAAATTGTCTGCCTCTGCCTACTATTAACTTCTCTTTTTACTATTAAAAAAATTGTAAAAGGGGCAGCTGGTGCAATGATAAACAAATAACACACAAGTGAAAATTCTAAATTTTAATTAAGCAAAGAAATACACAAAATAAAACTTTTATATTTAAAAATTAACTGAACGAAGTCAAAAAAACTTTTAAATGCAAAAAATATGTGCTTCTGTGCGATTTTTGAGACTAAAACTATACGCATTTTAATTTTTTTCTTCTTTTAAATAGTTTTGGGTTAGAAAAGTGATTTTGTGCGTTCCTGTAATTTTGGATAATTTTGTCTTTTATGTCTTTTATTTTTTAACTTTACACAAAAAGTAAAGGAGCACACTTTATTTAAAATAACGAGTTTTTTTTTAATTTTCTAAGCTTCCCCAGTAAACAAAAAAAAAAACCGGAAAAATTTAATAAAAAATTTTTGAAAAGAACCCCCCCCCCCCCTAAATAAATTCCTAGATACGTGCCTGGGCACCATCCTGTTGGAAGCACATATCTTCCAGGTTCATATCCTCAATTTCTGGCCACAAGAAGTCCGTTACCGACGACGAGTCGAGGTTGACGGCTCTTCTGCCACACTATCGCGAACAACAGCAATGTTTTCCGCAGAATGAACCAGGCGAGCATGCACAGTTGTTTTCGCATCTCCTACAGACCCGGTTTGCTAAAATTTGCGCACAATTCTCCCGATTGTGGACACATTTGGTCGATTATGCTGACCAAAGAAGTGCACTAAGAAAAATAAATATTAAAATCAAGTAGAAACCTAATTAAAATGAATGAAAACACATTCAATTTACAACAAATTATGATTTTACTTATTTTAAATATTTTTATAATTAATATAAATATAATTTTTAGTTTTTAAATACAAAAATACTTATTTTAAATTGAAAAATAATTAACTTTGGTATTCCAATTTGTGGATTTCTACTATTCCATTCCATTTGTTCTTCTTAATTGTTGCAAATAAAACAATTTTTTTTAATAAGTTTAAATTAATTATTTAAAGGTTATAATAAAAGGATTTTTAACTTATTTGCAATTTAAATGGAGTAAATACACTTACAAATAAGTCACCACTTGTATGAAGTAAAAAATAAAAGATGACGCTCCAGACTGCTGCAGGTTTCTTGCAGAAATGTGCAAGATCGATGCTGCTATGAAGTTAGTTATTTTTCAGAGATAAAAACCTGAAATTAAAAATATGTACATATGCAGACAACTTATTACATAATAACTTTAACAATGACTTTCCTTAAAAATATTGCATTTATTTATGGCATTATAATTATGTACTTACCATTTATTTACAAAAAATATTAACATAAGTAGTGAAAATTCACGAACTTTTAATTAAATATGTATTTTTGGATCACAAATTTAATGATTATTTATTTTTTGTCATTAGTCTGGAAGTACGAAAGAGATGTGAGTAGATGTTTAACTATTTTTTGCCAAAAATAAGTATGAATATATTTATTTTAAGTGCGTTTAAATTTATTTTAGAAATGCTTTTTAAACATCTAATATTTTTAAATCAAGTATTACAAATATTCAATTTAATTATGCTTTTTTTTCTCTGTGTGCAGGTAATGCATTTTGATTTGAACGCCCATTTTCGTAAAAGGCTTCAGCAATCTTAACGCGCTGCTCAATTGTGTGCCTCTCCATGGTTGAATTTGTCAAACACTGAAACAAAGAAATGTCAAATTAAGTTCGGCAAAAAATTTGACGTTAAGGTGTGACTCACAATTAACATCATGTATTATGGGTTGGACCACCTTTTAGTGGACTAAAAATAGCTAAATTAAACTGTTGTATCTACAAAATTTTTGCTATTTTTAAGCTAAATTTAGTTGAATGCAAATAGCAGTCAATACTCCTAAAATTAGCAGAAATATTTACTAAACATGTTGTAAACTGCTGTTTGAAGGCTCAGTTTTTATTTGCATTTAAATAAAATCTAATAAAACTTGGCAAATTAAAAAATTTTGTAGTAAAGTGTTGTTTTTTCAAACGCGTCGTATAGACTAAATACAATTAATATTGTCATTAATATGTATTTTTATTAATTCTAATTTAGTAGGAAGAAGAATAAACCTTTTTCTCAAAAGTTATAAACACATTAAATTTGCAAATCAGACTAGATCTAGTTTCTGCCTTTTTATGGACAGGCTTCATCAGTGATCTTCCATTAAATTGTATTATTGTATATATTTTTATTGTCAGATTGTCTCTATGTGAATAATTTCAGAAGTGATCAAACAGACATATACAAACATTCTACTTCAGATTTTTTGTTTATCTTCTTATTTCCTCCGTGTCACCTTTTCACAAATTTTGTTTTTTTATTTCTGGGCTACTAATTATTTAGCAAAGTTTTTTGCTGATTTTAGCAGGTTAATTTGCTATTTTCCATTTACAAAAATATAACTCAAATATAACTAAAATTCTGTATATTTAACAGTTTTATTTTTCCTGTTCCTATATTGCTAATGTGTAGCAAAAATAATCTGCTAATTTTAGCATTTTTTTCTGCAGCATAATTTTTAACTAACTTTTAGTAGTTTTAACTAAATTTGTTATGGACTTTTTTCTATTAGTGTATATTAATTCTAGGATATATATTTTATTTTTGATGTCAACTTACATATGTGCATATGAAAAAATGCTCTTTACATATTTAAGTTAATTAAATGTATGTAAATAAGTAAATGACAATTCACCCTGCAGAAGTTACCAAAAAGTTTTGTGGAATATTAATACAGAAAACTTTTATCTTTAAAACTTTTTTTTTTAATTTTTTATAATGTGAAAAACAATTTATCCTTCTGAAATCAGTAGTCTTCCATTTTTCAGCAAATATTTCTGTTGATTATAGCATGAAAGATTATTATTTGCATTCAACTAACTTTTACTTAAATTTAACTTATATATAGTAGATACAACGGTTTTTTTCTTGCTGTTTTTGCTCAACTAATATTTCGCAATTTTTTTGCTGATTTCAGCGGAAGTAATTGTCATTTGCATTTAATTAAAATATAACTTAAATGTAGCTAAAATTTGGAAGATTAACAGTTTTATTTTTGCTGATTTCGGCAATTTTTTTTTTTGCTAATAACTAATTGTTAGTAATTTTTTTGTACAGACTTATTTCAGTTAGTGTGTCATAAATTTAATTTTTTCTAAGATTTGATACCAGTGTGCCTCAGTTTAAAATTTTACAGATTGGTGCAAATTTTCGGCACGTACATACAGTTGTGGCCACGAATTTAAGTCAATTCAAATTTTTTATAATTTTATTGTTGTTGCCTTTATTTTTAAAGATCCAAATAGTGGCTTAATTCGCCACGAAAGCAAGGAGATGGTTCAAAAAATTGTACAGAATTTTAACGTAATGTTTGTTTTTTCACTTTGTCACTTGTTTTAAGTGGGCGTGGCTTTTAACGAATCAATCTTTTATCAAATTACATAGTAAAATTTAGGCAGTACTGATCGGTTCTGTACAAACTGTATATTTTTGGAAATCCTATACAATTTCCTTAAGTCTTGCATTATTTTTATCTACAAATAGTCGCCAGACTTAAAATTGCAGCACTTTAAACATGACCAAATTTTTCTTTGTTTTTAGCGTTTTTAAAAGAAAGTTAACAACACAGAAATTTTAACATGTAATTTGATAAAAGGTTGATATCGTTAAAAGCCACTCCCACTTAAAACAAGTAACCAAATTAAAAAACAAACATTACGTTAAAATTCTGTATAATTTTCTGAACCATCTCCTTGCCTTTCGTGGCGAATTTAGCCACTATTTTGATCTTTAAAAATAAAGGCAAAAACAATAAAATTAGAAAAAACTTGAATTGACTTAAATTCGTGTCCACAACTGTATATACTATTGAGATCGTATGTAAAAAGGGGGTGCAAATCTCGAAACTCGACATTTCGTCAAATAATAACCAACATAATATATATATATATATATATAAAATATACTAACATATTATTTTTTTTTTATTTAAAAATTTGAGTATTAAATTACCCAAAAAGTGTTCAACAAACGTATTGTACGCTTAAATTATTTTAAAGTTATTTTATACATTCATACTTAAGAAGAAGAAACAAAAACAGAAAAAAAAAATTATATATAATTACCAATTCAGTTTGTTTCGTGTAAAAAAAATGTAAATATTAATAAAAAATCTACTGTACGTAATTTAGAAAATTATTGAATAAAATAAAACACAACATTGTATCTCATACCACCATCACGTGATTTAATACTTTAACAATTAATTATTTCAGCACCAAAATTGGTATTAACCTACAAAATTAAAGAAAATTGAGCCAACGGTATATGGTGCTGGTATGTGCTTACCAGTACATATTGGCAAAAATAATAAGTCTAAAAATAGATTTCAAAAAAATGTACAAAGAATATAGAACTTTATATTTGAAATTATGAAAAAAATAAGTAATTATTGTTAACGCATAGTTAACATAGTTATTAGTAACTTATTATTATATGTTTAAAATAATGCAGAAAGTGAGTCGGTGTCATTACTGGTAGTCCAAAAAATAATGATATGTAATTGCAGTTTTTACACTGGGTAGCTAAATAGGAAGGTTTCCATACCTACTGCTCTGCATTAAAAAAAATTACATCGTATCAGTTAGAGATGGGCACGTGACTCAGAGTCATTCGCGCTCACGAGAGAAAAATTCCAATCACCCGCAATTTCTCATAAACTTTTTTTTCTGCTCACACTTACTCATGTTCCCATGAGCAAATTAAGATTTTACTCAAACTCATGCGTGATTCATGCAAATTCACGAAATAAAATCTTATAGAAAGAAATAAAATGCAATAATTAAGGTAAATTAGAAACGTTCAACTAAAAATGGTTACACGGAAAAAATTCCTCAGCTACTCAGTAAAGGAAATCTTCAGTTGAATTAAAATTAATAAAAACTAATTGAGTGACTAATATTTGGTTGATGAAGAGAATTTTTGGGTCAGACTGTGAATGCCAAATTATAATTTTTTATGAAAATTTTTATAACAAAAGCGAAAAAGTAATAAAAAATATTAAAATCAGTGGTAGGGTTGATAAAGTTAGTACTATAGTACTTTTTGTGGTACTGTTGGAACCTCAAAAGTACTATGGTACTCCTCTGACTCACTTAGTACTATTTACACATTTTTCGATTATGAAATTTTTTGTGCTTTTTTAATTTTCAGAGATATTATTGTGTTGTCAAATATCGGAGTTTTAAATAAAAAATACTTATGTTGAAAATATTTAAAATATTAGATGTTCCTATTGAAAACTCAGTTTAAACACATAAAAAATGTTCTTTCGCTTTTTTTTATTAAAATACGTATGTATACAAAACAAATTATTAAAAATTAGGAGATTAAGAGATCTAGAAATTTTTGTATTTTTTAAACGAGCAAAATGTTTTCCCCCATCAGAGCTCCTAAAGAATTCACTCATTCGATTTTCATTTCTGAATGGTTAAAAACCTAAAGCCTATTTCGAAGAATCGAATGAATTCTTAATGCACCTAATGCAATCATTAAATTCATTTGATTCGATTGTCAATCAATCTGTTCAATCGAAAATATTCTTATGACATTACAAGGTGGAATAGACCTGTAAATAACTTAAAAATAATATTCGCATTAAAACGAAGTTAAGTACGATAATCAGGGACTTTAAATTCTGAACCCTACACTCACAGAAATAAACCTGTAAAAATAGCAGAAAAAGCTACTAAAAGTTAAGCAAAAAAGGCCTTACAAAAGAAACTGCTAAGATTAGCAGATTGTTTAATATATTTTTTATATTTAACTTTTAGTTCATTGAAAATAACAAATCATACTGTAAAATCTGCAAAAATATTAATATTAGTAGAGTAAAAATAGCAAAAATAAACTGTTATATCTACCAAATTTTTTGTTACTTTTAAGTTAAATTTAGTTGAATGAAAATAGCAGTCTATCCCGCTAAAATCAACGGAAATGGTTGCTAAAAATAGTAAACTGCTGATTTCAGAAGACTAGATTTTTATTCGTATTAAAAAAAATATAAAAAAGCTTTCTACATTTAAAATTTTTGGTGATTTTTAGTCTTATATTATTATTTATTACTAATTTTAGCAGGTTAAATTGTTATTTTGTGTTAACTAAAATTTATTCAAATATAACTAAAATTTTGTATATGTATTTAACAGTTTGGTTTTTCCTGTACTTATCTTACTCGGTGTCACCTTTTCACAAATTTGGTTTTTTGATTTCTGGGCTACTAATTATTTAGCAAAGTTTTTTGCTGATTTTAGCAGGTTAATTTGCTATTTTCCATTTACAAAAATATAACTCAAATATAACTAAAAGTCTGTATATTTAACAGTTTTATTTTTCCTGTTCCTATATTGCTAATGTGTAGCAAAAATAGTCTGATAATTTTAGCAGTTTTTTTTGTAGCATCATTTTTAACTAACTTTTAGTAGTTTTAACTAAATTTGTTATGAACTTTTTTCTATTAGTGTATATTAATTCTAGGATATATAATTAAATTTTGATGTCAACTTACATATGTGCATATGAAAAAATGCTCTTTATATATTTAAGTTAATTAAATGTATGTAAATAAGTAAATGACAATTCACCCTGAAGAAGTTACCAAAAAGTTTTGTGGAATATTAATACAGAAAACTTTTATCTTTCAAACTTTTTTTTTTTAATTTTTTATAATGTGAAAAACAATTTATCCTTCTGAAATCAGTAGTCTTCCATTTTTCAGCAAATATTTCTGTTGATTATAGCATGAAAAATTATTATTTGCATTCAACAAACTTTGACTTAAATTTAACTTATATTTTGTAGATACAACGGTTTTTTCTTGCTGTTTTTGCTCAACTAGTATTTCGCAATTTTTTTACTGATTTCAGCGGAAGTAATTGTCATTTGCATTTAACTAAAATATAACTTAAATGTAGCTAAAATTTGGAAGACTAACAGTTTTATTTTTGTTGATTTCGGCAATTTTTTTTTTTTTTTGCTAATAACTAATTGTTAGTAATTTTTTTGTACAGACTTATTTCAGTTAGTGTGTCATAAATTTATTTTTTTCTAAGATTTGATACCCATGTGCCTCAGTTTAAAATTTTACAGATTGGTGCAAATTTTCGGCACGTACATACATACAGTTGTGGCCACGAATTTAAGTCAATTAAAATTTTTTCTAATTTTATTGTTGTTGCCTTTATTTTTAAAGATCAAAATAGTGGCTAAATTCGCCACGAAAGCAAGGAGATGGTTCAGAAAATTGTACAGAATTTTAACGTAATGTTTTGGATATGTCGCGAAAAGTAATGCGTTACACACCAGCATACACCAGCATACGAAAAATCAAAAAATATGTCGTTACCTATATGCTTACCAGTATTGACTAAAATAAATATTCTAAAAATATGTTGCTTTTCAAAAAAAGGAGTTTTAGAAAAAAAATATTTTTTTAATGTACAAATTTTTTTTAATAAAATTTTCTCATGCGGAAATCGAATCTGGGACTCCAGACTGGAGTCAATAGTCAAATGTACCATCTAAGATATCTCGAGATGTAATATTTGATAGATAAAAACATAATGGACCTGCTGCACACAAGTCAGCTTACTCGCCAACATACAAAAATCAAAAAATATGTGGTTACGTATATCATTACCAGTGTTGAAAAAGAATTGAGTCTAAAAATAGATTTCAAAAAAATTTACAAAAAAATCTAGAACATTATTTTATTTTTGAAATAATGATAAAAATAAGTCGTTATTGGTAATACATTATTTTCTATTTTGAAATAATGAAAAAACTAAGTATTTATTAGCAACTCATTATTATATATTTTAAAATAATGCAGAAAGTAAGTCGGTATCATTACTGGTATGATATGTCATTACCGTTTCTACACTGGGTTTGGGAATAAAGCCTATGAATTAATTTTAATGGAATGGTTTGGTGGAATAAAATATGTTCAATTTTGAAAGCTGCATTCCGTTTTGTGCGAACTAAGCTCAAATTTAATTAATTTCTTCGCAGCTCTGATCCTATATCAATATAAAATTTAGCAAGTATCATACGGGCTTAACCGATTTAATAGATAAAAATAATATATTTATATGCGATTGCCAATTCATAAATTATACACTTCCTTTTAAATAAAAATCAAATGAAAATATAATTATTATACCATGGTTTCTATTTCCATTTCTTGTTTTCTTTCGCTTCTTTTATTACACGCAGATATTGCAAATTTGTTACTTGCTTACACCACTTATTATTTACAGCAGTTATTTATGAAAAATATTTACTTACCACTGATCAGTAGAGAAGACAGAAAAAAGCAAAATCCGGTGTGTTTAAAGCAAAAAAATATTATAAAAAAAGCAATAAAAAGCAAAAGTAAAAAAACTTGCAAAAGAACACACAGAAAAAACAGTGTCTAATAAATACCTAATAATATAGAACAAAATTATTAAGATATCTCTATGGTTTTTTTTCAAGAAGAAAGGAAACCCTTTTTGAAAAAATCAAGAAGGAAACTTTAGGTTTTTATTAGGTATACCTTTCGATTTTTTCAAAAAGGTTTTCTTCTTGATTTCATTAGGCTATCTTATTGATTTTTTCAAAAAGGTTTTCTTCTTGATTTTATTAGGCTATCTTATTGATTTTTTTAAAAAATAATACTTCTTGATTTTATTTGATAACACAGGAATACATTTAGTATAAAAAAACAATAATAAAATGTAATAATAATAAAATGTAAGTACTATTACCAGTATTTTTTTACTCGAATAACTTTAAGTCCATTGTTCAGTAAGTAAAAATGGATCGGCGGTCCGTCTAAATCGATCAAGTTGATTACGGCATATGATTAGGTTTCATTGCCGACCAAATAAGATTGAAATCTTTGTGAAAAGTTCAGGTTTATAAATTTCTTACCAACAATTTTTATATTGTTTTCTTTACATAAAAAATCGACTATTTCATAAATATTTACAGCATCATCTTTAGTTACAGTGACTATATAATTAACTTTGAACGTTATTCCTCGAAAAATTATTTTATTCGTTCTCTTATACAAATGAAAATCTGTCAAATTTATTGAATACTTAATCGGTTCAATGTTCTCCACTTCTTCAAAACAGAATTCCCTTTGAAAGAATTCGTTATTTAAAACAGAATTGGCGAATCATAGAGAGGACTTTATGGCTAAAGTCAGTGGGATATTTATTCTAGAAGTAATGTTGCGTGCATATTGCTTTTGCAATTGATGTTCAGCCTCGAACCTAAATGACCATAAATATTTAAGAGGACTTAATTTTTTTATTATTGTAGGATAATGGACAAGGTTATGGAATTTTGGTTTTAAATGTTCATTAAATAATGCGTGATACATTTCATTATGTTGTTTAATCAACAATTCCAAGTTATTTAATGTTGTATTATTGTAACTGGGTAATAGTAAAAAATCAAGCAATTTAACAAACAAAATGAGGAATTTATTTACCATATCATTTGGATCTACTAGGCCCCCTATCATTAAAAGAATTAGGTGGAAAAATGTTTTCATCTGTTTAGCGTTTATTTTAAAGGAAGCGTTCTGTATATGATGTTTCTGAATGGGTGGACTTATGTTTCCAATTTCAGTTTCCCCATACTGAAATATCTGCTTTCTATAATTTAAGGTATCTATACAAAAAAATTTTTTTTATAAACAAAATAATTTAAAATTTCTGAGAGATTGTATTTGCAAACCCCAAGGAATAAATCATGCATTATATCGCACGCAATATTATCAGTAACATGAAAACATTGCAAGGAATTGAAAATTGACATATTTTTTATACCAGTAGTAACTGGATTATTTAGTAAAATATCACGATTATAATTATTTTTATTGCGCAAAGAAGAAGAAACTTGTAGACAATCAGTGCGAGTGTGATGTTTGTTCCTCATGCATACCCTACAAAAGAATTTGCTGAAAACGAACTGACATAACCTAATGCAGTATTTAGGCCTAGATTATCACCTAATATTTGTGCCAACTTAAAAAACAATCTGTAACTAGTTCCATCTGCAGTGATTTGTAAACCATCAACTTCTAAAGTCTTCAATATTTTTATAAGGGGTGTTAAAGAAATAGCAATTCCATTATCATGTAAATCTTGACTTTTCATAAATCCTGCAACAAATACATTTGCGAGTTTACTTATTTGAAAGTGTGGTATGCTTGGAAAACTGTAGTATATACCACAAATTTTTTGTTGGCCTGATTTTGAACCCAAAGGGTCATTTACTTCAAAATCGTCAAGATACAAAAAAAATGGAATTGTTTCATAAAATTGATTATTACTTGAATTTTGCCAGAAATCGCCGTTGATAAAATGTGAATAAGAATTACGTTTTAAATATTGTGTTGTATTTAGAAGGGATGCTTTAAAAACTCCTTTGCTTTCAAAATACTTCTTTATTTGAAAAGGAATGTCTGTAACATAGGGGTTACACGATCAATTTTTGGCTTTCAAGTTTCAATACACTCACATTTTTTTACTAACACACTCACATTTTAAAAATTGAACAGCAACTTGATATCAATTTTTGCTTTCAAGTTTTGAGAAAACTTGACGGTCAAGTTTTAAACAGCTGATCAATTTCTTGTAAATTTGTTTTTCTTTTTACAAATATTGTGCCGCAATAAAACACGTTTGATAAAATACTGAATGTGAATATTTCGGTATATCGACGAAATGATTTAAAAATAAAAATAAATAAAAAATCAATTTCTGCTGACATGAAAATTTCTGTGGAATATGTGAAGAAAAAAATAAAGTCTTTTCGAACAGCCTACAGTGCGGAAACAGCCCACAGAGGCGAGCATTTTAGTTCTTTCCTTGACGATGGCATCTTGAAAGCAAAATTGACTATCAAGTTGCATGCAGCCTACGTCACAGCTTCAAGTTCAACTAAATTTGACAAGCAGTATGTGTTATCAACTTGAAAGCAAAATCTTGATCATGTAACCTCACTGTAAGGGTAATTTCTGTTTTTGCTGATGTCAAAGTGGGATTGTTGTTTAGAACGACTTCGGAAAGTTCTTCACTAAGAATATATTTCTGTGGGTATTTATACAGATTAAGATTTTCTATTTTTTTTTTTTTTAATTATATTCACTACTTACACCAGAGAATGGCTGAGAACATGCATTCATAACTTCAATTAGTAAAGAATTGCTTTCATCGATTTTAAATAATGTTGTTATAATATTATAAATTGGTGTTGACTGAATTTTGAATTTCAATTATGTCGTTACGAGAAAATTTTTTATTAGAGTGAAGCTTAAGTAGGAATGATATTATTGATTTTTGATATGAAGAAGAAGTTTTGTAAAATTTGTAGTTGATTTTCAGAAAATGTATTACATTCAGAATTCGTCAAAAATGGTAAGTTTGGTAAAAGTTGTAGTTGATTTTCAGAAAATGTATTAGATTCAGAATTCGTCAGAGATGGTAAGTTTGGTAAGTTACTAAATTTTTTAGTATGTTTTTTTAAATGGTTCTGGTATCTATATATATTACGAAAAATTTGATCGCAGTTTTGTTGAACGCATTGAAATTCATATATTGTTGGTGTTCCGTGAAATGATTTTAAATGTTTTATAAGATCATTTGGAGTTGTATGGCTTTTTGTACAAATAAAGCAAGCAAGTACGGTAATTAAAAAAAAATAGAAATTAGGATAATATTACTGTAATTTACTTAACAAATTTGCAACAGAGGAAAAATCCTCAGACTTTAAATCAAAAAAATACTGCTCTAAAAATGACCAAATATTGGGGAATATTCTGTCTTAAAAACGTAAGATAACTTAATAATAATATCTACACACTTCATATACGAAGCGCACTTCCACTTCAGGCCGTCACAAAATACGAAAAACTCGGTAATTTTCGAAAAATCTGGTCCAATAACCATTATTCTTGGCTGAAGTGCTTCTCTTCTTTCTGCATACATTTTAACAATTTCCATGATTTTTAGCTGAATATCATTAATAGTTGGTACTAAAGTGACGAAATCTGTTTGGGCATAAAGCATGAAGAAATATTGAACATACACAATACTTAGAATCTGAAGAGAAATACAAAAATTAGTAAATGTTAAATCCCAAGAAGCATTTTTACGAACTCTCCGGCACGTACGGATTCATGAATCCGGCTTTTACGGCACGTTAACTGTCTGTAATGTACGTATCCGTCAATGCTTGTACATATACGGAACATTAACGGACCGTATAAATGCATTTTCGAACACAATACGTTTTAACTCCGTTTTGGTGTATCCGTTTCCGTACCTTTAAATATGGATTTCATCGGTTGCAGTTTGTTTACAAAATAAAAAATTATATTTTTGAAAAGTCGGTTAAAATATTATTATAATGGGAAGAATATATGGAGAATACGCAATAGAGGGAATTCTTTCTATCACACCATTAATCAAACAACATCAAGTAAAAAGGTAATATTTATGAAACTTAATGTTTCACAATGTTTTGTGTATAACATGTGAGAATTTATTGTCTCTTTTCCATATAGATGTTGGATTTTACTCCGGGTCCCTAAGCGCTGGATAGATGGGTGAACCGAGCCGGATGTGCTAAATATTGTACATAATAATTATTAATGAATTTATAAAAAAGAAATACTTTGTATTGAAAATAATAAACATATGGTCTATTTTTGTGGAAAATATCGGTAGGATACGGACAAGGAAATAATCCGTTATTACATGACATAACGGTCCGGAAACGGTCCGGCATTGATGGACTTTCAGCGGACTAGTCCGTTTTTACATGACATAACGGTCCGTAAACGGTCCGTCATTGACGAACTTTAAACGGACTTGTCCGTTTTTAACACGACATGACGGATTTTCAACGGATTCAAATCAGTTTCGATGTTCCGTTTTCTGGTCCGTAAACGGATCTAGAAAACGATACGTATACGGAATTGGATTCCGTTTATGACGGACCGAAAACGGTGCGTAAACGGAACGAATTGTTTCTTGGGATATTATATATGTCAATATTTAAAAGAACATTGTACCTTTTGTAATATTTTCATTACGTAAATATTGTATGTAATATTATCTTGATGCACGGTCTTTGATTTCTTGGTCAAAAATGTTAAACAACTTTTTATAAAAAGTTTCCAATTTTAAGCATAATTTATTTGCTTTGTCCGGGTATAATCAAAATCTATTTCGACCTTTTCAGAATAAAAAAGATATTAAAAGTTAAAGAAAATTAAAAAAAAAAATAAAAATAATAAAATACCAATACTTACAAGTTCACAACCTAAAAAATCATTGTATCGTGGCCATTCTTGTAAAATATGGTTCAAAGAACTGGCATTGTGTATCTCTCGAATTCTAGTTTCCTTGTTTCCCTCCAGAAAGAAAGTACCTGTTGAGTTCATTTAAAGAAAAACAAGTTTTCGTTAGTGTTCAATTATCCGTTTATTCCGTGACACTTTAAAACAATTTGTTTGCTGCCTTTAAAATATGAACTCAACTCAATGTTTTAATATTTTCTCCTTATAAATGATTTACAAAATTTTTGTACTACCGTTATTCAGCAATGTAACTAATAGAGCAATATGTAAAGTTAATATAAAATTAATACGGTAAACAAGTATGCATATGTACGCATGTAAATATGTAAACAAAATATAAGAGAAACAAAAGAAAATAGGCAGTGGCGGCGGTAACATTCCCCTCCTTGTAAGCGAATTAGGGATCCAAGAGCTTGCCGTCCTTCACATTACCGACGTCTAAGACTGCAACCTTAGCAACTGGCCTCTCATAGATATTATTACTCGTCTTCACTTTAACGCGACGAACTTGGCCATCTTTTGCGGGAATTAGTTCGGTTATAACACCTTTGGGCCAACTATTGCGGCGAAGGGTATCGTCAACTATGATGACTATATCTCCAACGGATGGTGGTTGTACTTCGTTGAACCACTTGCTACGTCGCTATGGTCGCTTGGACCATATTCACGTACCCACCTGCGCCAAAAATGATTAGCGAACTTTTGAGTTTGATGCCATCGCTGTCGAAGATCATAATCGGATTCAGTTAAAGGTTTGTCTCCGGCTGCAGAACCAAGTAATAAATGATTTGGAGTTAAGGGATCATCCTCAGCTGAGTCTAGGGCCACGAATGTCAAGGGGCGAGAATTAATTATGAATTCAATTTCCCATAGTGCACATCTCAATGTCTCATCGTTAAATTTAAATGCTGTGCACATAGCGTAGAGAAAAGATTTGACTGATCGTATTAATCGTTCCCATGTACCACCCATATGCGGTGCGGCTGGGGGGTTAAATCGCCATTTTATTTCGTCGTAGTGGGAAAACACACGGTGTAGGTCGAGATTTTGTTTTTCTTCACGTAAAATTCTCTCCACAGCTTTAAAATTCGTCCCGTTATCGGTGTATATTTCTTTTGGTGAACTACGACGGCTGATGAAGTTTTGTATGCACATGATGCACGAGCTGGTGTCGATACTATGGGCCACTTCAATATGAATTGCGCGAACTGTCAAACAGGTAAACAGTACACCCCATCTTTTCTCTTTGCGTCGGCCAACGGTTGCATATAAGGGCCCAAAAAAGTCGATACCAACGTAAGTAAAAGGACGCTCAAAGCTGGAAAGTCTTGCTGGTGGTAAAGATGCCATTTGTGGTAGTCGTGGAACTGCAGATTCGTTTTTACACAGTTGGCATTTACCACGAACTGTTTTGTAGAGAACTCTCAATTTAGGTATATAAAAAATGGATTTAATTTTGCATATGATTGCTTCGTGCATACAATGGTGAAAGTTTTCGTGATAGTATCGTACCACCAGAAAGGTAATGTAATGACATTTTGGTAGAATTATTGCATAATTGCAATTTAGATTTTCAGCCCTTCCATTAGCACGCAGGACACCATCATCATCGAGGAAAATATTTAGCTGCTTTAGTCTGCTGCTTCTGGCAATTTGCTCGTTATTCTTGAGGCACCTGATTTCTTCAGGAAACTCGCTCCGTTGAGCATATTTAAACAAAACATTTTTTGCTTTTAGGACGCACTCAAACTGCAAATCACTTTTACTTTTGACTTCATTGCTATGGACCACTGATTTCAACTTTCCCACATATTCGAGAAATTTTGACAACGCCCGGTAGAGTCGCCTCCAGCACGAGAAGTATTCGATATTCATTGTGAAATTGTCAGCTTTGCTAATATGTAAGATATGATTACGTACTTCTTCAGTGTTGACGGATCCCAAGTTTGAACATTTCGGCCAATCACTTTCATCTTCTTTTAAAAATTGCGGACCTCTGAACCACATTTCGTTATCGGCTGCCCCCACCTTCGTTGCAAAATCAGCTGGGTTTAGTTTGGAAGGAACCCAATTCCATTGTGTTACGTTGGTTGACTCAAGGATTTCACCAACTCTATACATAACAAACGGCTTAAAGTTTTTGGGGTCCATAGAAAGCCACTTTAAAACTGTTTTTGAATCGGACCAGAAAAAACTTTCAGTACAATTAAGACGTGTTGCATCTTGAATTTTTGCTGCCAAACGTGTACCAATTAACGCAGCTTGAAGCTCAAGTCTTGGTATGGATACTGGTTTGAGAGGTGTGACTTTGGATTTTGCGGCTACAATACAGACGTCAACGTTTTTTTATACTGGATACGGAAATAGCAAACGACAGCATAGGCATTTTCGCCTGCGTCGACAAACGTATGCAGCTGGACGCTGGATGTCATTTTCAGCAATTTGGAGTAGCATCTAGGTATTGTTATAGAAGAAATTTTGGACAAATTTAAAAGCCAGGACGACCATTTCTGCATGAGTTCTTCAGTTAGTTCCCCGTCCCACTTAATACCGGAGCGCCATATATTTTGGAGTAGGATTTTTAGGCCAATATTGCAATGGGAGACTAGACCAAGTGGATCAAAGATGGACATCAAGACTTGAAGTAATTCCCTCTTGGTGGGACCACATTTGCATTAAAAATGTCCCTTCGTAGGCGCGAAAATCTAAAATTATACTGAAAAATGTCATTATTGGATTCCCAGTACATACCAAGGATTTTTTCGAAAGCTCCAAATGAATTTCCAGCGGCAGATCCGTCTTCACTTAGGTGTTGTTTGACTAGTTGTGAATTTGTAGCCCAGTTTCTCATATGAAACCCTCCGGCAGCATGTATCATTTTAACTTGAGTAGCTAATTCGAGGGCCTCTTCTTCGGAGTCAACACTGTCGATGAAGTCATCCATATAATGATACGATTCCACTGCTTTTACTGCACGAGGATATAGATCGCGGAATTCTTGTGCATTTTTATTTCGTACAAAGTGAGCAATACATGGAGCGCAGCTGGTTCCAAAAGTTAGGGCCTTCATAACATATACGACTGGTTGTTGATTTAAATCAGCATCGTTGAGCCACAGAAATCGTTGGGCATGCATATCCTCATCTTTCACGTTAATTCGATGAAACATTTCAGCTATGTCCCCACAAATTCCGATTTGTCCCACGCGAAATTCCATTAAAATATTAAAAAGCGATATAAGCAAGTCGGGACCACTCATTAAAAAATCATTCAGGCACTTCTCTTCGGATTTGGCTGCTGCGTCCCACACAAGACGAACTTTTCCTGGTTTATTTGGATTATGAGCCACAAATATTGGAAGATACCATGTACGACCTGGATACATAAACATTTCCGAGTCCAACACCTTTCTAGCGTAGCCTTTGTTTATAAGTTTGTTGATTTCCTCCTGCATAGTCTGCTGTAGTTGGGGATCTTTTTTAAACTTCTTTTGAAGACACTTAAGGCGATGGCACGCAACGTTGTAACTTTCGGGCAACTGTAGGTTCTTATCTCTCCAAAGCAAATTTACCTCATATTGTTGATTTTTCATTTTCAAGCCACTCTCTAGGATTTCCAGAGCTTTTTTGTTTTCGGATGACATTATCTTCTTCTCTTGAGCCACTTCAAATGAAAAATAACTTTTTACTTCCTCGTGCAGCATTTTGTAGCGATCTCCGCATTTACATGAATGAATATTTAATGAAGATGAGACACCCGTACCGGTGCCGCTACCCTGCAAGGTCCACCCTAAGCGTGTTTTTGATGCGATCGGCTGATCGCGTTTACCTTCTCGTATTTTTAAAGGCACTGCCACATTCCAGTTATTAAGGCCGATTAAAATCATGGGCTTAGCGTTGTTATACGATTGGATGGGCAACCCTTTAAGGTATGGGTTGTTTTTACAAATTTGCTCGAAATTCAACGATTGCGTTGGCAGGTCAAGGTTATAAACAGTATGTACATTATGAAGGGCAAATCGCGTGTTACTTTGGAGCCCGGATACTTCTACAGTTAGCTTAACGGATTTATCATCTGATCGGGTAGTACCCCCAGTCCAACACATTTCAAGCGGTTCGGATTTACCTTCAATGCCCAAAGTATCGAAAAATTGTCCCTCCATTAAGGTCATTGAGGAACCTTCATCCAAAAATGCATACGTGTTCACAGAGCCACTCTTATAGTAGACACGAATTGGCACGATTCGGAAACACTGTTTTCCTTCTTCACTATCACTGTGCACATTCACATTTCCGCTGCGGTCTGTCGCTGGCGTTGGGAGTACGTATTTATGTAATAAGGGGTGATGTTTCGCTGTACATCCACTAATACCACATGATTTATTTAAAAAACACTTGCGCCGGTGAAAATTTAAGCACTTACGGCATAAGTTGTTGTCCTTTACCAAATTCCATTTTTCATCTAAACTTAATAATTGAAACTCACCACAATTTTGGATTTTATGAGCCTCACTTTTGCATGAAAAACAAATTGGTTTGTATGTAGCATTTCGTTGATGAATATTCACCGATGCGCCCTTTTTATTGGTTACAGGAGATACAACTTGGCTAGCAGCGGCTGCTATGGCATAAATCCAATCACTAAATTCTTTTACCACTGGGACCTTTTCATCTTTTTTATACATAGCCCAATTAAGCTTATGGTTATTTGGTAATTTGTCCAACAAAGTTTTAACCAGCATCGGATTATTTAAATAAGCCACCATATTACATGCCTCCATTGTTGCACATATTTTTCGTATAGTGAGAGCATATTCGATAATGCTTTCAAGCTTATCCTTCAAGGGAGGAATTTTTGTTGCTTTCTCTATCATGGTGTCAAGAATATGTTCTGGTCTGCCAAAACACATTTCTAGAGTTTTAATTATTTCACTTACCATTGATGGAATTAGCAGTTTGCTTTTCACAAGCTCCTTGGCACGCCCTCGGAGACACGACTGTAGACGCATTAAATTTTCGGCAGCACTGTAACCGGCTATCTCGGTGCTATTTTTATAGTTGCTGATGAATAGCGGCCAGTCCTCTGGGTTTCCATCGAAATTTGGTAACTCCTTAGGTGTTACCTGTCCAGCGGATATTTGTGTAGATGTTGGCTGGGAGGACGAAAAACTGCTCATAAAAGAACCCGTAGCTGGACTTTCATCGTTTTGTGAAAGTATTTTATATTTCATTTCTAAATACTTCCTTTGAAGTTCTCTTTCTTCTTCCAGCATTTGCAATTGTAACTGGGTTTGCGATGACAAACTACATGCTGTTACATTAGGACCACTAGTATGACGTTGCATATTTATACTATTTGGCATTGTTGTTGTTATTGGTGTAAAGTGAATGGAACCACGATTACCTTCACTTTGGTGTTGGTGTGCTTTTGGATATGCACCTTTGTCATGGTCGCCATTAGTTTGACTTTTTGGTGGTTGTCCATTAGCGGACGTTGGGTTTGTAACACTTGCACTGATTTCACCAGGAGTCCGTTTTTTAGGGGATGAGGATCCGTGGGCACCAACCGAAAACTCGCATGTTGTATTTACCGCCATTATATTTTGCGATGAGCTGCGGCTATTCGGTAGGGCAGCAGCTTGTTCATTACAAAATGAACAACTCCAGCTTATGTTAGCAACGTCGCTGTTTACGCCTACGCAATCAAAATGGAACCACTTATCACACGTATCACATTGCACCATATGTTCGGTGTCTTTAGATTTACATTTATTACAATTATAGTCGGTTTCCGACATTATTTTGTCATTAATTTGAACCACTATATTTTTAATTTTTAATTATCCAAAAAACACTCGCTACTGAACCGCCACGATTTATTTTTTTTTTTTTTTATTAAATATTTATAATTGTTTTTATATTAATCACGTTAAAATTGTTTTAAAGAAATGTTGAGTTCATTTAAAGAAAAACAATTTTTCGTTAGTGTTCAATTATCCGTTTATTCCGTGATACTTTAAAACAATTTGTTTGCTGCCTTTAAAATATGAACTCAACTCAATGTTTTAATATTTTCTCCTTATAAATGATTTACAAAATTTTTGTACTACCGTTATTCAGCAATGTAACTAATAGAGCAATATGTAAAGTTAATATAAAATTAATACGGTAAACAAGTATGCATATGTACGCATGTAAATATGTAAACAAAATATAAGAGAAAACAAAAGAAAATAGGCAGTGGCGGCGGTAACAGTACCTGATCCCATACACTGCAATTGTGCTGCAACCAGCACTTTTGTTCGAAATATTTATCTTTAAGAGAGAAAGATAATTGTATAAATATGTTACTTTAAATAATTTGAAATATTCATACCGCAATGCAAATCTTTAAGAGATTCGTCCGCAGTCATCATCAAATCATTATCAAATTTTTCTTTTTCAACATTAGTCCAACGAGAAAATAATTTTCCTGTCGGATTTTTCTTCCCGTCTTTTCGTTTCAAAAAGTATGTTTCCTAGAATAACCGGAATTATTTAAAAAAAAAACAGACAGTAAATCAAATTTGATTAAAACAAAAAATTGTTTACCGCTTTTTCTTTGGTAAATACTTCGCAGATAGCATAAGACCATTGCTGCATTTCTGCATAGGTTAATTTGGCTCTATTTCCAACATATTTTTCAACAATGCAATGAACTAATGTCTTCTGGTTTTTTGAATCAATATACTTATTTTTTTCATGGAATGTAAGTACTAGCTGTCCTTTCACGGTACTTTTAAGAAGGTTTATAAGGCTAGTGCCACATATGGAATTTTCTGTTGACATCTGTGTACCGAGTGGGGAGTCCGTAGACTGTGAACTACTAAGTCTGTCAGAAATTTTTTCCAACCACTCCAATATCTGACTATTTGCCGATAACGTTTCTGTTTCGCATATAAATGGTAAATTCTGAAACAATACTTAAGAGAAAATATATTTTTTTCATAAAAGTTATTTTGTACGTACAATATTCCTCCTCCATTCCCTTAAGCCTGCTTTGAACTTTATTAGCTCCCCAGTATATTTTTGGTCCAATTTATTAAATAAATTTTCCACGTCTTCAATTTCCATTTTTTTTTAATATAGTTGTTGATGTAATTCCAAAAGTGAAAAGAATGTGACACATTTTATCGCATAGTTCCCATGATTTAAAAATAGGCAAAAGATCGATATCTTCAGTTAAACTTTTTTGGTCCGCCATTATTACTTTCATGGAACTGAAATAATACAAATAAACTTTATAAAATAGCCAACAAACATAAAACTCTTTCAATAATTAAAATATTAAATACTATTTTTTAAATTTAATAATTATGCAATTTTACATTATTATCTTATATATATTTACGCTGATCACATTTTATAAGAACTTTATTTAAAAAAAATATTTTTTACGATTTTTATATAAAAACTTTTTTTATAACAAATTTTTTTTTATAAATTTTTTTTTGCATAAAAATTTTTTTTTTCATAAATTTTTTTTTTCAGTGAATCAGTGATCAGCGTAAATATACTGTGAGCATCAAAAGTGAGTCAACATCTGAGAAAATTTCATATTTTCGTTTATAACAATTATAATATGATTATTTGAATAACTCTTACAATAATAATAAAAAGACCTGTAAGATATATCCAAAAAATAAAATAATAAATTTTTTATAGGAATTTTACAATAAAATCTTCGTAATCGTTCTTTGAAAGAAGCTAACAAATTCACAAGTGTTGACACACTTTTGACGCTCACTGTATATAAAATTTTACAACTGGCGCCTTAGCCGCCTTACAACTACCTAGTTATAAATATTTATACAAACATACCTTTCATTTGATATATATACTTTTAAAAAAAGTAATGATTTATATTACGTACATTGTACGTACACACGTATTTGCTCACGTATTAACTCAGATGTACTTTTTATACCCTACACCACTATGTGGTCAGAGTATTATAAGTTTGTGCTTATGTTTGTAACACCAAAAAATATTGGTCCTAGACCCACCTTATAGTATACCGATCTGCTCAGAATTTTTTTTAATTTCGATTTAACGATGTCCGTCTGTCCGTCCGTCCGTCTGTCTGTCTGTCCATTCATTTTTGTGCGCACTCTACAGGTCGCAAATATTAAGATATTTTGATGAAACTTGGTACACCGACTTATGTCGGCCAAAGGAGGACGCCTATTAATTTTGGTTAAAATCGGTCCATGTTTAGACCTAGTGCCCATATAAGGGTCCTACCAAAATTATACTGTTTATACGCTGCAGGTCGCAAATATTAAGATATTTTGATGAAGTTTGGTACACAGACCTATATTGGCCCAATAACACAGCCTGTTGATTTTGGTGAACATCGGTCCATGTTTAGACCTAGTGCCCATATAAGGGTCCTACCAAAATTATGCTGTTTATACGCTGCAGGTCGCAAATATTAAGATATTTTGATGAAATTTGGTACACAGACCTATGTTGGCCCAATAACGCAGCCTATTGATATTGGTGAACATCGGTCCATGTTTAGACCTAGTGCCCATATAAGGGTCCTACCAAAAGTATACTGTTTATACGCTGCAGGTCGCAAATATTAAGATATTTTGATGAAATTTGGTACACAGACCTATGTTGGCCCAAGGACGAAGCCTATTGATTTTGGTGAACATCGGTCCATGTTTAGACCTAGTGCCCATATAAGGGTCCCCCCAAAATTGGCTTGGTTACAAACTGCAGGTCGCAGATATTAAGATATTTTAATGAAATTTGGTGCGCTGACTCACATTATAGAAAATTTTAACCCATTCGAATTTCCGATCCAAATATTAGTTGGCTTTTAACCAGACTTGTGTAGGGTATTGTATAGTCGGCATGCCCGACTTTAAGCTTTTTATTCGTTTTATAATTAGATTCTTTTATTTCTGTTAAATTTACATTTTATTTTATTTAAGTTTTTCGCGGTGTGGAAAGTTTTTAAAAATAAAATTATTTATATTAAGTACATTTTACGTACACACTTATTTTATTATATTAAATCAGATGCACTTTTTATAAATTTTTTTTAATTAAATTTTAATTTTATTTTATTTTAGTGGACAAATATTTATTTCTTCTTCCGACTTGTTCACTTCCCACTTGTTCACTTTCAACTAAAAGTTTAATTTTAATATGTTAAGTCCAAAGAACAAAGAAGTACAGTTATGAGCGGCGACACATGTACAAACATGCATATATCACAGCCGTACAAAAACGAAAAAGATCACGAAAAAAATTGTCTCTATGTTGATTTATTTATATGAAATAACAAGTAAGCTAATATAATCAAGAAGATATCCTTATTAAAAAAATTAAGAAGATGATTTACACATGATCATATAGGAACCTAATGAAATCAATAAGGAATACCTTTTTGAAAAAATCAAGAAGAATACCTAATAAAACTTAACGTAGTCAAAAAGATTTCCTTATTATTAAAATGAAGAAGATGATTTACACATGATCATATAGGAACCTAATGAAATCAATAAGGGAAACCTTTTTGAAAAAATCAATTAGGTAGCCTAATGAAATCAATAAGAAATCCCTTTTTTATACAATTCAGAAGAAAACCTAATAGAATCAAGAATTTTTTCTCTATAGATTGTTTTTTTGGTGCCAAAAATAACGGAAATTGAGTGAAAAAAATTGTGAATAACAAGTTGATTCCTTGATTTTATGTGTTTTCCTTCTTGATAAAATTAAAAAGATTTAACACATGAAAATAATAAGGAATCTCTACGGAAAAATCTTCGCTTCTTTCTGCTGGGATACCCCTTAGCCTAAAAACGTTTCATAGGGAAAATCTTATTGATTCTATTGGGCAGTTTTGGCTGTGTGCAGAGAAAAAATAAATTTTTGTCAGCAAAAAATTATTCATGGGCAAAAAGTATTAAAAAAAGCAATTCAAAGCTCAAAATCTTAAGAAAAAGCTATTTTAAAGCTAAAAAACGGAAAATCCAAAAAAAAGCAAAAAGAAGCAAATATGAGTAAAACAAGCAATAAGAAGCATGTTTAAACGGGTTATGGGGTTTGGCTACATTACCAGATCCGATAGTACGACAAATAAAAACTGGGTTGTTTCCATTTCCACTTTATAATATTTAATTTATTTATAATATAGGGTTTAAGAATTATTTTATATTTCACAATTTTAGTATGTTTTAAAATATTTTAGTGTTAGTTTATAAGTTTTACAAGATTTTATTTATTTCTATGTTTTGTGGTGTGTGAGTTCTCGCGCAATATATTAAAAACTGTCCGCCAGCATCAAAGTAAAGTTGGCTGCAGTCGCGCATGCCAACATCTGATGTTACTGACATCTAGGGGGCGTGGGTAGTTTAGGGTTGCCATTGTTAACTGGCGTGAACAAAGCATAAAAAGCAAAAATAGCATTTTTGTCTTCTCTGCTGATCAGGGATGATAAATGGGATTTCTAAAATAGTACTAACGAGCTTTAAAAATAGTACTTTTTTGACCTCTATAGTACCAAAAATTTTTTTCATTTAATTTTTTTATCATTATAAATTAACAAATAAAAACTCATAAAAAATAAAAGAGAGAGTTAGATAGTATAACTCATACCCAGCAAAATCTTTCATTACCAAATAAGTGGTTATATGTGACCTTCTCCGAGAAAAGGGACCTAGTGTGTCAAAAAACGGGTTTGAACTTATTCTACACCCTAAAAGGGTGTAGAATAAGATGAAATGAGTTATTTCTGATAAAAATTTATTTACCCCATAAAAACGTACAAAACGAAATGAAGGTGTGTTTAAAGTGATAATGCGTTATGAAACTTTAAATGTGTTCTTCTCAAAACTTCATTTTCACACACTAGGTCCCTCTTCTCGGAGAAGGTCACATATAATGAAACTAAAATTTTTTACTACTTATAATTCGAAGCCGTTTTTATAAGCAGTCTAGCTTACGCGTGACTACTTATTTATTTATAAAGATAATGTGTTATTTTTTAGCCACTAGTAAGTATATTAATAAGTCGTATTATTTAACAACTTGTAACCACTTATTTTTTAACTGCGTATAGGCACACGAATAACTACTTATTTTGGTAACTACTTATTTTATATACTTTTGTAATGCAGCGGGTAAGCGGGTGCACAAATTTTGTGCGTTTTTTCATGTAGGGAGTATGGACAACTACTTACAAAAACGACCTTGTCGAACAAAAATAATGAGTTTTGAAACCGAATTATAAGCAGTAGACCCTAATTCTACTGCTTATTATTTAGATATTAGTACAGCAATAGAAAAACGTAAAAATTTTAATTAAAACTATTAAAAATTAGTTAAAAATTACGTTGCATAAAAAAATTCTATCAGGTTACTTTTGTAAAATATTAGTAAGATAAGTACAGGAAAAACCAAACTGTTAAATACACCATATGGGGAATGAGGAGTCAATTGCCCTCCAAGGACCTATCCCGTGACCGGTGAACCGAAGGCATATAACTAAATTAGTACAAATATGAACCAAAGAGAATGAATTAATTTTCTAAGTATTTTCTGATTGGTTACTTTCACTGTTGCTTTTAAAAAACTTGACCGATACCGATATTTTTATATATTTTACTCTTTTATTTATTTTGAACTTTATTTTTTTACGATTGGCTTATTTTAGCTCTTATTTAAAATTTTTATAATTTTTTGCCAAAAAATTTTAAGTTTTGTATTTTCAACGTTTTTAATGTTAAAGCTGTTTTAGTTTTAACAATTGGTATTTCATTTAATTTTCTTTTTAACTTAAGGGCAATTTTTTTAATTTTTATTTATATTATCACAGTTTTTGAGGTAATTTTCTAATTTTGAATTGATTTTTTAATTTAATTATGGCCAACGCAAAAGACGAGTCAACTGCCATTATAGGACCTATCCCGTGACCGGTCAATCGGGGGCATACTGAAGGCACTTCCACTATATTTGTGTGTGTGTTAGTGTTGTGTTCTTTTCTATTTTTTTCTTTTCCATTTTTTTTATTTGCTTTTAGTGTTTGTTTTTTCTTTTTAGAGAGAGTTTGCCTTACAAGCAAGAGGTTGTGTTATCGAGCCCTACTCCGACACGAAGTAGATTATTTTTCATTCTTAATTTTTTATTAGTTTATTTTAAAAGCTATTTTTAGACACACCACCTTACTGTCACAAGGTGTCTAAACTGTGGCAATTGGCCATTTCCAATGAAAACGCCATGTTAAAGTGATATGTCTCTTTCAAATAAAAAGACCGATCAACGACCGGTCTCCTGCGTGTCATCTGGGACCGGTCCCTTTCCCCGTAGGGCATATACAAAATTTTAGTTATATTTGAATAAATTTTAGTTAACAGAAAATAACAATTTAACCTGCTAAAATTAGTAATAAATAATAATTAGTAGACTAAAAATCACCAAAAATTTTAAATGTAGAAAGCTTTTTTATATTTTTTAATACGAATAAAAATCTAGTCTTCTGAAATCAGCAGTTTACTATTTTTAGCAACCATTTCCTATATTTCCTCTACTAGTATTAATATTTTTTCAGATTTTTCAGTATAATTTGTTATTTTCAATGAACTAAAAGTTAAATATAAAAAATATATTAAAAAATCTGCTAATCTTAGCAGTTTCTTTTGTAAGGCCTTTTTCGCTTAACTTTTAGTAGCTTTTTCTGCTATTTTTACAGGTTTATTTCTGTGAGTGTAGGGTTCAGAATTTAAAGTCCCTGATTATCGTACTTAACTTCGTTTTAAAGCGAATATTATTTTTAAGTTATTTACAGGTCTATTCCACCTTGTAATGTCATAAGAATATTTTCGATTGAACAGATTGATTGACAATCGAATCAAATGAATTTAATGATTGCATTAGGTGCATTAAGAATTCATTCGATTCTTCGAAATAGGTTTTAGGTATTTAACCATTCAGAAATGAAAATCGAATGAGTGAATTCTTTAGGAGCTCTGATGGGGGAAAACATTTTGCTCGTTTAAATAAATACAAAAATTTCTTGATCTCTTAATCTCCTAATTTTTAATAATTTGTTTTGTATACATACTAGGGATGCCAATCGGGATTGATATTTGAAAATCCCGGGATTCGGGATTTGGTATGAAATCCCGGGATTCCGATCTCGGGATCCCGGGATTTTCGGTACTACAGAATTTTTCGGGATCCCGGGATTTTACGGGATTTCGGAATTTTTCGGGATTTAAATTTTCCTTTATTTGTAAAAATTTTTATGTTATGTAACTAATTTTTTTATAGAATAAAGCGTTTTATAATTATTTAATAGTTGTTAATGAATAATGTGGTACATTTTATGAATATTGAATCATCTCAGTCAGAAATTGACAGTGGTACAAAAAATCAAGTACTTGCATACCACTGGGTAACCGCGATGTTAAAGATAAATGACTGGCAGAACACTAATTTGGGACGCTTTGCCGACGTTTGCAAAAATCGTTTTACCAGTATTTGTTTTACAAAACATCACAGTCCTTTTGTCTATTGACGTTATCATATTGGAAATGGGAAAGCAATTTTTGTCAGTACTTGTAACACCTTTTAAAATACCTTGCCATCACTTTCCCGTTTGTATTTTTCTGGCTGGGATAATATATGAAGGCCTGTCATTAAGTACACTTGCGCCCAGTATTTTGTAAGCAGATTTTAAAACAGATTCGTTGCGATAACCTTGCCCACTAAATCGTGTAATTACAGCAGCAAAGTTATTTGGTTATCGTTATCAAATGCTTTCATGGAAAAATTCAAACTTACAGTCCCAGTCAAAACTTACAGTCCCAGGTTCAGAAATCGAATTTCGCTTGGAAGAATAAATCGGTAAAATAACAAACAAACTTGATTTTTCGCATGTATTACTCAAAAACTTAATATTGTTTACCAAAATTTAAAATTTTACTGCAAATTCTTTGCATAGTTTACTCGAATAATCTACTTAATTAATAATTTTAACAATATCTTGGCATCAATTTCTTGTCAATATGAGAAAATTCAAGAAAAACCGTAGGTAATCTAAAATTGCTCACTTTGTTTATTTGCGTTTATATTAATATTAAAAAATAAGAAAATCCCGGGATTTTTGAGAAATAATCCCGGGATTCGGGATTTTGCCAATCCCGAAAATCCCGGGATTCGGGATTTCCCGTTTGGCATCCCTAATACATACGTATTTTAATAAAAAAAAAAGCGAAAGAACATTTTTTATGTGTTTAACTTCAGTTTTCAATAGTAACATCTAATATTTTAATGGTCTAATTCATAAACTTTTACAACAGTCTTATTGCAGGATTTTAAGCTAATTTGTGAAAAACAGTATTCTTATTTGCTTAATAGTGAAGAAAATAATAATGGTTTATAGTTGGTACTCACTAACTTTAAACCTTTTATATAGTTTGGAGTGAGGAAGCCAACATTTAATTGTTAATTATTTCATTTTCAGGCATGAAATGATTTATTAAAGCCATCCCATCCCTAGAATGTGTGGCTTCCAACAACTTGCATCCATCAAACTGAAAAAAACTACAACAATTGCGTAGCCAATGACCATTTTCGAAAAAATTTTCAAAAAAATGTAAAAATAAAACTAAAAAGAAAAACAAAACAATAGTGATGTACATACTGTCACAACATTATTCCAAATTCGATTACTTTTGTATGCTTTGAATAATATGTTCTAAAAAATTACTTTTTTATACACATTTCAATTGATTTGCTTTATAAATAAAAAAAAAAAATATTTTTAATGGCTTTTAAATTTATCTTAGCACATCATTAGTTGTCTAATTTAAGGAAATACATTTTCACTTCCGATTACAGAGTCAATCGTTTACTAAATTTGTAAATCACTTACGACTTATTTGGGAGAAGAGAGAAAATAAACAATAGTGTTGCCAGTATCAAATCGAAAAATTAATTTATAATTAAACTACGATTATGAATCAAGATTTCTGATAACTCTTTATTAAGCGAAATATGTACTTTAACTATAGCAAGCTTCAAATACCAAATAATTTTTTTTTTATGAATTAGCACATAAATATTTTCAACATAAGTATTTTTTATTTAAAACTCCGATATTTGAAAACACAATAATATCTCTGAAAATTAAAAAAGCACAAAAAATTTAAAAATCGAAAAATGTGTAAATAGTACTAAGTGAGTTAGAGGAGTACCATAGTACTTTTGAGGTTCCAATAGTACCACAAAAAGTACTATAGTACTAACTTTATCATCCCTGATAAAGATATAACAAACAAAGATGTCAAATATAAAGATGTAACAAAATGCATCCCTGTTTAAATTTTTAAAACTATTCACGGTTTTGTAGTGTTTTTGCAACTTTTATAAATAAAACACATAGTTAAAATTCTTGTAGAAAAATAATAATTAAACCATAAAAGAATATATAACAATCAAAGTGTTAAAACGTATTTGTAAAAAATTAAACAATTTCTTTTTGTTGAAACAAAAAAAAATTACAACAAATATGTTACCCTACACCATTCATTGTTTGGCCTGGTCTTTAGGTTGAACTAAAAATATTTCAGTCGAAACATTTTTTAAATGTTTGTGTTTAGGATTTGTTACAGGGAGTGAAAATAAAAAAAAAAAACATAAGTTATCGAAATAGTGATAGAAACTTGAATTTATGCTCCAACTAAATGTTTACATTTATATACTATTTCACATTTAAAAAATTTTTTCTATCCAACAATATCTCAGTTCATAAAAGTTTTTATTAGAGAACTCGGAGAATTATGTTGGTAAAATTAATATTAAAATAACTGCAATAGAGGATGATTAAAAATCAATTGACACTTGCAATCAAATTTATCAACACTTAATTTTCTAATTCAGTTTTTTCCGGCTTCGATTTCAACTTAAATCTCAAACAAAAAAATGTAAAAACATTTCAGAGAAATTATGCTAAGATGAAAAATTAAAAAAAAAAAAAAACTTTAAAAACTACATATTTTATATGTTACTGAAACGCAGAAGTTTTCGTTAGTTAAATTTCATAAGTTAAATTGCGAAATCAAATCTATTTTGAAAAAACTTATAACATGCTTGATAATTTTATAATTATGATTTCAGTGTAATTTTTAAATCCCGACCGAAATCTGGATTTTGTCAGTACCAATAAACAAAACCGAATATTCGCTTTATTCGGAAGAAACCGAAAGTTTTTGTTAACATTTTCCTTAAAATTACGTAATTAGGAAAAAAACTCAAAACAAGTTTTTAAATTTTAAATGAGATCAATTCTATTTATTATGAAAATAAAATTAACAAAAGACGTTATGTTAAGCCTCTTCTAGATGAGAGAAGAAAACAGATATGTATGGAATATAAGCTTCTCGAAATAGCAGAAAACATTCACAATCTCATGATACAACCATACTAGGTAGATGCATTAGGGAGAGTTTGAAAGTTCAGGGTTTTATTACGACAGTTCAGGGACTTCGTATGCTTTCGCTATGTATAAAGAGTAGCCGATTACATTTGTTGTTGTTGTTTGTTGTTCTAATGCATCTACCTAGTATGATTGTATCATGCACAATCTAGTGTTTGTAGATGTGTTTTTGATTTTCCTCTAGTATTTTTCTCTAAATATTTAAAACAATTTTAAATGTTTCGGCATTTGTTGGCCACAATTTTTCCGAAAAGTTGCCAAATATAGGGTTTTTTACCGAAACCGGTCGGTGGGATTCAGAGTTTTATTTAAATGCAAAAGCAAATAGTTTTTTCTATATTGAATTGAAAAAACTTGGAATACTAAGTTTTGTAAAAAAAAATTGAATTTCAGTTACAATATCATACTTTGTGTTACAAAATGTTAATTAGTTTGCGCGACTATTTTGTTTTCATATTTAAATTTTAATGTTGCAAACCGAGAATGAAGTTTCACTGAAATTCGTCCATTGAAACTTTTCATTGAATTAATGGAATTTTTGATAAAAAGTTTCATGTCGTAATTATTCAAAATTATTCGATTTTTAAAAATTTAGGGCCTTGTTTTATAGTCAGAAGAAAAAAGGATTTTTGTCTTAAATAAATAAATTTTATAAAAAATTCCTTCCTAGTTCTGACTATAAAAAACTGGCCCCAAAATTTTTTATATAACTAGGATTTTGCTAAATTTGTGTTAAAAGTGATACGTGCAAAATGGAACCTTTTTGCATGTGGTACATCAAAACCACTACATTTAGCGCCAAAAGCACTATTTGGCATTTAACATAAAACTTTTCCTTAATATTTTAATGTATCGTTATGGATATAAAAGCAACTGCTGACATATTTCTTGATATTGCTATAAAAACGGTAAATTTAAAAAAGCGCAAAACGCGCTAAATAAATTTTGAAAAAGCACCAATTTAGTGCTTTTTTCTGTTACGCGTTAGATTAATATTTTTCGCGTTTTGGCACACCAAAAAGCACCAGATTTAGCGCGAAAAGCACTAAGTTGGCATCCCTGCTCATGGGCATTATCAAACCCCCACCAAATGAGTTTCACCCATTTTGAGAAGATGGCGCTGTTCGCGAAGAATAAAATAGATAAATTCGAAAATTATCTCATTTCAAGGCACAGCTTTTGTCTCATTTCAAGGAATATTCGAAAAAGCTCTTTTTACTTACTCTTGTGTTGCCAGAACTGAAAAATGCAATTACACATTGGAGCGGCAAAAATCGCCATAATTAAAATTTTTAATCTCGAGTTTAGATGTTAGATTTCACTCGAATTTTCATTCAATAAATTTAGGAGTAAAATAATGGCTCAAAAGAAGAGTGAGGTATTACTGAAATTGTTTCTTTTGTCACCGAATTTACTTTCTGACAGTAGGCATTTTCAACAACAGCTATTTTTTTTTAAACAAAAATGTGCCATTTTAACAAGATTTTACTTTTTTTTAAGAAAATGTAATTGTGTTTGGGGCTTTTAAGATTTTATAATATGCAAATTTTTTTTTTTTTTTTTCGTGTTTTATTTATTTATTGAATCTTCACTAAATATGTGTGAACTAACAATAAGTATTCAAATCTTAAGACTAAATAAAAGTATTAAGTCCAGCCAGTGCCAGACAAAAATTTTGTGCTTTCATTTTAATTTCTTCTCTACATGTGGACCAAGTCAGCAGTATGTCTCCTTCTTAGTCGCAGGTGACCACTGCTATTTAGTAGATTCCGGGCTAGTGTATTCGGATGTGTTTCTAGTTTCTTTAAGTAGTTTTCGCTATGTCTTCTGATTTCATCTCTAACAAGGTTTACGTTGAGATCCTTATGTATGTTGGAGTTTCTTATATACCAGGGTGCACACGTGATCATTCTAAGAAGCCTGTTTTGACGTCTTTGCAATTTTTCTATGTTAGATGCTGAGGCGGTACCCCAGAGTTGAATTCCATAGCACCATATGGGTTTAATTATCGAGTTATAAAGCAACAGTTTACAATCTAAGGCAAGTAAAGAGTTCCTACTCATAAGCCAATTAAGCTCAACCGTTTTTAACTTTATCTGGGTAAGTTTCGCATCTATGTGATTTTTCCATGTAAGGCGACGGTCAAGGTGTATACCGAGATATTTCACATTTGATTGTTGGGGTATATTATTATTATTTATTTGAATCGGTGGACACGATTTTCTTCTTAAAGTAAAAGTTACGTGTATACATTTCTGTTCATTCACTTTAATTTTCCATTTATCTAGCCAAGTTTCCAATTGTGATATATGATTTTGTAACAATCTTGACGCTACTACTGGGTCATTGTGGACACTAAGGATTGCTGTATCATCAGCAAAAGTGGACGTATGGGTATTCAAGTTTAATGGCATATCAGATGTATATAGGATATACAGAAGTGGTCCCAAAATACTACCTTGCGGTACTCCAGCACAAATGTCCTGGGGGGAGCTGAAGAAACTTTCTTCCGCGAGAACGAATTTACGATTTGTTATATAGCTTTCTAGGAGCTTATGGGTGTTTGACGGTAACAAAAGTTTTATTTTAAAAAGAAGTCCCTCATGCCAAACTTTATCAAAGGCTTGTGAGACATCAATAAAGAGAGCAGAGCAGTATTTTTTTTCCTCAAATGCCTTTCTTATTACAGTGATTAGCCTATGTACTTGTTCGATGGTTTTATGTTTTCTCCTGAAGCCAAATTGATGTGCTGGAATAGTATTGTTTTCGTCTACATACAAGGTCAACTTATTCATGAGTAGCTTTTCGAACAGTTTTGATATATTTGGTAAAAGACTGATTGGTCTATAGGATTCAACTTTTGTGTGGTCTTTGCCTGGTTTGGGTATCATTTTAACAAGTGATACTTTCCATTCCGCGGGATAGTATTCAAGGCGTAAAATAGCATTAAAAATAAAGAGAATAATTCTTAATGCTATACGGGGTAATTCTACAAGCATTTTATTACTTATCTTATCGATGCCAGGTGCTTTTTTTGGGTCTAATTCAATAATAGCTTTTTCAACCTCTCGCATTTCAAACATAAGCGGGGGACATACTATGTGCTGGGATGTAGTAGGAGGCGACTCTATTATAGTACTAGATAAGTTTGGCGTAAAAACTTTCTTCAAATGATCCACGAACAGATTTCCTTTTTCCGTGTCGTTTCTGGCCCAATTTCCATTTGGTTTTCGCAAAGGAGGCTTACATGTAACGGGTCTTTTAAGATTTTTTGTAGCACGCCACAAAGAGTAATCAGTTTTAGCTGACGGATCTAAGTTTTCGAGATATCTGCTAAGCGATTCAATTCTTTTTTCTTCAAGAAGTCTTCGCAAATTCTTCGTGCATTCTTTAAATCGTTCCTTTAGTTGTGGAGATCTGTGCTGTTGCCATTCTCTTCGTGCAATTCTTTTATCATTTAGGAGTCTTTCGACATCTATAGAAAAAATTCTGTTTGGTCTTTTGTGTCGGCGGGGCTTTGTAGCCAGTTGAGCAGCAAGTTTGATTTGTAATTCTAGATTTTTAACAGAGAGGTCAATATCGTCTGTTGTTCTTAACCGTATATTTTCCGAACAATGAGAACTAATAAACATTCTGTATTTTAGCCAATCTGTATTTTTTCCCGTAAGCGCTGAGTCACCATATGGGTTTACAATTTCTCGGGGGCCCTGGATACAAACAATGGTGGGTGTGTGATCTGACGACAAATCTAATGACGATTCTACCTGTACTAATTCCCTTGAAATAGCCTTTGTCACTCCAAAATCTATCAAATCTGGTATTTTTTGCCTATCTGTTGGCCAGTAAGTGGGTTCTCCGCTTGATATAACATCCATACCCATTTTTGAAATTGTATTAAATAAAATACGGCCCTTGGGAGTAATCAGCCGTGACCCCCAGAATGTGTGTTTGGCATTGTAGTCACCAGCTGCCAGAAAGCGGGGACCTAACGATTTAAAGAAGTCCGTGTACTGAATTTCTGTTATCGGAAATCTAGGGGGGAGTAAATTGATGAAATAACAAGGTTCATGTTAAATTCTTCGAGGCATATAGTACTGGCTTGAAGATAGTTTTCACGAAATTCGGGCATTGGAAAGTGTTTTAAACGAGACTTTATGATAACCGCTGCACCACCGCATCCTCTGTCTCTGGGGTCTTTTGTGTCATAAATTGTGTATCCTTGTATTGAAAAAGAACTTCTTGGGGTTAAATGCGTCTCAGAAACAAGCATAACATCAATTTGCTTGTTTCCGAGGAAATAATTTAGTTCGTTTTTGTGTAAGCTTAAGCCGTTTGCGTTCCAATAACATATTTTTAAAACGTTCACTTTTTATCTAAGAAAGCCTGCATAAGCATGCCTTGGTTGCGGAGTAATTCTTGCATCATTCCTTGCATATTGGCCATGAAGTTGTAAATGGTTTGAACTAAAGTTTCAATTGAGTTTTCCAGTGAGCTTTTCTGAGGAGGAGAAGGCGTTTCCAGCGAGGGCAGTGGGTATGAATTGGTTTGCGTAGAACCAACGCTTTGAGAAGTGGCGATTTGTGCATACGAAAAATTGCTTGTACTGGCACTATGAGAAGTAGTGTGTTGGGCATTTGAAGGAGTACGATCAGTCGATCGAGAATTATTGGGCAGATTTGGGAATTCTGTTGGCTGGTATTGTGGTCTATGAGGTCTTTTCATTGTCCTTTGTCTAATATTTATGTATACTGGACAGCCTCTGTAATTCGCAGTGTGGTTTCCACCGCAGTTGCTACATTTTTTAACGTTTGGGTCAGATCTAGAAGATGTACATTCCGACGATTTGTGAATATCACCGCATATTACACATACAGGTGGTAATTGGCAATACCCCCGTGTGTGGCCAAATTCTTGGCAATTTACGCATTGGGGTAATCCATTGCGTTTACGAGGCTCTTCAACACTTATTCTTCTATGCAGAAGATATCGAAGGCTATAGATCGGGTGTGTTTCGTTCTTTTTAAGTTTTTTAGAATCGAAGTTTAATTTTACTCTGAACAGGGGTTGAGGAATTTTATTCTTATTGATAATGTTGTTTATAGACTTAATTTCATAGCCCTCCTTTTCTAGAGCCTCCTGAATTTCTTTGGTTGGAACGTTGCTTTCTATACCTTTTAAAACAACCATCAGGCCTTTAGCACTTTTTAATTGAAAAGTATAATAGTTTTGCAAATAAAAGTACTAAAAAGTCATTAGAACATTTTTTTCTTTACGCAAAAGCCCTTTTAACAAAAATTAAATTTCTTATTATACTCAATAAAAATTTTAAACAACGTTAACACTAATAATTCGTTTAACAAAAAGCACAAAGTTGTTTTTGACAAGAAGTTCCTTTATTCAAATTCCTAAAATAAAATAATAAAATTTTAATGTGGCAGCACTGTTTTAATATTGCTGAGCTTTTGGACATTTTGGAAATTTCAAATTCCTGTGGGTGTACACTGTCGCCATCTTGAGATATCGAAATCAAATTCGATTTTTTCAGCGCCATCAATTGCACGATTCTGCAACTAGAGTGGCGCCACTGAATGCTTTATCTTTATTTATTATATATCTTTGCTTTAACATTCCTACTGGGGGATGGGGACGGGGATCTGGGGCCTGGGGAACATTGCGAGTGGTGGGATCGGGGGTCTGGGGCTGGGGACATTCACCAAACAATCTGGCTGCTTTCTCATTGATTTGCTTGATCGCGCACTTGAACGTTAAACGCACTTGGTATCAAGCAAGATGTGTCAACCATGCAGGTGATCGGGGGTCTGGGGCGGGGGACATTCACCGAGCAATCTGCCAACACCCCTAATGGCAACATCCGGGACACAAACCCGAATGATCTGCCTACAACCACCAATTGGAACCTCGGGAAGATGGCAACACTCTTACGACCAACTGGCAACTTCCAATATGGCAACACCGAAGGTGGCAGCACCCAACATGACAACGCCGAAGGTGGCAACTCTAAATCCCCACGAAATACCCAAAATGCCCAAAGGGGATCCGGGATCCCGGATTCCGGATCCCGACAATCTGGCAACGCTGCAATGCTTCTTCGCGGCAATTGCTCGTAGTCCTCATATCTACACTACTAGTACGTGCACCATTAGAAAGGTATTTAAAATATCTTTCATATGGCATTATAAAATGTTATACCAATTAACCCATTGCGGCCCAGTTAAAATTTTTTTAATTTTTAGAAGGTTCATTTTAACAAAAAAGGGTTTTATTTCATAAGATAATTTGTACTTATTAATTTATTTATTTATTTTATTTATTTCAATGTCAGCTGTAAGCCTAAAAGGCCAAATAGCTGCAGATAAACTCAAAATATGACAACTAAATAGATTTCAGTATTCATTTACATTCATTCATTTACATAGTATATATATATATTAGGCCGGGTCGATTTGTGGGGATGCAAAAAAATCAGGGAAGGCTCAGGGAAAATCGTATTCTAGGGATCAAAATAAGAAACTTTGCCGAAGGAACCATACCTCTAAAACGAATTCTACTCCAATTGTTGACTTTTGTTCCGTAGGGTCAAGTTTTGAAAAATCACACTTTGACCCATTTAGAGTGCCCCAATCGAGTCCAAATGTATGACCGACCCCCACTAACTTTGGAGGGCCGATCCACCCATGCCAGTGGCATACCTCCTGGAACTCCCCTGGGGGGTTCCCCATACAAACATTTTAAAAAATCACCATTTTTGGCACTTTATTTTATTATTTTTTATTTATTTTTATTATTTTATTTATTTTTTCTCCTTAGAAATTTATTTAGTCAGAACATTTGTAAATGAAAAAATTAATTTAACTTAGTAATAGAAAAGAAAAAATAAAAAATTACTGTTTGAAGTCTTTTTTGCTTTCAAGTCTGGGCAATTTCGCACGGCTCTCTAATGTCGTCGCCATAACAGCCTCTACATTTTCCGGTATAACTCGTTTGGAAATGCTAGCTAGCAATTGAACGTGTCGTTCTGTTTCTTGTATGTGTGATGGAATTTTTGGATCATTAAACGGTGGATCATCTTGATTTAAATATTCTTTCAAAGTATCGTATGGAATGCTTCGCGTGAATGGTGGTTCAAATACGTCATTTATGTCATTCATATTGATCACTTCCGTGTAACTTGTGCAATAAAAGTTTATATCTGGTTTTTTATAAGCTCTAAGTCCCGTTGGGTCGTCAACATCGGTTCGATAGCGTAGAATTATCTTGATAGCACAGTCGCGCTTTTCTTTGCTATCATCAAACAACATTGATAACAAGATATTTTCCGAATGCGTATAATATGAATTATCTGTAATTACTTTATTGACAATTTTGCGTAAACGAGGTTCTAGAAATCTTGACCAACTAATGAATTTGAAAAATAATCTACTACCGTACACGACAGAGCTGTAATACTTGATATTGAAGTACATTGGCACATAACATGTAATTATAAATTCAACCAGTATTCTTAAATTTGCATCTGGATTTTCCATTGTCACATATAATCGTAATAGTCTAGCGGCCTTGGTGAGCCACCGAGAATGTACAATTTTCACTGGTTTGATGTTTGCCAGATCCACTGAAACCACGCCGCTAGAAATTGCATGGGCCATGTCGTATAAGTACTTGGAATCGGTGGAAAATTCAATTTTTTCTGGAGCAGGGGGCATATTTTTCAACTCAATTTTCTGAAAGCCGTCCACCACCTGAAAATATATAAAAATAAAACAATTAAAAACGGTTGACAATTATAATAAATGAGTGATAGCAATAACTTACCGGAAGAGTTTCACAAGTTTCGATTTGACGGCTCAATTTTCCGGTTGCCGATCTTGGTCTAGTGCTGGTTGATTTATCCAAAGCTTCAAACAAATTCCGAAACGGAAGTTCGTTGAAGTGTAGAAGGCAAACGAACCAATGCAATGGTCTTTTTAACAGCAATTCGAATCGTCGTATAATTCCACCGTTTGGGCCAGTGTTTGTTGGCTCACCGTCAGTGCATATGCCAATTAATGCATCCAGTGATATATTTTTATCGTTGAAAAAATCATTTAATTTGGTTGTTTTGTATTCAGCGGTTTCATGTTCCAGTCTTACGTAACCAATCAATTCAGAATTCGGTTCTCTCAAAATAACAAGATGATATCAGGCACGCCAAATCTGTCACATACCAAGGCAAAGTTAAAACAATCGTATCTCTGTGTGTATTGTGAACTTGTGCTTATATCCAAATCTTCTTGAACCAGTGGCGGTGCGTATGTTGAATCATCGGGATCTTGGTATGTTGGCATTGATGACATAGACGTTGCTCCTTGCTCTTCAATTTCCATCGCAAATCCATCCATTGTTAGACTTCTCTGATTATGTTGATCGTGCATAAACTCTTTGAGGCGTTCGGGAACCAAACCGCATGCACATGCCTTCAAATCGCATTTACATGTTCCAATGAAAAAAATTGTTTCCAGAGATTTTACATACTCTGTAAATTGTTGGGGTTTGTTTCTTCTCTTGATTTGCTCTTGATATTTGTCAAGCAATCTATTCAATTTATTACATACACTTTTTTTCAGCATTATTTCCATACCAAGTTTTTCCCAAATTCCAATCAACTTATCTTGTACTTGAATAGTGAATGCTTTATAGGACAACTTTTTTTGTTCGCTCAAGTAAAAATAATATCTCAAGATATCCAGATGGGTTGGTAAATTAAGATCAGTCAAATCAGTAGACACACCAAAAACAGTAACATCATGCCTGGGTATATGACTCATTGGGTTTTCGATAGTTGTTGATGTTGTTATTGCTTCATCTTGCGGTGTAGAGGATGGTGGATTCATTGTAAACTTCTTGATTTGGAATGATTTTTTTTTAAATATTTTTTTATCTCAAATTAGCACTTCACACTTCGAGTTCTTCACAACGACTTAATGCATTCACAAAAACTGTTGCGTTATATATGGTCTAGGAGACGAGGTAATAAGAATGAAATGGTAATTTCAATTCTACCTGTAACCGATTTTGTTGTCAAAACTGCCCATAAAGTACTTACATGTAAATTAAACGTTAATCTGACTACAAATTCTGTTAAGCAAGTGCGCCTTTTATTACTTCTGGAAAATCCTTTATGATAATTTTATGCTCAATTCTACCTGTAACCGATTTTGTTGTCAAAACTGCCCATAAAGTACTTACATGTAAATTAAACGTTAATCTGACCACAAATTCTGTTAAGCAAGTGCGCCTTTTATTACTTCTGGAAAATCCTTTATGATAATTTTATGCTCAATTCTACCTGTAACCGATTTAGCTTAAGTAAGTTTACGACATGCAGCTGTGTCTTGTGGTGGCTTAAAAAACCCACACAACCTATTTTACGACCTGCAACAGAACGACACGTTTAATTGCTAGCTAGCGTTTCCAAACGAGTTATACCGGAAAATGTAGAGGCTGTTATGGTGACGACATTAGAGAACCGTGCGAAATTGCCCAGACTTGAAAGCAAAAAAGACTTCAAACAGTAATTTTTTTTATTTTCTTTTGTATTACTAAGTTAAATTAATTTTTTCATTTACATATGTTCTGACTAAATAAATTTCTAAAGAGAAAAAATAAATAAAATAATAAAAATAAATAAAAAATAATAAAATAAAGTGCCAAAAATGGTGATTTTTTAAAATGTTTGTATGGGGAACCCCCCAGGGGAGTTCCAGGGGGTGTGCCACTGGCATGGGTGGATCGGCCCTCCAAAGTTACAAAAATTGTTTTTTCGGACTTTCTATATTTTCATATATTTAGTTAGAATGAAAATGATCAACCCCTTTTTGAAACAACAAATAAAAATCTAATATGACAATATCATATAAGAATTTGGACTTGAGGTGGAAGAATATTCTAACTAAATATATGAATATATAAATATATGTATATATAAATATATGTATATATAAAATATATAAATCATAAAGAGATTTAGTGAAAGATAACACTGTTCAAGTTTTTAACGCGAAATTTGTGGTACTAACGTGAAAACCATATGGTTGTGTTTGGATGAGCCCCCTGACTACTAGTCCACCGATGAAAGTGCCAATTTGGCTCATTGGGAAAAATTTATGGCGTTTTTTTTTAATTTCGGTCAATTCGTCTATTTTTGACCATTTTCAGCCCATTTAAGTCGCTTTTCCTGTATTCAAAATTTCTTGTGTTATCTTTATACGGATCACAATTACTATTTCCACCATTAGAACGCACATTTCAACTGAGAAAATCAAAATTTTTAGCCTATTTTCATGATTTTTGCCCATTTTTCATCGATTTTCCCCATTTTTGTGCTGTTTTTATGCGCTTTTTTGTAGTTCTTGCGCAAACTTATCGACATAATTCTTACCGTTTTTCCTTTATACAATATATTATGCAATATTATTGCCATTTCAAGCAACTCAACACACTTTTTAAATACAAAAACCATCGCTTTTTACGCTTTTTTGGATGATATTCGGGTTTTTTATTGATTTAAATAAATTTTTTGTGGTTGAATACATTTTTTTGGTATAAAAATTAATGGAAATGCGTGTTTCTCCGTATTAATGTAATTCATTTTAAATTGGCAATTGAAATAGAGAAATAAGCAATGGAATATCATTCGTTATCCTCCAATTCCATTAACAAATTCCAGCAAAGATCTGCCAAAAGTGAATCTAATTTTTTTCCACTATACCAGTGTACCAACTGTGCTGATACCTGGTGGAAACGTTCCCCATGCTCGTCTGATTCAGACGGCAACTGACGCTCGAAGTGATCCTGGTGGTGATGCATGAAATGCACTTTCAACGACATTCGAACACCGATGTTTTCGAAAGATTGCAGCATATCATCAACAATGGCACGCCAATTGTCCACTCGATGAATGCCGAGAACTTTTTCGATCACTGCTTTCAGGCTATCTCAAGCGATGAGTTCCTCCTCTTGAAGGACATTGTTGAAGTCTTCATCCTTCATCAGTTTGCGAATGTCTGGGCCATTCAACACACCTGAAATAAATATATGATTTTATATAAAAACTTTCAAGAATACTTCATCTTTGTTTTCGCTTCACTCAAGCGTGGAAAAATGTACTCCAATCGTCCAAAAGCCAATCTATTTCCACGCACCAGTATCGCTTTGATGAAATTCTTCATGAACCCAAGTTTAATGTGCAATGGTGGCAGCAATACCTTATCCATCGGCACCAACTCCTCGTGGATAACGTTCTGCTGCCCGATTAGACGATTTGTTCTCGGTAACCTATCTCGTTTTTGATACTGTGATGTATATCGCGAATCCCACGTACACAAGTAGCACATATTTTTAGTGTAACCTGTTTGAAGGCCACAGATAAGTGCAACCACTTTCAAATCAGCGCATATTTTCCAACAATGTTCATGGTATTTCACAGAATCCAAGATTAGTTTCATGGAATCATACGTTTCCTTTGTTTTCACGGCAAGCGCAATTGGCACAGAGTTTTTTGTATTATCGAAATACAGCAGCACAGCCTTGAGATTGCTCTTCGATCCATCGATGAACAACCGCCATTGGTCCGCATTGTACGTGTAATTCATGGTCGACATCAAACCATCAATATCATTACAGTACGTAAATAAATTGTTTTCGTTGCGAGTAAAAACGGTAGAAATTTATGCTGTCGACCACGCGAACCGAACACTTTAATTTCTGGTAACAGGATGTTCACAGCTTTAAGATGTTGAGCAAGAATTATGGTTTTATTTTGTGACAACTTTAGTTGTCTTGACATTATGTTCAAGCGCTGTTGTGTAACTTCAATGTGTTTGCATGGTGGCGTAATATTTGATGGCTGATACAAAGAAAAATTTGATTCTGGCTCCGAGAAAAAAGATGGTGGGATGTATTCTTCAGTTGGACTCGGTATTCTCGGGATTGGCACTGGCTGAGAATGGGGAAGAGTGGTTTGAGCTGACGGAACACTTTGGTAAATATATTCCATCGCCTTTCTTCTGTTCATACCCACAACATTATTTTTACATACGTAGCACATGTTTTTTTCGTGGTCGACTGGCTCTGACCAAATCATTGGTATTCCATATGGCATGCTTTCCCGTCGACCTGTTCCCCAATCATACAAACGTGCTACACACGATGAACAAGCTATTTTAGGCACCCAGTCAACATTACGAATCACTGGAATATTGAAGTACTGCTCGTACAATGTTGCAATTTCATCAGTAATTTTTTTCTTAGACGACATAATGGTCCACTTTCCGCACATATAACAGTAATGATTGAAGTTTTTCAGGCATTCATCCATTTTTTACCGTAAAAATTAATCAGTTCAAACTGGAAACTTTATTTATACTTTTATTACTTTTTCGTCACTTTAAAAAAATCGTACTTTACGCGTTCGGATACACTTGTTGAATGACAAAAATCGATCAATGAACATCTATAAATACTACGTAAGTTTCAATATTTTACTGAGAGGTACTTATGAATTGGCGCATCTTTTAAGGGTGGCTATATACCTGATTCGTGTGCGTTTGTGTAAAAAAAATTTGTGTAAAAAAATCATGCAGGTAGCCAACGGAAAAACCCAAATAATTAAAAAAGTACACTTTCCTTTTTTCCTTTTAATTGTCCACGCACATTACCTAACAAGCGTAAAAAACGATGGTTTTTGTATTTAAAAAGTGTGTTGAGTTGCTTGAAATGGCAATAATATTGCATAATATATTGTAAAAAGGAAAAACGGTAAGAATTATTTCGATAAGTTTGCGTAAGAACTACAAAAAAGCGCATAAAAACAGCACAAAAATGGGGAAAATCGATGAAAAATGGGCAAAAATCATGAAAATAGGCTAAAAATTTTGATTTTCTCAGTTGAAATGTGCGTTCTAATGGTGGAAATAGTAATTGTGAGCCGTATAAAGATAACACAAGAAATTTTGAATACAGGAAAAGCGACTTAAATGGGCTGAAAATGGTCAAAAATTAACGAATTGACCGAAATTAAAAAAAAACGCCATAAATTTTTCCCAATAGCCAAATTGGCACTTTCATCGGTGGAGTAGTAGTCAGGGGGCTCATCCAAACACAACCATATGGTTTTCACGTTAGTACCATTTTACAACTTCAACAGTGTAATTTATTGTCGAGACTTACATACATCTTTCATTCAAGACATAGCTCGACCTCTTAACCCATTAAACAACAAAGTTATTGGTGCTCAAAGTTTTAGTTTTTTTTATATTAACTCAAATATAGAGTTATAGAAATATCTTTCACTAGGACCAATTAATTAACTTTAACCAATTGAGAAAAAATAAACTTTTCAAGAGACTTTTTCATGGTGAGACTTTAGAATTTCGCAAAAAATAGCCATATTTGAAAAGAAAAAAAAAAAAAAAAAAATCGCGCGATATGACAATATCATATTAGAATTTGGACTTGAGGTAGAAGAATATTCTAACTAAGTATATATTTTTTATATATATGGGTGAAATCAAAAAATGTGATAAATTTTTGGGCCAAATTTGTGAGAAGCAAAAAGTGTTAATATTTCGGTTTTTTCTTAATGGAATCAGTAAGTTTAGTCATTATAAACCTAATTGCAAAAAATCTCTTCTACAAGTTGTCGCAATAACTTTTTTTACACAATTTTAATTTTTTTTGTTGTAACGGAGTTTACATTTCTGCAAGAAAAAGATATAACAAAAAAAATTGCCTAAGAATTTTCTTCAATTTATTAATTTTTCGTATTTGGGTTTTCAACTTGCTTTCCAATGATATATAATTTGTGTTTATCAAATTAACGGTTTCGCGAATAAAAATACAATTCATTCCGCGAAAAAAAATTTTATTTTTTTTAATTTTGTATTTTTGGTCCAAACAGCGGTTGCGCAGTTACAAAATAATATATTAAAAACAACATTTCGCGATCAAAAAATTCTTAAATTGTGTGAAACAAATTTAATTTGTCAAACTAATGTCAGTCATGATTCGAAATATCGATTCAAAACCAATGAAATGCAAAAGCAATCGTTTTTCGCTCCAGCAGCTTAGGGTAAAAAACTGATAAATTTTTTTGATTGGACCCAAAATTATTAGTTGAATCGTCTTTTGACGCATAAATATTAGTTGAATCACCTCTGTTTATGGCTACTTTCAAATATTTTAAACATTTATCTACATTTATTTGAATGAAATCTGATGGAAACAATTGTGGTTACGGAGTTTGCAGTTACGGAGTTTACATTTGGTTACTTTTTTCGTTTTCTTTCAAAAACGCTTTGTCAGAATTCTTTTCCGAAACAAAATCGCATGATGCCTACAAGGTGAATCCAAATATGGCATTGTTTTTCTTACTCGTTAAATAGTTTGGTGTAAAAATTAGGAACGGAGTTTACAACATTTTTTCAGATCTTATTAAAGACATACTTTTTCATCTCGAGAATGCTACATGCTGCAGAAAAGCTTTAAGTCTGTTATAGTGGATGATTACTTACAGTCCAATGATCATTTGAGTATAAATAACATTATACTTTTCGGAATATAAATAATAGATAACTCCAAAATTCTGGTATATGAATTTTTATCAAAAATTATGACGAAAAATCGTTACAGACTTGAAGTCGTGATAGCTGAGATATACGAAAAATTTTGTAAAATGTATTAATTTTTATTAAAAACGGCACTTTTCCTCTTCATAAAAATTCTTACAGTTAGTGTTTAGCTTTATTGGTTATTAAAATATAAGCTATTAAAGTTAAAAAACCTTATGAGTTACTTGTTACGGAGTTTACATTTGGCCTATAAAATTGGTCACAAATTTTATGTATTAACCAAAAATTGGTCAGATTGTTATAAATTTTGTAAAACAGGTGACAATGCGCTGATATATATCGAAATATGTAACTCAAATGTAATCCATGCATTAGAAATTAGGTGGTTACACGGTTTTTATCACATTTTTTTGATATCACCCATATATATTCCCTATATATGCATTTAAAATTGAAATTTGTCATTTTTCACGATTTCGTTAATAAATAATCTGCGATGAAGGGATTATCCAATATTTGAATTTGTACCTTCAGTAAACATACCATGTTACTTAATTTATCAAAAAAATTCCGCATTTTCTATTTTAATTTTAAGTTAAAGTTGACTAAATCTGGAAATTATTGACTTTTTTGATACCTAAAAATTAAGGAGTCTGTGACAAATCTTAAATTATAAAACGCAGATAAAACCATTCAGAAATGTAAAACATATATTTTCCAATCAACTTTAACGAAGTTTCAGATAATTGAAGTTCAAATTCCTAAAAAAATAACGATTTTAATATATGCAAGTTCAAAAATGTAGTTTATTTCCTTTTGCCATAGTAAATACAGTGAGGAGCAAAAGTGTAACAGGTTTAACATGGTTCAAATATTTTGCTTAAAATTTTTAACTATGAAAGAAAATCCAATAATTATTTCTAGCGTTATTTATTTATTTATTTTATTTATTTATTTATTAATTACATAATACAATTATTGTAACTAATAAGGTAAAAAACAAGAGTACTAGCAACAAAGGCTTTCGACTCGGTCGTTATTTATTTATTAACTTGTTCTAATTAAAAAACAAGAAAAAAAAAATTTAACTATTTTATTTAACTAGGGAAAAAAATCCATTTTTCTATTTAAAGAAAAATGTTACACTTTTGCACCCAGTTAATTTTTGATAATCTTCTTTAAAAATTTTAAATATAAATTTAAAAATCATGAAATTTTTGCTGTTTTTCTATGCATTTGTGTGAATTGTTGCAAATTATTGCATTTATCTCTTCAAAAATTAGGTGTCAAAAAAAATTTTCCTTATTGTTCAGGTCGCAAGCCCATCTTGGGGTATGGCAATTTAACCATGTTGATTTTTTTAGTAAAGCCAAAAATATTTAACGGGACAATAAAATGGACTATTTGACATTCAAAAATTTTTCGATTGGGTTAATTTCCCTATTAAATAAAATCTTTTTGAAGACTATGTATATTGCAAGTTTGGCCAAAATTCTACATTTTTGGCAAAAAATTCCTTATTTTGCTAAGGTAACTAGTAATCCTCTAATTCTAAGCCATTAATTTTTCTTCAATATACTGTCAATTTAAAGCATCGGATGACGCCCATTTTGATTAGGGCGCCTAAATGGTAATGAACATGTCAACAGCTTCCAGGGTTGGGGCTACCTATATGATAGTGTTATCATAATTATTACTAAATTAGTAATATGAACCAGTTTTGTATACAAAATTATTTACTGCCATATTAAATAATAAATAAAATTTTTAAAAATAATATGCTTTTAATTCGTTTATCGACCTTACGACGTTTCCCCCAAAAAGAGGGCTTCAAACATAGAAACTTGTAGCAATCTATTTCAGGATATGGGGCTACCTAGTAAACTGGGTTTCATCTGATGTTCTATATTGACGGTATATCAAAGGAAAATTAATGCCACAAAATTTAATAACCGAACTTACTAGCTATCATAGAAAACTATCACTTTTTTTTCGAAATGTGTAGAACTGTGCCCAAATTAAAAAATTCAAAGTCATCTAAAAAATTTTTTTAGTAGGAAAAGCAACCCAAACAGCACATTTCTCATTAAAGAATAGTCCGAGCTATTGCCCGACATGAAATATATTTAATACTTTTGGATTTAAGAAAATTTCCAGCATGATAAACACAGCCAGCCCTTAAAAAGGGCTTGCGACCTGAACAATAGGGAAATATTACTTAATACTCACTTTTTCACCAGATAAATGGAATATTTTCCCAACTACATATAAAAACCGCAAAAATGTTATGATTTTTTAAGTTAATATTAAAAATTTATTAGAAATTTATCAAAACTTAACAGGATGCAAAAGTGTAACATTTGTCATAATATAGAAAAGTGTCATCTTCTTCGTTAATTAAAATACTTTAAATATTGTTATTGATTTCTAATTAGAACATGTTAATAAACAAATAAATTTATAAAAATTATTTAATTTGGTTTCGTAGTTAAAAATATAAAGCAGAATATCTGAACAATGTGCACCCTGTGACATTTTTGCTCCTCACATACAAAATTAAAATAGATATTAAAAAAATTAAAATTAAAAATTTTTAAAAAATATTACCGATTCGTCGATTTTCGCTCATTACACCTCTCAGTTTTATTGGAAATGGTTCCAAATGAAAGAAATCGATTTTTTTTGGAAAACTTTAACCCGTACCGAAAATGGCCCACTTTGGAAAAAGGTGTATTACTTTTAAAAATTTCCAAAATTTGAAATTTCAAAAGAAAATTATTTTTTATTTCTTTTATTCATTTCATATAACCGAAATGATGCAGATATGGAATTTTGACTTCATCGGATATCATTAACCCACTTTAGCCTGGAATCCAAATTGATCCACAAATTTGATAAAAATGCAAAAACGTGTTTTTTTTAAATTAATTTTAAAGATTTTTTAAAATGCCTAATTTGGAGATGTCGATTGCTATTTTTATCACATAATAGTTGATATTGAAGAAAAAAATTAATTGGAAAAATGATAGTTCGAGTTTGTGTTTGGAGCGACTGCTTTCCATGACATTTTACAAAAATTGCTCATTTTGGCAAAAATTTAACAAAATTTGAATAGTTTCACGAATTATCATTTTTCGAATTTATTTTTTTTCTGTAATATCAACTATTGCATGGTACATCGACATCTCCAAATTAAGCATTTTAAAAAATCTTTAAAATTAATTTAAAAAAAACAGGTTTTTGCGTCATTTTTGATTCCAGGCAAAAGTGGGTTAATGATATCCGATGAAGTCACAATTATACATCTGAATAGTTTTGACTATATTAAATGAATAAGTGAAATAAAAAGTTAATTTTTTTCGAAATTTATAATTTTGGGAACTTTTAATAGTATGGTGATATCAAAAAATGTGATAAAAACCGTGTAACCACCGAATTTCTAATGCATGGATTACATTTGACTTACATATTTCGATATATATCAGCGCATTGTCACCTGTTTTACAAAATTTATAACAATCTGACCAATGTTTGGTTAATACATAAAATTTGTGACCAATTTTATAGGCCAAATGTAAACGCCATAACAAGTAACCCATAAGGTTTTTTAACTTTAATAGCTTATATTTTAATAATTAATAAATCTAAACACTACCTGTAAGAATTTTTATGAAGAGGAAAAGTGCCGTTTTTAATAAAAATTAATACATTTTACAAACTTTTTCGTATATCTTAGCTATCACGACTTCAACTCTGTAACGATTTTTCGTCATAATTTTTGGTAAAAATGCATATACCAGAATTTTGGAGTTATCTTTTATTTATATTCCGAAAAGTATACCTAATGTTATTTATACTCAAATGATCGTTGGACTGTAAGTAATCATCCAGTATAACAGACTTGAAGCTTTTGTGGAGCATGTAACATTCTCGAGATGAAAAAGGATGTCTTTAATAAGATTTGAAAAAATGTTGTAAACTCCGTTCCTAATTTTTACACCATACTATTTAACGAGTAAGAAAAACAATGTCATATTTGGATTCACCTTGTAGACATCATACGATTTTGTTTCGAAAAGAAAACTCTGACAAAGCATTTCTGAAAGAAAACGAAAAAAGTAACCAAATGTAAACTCCGTAACCACAATTGTTTGCATCAGATTTCATTCAAAAAAAAGTAGATAAATGTTTAAAATATTTTAAAATAACCATAAACAGAGGTGATTCAACTAATATTTATGCGTCAAAAGACGATTCAACTAATAATTTTGCGTCAAATCAAAAAAAGTTATCAGTTTTTTACCCTAAGCTTCTGGAGCGAAAAACGATTGATTTTGCATTTCATTGGTTTTGACTCGATATTTCGAGTCATTACCTACATTAGTTTGACAAATTAAATTTGTTTCACACAATTTAATAATTTTTTGATCGCGAAATGTAATGTTTTTAATATATTATTTTTTAACTGCGCAACCGCTGTTTGGATTTAAAAAAATTTTTTTTTTCGCGGAATGAATTGTATTTTTATTCGCAAAACCGCCAATTTGATAAACACAAATTATATATCATTGGAAAGCAAGTTGAAAACCCAAATACGAAAAACTAATAAATTGAAGAAAATTCGTACCCAATTTTTATTGTTATATCTTTTGCTTGCAGAAATGTAAACTCCGTTACAACAAAAAAAATTAAAATTGTGCAAAAAAAGTTATTGCGACAACTTGTAGAAGAGATTTTTTGCAATTAGGTTTATAATGACTAAACTTACTGATTCCATTAAGAAAAAACCCAAATATTTACACTTTTTGCTTCTCACAAATTTCGCCCAAAAATTTATCACATTTTTTGATTTCATCCAGTAATATACTTTTTTTCCAAAATGGGCCATTTTCGTCCAACTTTCGGCACGGGTTAACGTTTTCCAAAAAAAATAAAAAAAAATTGATTTCTTCCATTTGGGACTATTTCCAATAAAACTGGGGGTGTAATGAACGAAAATCGACAAATCGCTATTTTAAGGGACATTCTAATATATATATTATTATTTCTTCCATAGTAGATTTTCAATGCCAAATATATAGTTTAAATATTATCTCAATCAGAAGAAAGAGCATTAGAGGGTTAAACTCGTTAACATACCAGGTTTACACAGTTTACGGGTAGAATATAATTTTATATGAGAAGGCTTAAATTTAAATTTTGAATTCTTAAGGGTGTAATTTTTTTAGTATGTACTTTTTATTAGTTTTTGTGTTTGAGCCTGAAATATAAAGCGTTATATAATTATGTCTCTCTACATCAAATTAGATATGATTATATCGGGTCAAAATCCGGATAAGACTATATAATTCAATATATTTAGATCTAATCCGGTATAATTTTTTCCACCATTTTTCGGATCATAATATATCCCCAATTATATTAAATAAGATAGCACTACATATGACATCAAATTAATTTTTTTTTACTCGGCATTATAAATAAAAAAACCTTTATATATTTCATAATAAAAATGGTTCCTATTTTAGGAAACGTAATGAATTTGATGCTAAATGCATTTTTTGTTTTTTTACTTCAATAATTCTTTGTTAATAACTAAATAAAAAACTTTATGAAAAGCTTTATCATTTTTTATAATAAAAAATGTTTCTTTTTTTACGAAAAGCATTGAATTTTCTGTTGAATGTATTTTATTTAAATTTATTTTATTTTATAATTCTTAACAATAAAATTATATAAAAATCCAAAAAATGGTTAATTTTTTGAAACTTTGAATTTCCCAGCAAAACCTTCTATTACCAGGTAAAGGGAAATGTAATAAGAAACCAAAAATTGTAACTACTTACACTTTGGTCGCATAACACATTATTTTAACATGGGGGTGTCATTGGGGGTAAATGGTTGCCTAATTCGTACCGGTATATCATAAAACAAGTGATTACGAAGGAAGTACTGAAATAAGTTGTTACTTGTAATATTAAATTCACTAGTTAGCTAAAATAACTACATACTTTTATAGAGTGAAGTAAGTCATTACACATTAGTACATATTTCATTGGTTACATATAGGAAATAAAATAAGACGTTACCAGTAATGACTTTGTTTAAAAGTACATCGATCCGAGCAATTTAATTAGATTCTAAATTTTTATTAAATCATACTTTCGTATAATAAGTAGTTACATTATGCAATACCAATAACTTATTATTTTAACCCTTAATTATAAGTTATTATAAAACACAATATCGGTAATATATTATTTTAAAGCCTCCAAATAAGTAGTGATATATCTCCATATCGGTAACTCATTATTTCATACCTCCCACTTAAGTATTGATGTATCACAATATTAGTAACGTATTACTTTAGGTTTCTAAGTAAAACCAAGGGTAAAGGGGTACCCATTGCCAGGCAATGCGTGAAAAAGGTCAAACCCATTACCAAGGTTTTGCTGGGTTGCTGAATTTCTTTTTTTATTAAATGTATTGAATATTTAACAAATTACTTTTTTAATAAAAATTAAAAAAAAAAATTAAAAGAAATTCATCATGTTTTTCTATTTATTGTATTAACCTTTTCCGCTAAAACTAAGACCTTTTATTTATTAGTTATAATTAATTAAGTTAAACAGTTACTATATGACAGTTGTTTGTGTAGTAATCAATTTGTTGTTTTTAATAGTAATTAGTTATTTTTCTATAGAAAAATGCAAAACAACTGTTATGACGGTTATTTAAAAAAACAACTAACATTTCGTTGTCTACAATTCTAAAGTTTTAAAAATTGTTTATCCATTGGCAAACCAATTAACAATTAAAAAATCTAGCCAACATCACTCTTTAATGCTGTCTTTGCAATAAATAAATCGATTTAAAAACTCATAAATTCGCTAATTAATTGTAAAGTTTTCCGTTTTAATAGAAGTTAATAAAGCGTTTAACAACTATGAAACAAACACTTTTTGTCATTTAATAAATATAATGGCGTTTTTAAAAATTCAATTTAGACAAATATAGGGTGAAGGTTCTGTGAATAGAAAAATATCTCTTTTTCAATTGTTTTGATGGTCCTGAAAAGGACCGATTGTTTCAAAATAGTTCGTTGGTCCTGACAAGGACCGATTATTATAACATATATCGGCATGCTTTTTAGTCAATCGTAACTGATACCGGATTTGCAACCTGTTTCTTTACTTTCAACCATTAAAAAGGGACATCTCCGTCTGTGACCAAATATTTTTTAACATTATCCCTGATTTCATTACACTCATAATAATCCATAGGTAAAATAAACGAAAAATGTGGTTCATTTTACGAAAGTTTTGGTTATTTTGACATTACGAATATTTTTGTAATATGTACAAATGATATTTCGTTTCTAGTATCGAATTTTTATTTGTATATTTTACGAAGTTTTATAAAAGTACAAAAAAAAGATTGGTAAAGATACAAATATTTGGTTTAAATACAAAATAATTTTGTATCTAGTAGAAAATTGTGTGTATAACCTAAAAATGCGATATATTTGGCAAATTTTTGGTGTTTATGTTACTGTGAAACATTGGCCATCGTTATCTATGATATTTTCCCAATTTTCTGGAAACATATTTATTCCGCTCCAAAACAACTGTTCATTTTTTGAGGCCAAGAACTAATAAAGCCAATTTCGGATACCCTCTTCTGAAGTGAAGCGTATTCCAGTGAGAGCATTCTGCATCGATCGAAACAAATGGTAGTCGCACGGGGCGAGCTCTGGACTATAAGTCGGGTGAAATAAAAATACCCAACCACTATTTTCTAAATAGTTTTTAACCGGTCTTGCAACATGTGGCTGAGGTTGTCATGATACAATATTATATCTTCATTTCTGGCATACATGGACTAATTAATTGGTGATTTCATTACCATTACATTGATATCAATTGTAATGAAATTATTCTCATTACCATTTTTTTTAATTAATGGTAATGATTCTAAAATTTAATTTCATTGATTAATGACAATGATTTTAAATTTAATTACCATTGATAATGAATAAATTAAAAAAAATAATTGCCATTGACAGAAAAACGTAAAAATGGAGTAAAACTCGCAGAAATCGAAAATGGAATATGCTCATTCAGGCTCATGCTCATTTGAAATTAAATATTACTTTCCATTCCATTGTTATTTGTATCCAGGTAAAGTTCAACGGAATTAAATGGATCCTCCTTAATAAATTATGTTTTATAACTTCCCTGGCCAAACCAGTTGTTCGTTTTCATTTGTCTGAATTTTTTTGTAAACAAATGGTTTTTAGTCAATTGTAATTAGTTTTTTTATACATTAGTGTAATTTCATTACCATTAGTAATGATTTTTCTAATGAAAAATATTTCATTACCATTAAATGGTAATGGAATTTTTTTCATTGTCATTAGTATGAACTAATGGTAATGAAAATTCAATGGTAATGAAAAATTCCCATGTATGATTTCTGGTCGCATATTCCGGGCGTTTTTCGGCAAATGCTCGCTTCAAACGAATCCATCGTATTCGATACAGGTCCCCTGTGATCGTCTGCCCCGATTTCATTAGCTCTTAATATATGAGACCCTTCTGCCATGCTTCACATACGATTTCTTACGCTTCGGGTTGTCATAATGGATCCATTTTTCATCGCCAGTAATGATTCGATGCAAAAATGACTTCTTTTTATGGCGTTCAAGCAGCATTTCGGACATGCAAAACGTCTTTCAACGTCTCTCGGCTTCAAATCGTGTGGTACCCATTTCCTTGCTTCTGGTACCCATTTCCCTGCTGCTTGCAAACGACTTGAAATTGCTGCTTGAGAAACTCCGAATGATTTTGCAAGTTCTTTTTGAGTTTAACAACAATCTTCATCGAGAAATGCCTCCAATTCATCTCTTCCAACTTTTTTGGCTGACCTGCGCGGTCTTTGTCTTCCGTGTCAAAATCACCACTTCTGAACCGCATAAACCATATTTGGCAGACTGAAATCAATGGAACACATTCAATTGAAGAAGTAAAGCGAAACTTTTCGCAAATGATGCTTTTTTTGGCACAAAATTTGAGATTTTTTAAGCAAAGAAAAGCTTTGTTGTTTACACTATTTCGTTCAATGACCATGTGAGAATTAATGACAGATGTTTACTATATTTTACGAAATGTTGTTAACGTGCAAAAAAGTTTTGTAAATATATAAATATTTTGTAAAAATTCAAAATAATTTTGTTTATTCTACAAAAAATATTAATGATTAAATCTAAAATATTTGTAAAATATACAAACGAAATCGTTAAATAAAAAAATTTTGTATGTTTACTAAATGGTATTTGATAATATTACGATATTTTTGTACATTACAAACATTTTTTCATTAAACTTTATTTGTATAATTTACGAAGTTCTTAAATTTAATCAATTTTTTACCATCAACTTACTACAAACATTTTGTAATATTACAATTTTTTGTACTTTATACTAAAAATAATTTACAAAATCGTGTTTGTATTATTTACGAAATTTGTAAATTTATGAAATTTGTTGTATACAAAATATTTGTAATATAAACCAAAGGTTTGTATATTGTACGAAAAAGTATTTACGAAAAATATTTTCGTATTTTTAAGCATGGGTTATTATGAGTGTAGTGAACCTAACAGTTTCATGGCGCTGTTGAGGTAAATCAATGAATGTTTCGGGAAGCGTTGGTTGTAGTAGATCCTCTTCATGCAAACTTGCAGAAACTGAACCAGGCTTGGTAAGAAAATTGTGCAAAATGCAACACCCTTTCACTACCAAATCGCAAGTTTTTAGTTCAACCTCTAATGGGCGATGAAAAATACGAAATCTGGCCGCAAGCCTGCCAAACGCCATTTCAACTGGCATTCTGGAACGACTTAAGCGATAGTTGAACATTTCTTGAGATGTCGTCAAGTTTGAACTCCGATTGTACGCTTTCATCATATTTCGATCGAGTCCAAATATGTCATCCCCTATGAAGTAGTACGAGGTTTTCGTCATTTGCCCTGGTAGAGGCTCATCGGGTGGAATATTCAACGATCCTTTTTGATACCTTCGTATAAGTTGCAATTTTTTAAAATAACGACATCGGACGCTCTACCATTACCACCTACATCAATGTAGATGAATCTGCTGTTGCAGTCAACAACCCCTAAAAGAACAATACTAAAAAAGCCTTTAAAATTGTAGAAATCACTTCCAGAGTGAGGGGGGGCTTTGATGCGGATATGTTTCCCATCAATTGCACCCAAGGTGTGGGGAAACTGCCATCGATTTTGGAATCCTTGGGCGACAGATTTCCATTCATTGGTAATTGTAAGAAGCTGTAAATAGAAGAATAAACAGTTTTATTTACAATCTTACTCCATAATCAACTATTACCTTTAAATAATTATCTTGTAAACACTCAATAATTGCCTCTAACACTTCTGGCACAAATTTACTTATTGTTTTCCTTGAAACTCGAGAAAGAAATTCAAGCGATCTGTAAGAATCACCTGTGCCAATGAAGCGAAGAGTGACAGCCAGACGCCCTCTTGAGGTTATAGCAAATCTCATAACCGTGTCTTGCTTTCTTATATTCAGATCAATCTAAATTTTTATTAAGTTAAAATAACTAATAATAACTAAAAACTATTTAATTATGTTCTTACCAAAGCCAAAATTTGTTCAAAGTCGTTTATATTCATGCGGCAAACATTTTGGTACTCGGAACCTTCCCAAAGTAAATCCTTTAAAAGATAAGCCTCTAAACTATGTTGCTCTCTTTTTGCTAAAAATGGATTTACCCAGTATCTCCGCTCGTGGTATTCCACCTCGTCTGAAAGATCCATTAAATCTTTCAACTCCTTTAAAGCCATCAAGTGGCCAACAACGAAATTAAGTATGTGTATACTCGAAAGCAAACAGAAAATAATGAGAAAACATGACATTTTTCCCCGTTATTTTGCCGACGATTAGTTCTTGTGCAAACAAATCGACGTCTCGTGGAGACTCGGAGGTAAAGCAATAAAAATCATAGCGATGTCGTAGTCTAATGGTTAGAGTGTTTGCCTGACAACCGTGAGATACGCTGATCAATTCGTATCAGCTCCTATTGGTTCTTAAATTTTTATAATTTTTAAAATTTTTATTCAACATCTATTTATAGAACAGTTGATAAACTACTTACAGGTAACATCAGTGTAATGACTTTCCTCCAATGACATCACCATGTTAAAATAAGTTAAAATAAGTAGTTCAGTAATTAAAAGGTAACTAGTGAACACTTAAGATTTCAATACCTACACACAGAGAATAAATCAGTTAGAAATCGAATAGAGGTACCATGATTATACCACTATAACATAATTTTATGGGCAATTAAATAATATCAATTGTGTTAATAAAAAGTTTTCATTAATAAGAGAAAATTAGAAAATACAACTGATTAAATATCATTTTTTCTAAAAAATTCGGGCTATCCAACCAATTATGGCCAAAATAAAATGTTTTACATATATTCGATAGTGCCAATAGTATCAATAATTCTTTTTAGTACAGTATTTGCCATTAGTTAGCTTTTGAAATTAAAACTTGGTTGTAATAATCAAATTGCAACATATTTTGTTTTTATTAGTTCTTTACTAGCAATTTTGTATTGAATGTTGGCCACATTAACCAATGTTTATAATACATCGAAAGTATCTTATTCGATTTTCAGTTATAACACCCAAAATAAAATTGTTGAAACAACATTGGTGACCACAACTGATAAAAAAAACACAAATTTAAACAATTTTGGAAATTGTAACCGATACATTGGTTATATAAATTTTCAAACGTCAGTAATAAAAAAATAAAAAGGTTAAAGTCGGGCATGCCGACTATACAATACCCTACACCACTCTGGTGTATTGTTTGGATCCGAAATTCGAATGGGTTAAAATGGGGCTTGTGTCAAAATTTTCTATAATGTGAGTCAGCGCACCAAATTTCATTAAAATATCTTAATATTTGCGACCTGCAGTTTGTTACCAAGCCAATTTTGGGGGGACCCTTATATGGGCACTAGTTCTAAACATGGTCCGATGTTCACCAAAATCAATAGGCTTCGTCCTTGGGGCAACATAGGTCTATGTACCAAATTTTATCAAAATATCTTAATATTTGCGACCTGCAGCGTATAAAAAATATAATTTTGGTGGGACCCTTATATGGGCACTAGGTCTAAACATGGACCGATGTTCACCAAAATCAATAGGCTTCGTCCATGGGCCAACACAGGTCTATGTACCAAATTTCATCAAAATATCTTAATATTTGCGACCTGCAGCGTATAAACAGTATAATTTTGGTAGGACCCTTATATGGGCACTAAGTCTAAACATGGACCGATGTTCACCAAAATCAATAGGCTACGTTATTGGGCCAATGTAGGTCTGTGTACCAAATTTCATCAAAATATCTTAATATTTACGACCTGCAGCGTATAAACAGTATAATTTTGGTAGGACCCTTATATGGGCACTAGGTCTAAACATGGACCGATGTTCACCAAAATCAATAGGCTGCGTTATTGGGCCAATATAGGTCTGTGTACCAAATTTCATCAAAATATCTTAATATTTACCACCTGCAGCGTATAAACAGTATAATTTTGGTAGGACCCTTATATGGGCACTAGGTCTAAACATGGACCGATGTTCACCAAACTCAAACTTGTTCGTCCTTGGGCCAACATAGGTCTGCGTACCAAATTTCATCAAAATATCTTAATAGTTGTGACCTGTAGAGTGCGCACAAGATTGCATGGACAGACAGACAGACAGACAGACGGACGGACGGACAGACGGACATCGTTAAATCGAAATAAAAAAAAATTCTGAACCGATCGGTATACTATAAGGTGGGTCTACGACCAATATTTTTTGGTGTTACAAACATCAGCACAAACTTATAATACCCTGACCACATAGTGGTGTAGGGTAAAAATATTGTAAATAATACGAAATTTTGGAAATGTTTAAAAAAAAGCAAGTACTGTAAATATTAAAACTAAAATCAACATTTAAGCTGTATACCCAGCAAAATCTTTCATTACCAAATAAGTGGTTATATAATAGAAATTCATAGCTCCGCACAACTTATTTTTTGGCGTCTAAACTCATTATTTTTGTTTGGCGTGGTCGTTTTTATAAGTAGTCACGCTTACCCGCTCGCTTACGAAAAAATGAGAAATAAGTAGTTATGAGGTTTTGAATAATAAGTGGTTACACACATGCTTATAAAAAGTTTAATTATAAGTGGTTATCAGATTGCTTACTTGATTCTTAAAAATAAGGAGTTAGGCTTAAGGAAATAAATTCAGAAAAATTTAAGTTTTAGTTTTAGGACACGTCATACAAATTTAAACATAAAAACATACAAAACATAACATACAAATTTAAACATAATAAAAAAAAATTTTATAAAATTTAACTGTGTAAAAAGTACTTATTAAAACTATTACGATTAAGTCATTATTTTATATTTAGAAACAATGAATACAATAGGCCCTTATTAGGAAGTCATTATTTTAAATTATAAAATAATACAAAAGGTAATGATTCATCATTTTGGGTAATGGAGATAGTAATGAGGTGTCATTACCAATATTTTGCTGGATAATGACTCAATGGTTTATTTGTGGACAAAATTTATGGTAAATTAATTTTTTTTAAGAAATTACATACTAATTTGCTTTTACTGAATTTTTTTTTTTAGATTGGTGATGATTCACCGGCTGCTGAAAATCAGATTCAAAATAAAAATTCTGGGCATTTTAACTGAAGGGTTCTGATAAGGAAATATAATATGAAGATATATTGTATGTATTTAAATACTAAATCTTTTTTATTTATGTTAATATTTTTTACAAATTATAGAAATTAAAAATAAACAAATAAAAAATATTTTATTGTATTTAATTCGGTAGGAATTCATAAATAAATTCGGTTGTATCTACCGAAAATGTAAATTCGGTTGGGGTTCCCAATATAATATTTTCTAATTCAGTAGGTATAACTGAAAATTTGGAATACGCAATAAAATAAAATAACAACTACAACCGAATAATGTGATAGTACATGTAACCATAGATGGGCACAAGTACATTAAGTACAAGTACAAGTACCATGGTACTTGTACTTGAAATTTTTTAAGTACAAGTACCAAGTTTCAAATGTACTTTGTAATGAGTACCAATTACTAGGGAAGTACTTGATACTTAAGTACCAATACCTTAAAATGTACTAGGTACTTGCTAAGTACACTTGGTACTTGCTAAGTACACTTGGTACTTGCTAAGTCCTATGGTACTTGTTAAGTACCTTTTGCTAGTTATTATTTGGTACTTGTTAAGTACTATGGTACTTGTTAAGTACCTTTGGTACTTGTTAAGTACCGTGGTACTTGTTAAGTACCTTTGGTACTTGTTAAGTACCTTTGGTACTTGTTAAGTACCATGGTACTTGTTAAGTACCTTTGGTACTTGCTAAGTACCTTTGGTACTTGTTAAGTACCATGGTACTTGTTAAGTACCTTTGGTACTTGCTAAGTACCATGGTACTTGTTAAGTACCTTTGGTACTTGCTAAGTACCATGGTACTTGTTAAGTACTATGGGTACTTAACAAGTACTATGGTACTCGCTAAGTACTATGATACTATATTTTGTCTGTTTATGTCTTTAAAAAAAAAATACAAAAAAAATTAAAAATTTTAATAAAAGAACCAGTTAACAAGCCTAAAAAAGATTAGTGGAATTCATGTAGCGTCGTATATTAATGTTACATAGCGTAAACCTTGTATTTATACCAGGGATGGAAAGAAAGCTCGAGTGAGCCATAAATATATACATTTTTTTAAAAAGCTCGGAAGCCAAAATTAAAAGAGCTGCTCAAATGAAAAAAGCTCGCAACTAAAAAAAATTAAGAGCTTATAAAAATGAAAAGGCTCGTTTACAAAACTGAATGAGTTTTTTAAATCGAGCAGCTCTATAAAAAATTTCATAGAGCTTTTTTTTATCGAGTAGCTCTTTAACGAAATTTAATTGAGTTTTTTGAAATCAAGCCGCTAAAAAAGCTCGCTCCCATTAAAATAATTTAGTTATTATAAAAAACAAAAACGGTAACTTATGGTGTTTCCTTTTCTGACAAAAATGTTGCATTATTTTTGCACTTTGCTTTTGAATTGCCTTTTTTGTGTTCTTTTCTAAATTAAGGGTAATATTCTGAGAGGGCATCGTGTTCTATTCTAAAAATGTTGTCTAATAAAGTGCAAAAGTGCAACATTTTCCGTCCTCAAAAAATTTACGGGGTAGAGCGTTGCCCTGTTTTTTTTCTTTTCATCAAAGTTATGTGTATATACTGCAATGTTGTTTGCCAGCAAACTCGCAACTTGGTGGCCTAGCGGGTACTATCCTGGCTTCTGATGCAGAAGGTCGCAGGTTCAAACCCCGGTTGGACCACAACCTTGTTTTTTAATTTTATTTTTTTTTATATAAAATTTTATTTTTTTTTATAAAATTTAATTTTTTTTATAAATGTGATTTTTTATAATTTTTTTTATAAAATTTTATTTAGTTTTTTAATAATTTGCTCTGTTTTATTTAGTATTTACTAGTTTTTACGCTACCAATAAATAAAAAAAATTATACAATTTTTTTTAATATGGAGGAAAACTTCTAAATTGAAAAAAGAAAAAGAGAGTGGTATATAAAAATTAATTCACCTTGGCTGGGATTTGAACCTGGCCATCCCGAGCGAAAGGCAAGCATCACAACCACTAGGCTATCATATAGTAGTAGCCAGCGTAAACAATATTGCTTATAAATGAAACAACAATATATACATACACACGTGTTTTGAAAAATCCAAATAAGTGATTTTATGGTTCTATTCTGATTGCAAAAATGTAGCATTTTATTGGGGTGAGGGTAACATTTTTAAAATTTTACACTTTAACAAGGCAACATTTTTTTCCAGAAAAGAAAACACCATTAGTTACACTATATCTAACAGTAATATTAGCTGTGTTTGTGTGACTCTATCAGTGTTATCAAGAACGATTTTGACAGTTTTTCAACGTATTCCGGCTTTCTACTGTCAAAATTGTTCGAGATATCATTGATAGGAATACCGCACAAACGCAGCTATATTTTGGAAGGAAGCCATAATAAATCATCTGTGAAAAAATAAAGGCGAAAATCGCTTAAATAAAACTTAAGTCGTCCATATCTCGAAAACTAGAAGGGCTAGGGGAGAAATGTTTACACCAGAGGTCAAAACCCAGCCCCAATACCCCGATACCGAAACTAAATTTTGACTTGCATTGCTAGATTTTAAGATCGCGTTTTTCTCGAAAACTAAGCCTCGTAGAGAGAAAAGGGCTTTTATTTGGTATATCGCCCATATCTCGAAAACTGAATGAGTTAAATGAAAACGGACAGCGGTTTTGGAACAGGGAAGTCATAGTGAGTCATCTGTGGAAAAATAAGTGGGAAAATCGCTAAAATAAAATTTTAATCATCCATATCTCCCAAACTAGAAGAGCTAGAGGAAAAATGACTGCACCAAAGGTCAAAACCCACTACCAATACCCCGATACCGAATCTAAATTTTGACTTGCATTGCTAGATTTTAAAATCGCGTTTCTCTCAAAAACTAAGCCTCGTAGAGAGAAAAGGGCTTTTATTTGTCATATCGCTAGTATCTTTAAAACCAAATGAGTTAAATGAAAACGGACAACGGTTTTGTAACAAGGAAAAATAAATGCGAGAAATAAATTTTGGAAATTTCGTTTTTTAATACCTGGACAATTTTTTTCAATTTTGGCGATTTTTTCTAATTTTTGTCGATTTTCAAAAATATTTATATATTTTTTCAATTTTGGCAATTTTTGCAATTTTTTCCAATTTTTGACAACTTTTTGAAATTTTGGTAATTTTTTAAAAATTTTGAATTTTTTTCAATCTTTCAAAATTTCCCGATTTTTTCCAATTTTCTAAATTTTGACGATTTTGGTAATTTTTCACATATTGACAATTTTTTCAAAACGATTTTTTAAAAAATTTTACGATATTTTACAATTTTGGAGATTTTTTCTAATTTTTGGAAATTTTTTTAAATTTTGATAACATTTGATAAAATTCCCAATTTGATACAATTTCAAAAATTATAATAAATTTTAAAATCTGCACTCGATTTTAAAAATGAAAATTGTATTTGTATTTACCGACCTTCAAGAAAATAGTTCATCTTTTGACCATTCCTAATTTTGCTTGGAGTATTAAATTAAATATTTCCAGAAATCTGGGTTACAACACATAAACCAATTTTTGCTCTAAAACCTACACACAATTTTTTAAACAAAAATAGATTAAGAATCCTCGATTTTCATGATTCAAATTCAGGCACAACTAAGGCCCTGACCATTCCTATATTTTCCTGGAAAGCGCAAATAAAATTTTTATTTCAAAATTTTTACCATATAAAAAACCAAATGTATGGATAGCTTTTATGGCCGGTTGTAAGGCCCCAAGGCGATTCGCCAAGATTAGACATACAAAAAATTTTCTTGGAGTCAAGTAAATTATATATGTATGTGTCCCATTTTCAAGTCATCGGAGGAGCAGAAAAAATAATACTGCCATATTTTTCAAATTTGCCAAAAATTAAAATTTATGAATGATTTTGAAAGACCATTTATAGTACACAACGGCGATTCGCCAAAATGGGACATAACTTAAAATACTCTTGGAGTCAAGTAGAGTCCGTTGATATGTGACTCATTTTCCAAATGATCGGACAAGCTAAGAAAATTATGGCAACATTTTTAAAAATTTTCAATTTGTTACAATTTAAAAAATTACAATATATTTCAAACCCTGCACTCGATTTTTAAAACGAAAAGTGTTTTTGCATTTACAGATGATGGTCGTCCTTTGAAGAAATAGTATATCTTCTGACCATTCCTAATTTGACCTGGATTGGGCATAGGGTTTGGGATTTCCCGGACTTTTTTATTTCCCGGGAAACGGGAATGAAAAAATTTGATTCCCGGGATTCCCGGGAATTTTTAAACGAAATTATTAATGAAAACCACCTATATAAGTAATTTTTGTTAAAAAAAAACACTATTTCAGTACAAATACAGTCTGTGTAGTGAGAATTCAAAGTAAAAATATCAGAATGTTGAACATTTGATTTCACATAAATTACTGCCAAATGAATTTTATGATTTTTATGATTCCAGCAGAAAGCACCCACTACTGGATTGTCGGAAATAAATCGTTTCATCACATTTGGCCCATTAGATATGGTGGCCACAATTTTATTTTCCAAAGACAAATAAAACTCTTCTAGTTTTTCTACAATTCTTATTTCATCAGCATTACATTTTCCTGATATATAAACCAACCCCAGGTTATAAAATTAATTATTTCCCTATATTTAGTTAGAATATTCTTCTACCTCTAGTCCAAATTCTAATATGATATTGAGGAAATGTTTGCCCTACCATAAAACCTTTAATGCCTATTCAGCTTACACTTTTTTCTTCGGGTACTTTGCTAATTTTACCTGAAACGTTATTCTTGTTGTTTTCTGACCATAAATTTTTTTTTTTTTTTGTGAACCAAATTTAGATGTCGGATAACCAAATTTAGATACCACCGTTAACCATTAGTCTTTTCTTTTCACATTTATTAATGAAAACGTTACTTATAAAATTATTGACCCTTAATATAAAGGAGTATTTTAAATTTAAAGTCGACTTTATTTTTAATCAAACGGTTTTTGTTCATTTTGTGTATGAAAACCTTACAAAAATATTTATATTTTCAAATATTTTGATTGGTTGAAAATAAATTAACCAATCAGAATGCTCCAAAAAAAACCAAGTCAAGGTATACTGCCACCCAATATTTTAATTAAAGTCGGCTTTACCTAAATTATACATTTGAAAAATTTAGATAGTAAGGGCGATTATTTGTAAGAACCAAAGCTTTTTTCATATTTCTTTTAAACACATTACCAAGTTTTTAGGTTTTACTTCTTAAATTTTGAATAAGTTATGCCAAAAATCTTTATTAGTTGAAATGCTCCTAATTACTTGGCAAAGATTTTATTTGTGTGTCAAATAAATGTATTCCCTTTTAAAAGATTTTAACAATGACATTTTTGTTTTGGTATTTAAAATGTTTTTTATGACTAAAATCATAAAATCCTATTCGAAACAAAAACAATTTCAAAAATTTAATATTTTTAAAATTTCCCGTTTTCCCGGGAAAAATATATTATTTTCCCGGGAATTCCCGGCAAACTTTTCCCGGGATTTCCCGGGAATTCCCGCCCGGGAATTCCCGAACCCCAAACCCTAATTGGGCATTAAATTAATTGTTTTTGGAAAACTGGGTTCTAACACATAAACCATTTTTTTCTCTAAAACCTACATTCGATATTTGATAAGAAAATAGTTTCGGAATCTACGGTTTTTATCCTTCGATTCTATGCACAGTTCAATCCCTGACCATTCCTATATTTTCCTGGAAAGCGCACGAAAAATTTTTATTTTTAAATTTTTACCTTATAAAAAACCAAATTTATGGACAACTTTTATGGCCGGTTGTAAGGCCCCATGGCGATTCGCCAATATTGGACATACCTGAAAATATTCTCGGACTCTTGTAGATTCCATGGGTTTGTGTCCCATAATACAATTCATCGGAGGAGCGGAGAAAATTGTACGGCCATATTTTTCAAATTTGCTAAAAATTAAAATCTATGGATGACTTTGGCAGACTGTAATTCACAGATCCAACTCGATCGATCGAAGCCAACAACATGTACTGGATGGGAAAGGTCGTGGTTGCTACTATCCTCCAAATCATCTTCGTATTCTTCCTCAATATCATCCACATCCCTTTCTCCATCACTGTCTTCGTCGGACGATACGTCCATCTCATAGTCAGACAACTCTTCCTCGTATTCTTCTTTCTCTTCCTCAAATATACGAATTGCATTCGCCATTTTCCGCTTGATGTGACAGGGGATATTCAGATCAAATAATCCAAGAGCAACAGCTTCACCACTGAGATACCAGAGATGTCCACAGAATCTTTTTACCAATCGTTGGGACACAATTTGATCAATTGAAGCATATCCAACAATAGCTTTCAAAAAATTTAAATCATTATTTGGGGTTTTGGGTGCTCTGGTGGCATACATGGGACTAATTAATTAGGTGGACTAATTAATAAATGATTTCATTACCATTACATTGATATCAATTGTAATGAAATTATTTTCATTACCATTTTTGTAAATTAATGGTAATGATTCTAAAATTTAATTTCATTGATTAATGACAATGATTTTAAATTTCATTAGATTGCTTTTTCTTCAATTAATCACCGAACTTTGTTCTATGAAATGGGTGTTATAGTCCCTAGATTATAAATTTTACAAAACCGCACTTAAAAAATTGCAAAATAATCGCGGAACGCGAAAAAAGTCTTTATGGTACAAAAATTTAATTAAAAAACTTAATCAGCGATTTTCATTCTGCAAACAAACATACTGATGTAAGAAATTTCCTTTTGGAAATTTTTTTCCGTGACTTTTTTCGCGATTACTTTTTTCAATTAATCACCGAACTTTGTTCTATGAATTGGGTATTATAGTCCTTAGATTACAAATTTTAAAAAACCACACTAAAAGAATTGCAAAATAATCGCGGGACGCGAAAAGACTTTATGGCACAAAATTTTAATTAAAAAACTAAATCAGCGATTTTTATTCTGCAAACAAACATACTGATGTAAGAATTTTCCTTTTGTAAATTTTTTTTCCGCGACTTTTTCGCGATTTCTTTTTTCAATTAATCACAGAACTTTGTTCTATGAATTGGGTATTATAGTCCCCAGATTATAAATTTTAAAAAACCGCACTTAAAAAATTGCAAAGTAATCGCGGAACGTGAAAAAGACTTTATGGTACAACAATTGAATTAAAAAACTTAATCAGCGATTTTCATTCTGCAAACAAACATACTGATGTAAGAATTTTCCTTTTTGGATTTTTTTCCGCGACTTTTTTTGCGATTTCTTGTTTTAATTAATCACCGAACTTTGTTCTATGAATTGGGTACTATAGTCCCTAGATTATAAATTTTAAAAAACCACACTTAAAAAATTGCAAAATAATCGCGGAACGCGAAAAGACTTTATGGTACAAAAGTTGAATTTTTGTTTGCAGATTGTTAATCGCTGATTAATTTTTTATATATTTTTTGCCATAAAGCCTTTTTTCGCGTTCCGCGATTATTTTGCAATTTATTAATTGTGGTTATTTAGAATCATAACCTAAGGTCTATAAGCCCAATTCATAGAATAAAGTTCGGTGGCTAGTTGCAAAAATACCGCGAAAAAATGCCGCGCAAAAGAAATTTTGCAAAAAGGAAAATTCTTACATCAGTATATTTGTTCGCAGAATGAAAATCGCTGATTAAATTTTTTAATTAAATTTTTATAGCATAAAATCTTTTTTCGCGTTTCACGATTATTTTACAATTTTTTAAGTTCAGTTTTGTTAAATATATAATCTAGGGACAATAATACCCAATTCATAGAACAAAGTTCTGTGATTAATTGAAAAAAGAAATCGCGAAAAAAGTCGCGTAAAAAAAATTTCCAAAAAGCAAAATTCTTACATCAGTATGTTTGTTTGCAGGATAAAAATTGCTGATTTAGTTTTTTAATTCAACTTTTGTATTATAAAGTCTTTTTTCGCGTTCCGCGGTTATTTTGCAATTTTTTAAGTGTGGTTTTTTAAAATTTATGATCTAGGGACTATAACCCAATTCATAGAACAAAGTTCTGTGATTAATTGAAAAAAAAAATCGCGAAAAAATCGCGGAAAAAAAATTTCCAAAAAGGAAAATTCTTACATCAGTATGTTTGTTTGCAGAATAAAAATCGCTTATTTAGTTTTTTAATTCAACTTTTGTACCATAAAGTCTTTTTTGGCGTTCCGCGGTTATTTTGCAATTTTTTAAGTGTGGTTTTTTAAAATTTATGATCTAGGGACTATAATACCCAATTCATAGAACAAAGTTCTGTGATTAATTGAAAAAAGAAATCGCGAAAAAAGTCGCGTAAAAAAATTTACAAAAAGCAAAATTCTTACATCAGTTTGTTTGCAGGATAAAAATTGCTGATTTAGTTTTTTAATTCAACTTTTGTATTATAAAGTCTTTTTTCGCGTTCCGCGATTATTTTGCAATTTTTTAAGTGCGGTTTTTAAATTTATAATCTAGGGACTATAACACCCATTTCATAGAACAAAGTTCTATGGCTAGTTGAAAAAAAAAATCGCGAAAAAATGTCGCGGAAAAAAATTTTGCAAAAAGGAAAATTCTTACATCAGTATAAATATTTATTTGCAGAATGAAAATCGCTGATAAAGTTTCTGTACCATAAAGCTTTTTTTCGCGTTCCGCCATTATTTTGCAATTTTTTAAGTGTGGGTTTTGTAAAATTAGAATCTGGTTACTTTAATACCCATAACTCATACCAAAGACTGGTGGTTAGTTTAAAAAAAAATGTTTGCGAAAATAATTTTGCAAAAAGTAAAATTCTTGCATCAATATATTTCTTTGCACAATGTAAATCGCTGATTAAGTATTTTAATTAATTTTTTATACCACAAAACCCTTTTCGCATTCCGCATTTGCAAGCTCAGAAATGAATTTGAAATCTATAAAATGACGTTTACAAATGCCAATTCTTTCTTATAATTGAGGCATTAGTAATCGTAATGAATTTACTATACAGTTGGCTAGAGTTTGCTAAAAACCGAAAAATTTGAAAACCGCGGTTTCGGTTTTCTAAAATTATAAAAACCGCGGTTTCGGTTATTTTTCGGTTTTCTTGTGATATTAATACAATTGTTTGAAAATAATTAAATATATAAAAGAATTAAATATTTTAACACTTTCAAGATATTTATTGAAATTCGAAAGAATTTCTCACTCGAATAAAGAAAAATTACTCCGTTTCTAGACCTTTGCAAGAGAAGAAAAAAATACGGAAAACCGTTACAAATATAATTTTTTTTATTCTTTTGTCGCCAACTAAAGCTGTATTTTCAAGAGTTTAAATTTTAGCAAATTGTTTAAAACAATATGAAGTTAAAATTTCATAAATTTCGCCAACTACGAAATAATATTTTTTTTTAAATACGCTGTGAAAATCTGAACTGAATATATGAAACTCAATATCTGTTAACTCTTTCACTACCCTTGTACACTACAGTGTACACATCTTTAAAAGAATATATAAAATTTAATAGTGCAAAAAAAACTTTATACTTTTTGCAAGTAAGTTTATTAGGATCTTGGACTTCAAATAAAAATCACTATATATATAATGAGTTCAACATGGTAACATAGTCGCGATATTCGTTAATGAAGTCTAATTATTTGAATATATCATAATCTCTGTAAAAAGGGGGTTTTTGTGTTTCTCCTAAACTATTGAAGATAGATAATTGAAATTTGGCATATAGCTTCATTTTATGACGGGAAGAAAACCAACTAAGGATTTTTGGCTACTCGAATGTTTAAGGGGAAAAAGGGGGTCAGAAGTTTAAAAAAAATCGATGTTCAAGCGCAAATTTTGGTAAGTAGAAGGGGGAGGGGCCAAAATATGTTACATATTTTTTTCTAATTTAAGGACTCTTAACAAGAATCTGAAGTCAAAATAACGATACATCTGCCTTTTTAGAGACTTGACTTAACTTATGTTATCCGTAATAATAAAAAATAAAATATTCTTTAAACTAATATTTAATGGAGAAAATGTTCATTACCATTAAATAATTAAAGTTATTGTTAAAAACCGACTTATTGTTGTCGGTTTTCGGTTTCGGCTTGAAAATCCGCGGTTTCGGTTTCGAATAAAACCGAACAGCAAACTCTACAGTTGGCATTAGTAATGAAATCGATGTATATCAAAGCATTAGCATTAGTCCTAGTAATAATAATGCCAAAAATTTCATTAGCATTAGTTTCAATTTAATGGTAATGAAATCACCAATTAATTTGTCCAAATAATTAATTAGTCTCATGTATGGTCTCTGGGTTGTTTCTCATTTAATTGAGCCAAACAAAACGACTTGATCTCCATTTGAACTTGAACTGGTATTTTAGCTATAACTTCATCATCTTCTATGCCTGAATGGATAGGTTTGTGTTTAATATTTTCCCATTGTTCTTTAAAACGGGCAAACATTGGCACTCCTGGCCCAGACGTTTTGCCGAATTTAACTTCGAAAACTTCTTTTAACTGCAGTTCATAAATATGATGTCTGCACGGCAGGTAGAAAAGATCTCGTTCTAGTATTTGCTCAAGCAATAGCGAGGCGCCTTGGAATTGGCCAGTGTTCGTTGAGGTATTGTCGAATGAAATAGCTTGGACACGGTCAGTGATTTTCCACTCAAGCAAAAGCCCATTAATGGCCTCTGCAATACATTTGCGTTTTTATTTACCCGACGGTATCTTTGGCACGCCCAAGAGCTGCTCATTTCCATCATTCGTTACGACAACAGGAAGTCGATCAACTTTTTTCATCCGCCTTGCAAGTCCGCCAACATTTTGCCATCCCAGTGCATGTTGAAAAATTTCGCCTCCTCCAACTAAAAACGAATAAATATTATTTACTAGACTGTCCCTTAAAATAGCGATTTTCGTTCATTACACCCCCCAGTTTTATTGGAAATGGTCTCAAATGGAAGAAATCGATTTTTTTTTGGAAAACGTTAACCCGTGCCGAAAATTGGACGAAAATGGTCCATTTTGAAAAAGAAGTGTATTATTATTAAAAATTCACAAAATTCGAAATTACGAAAAAAATAATATTTTATTCCATTTATTCATTTAATACAGTAAAAATGATTCCGACATGGAATTTTGACTTCATCGGATAGCATTAACCCATTTTAGCCTGGAATCCAAAATGACCCAAGAATTTGATAAAAATGCAAAAACGTGTTTTTTTTTAAATTAATTTTTAAAGATTTTTTAAAATGCCTATTTTGGAGATGTCGATTGCTATTTGTGCCACATAGTAGTTGATATTAAAGAAAAAAAAAAAAAATAAATCGGAAAAATGATAATTCGTTGCCTGGGGTCAGAAAAGACCCATGAAACTTAATATTAATTATGACTACGAGATTGTAAAGCCATTAAATTGACAAAGAAAAAATCTCAACTGAATCAAAATAATTATTTTATGTAACGTAATCCAGATGCGGTTAATTTTTATACTTTTGGCCAAAAACGCCCCACTAGGAAATTTACAGAATAACATCTTTCATAATTTTCGGAAAAATATTACTTCAAATGGATCAAAAAAAACTTTTTCCTTTTCATAAAAATTACTATTTTGTGTAATTTGATCCATATAGGGTTAATGTTCTCACTCTTCACAAAAAAATACCCACTAGGAAATTTACAGAATAACATTTATCAGATTTTTTTAAATTGGGATATGCGATATAGGGTACAAAACTAACGAACAAGCGCAATTCGCTATAGCCCCAATCTTATTTTTAAGGGTTAAAAAGGTGGGGTCAAAAGTATCCGTATGCTAATAGAAATTTTAGTTGTGCCATCATATTAGATTTTAATTAAAAGCTTTTGTTTATTATGCATTTATTGCTTTGAGAATAACGTCTTTCCAAACGTTATTCTGAAAATTACCAAGTGGGCTTTTTTTGCCAAAAAGTGAAAACATTTACCTTATATGGATCAAGTTATACAAAATAATAATTTTTATCAAATAGAAAAAAGATATTTTTGATACATTTGTAAATTTCCTAGTGGGGCGTTTTTGGCCAAAAGTATAAAAATTAACCCCATCTGGATCACGTTACATAAAATAATTATTTTGATCCAGTTGAGATTTTTTCTTTATCAATTTAATGGCTTTACAATCTCGTAGTCATAATTAATATTAAGATTCATGGGTCTTTTCTAACCCTAGGCAACTAAGGGTTAAATACTTTTTAAACAAATGTAAAGATAATTATAGTCTAAGCTAATTTAAGTGTTCTTTTTCCTAAAACTGTGTAAAATTTTATGAAAACCTTCGAATTTTGTTTAATTTTTACAAAATGAGCAATTTTAGTAAAATGTTCGAGAAAGCAGTCGCTCCAAATACAAACTCGAATTATCATTTTTCCAATTTATTTTTTTTCTTTAATATCAACTACTATGTGGTACAAATAGCAATCGACATCTCCAAATTAGGCATTTTAAAAAATCTTTAAAATTAATTTTATGAAAAATCTATTTTTAAGGGACACTCTATTAATTACCTATTACACATTTTACAGAAATATAATTTTTTTTATAAATTACATACTTGTGGGGTTTCCTTTAGACTTCCGATTGATGATATACATTCTTGGGTCACATTGAAAAGCTCTTGCCGCAGCAATCATTATACGAACTGCTGCTATGTCAGCTGTCTTACATCTGTCGAAAACAGATACCAGTTCCGGAGTTATGCATTCAATTCTGCCCCTAGTTCCTTTTGTTAGTCTGTTACGCAAAACCATTTCGTCGTTGGCAACTTCATGTGCAGTGTCTAATTCACTAGATTCGGTGGATGAAAACTTGCTAACTGAAATTACACACAACACACATGTATATTATTTTATTATGCATGAAATGAATAGGCCAACCAGAAGCATATTTTTGGTTGCCCTGGTAAAAAATACTAAATAGTCACCCGCTGTTGCGAATTCGTTTTGAAGTTTCACTCGCTTTGTCCGTTCTTCTTCTTCATTTTCTCGTTCCCCTCGTCTTTTTGGCTAGATTTTCGTCAACACCGGCCATACATCCTGGACGCCCCTTCTCTCTTTGCATTTGAAAAAATACAGCATCTTCCGGATCGGTTACCATTTTAAGTGCATTAGCATGTGCGATGTCAAAAAGGTCATCCAATTTTTCGACAAACTCATCTTCCTTTTTTTTTTGTTTTTCACCGCCTCTCAAAGTATTCTTTTGCAAGGAATACCATTCAGTGAACAAAGATAAAACTTTTCTTTTAACATCACCTCTGTGTTTTGTTGGAATAAACGCTTGACGCCAAAAAATCATGACAGTGTCAGTCACTAAAGTTCGATACGCGATCTTAAACTTTTCGCAACACCGGTCGATGTTGATGCCATTTTATTTTATTGATTTCAAAATTGTTTTAAATTAAATTTCGGTGTCTTATATATAAGAGATTTTTATTTTACAACTTTTACAACACAGCTGTTTTCTGTCATCAGTGCTGTAAACTTTAGCGATTTATCGCATTTTGGAGGAGTTTTGAAGACATATTGTTAACATGACGATTTATTTTTTTTAAATCGGCTTGAAAAATTTAAAAAATTTGGTTTTCTTAATTTAAAAAATATTTTTATAAAAAAAATGTATATAAAATTAAAAATATGTATGGGGACCACCTTAAGGGTTTAAGATCGAGGGTCGGTATGTTCTGAGAAAATGTTGGGGTTGAAAAAATATTGGGGTCGGTCAATCATTTGCCACCCTAGGGTCACCCTTGGGACCGTTAGAGCGGTGGGAGCAAATTTTTTAAAAATGTCATTTTTGTATGGGAACCCCTTACGGATTAGAGATAGGGGGTAGGTGTTTTTGAAAAGAATTTTCGGAGAGCGAAAATAATGGGGTCGATCTTACATTTTTCCCCTCTAGGGGCAACTCCGGGGAAGTTGTTGAGCTATTTGTGTTTTTTCAGCTCTTTTTTCCAGTATGTGAAGTGTATTTTGTATGGGAGACCCCTTAGGATGTGAAAATAGGGAGTAGATATATTCTGAAAAAATTTTGGGGCTAAAAAATAAATAGAAGTCGGTCATACATTTGACCCCTCTAGGGGTAATTTTTTAACAATTTCCTAAAATCTTCAAATTTGTATGGGAGACCCTTTAAGGGATGAAGATAGGGGGTAGATATGTTCGGAAAAAATGTTGGGTAGGAAAAATTAATGGGACCTAGTGTGTTAAAAAACCTAGTATGTCAAAAACTTGTGAAAAATCGATAAAAATGAGAAAAACATTAAAATTTTAATGTTTAATTTAAAACTTCATTTTCACACACTAGGTCCCTTTTCTCGGAGAAAGTCACACATATTTAATTAGATATTTAACGTTAATAATATCATAAGAAAGCAAATTCGTGGCATATCTATGGACCTTAACATAATAGCACATCATTAAAGACAATCTTTTAATCAATTTGAATAATGATTTTATAATTTAATAATTTTATTAGTTTATATCAAGGTTGGCAACCGAAACGAATAACGGTATAGGTATCGGTATTGGTGTCGATTTTTTATTTGTTTCGGTATCGGTATCGGTAACGGTATTTTAATCATATCGGTATCGGTATAACCGATACCGAAACATTAATACCGGTATATACCGGTATTATTGAAAAAATTTACAGAAATATAAAAAAACGTTCTTAATTATAGAAAACTCAATTTTATTAAATTTTTATAAAGGATAACTATAGTTTATGGAAATGTTTTTATAATATGAACAAAAAACAATAAGTTATTAAAAATTTCTAAGTGTTTAATTTTTTAAACACAAACATTTTTTTAAATCTATTATTAACACAAGTTGATTCACTACAAATATTTTATATTTGTATTGAGATCATATAATAAAATAAAAAAAATAAGTTTATAAAATTAATAAAAGGATTCTCTAAAAGAAACTGTAAATTCAATTAAAGGTTTAAGAAACCAGTTTATATATTAAATTTTATTTACAAATTTGTAAATTTGTGGCCCTTTGTTCCTAATGGAACCATAGGACATAATATATATATCGTCACCTAAAATGCAAAATGGCGTGACAACACTTTTTATTTTTTTACACGAGAACCAAAAAAAAAAAACGATGTAGAATTAAAGATATTCTATATTTTCTTCTCTTGTTTAAAACACGACTATAGACTTATTTCTACATATAAGTTTAAAATTTTGTAGGGAAATGTTATTTAGTCTAGTGCATCATAATCAATCAGAAAATCGGCTTAAATTTTTTTGTTGTTACGCCCTTTTGTATTTTAGGTGACGATATATAAATTTTTCACAAGTTAGAGAATATTTATAAAGTTAAATAAATTAAAAACAATGTTGCCAATGCAAATTAAAGGCTGATAACCGCATTTTGAATTTGTAACACGATTTTCTATTAACAATGAATAAAAAAGTTTAATTGTTTAATAATTTTGGAAATTTTATATTAAAAAAATTAGTATTTTTGCTAAAAACGTAAAAAAAAACAATTTTTTTAAAACCGATTCCATACCGGTACGATACCGGTATTAAGGGAAAAGGTTTTTGAATACCGGTATTTTTTGAAATCAAGAATTTCGGTATTGGTATCGGTATCGGTTGTCAATTTGAAAGGGTTTTGAAACGGATAACGGTATTATAACGGTATCGGTTGCCAACCTTGGTTTATATTAATAAAACAAAAAAATCAATTCGGATTGACAAAATTCCAAAGAATCAAACATATCAAGTTTACCAATCGTAATTATTCACAATTTAAAATAAATTTTTTAAATAAATTTAAAACTTTTTCAAGTGCATGTTTGTTGTCTTTTGTTTATTTAATTTTCTTTTATCTATTTAAATTTTTGACAATTTCTATTAAAATTTTTTAAAAATATTCACAATAGAAAACTAACAGGAAGTTAGCTAAGAGTGTGTGTGAAACGGTAGCAAAGTATTCTTTATGGTAAATTTTTGACAGCTTTGAGGTGAATAAAATTTCACTAGCCCATAGGGCTAGTAGGATTTTTGACATAAGCGTAGAAATATTTGACATTTTAAAATGTGAAAATTTCTATATACTTATGTACATAAAAGAAAAATTAAGAAACAGTATGTACAAATGAAAAATTCTGAACAAAAACCAAACAGATTTAAAATTAACATACCGGAAAAGAGGCAGAAGAAAATTACATTACATGGAGGTAACAATTTTTACTTCTCGGCTTCGTCTATTTTGATATGCAAAACTAAAACTTCCATTAATTGCAACGATCTTGTTTGTAGGAGAATTACAATTAGAAAGCGCATATACATACATATTTCCTAAAAATATATGTTTCTCCTTATTTATTTTTTCATTATTATTTAAAACTGTCGAAAATTTTACGTTGTCGAAAAAGATTTCATTTCACACAGTAAAATTAAAATTTTTTTCACCATAGAACAAATGATAATTTGCTATCGTTTCACACACACCCTAACTAAAACTTTTTGAAAACCGAAAAAGTTAAGAAACAGTTAGGGGTTTCAGTTAATTTAACCGTTTGTTAACAAACTTTTGGTTTAACTTGATTTAACTGGACTTTATAAAATAAAACAACCAAAAGTTTGAAAATGTTCCTACAAATTTGTTTGTGCTTTTGTCTCATAAGACGTACTTATATTTTTTTTTAATATCAAATTATTTTTAAAAAATTACTCGAAAATGAATTGTTTATGGAGCCTTAAATGGTAAGACGTGAAGCCATGTTTCAATAAATCTTAATTTGCAGATAACTAAATTTGATGTTGAACTACAAATTCGTCCAAAAATATTTTCAGATGTACCGAGTCAGAAAAATACAAACGGGAAAGCGGTGGCAAAGCACTTTAACAGGTGGTACAAGTACTGGCAAAAAGTGCTTTCCCATTCTCAAAATGATAACATCATTAGACAAAAGGACCGGCTGTTCAAAAAGCGCCGGAAAAGCACTGGAGGAACAAAATTTTTAAACGTTGGCAAAACGCTGGCAAAACCAATAAATAGGTGGTCTGGAAATATATTTTCCAAAATAAAATTTAAAAAAAGTTCATATCTATTTTTTTTGGTCCTGCCGTGATTTGAACCCAGGCCGTCAGATTGGCAGACGATTGCTCTACCCACTGAGCTAACGAGACATATAATATTTGATAGCTAAACATATAAATGAGTGATAATCGCTGGACAACTACTGGCTGTGCCAAAATGCTAGTACTGGCAAACCATTTTTGGTAGCTAGTATGCCAGTGTTGGGAGGGCAAAAAAAAAAAGTTGGTCTTGAAGGAGCTTTCCCACAAACAAAAAAATTGATTTTATAAAACAAAAAAAATTTTAAATTAAAAAAAAATCCAAAAAAAATTGTTTGCTTCCAAGCGGATTTGAACTCGGAACCTTCTGACTACAAACATTTTTTAACGAAGCGTCAGCATTTTTATAAAATCATTGGTCTACCAGTGAATTGATTTTTGTACGCCTGGTAGCATTGGCTAGGTAGCACTGGATAACCACTGGTGGCAAACCTTGGCATATCACTCTAAGCCAATTCTTTGCCAGTGGTTTTTTTTATAAACCACCGAAATTTTTGTAAAACAAATACTGGTAAAACGCTTTTTACAAACGCTGGCAAAGCGTCCCAAATGAGTGTTCTGCCAGTCATTTATTTTTAACACCGTGGTTACCCAGTGGTATGCCAGTGCTTGATTTTTTGTACCACTGGCGATTTCTGACTGGGTAGTTATATATAATCATATGTGTCTTAATGTGACTCCATTTATAGCCAGATATAGCTTAATCACATTATATACAAACATATATAAATATTTTCACTCGGGAGCTCAAGAGTAAGCTCCGAAATCTATTTTCATTGAAATTAAGTTAAAATTTTATAAAGCTCCAATAATTTTTTTTAATCGGGTTGTCTGATTTGAAAACTCATTTGTTTATAATTTTTGGAGAAAAACGTTTTTTCTTCTTCTTAACCTCAACCTTCCTAAAATTAAAAGGAATATTAATTATAATATTACTGGCCAGAGACTATTAATTATAGAGATAGGATATCAGAACTTACACTACTTACCAGTAGGGGGCGCTCAAATTTAGTATTACCTGAGCAACTATTTAGAATCAGTTTAGTATCAGCTCAGCCTATATTTGAAAACTCCAAAATTGCTAAAAACTGCGCAATATAAGACAAATAAGAAAAAACCAAGCGCGAAATATATTCAAATAAAAAATTTGAGATAGCAGTTTGTTTTTTGGCTTTTTTGTTTGTAATTACTCCAATTTAAATAAAAAAAAGAAAATTGTCAATTTTTTGAACAAAGTGCCACCTAGTGATAACGATGTCGTTATAACTTTTGTTTTTGGTGATGCCATACCCCTGTTACTGGCAGATGTCTATATGACGTTAAACAACATTGTAATTGGCCAGCAGAAATAGTTCAAAATTCTGCTAAGATAACAGGAAATAGTACCAGAATTTGCGCCTGCAGAATTTCCAAGTGAAGTTGACGATCAATCTGAGGGTGCCAAATTTAGGTATGCTCATTTTACACACTGCTAAATACAGTGCCAGTCAAAATAATAGCACCAATTACAATTATTTTCTTATAAGAAGAAAAGAATTAAGCCCAAAGACGAACTGTTTTTATTTTTTGTTCTCTCAGAGCGCGATTACTCTTTGTAAAATATCATAACTGTCTGTTAGTTATGGCCGATCTTTTGTCAACACATCAAGTTTCTAGCACGATCTAGCTTTTCTTTAATTAAAATCCGTTAAATTTTGCAAAACAAAGTGAAAAATTAAAGGTATTATAATTTTCAGTTTATCTTTATATACTTTAGTAAAATTGTTTTTACATAGCTAGCAATGGGAGGCGCAAAACACTGCACGGCAAAAACGCGATCTAGTTAAAAAACTGTCATCTCAAGGCAAGTCATATTCCGAAATAAGAAAATTACTTTGCTGTTCCAATAAAATGATCATAAATGCATTAAGATATCAGACAAAAGTAGAATCACGTGGCCGAAAACGAATTTTGTCACCTCTAATGTGGAAGTGTTTAGTTCGAACATACAAAAAGGATCCTTTTATGTATGCCAGCTACAGAGCTCAGAAAAGCATTGGATGTACCGACAAAGCGTGCAAACTATTCGGCAAGCGTATAAAACAAACTAAATACTTGCATTCCACGAAAACTGCCACTTCTTTCTTCTAAGCATGTGGTAAAATGATTGTCATTGTTGTCAGTGTTGTTAACTTTATTAAAAATCGCTAAAAACAAAGAAAAATTTGGTCATGTTTAAAGTGCTGCAATTTTAAGTGTGGCGACTATTTGTAGATAAAAATATTGCAAGACTTAAGGAAATTTTATAGGATTTCCAAAAATATACAGTTTGTACAGAACCGATCAGTACTGCTTAAATTTTACAATGTAATTTGATAATAGGTTAATATCGCAAATTTTTCATTAAAAGCCACGCCCACTTAAAACAAGTGGCAAAATGAAAAAACAAACATTACGTTAAAATTCTGTATAATTTTCTGAACCATCTCCTTGCCTTTCGTGTCGAATTTAGCCTCTATTTTAATCTTTAAAAATAAAGGCAACAACAATAAAATTAGAAAAAACTTGAATTGTGTTAAATTCGTGGCTATGTCTCCGAACTATGGTGCGCATAGTTCGGAGACATGGCCAAAAATGTGCCCAAACTATGCTGTATATGAGTCAAAAATGTCTTCATACTATGCACTAGACCTAGGAAGAGTTTGAGGGCAGTCCCCAAACTAACCAAATGTCTCCAAACTAAACTTTTGATCGAAAATATGTCCCCGTAGCATGCGCTGTGCATATATATATTCTTATATTCAAAGTGATATGTTTCAGTTTTGATTAATTTATTTTAAGAAAAACCAATTAAAATAAAATTAAAAAACTAATATGCAGGTGCTTGTGCAAATTTGAATGTTACTGACGCTTTAGAAAACATTGTTCTCTATTGTTGTTTCTACATGAATGGATGTCACTACATTGCTAGATCTGTCAAAACAACAGAGTAGTACATTGGAAGATGACAAAGCAAATTATGGAAAATTTTCTGTTGTTGTTTTTGTTTTTTCTTTGATATTTTAAATGTTTAATAACGCTCCTAGACGAGAACAAAAAATTCTCATTGAGTTTGTAATTTAACTTAACAAATATTTCCAGAAATTCTAAAAACGTCGTCCCCTGACGATTTCCTTAGGCAAGAATGAAATCCGGATAGGGACATGTCTGCAGCGGATTATTTTTCACAATTTGTTAAATACGTTTGGGATTTTTAGCATATTTAATTCCTTTGATGCAATTAATTAATTAATCCCGATAAAATAAAATTAAAAAACTAATATGCAGGTGCTTGTGCAAATTTGAATGTTACTGACGCTTTAGAAAACATTGTTCTCTATTGTTGTTTCTACATGAATGGATGTCACTACATTGCTAGATCTGTCAAAACAACAGAGTAGTACATTGGAAGATGACAAAGCAAATTGTGGAAAATTTTCTGTTGTTGTTTTTGTTTTTTCTTTGATATTTTAAATGTTTAATAACGCTCCTAGACGAGAACAAAAAATTCTCATTGAGTTTGTAATTTAACTTAACAAATATTTCCAGAAATTCTAAAAACGTCGTCCCCTGACGATTTCCTTAGGCAAGAATGAAATCCGGATAGGGACATGTCTGCAGCGGATTATTTTTCACAATTTGTTAAATACGTTTGGGATTTTTAGCATATTTAATTCCTTTCATGCAATTAATTAATTAATCCCGATAAAATAAAATTAAAAAACTAATATGCAGGTGCTTGTGCAAATTTGAATATTACTGACACTTTAGAAAACATTGTTCTCTATTGTTGTTTCTACATGAATGGATGTCACTACATTGCTAGATCTGTCAAAACAACAGAGTAGTACATTGGAAGATGACAAAGCAAATTGTGGAAAATTTTCTGTTGTTGTTTTTGTTTTTTCTTTGATATTTTAAATGTTTAATAACGCTCCTAGACGAGAACAAAAAATTCTCATTGAGTAATTTAACTTAACAAATATTTCCAGAAATTCTAAAAACGTCGTCCCCTGACGATTTCCTTAGGCAAGAATGAAATCCGGATAGGGACATGCCTGCAGCGGATTATTTTTCACAATTTGTTAAATACGTTTGGGATTTTTAGCATATTTAATTACTTTGATGCAATTAATGTATATCCCGATAAAATAAAATTAAAAAACTAATATGCAGGTGCTTGTGCAAATTTGAATGTTACTGACACTTTAGAAAACATTGTTCTCTATTGTTGTTTCTACATGAATGGATGTCACTACATTGCTAGATCTGTCAAAACAACAGAGTAGTACATTGGAAGATGACAAAGCAAATTGTGGAAAATTTTCTGTTGTTGTTTTTGTTTTTTCTTTGATATTTTAAATGTTTAATAACGCTCCTAGACGAGAACAAAAAATTCTCATTGAGTTTGTAATTTAACTTAACAAATATTTCCAGAAATTCTAAAAACGTCGTCCCCTGACGATTTCCTTAGGCAAGAATGAAATCCGGATAGGGACATGCCTGCAGCGGATTATTTTTCACAATTTGTTAAATACGTTTGGGATTTTTAGCATATTTAATTCCTTTGATGCAATTAATGTATATCCCGATAAAATAAAATTAAAAAACCAATTACGTTTTATGAAAATGAGCTGAGTAGTTTTTAAATTTTTAATAAATTAATCAACATTTTTTAAGGTTTTTTTCTTAAGGTTTTTTTTTCAATAAGTTTATCAAACCTTAAGCTAAAATATTAAGCCCAGCCACTGCCAGACAAAATTTAAGTTTTAAACATTAAATATTTTTTTAATTTGATCCAAAGTAAATGTATATAAATAGTTAAAAAGGATAAATTAGAAATTTAATTTTGAAAATGTCGAAAAAACTAATTTTTATTTTAAAATAGAAATTAAAAACCAACATTTTGTTAAAAAGGATATAAATTTATTCTATAGAGCCAAATCAGCGGTGGTCCTTCTTAGAAGGCGTAGGTGTCCTTGATCCTCAAGCAGTTTACGAGCCAATGAATTTGGGTGAAGTTGCAGGCTCTTTAAGTTTGTTCACATTTCTTATATACCAAGCTGCGCAAATTATGGTTCGCAAAATATTGTTCTGCTTCATTTGAATTTTCTGAACATTTGATGCAGAGGCAGTGTCCCAGAGTTGGATGCCGTAGCACCATATAGGTTTTAAAATCGAATTATACAACAACAACTTGCAATCAAGGCCAAGTCTAGAATTTCTTCCAATTAGCCAATTAAGTTCTTGCTTTAAGTTTCATTTGAGTTATTTTAGCGTCGATATGGTTCTTCCACGTGAGACGACTATCAAGATGTATACCAAGATATTTGACATTTGAGTGCTGGGGCACATTGTGATTGTTAATTTTGATAAAAGAGCATGTTTCTTTTCTTAAAGTAAAAGTCAAATGAATACATTTCTGTTCATTCACCTTTATCTTCCATTTTTTCAGCCACGATTCCAGTTCAAATACCTGTTCCTGAAAAATTCGAGAAGCTTCATATGGGTTTTTGTGACAACTCAAGATAGCCGTATCGTCAGCAAATGTAGAAGTATGAGTATTACTATCAGTTGGCATGTCAGAAGTATACAAAATATACAAGAGTGGGCCCAAAAAATGGACACCTGCCCGAATATCTTGAGGAGAGCTGAAGAAATGTCTTTCCTTGACAACAAATTTACGATTACTTATATAGCTTTCAAGTATCTTATGTGTGTTACGTGGCAGTATATTTTTAATTTTTAATAACAAACCTTCGTGCCAAACTTTATCAAAGGCTTGCGATACGTCAATAGAGAGTGCAGAACAGTAATTCTTATCCTCAAAGACCTTTCGTATTTCACTAACAAGTCTGTGAACTTGCTCAATGGTGCCATGCTTTTTACGAAACCGGAACTGATGAGCAGGAATTAGGTTATGTTGAGTGACAGTTATCGTTATTCTGTTTGCCAGTAGTTTCTCAAAGAGTTTTGATAAATTAGATAAAAGACTTATAGGCCTATAAGATTCAACTTTAGTGTGATCTTTTCCTGGCTTGGGTATCATTTTAATGAGGGAGACCTTCCATACTGGTGGATAATATTCAACGCGTAATATTGCATTAAAAATAAAAAGTATTATTCTTACAGCTATCTGGGGTAACTCCAAGATCATTTTATTACTAATTTTATCGGTACTAAAAGCTTTTTTTGGGTTTAATTCAAAGATAGCATTTTCGACCTCTCGCAACTCAAACCGAATGGGCGCCTCTAGGTGCCGTGGTAAAATTGGTGGTAACTCAACTATTGTGTTAGGATGGTTTGGCAAAAATACAGATTTTAAATGTTCTACAAACAACTCACTTTTCTCCGTATCATTTCTAGCCCATCTTCCGTCAGATTTACGTATTGGAAGTTTACATATTATAGGTCTTTTTACATTCTTTGTAGCACACCATAATGAATAGTCCGTTCTTGCCGTAGGCTCCAGGTTTTCCAAAAAATCAGTCAGTGAGTTATTTCTTTGTAATTCAAGTAAATTGCGTAACTTGTTTGAGCATTCTTTAAATCCAGCCTTAAGTACAGGAGATTTGTGAAGCTGCCACTCTCTACGAGCTCTTCTTTTTTCATTTAAGAGTCGCTCAATATCAACTGAAAAAATTGGATTTTGTCTGGATTGTCGGGGGGGGGGGGGGGGTTTGATAGCAAGTCGTTCAGCAAATTGAAGATAGGATTCAAAATTCCTAAGTGAGAGATCAATGTCCTCTGTTGTTCTCAGCAAAATATTTTCCGAGCAATGAGTACTGATAAATTTTTTATATTTGAGCCAATTTGTTCCTTTGCCTGTAAGTGCTAAGTCACCGGTTAGGGATACAGTTCGGGGGTTTATAAGAGAAACAATAGTGGGTGTATGATCAGAAGAGAGTTCCAATGAGGATTCTAAGTGCACCAAATTTCTTGCTATATTTTTAGTTACTCTAAAATCAATGAGATCCGGTATTTTATTTCGATCTGATGGCCAGTGTGTGGGTTCACCGCTGGAGATCACATCCAAATCCATTTCATTAATTGTATCAAACAATACACGGCCCCTTGGGAAAAAGAGCCTTGACTCCCAGAAAGTGTGCCTGGCATTGTAATTGCCAGCTGCCAGAAAGCGTGAGCCTAATGATTCGAAAAAAGATTTAAATTGATTTTCAGAAATCTTAAATTTCGGGGGGGGGGGGGGGGAAATAAACCGAAGAGGTCACTAGGTTCATATCGTCACCTTAAATACAAAAGGACGTAACAACAAAAAAATTTAAGCCGATTTTCCGATTGATTATGATGCACTAGACTAAATTACATTTCCCTATAAAATTTTAAACTTATATGTAGAAATAAGTCTATAGTCGTCTTTTAAACAAGAGAAGAAAATATAGAATATCTTTAATTCTACAACGCTTTTTTCTGGTTCTCGTGTAAAAAAATAAAAAGTGTTGTTACGCCCTTTTGCATTTTAGGTGACGATCTTATTTTCTTCTATAAATACTGAAGAGGCTTGAAGATAATCTTCACAAAGATCACACATGAGATAATGTTTCAAGCGAGTTTTTATTAAGATAACTGAGCCTCCACACGCTCTGCCTCTGGGATCCGTTGTGTCATAAAATGTATATTCATTAATTGAAAAATTACTTCGAGGGGTTAAGTGAGTCTCAGAAACAAGCATTATGTCAATCTGTTTGCTTCTGAGAAAATAATTGAGTTCTTCTTTGTGTTGGCGTATGCCGTTTACGTTCCAAAAACATATTTTCAGAGTATTCATGGTTTACTCAGAAAAGCCTGCAGTAACATAGACTGCATCTTCATCATCTTCTGTATCATATTGTTCATAGATTTTGTAAAACCGTTTGCACTAACATATCAATTGCTGCCTCAAGTCCACTAAAGTCCGATTTTTGACCTTGGGATTTATTTTGATTTCTTTTCATATTAGAATTAGATTCATCACTTATATTTTCTTGAAAATTTCCAGATGGTGTACGACCTTTTGCAATAGATGCAAAAGTCTGATTTTGGTTCGTAAATTGCTGCACGTTCGGCAATTGGGGCTGCGAGTTAAAAATTTATAGATTGGGCAATTGGGGTTGCGAGTTAAAATGCTCTTGAATGTTTTGGGGTTCCCTGTTGTAAAACTGCCTTCTGACAATAGAGCGCTTAACAATTGAGTATGCAGGACATCCTCGGTAATTGGCCGTGTGATTTTCACCACAATTACTACATTTTTCAATTTTGGGTCGCTTTTAGACTTGTTACCAGTATTGCCAAAACTTATTTAGGAAAAAATGCTAGATTTTTTTCATAAAAATGCTAAAAACTAAAAAAATATGCTATAAAAAATATGCTAAAAAAATGTTTCCATTTGTTGAAAAAAAGTATTTTAGTGACTTTTTACAATTAAACTGAAAATAAGTCATCTATAATTGCGAATTCATTTTTTTTAATAACTAAAATTATATAAAAGATAAATTAAAAACAATTCAGCAGTTTATTCTTGTAAAAAAAAAGTTCAAAAATCCTTTAAAATAAATTTATTATTTGATTTCCCAACTGTGTCATTCAAAATATGTTATCCTAAAAACTTAAATGCGGATAAACAAAAGTACCCCAAAATGTTTTATTTCTAAAATAGGTGGTAATGTGGAATACTTTGGCGGGTGAAATGAATTTCATATTTTGCCTTAATTTATCTACTCCAAATTAATTTAATGGTTTTTATTGCACGCTCTGTTTCCCGTTTTCAAATGTCTGCGTCTTTTGGCTTATCTGCATGAAATTCTTTAAAAAAAATAATTTTCGCGGTCAGGTTTAACACTTTTTGTGGTGTTGGTTTACATTGAACGATTTTTGGTATGATTAAATGAAAAAGTGTACAGGTGTTACAGTAAAAAATCAAAATTCACTGAAATTCTTAAAAGATAGGAAAACGCTATCCGCTATCCTCTATGACCCAAACCTAAAAAAATCATTAAAGATTGCAAAGATTAAAACGAACCTTATGAACATTTTGCAATTCTATTTTAAACTCTATTCTTTAAATTATTATTTTTTTTTACCGAAATTGGGTTATTTTTGTGCAAAATCACTCCTTCGCCATAACAAGGAAAAAAAGTAAAACGGTTAAAAAAGTTAAAGTCCGGCATGACGATTTAAAATTTTAATATTAAAGTACCATAAAACAATATTTTTATACTTTTGGGATTATTTTTGAATTTAAATCAATTCAACTCTGTGAAATACAATTTTTCGCTATTGTTTTTCCAGAAACATTTTTTTTCCTGATTTTTGGTTTGTTTCGAAAGAAATTTTTTTCTTAACTCTATTAAATATTTTTCTAAACTCTATTGAATATACACCAAATAACATAGCACTTTTTATATGCATAAATAAATGTTTTTAGGAAAAAAAACTTCACGAAAAAACCTATAAAAAAAATTTAGTAAAAAAAAATTGCAGCTTCCTACATATTTAATCCATTTTCATAAATTTATAATTAAAAATGACCCCAGAAGTATAAAAATAAAAATTTTTTGGTACCTTAGCGTCAAAATTTTTAATTGCGAATACGAGCGCTAACTTTGAAAAACTGCTATCACTATTGAATTCAGCGTACTCGAATTAGCTTTACCAGTAGTAGCACATTGTAATTAATGTGTACGTATAAAAATAGATCCTAGTACTTACTCTAGAAGTAAAAAAACGTAAAATTTAATTAAAATAGTGAAAAAAATAAAAATAATTAATTAAAAGTACCACTTTTAACATGCTATTACAAAACTATAAAAATCCCAGTTCAGTTTTTAAACGAGAACCGTGGAAAAAGGTTGATTTAATACTGTTTGTTGATTTAATACTGTACAAAATATTCTAAAAAAAACACAAAATAAAACTGTAAAAAATGCTAAAAATATGCTAAATTTTTTTGGAAAAATGCTGAGAAAATGCCATATGCTAGATACATTTTTTTCATGCTAAATGATTTAAAAAAAATGCTAAATCTAGCATTAAATATGCTAAATTGGCAACACTGCTTGTTACAGTCTTTTGAGCTATGATGCTGGCAATACATTTTAGAATGGCCAAATTCTTGGTAGTTAGTACACTGTATGGGGCCTTTTCTTTTATGGGGCTCCTCCACTGTAATTCTACGATGTAGTAAATATTTTAGTTTGTAAATTGGGTTCACTCTCACTCTTCTTCAATTTAACATCGTTGGGTTCTAGTTCAATATGAAACAGGGGTTGGGGTAGTTTTTCTCTGTTTCGAATATGAACTACAGATTTTATTTTAAAACCTTCGCTTTCTAGCGCACTTTTGACATCAGTGGAGTTGACACCAGAGTCCAGTCCCTTTATGACAACTTGCAGGCCTTTATTGCTTTTCAATTGATAGGTGTAAAAGCTCTTCTTCCGGTCTTCAAAATGCTTAATCAATTTTCTGTAGTTGTCCTTGCAATCAACGTGGAAAGACTTATCGCCAACAATTTTAATTAATCCATTCACTATCTCATCGGAGCATTTCTCTCTTAAATAAATAGGTGGCAGTTTAAACGACTTACCTGTCGGCTCGGGTGCACTTGGTTCACAGTCAAATAACGCAAAACGATTACTTGTTTCGTTACTTATTACCTGTTCTCGTAGCTATTTTGCAGGTTGTACAGATTTGGAGAATCCGGGGCTCCGCCTCCTCTTAAGAACGGTAATGTACATATCCATTCCGGTCTGTACCGTACGTTTTTGTGTTATACACCCATTTGAAGACAAACTTCCACTATTGTCATTTGGGAGTAAAGGTGTTAAAATACTTTTAATTCCAGGTGATGCCATATTTTCCTTCGGAGAACGAGCCGACGTTTGAGTGAGTATTTATATTATTTGAAGCAGCTGGGGACTCGGCAGTATTTAGATTTATAAGCAGATTGCGGCAAGCTGTATTGATTTTAGTTGGTTTAGCTGATAGGTAATTTTTGTTGTAATTGGGATCATTTAAGTTTCTTGTATTTTCAGACAATGATAGATACATGTTCCGACCATTGAGGCTTAATCTTCTTTCCTACAGTGGTGTGCTACCACCATCGTTCTTTTGATTAATCACACTCAGTTTATTATGATTAGATATGTTTCTTTTATTCAGCGACCACGGATTTAGTTTTTCCTTATTGTTTTAATTATATAAATTAACACCAATAAAATATCAATATTTTTGTATTAATTTCTATTTATTTTATTTTTTGGATCAAACATTTTTTTTGGTACAGCGTTTAACCAGGGTTGAAAATTAAATTTTTTTAAGCTATTGAAAGAAAGTAATATATTTTTTAATTATAATAAAATACAATACATCACAGGAATTTTATTGCATTTTGAGTGAAATCACATCAACCTCTTGAAGGATGTAATAATAATAGATTTACTAAATATTTTCAGTTGGTGCTATTATTTTGACTGCAGCTGTACATAGACAAATTTAGTTAAAACGAGTAAAAAGGTTAAAGTCGGGCATGCCGACTATACAATACCCTACACCAGTCTGGGTAAAAGCCAACTAATGTTTGGATCCGAAATTCGAATGGGTTAAAATGGGGCTCGTGTCAAAATTTTCTATAATATGAGTCAGGGCACCAAATTTCATTAAAATATCTTAATATTTGCGACCTGCAGTTTGTAACCAAGCCAATTTTGGGGGGACCCTTATATGGGCACTAGTTCTAAACATGGACCGATGTTCACCAAAATCAATAGGCTTCGTCCTTGGGCTAACTTAATATTTGCGACCTGCAGCGTATAAACAGTATAATTTTGGTAGGACCCTTATATGGGCACTAGGTCTAAACATGGACCGATGTTCACCAAAATCAATAGGCTGCGTTATTGGGCCAATATAGGTCTGTGTACCAAATTTCATCAAAATATCTTAATATTTACGACCTGCAGCGTATAAACCATATAATTTTAGTAGGACCCTTATATGGGCACTAGGTCTAAACATGGACCGATGTTTACCAAAATCAATAGGCTGCGTTATTGGGCCAATATAGGTCTGTGTACCAAATTTCGTCAAAATGTCTTAATATTTACGACCTGCAGCGTATAAACAATATAATTTTGGTAGGACCCTTATATGGGCACTAGGTCTAAACATGGACCGATGTTCACCAAAATCAAACTTGTTCGTCCTTGGGCCAACATAGGTCTGCGTACCAAATTTCATCAAAATATCTTAATATTTGCGACCTGTAGAGTGCGCACAAGATTGCATGGACAGACAGACAGACGGACGGACGGACAGACGGACATCGTTAAATCGAAATAAAAAAAAATTCTGAACCGATCGGTATACTATAAGGTGGGTCTACGACCAATATTTTTTGGTGTTACAAACATCAGCACAAACTTATAATACCCTGACCACATAGTGGTGTAGGGTATAATGACCACATAGTGGTGTAGGGTATAATTAGCTAAGAAATTTGAGCTAAATTAAAGAGCAACTTTACCTGATTTAACTGAAAAATTCTGCTAGAATGTCGCTTAAAATCTAGGTTTTTGTACACTCCGGATCTGTCCCGATATATTTATTATTTGAATTATAGGTGGTTCATAAGGATTAATAAGTACAGAATAACGAATTTTTGTTCATTTTCCTCTATCTCGCTTGGTTTGCGAGATATAGGCCATTTTATGACTATACAATAAAAAATATTTAAAATATAGCGATATGTGATATTGATAGCAGAGACACAAAAATATGATCATTTGGAAATAATTGCCGTTTAAATTAACTGAAAAATCTGTAAAATTAAGTAACACAAATTACTAAAAATTAGCACGCAAAGTTAGTTTAAATACAGATGAAGGTAATTGTTATGCTAAATTGGATTTAAGGCAAAATAACAGAAAAATTAGTTCAATTATATCAGAACGCGTTTATCACAATTTTGTACTAACTTCTTTATGAGTGTACTAAAAAAATTATCAACAAATATGTAAATATAGAAAATCACAAAATATGCATTAAAAAGGAAAAAATGCAAAAATATGCAACTACAAATCGATTCTATTTTGTTCTAAATCTAATTATTCGGATAAATATTTAGTCCATATTACTCTAGGGCTATCGAGCAAAAAAAAAACATTTGCAAGGAATTCCTTGCCCTATTAATGACAAAATATCCTATTTTCCAAGGAAACATTTTTTTTTAGGAATATATATATACATGTACGCGTTGTGTATTTTTACAGGATATATGAAATTTTACATCAATCTCCTATTGTTTATTGGCTTTTTTGCCGAATCAGAATAATCGTCTATCTTATACCAAAATATTCTCTTTCATACATTTAAGTATATTGTAGTGCAATAATCATGCTGCGCTAAGAGCATGCACCATGCAGTTATTTCTTCAAAAATATGTTTAGTTTTCATGGTGAAGATTGCCTGTATTAAAGATTGATCGTGTTGCAGCTGTACCTGCGACGTCAACAGCTAAATGTGTATATACATAGTTTTTATGACACTCTTGCAACATCACAAAACTGCCTTTAGTTCCGCATTTGGTTTTCAATGATTTACGACTCAATCATAAAGGCAAAGGATTTTTTCTATTGCTTGTTAAATGGGACGAACATGTCCTTGATGAATTGCACCAAATTTGAAGTCAAAATTTGTGGATCGAATTTAAAAACAGCAAAGAATGAATTTTATTGTTCAGTTATATTGAGGTTACGAGTGTTTATTCAGTTGTTCAACAAACTCAAATATGTGTCTACAGGTAACATTTCCGATTTCCGTGAATTCAAATCGGATATTGGTGTTTGTGGCACAACGTCAGTTTTATTCAATGAATGTATGCATATTTTATTCCATCGATGATCATAAACAATAACTTTTAAGTTGAATATTTATTTTTTCTTTAAAAAGTATCTATTTTCTTTAGTTATTTTTATTGACCTATGTGGTTTTGCGGCAGTTTAGCCAGGAGATGCAATCGTTATCTGGCCGTACGTCAGACAGGATATGGCATTTTCAGACAGTCGATCAAAAAATTAGGAAAAAGCAGAAACTAAAAATTACCATGAAAATTAAAAAATATTAGAATTAAGAAAAAATATAATATCAAAAATAAACAAAGATTAATGTTCAAATTTATTTCTCAAAAATTTTAAATTTCACATATTTTATACATTATTGCACTTGTTCAATTTCTGATATTATCAATATTTTTCTTATTTTTTTTTCTCATAATTTAGAGATTTTTTTGCCTCTTTATACACATTTTAAAAACGGTGTTTTTAATTTACAAAAAACGCTAGATTTGCCGCAAAATTTTTGTTTAATTAAAATTAAGTTAAACATTTACAATTCATTTTGCTTAAGGGGAGTATCGACTCTAGGAAAAATTTTGTATTTTTTATATTTTATTTGGATGGAGCATACTTTTTTCTATAAGTTTCGAAAATTTCAATAAAATATTGGAAGAAATTAAATTGGCACATGTTTTTTTGTAATATATGTTTTAGTTCCAAAGTAATACTCTGTGTGGTAAATTTGTGTGTAACACTTTTTATTTGCATTTTTATTAAGTTCCCGAGTAAAAAAAATTGATCTCGCGCAATATCTAATCATATCCAATTTGATATTGTTTTAGATCTGCTGTAATATCTAGCTGCCCAAGTAAAAAAAATTGATATGGAGCCATATGAAATTATATTTAATTATATATAATCTTTTATGTAATTAGATATAATTATATCCGAAAAATGAGAACGTCTTATTGTATCATATTGTATCGAATTGTATACAATTGTATACAATTTGGTACAATTTGATACAATTTAATGCAATTCGATACAATTGTATCCGAATTTTGTCCTCATCCAATTACATCAAATTATATCTTTTTGTATAAAATTATATAAAATGTTATAAAAGTGGACATAGTTTGATACAATTATATCTAAATATTAACCTTATACTTTACATAGGACCATATCTAACAATATACATACAAAAATAATTTTTTTAAATAAAAAAAAATTTTCAATTGCTTGTAATTGTTCTTTTTTTGAACTGCAATTACAAATAATCGGCCTGATTACAAGTGTCGAATTTGTAGTCGAAATTTTCGACTCCATATAAAATGATTTTGTATATAATGGAAATTATAAAGAAATGAAACTCTGATGCTGGATTTTTTTAAATCTGAGTGCTATGGTAAATCCAATTGAAAAATTGTTCAAAAGTTGCGTTTTTAGTGAATTTTCAGCAAATTCTACTTAGTTTCGACTACGACACTCGTAATAAGGCCGAATATGTAATAATAGATGAGTTTTTTTTTCAATTACAATTACATGTATTTGTGTAATTGCATGTGTAATTAATTACAAAATGTAATGATTAACCTCAGGCCTGCTGGAGATCTTATAATTTCGATAAATCTTCCATTACTTTTATCCAGATTTATGATGACAGTGCAATAAACATAAAAAAAATTTCTTTTAATTTAGTAATTTTAAAATAAAGTTAACAACACTGAAATTTTAAAGTTAATAGGATTATGATATACAACCAAGATATAAGAAATCAGTCAAGTGTACGTTATAGTATAGAGAATTTCGTATTAAAGCCATTTTTGACTCATGATCAAAAAAAAAAACCAAAAAAAAAAACAAATTACTCACGCACGAGCATTTCGTTTTTTACTCAGCACACATGATTATATTAACTTTCTTATTAAACTTACAATCAGAAAATTCTCAAGCAAAACAGTAAAAATTACTAAAAACATATGATGCAAAAAATAAGCTCACACACGAATCAATCACGGGTTATTCTTACTCACGCTCACGCACGAATCACTTAAGTATAGTAATTATTACTCACGATCACGTGTGAATAACGTGACTCACGAACATTTTGTGTCACGCGCCAATCCCTAATAATTACTAAATCTAAAACTAGTTCAAAATCATTGATAACATAGAACCAAATATAATACAATACGGTTTTATATGGACCTTATATATTTTTATATAAAATCACTTTGAAAAAATTGCCTATGTGGGATCATATATGTCTAAGTTATATATGGGTTCATATTCGTCAATATATAATCATAACTAACACAAATTATAAAAGATTTCTTATACGGATCCACATAGTTTTATATTATTATGTATAGTATCATACTAAATTATATATAAACGTACATGTAATTATGTCTTTTATATGTTACTTTATGTACTTATATATAGCATATACATATATATGTAGGCCAATATGTAATAATATAAAATCACATATGTCTCCATATTAAAACCTTTGAGGAAAAAATATCTAACATATGACTATATAAAAGTATATCTGCTTGAATTTAAAAGCATATGTGGCCATATATAACTATAAGTTACTATATGCAATTACATAAAATAATATATGATTATATCAAAACTTTTTTACTCGGGTGATCCACTTAAATTTGATATTGATATTGTTTAAGATCTGCTGTAATATCTAGCTGATCCAATTAGATCTCAAAATTGGGTGTATCCAATCATATCGTATTAGATCCCATTGTATATATGGGGATGAACTAAGATCAAGTTATATCTCAAAATTGGGAGGTCCAATGATATCTTTGGGGATAAACCTAGATCTAATTTGATCCGAAAAATGGCGGATCCAGCTATATATTTGCAGATAAATTTAGATCTGATTTGATCCGAAAAATGGCGGATCGGATTAGATCCAGCTATATATTTGTGGATAAACTTAAATCTAATTTGATCTAAATTTTGGCAGATCAAATTAGATCCAGCAATATATTTGTGGATAAACTTAGATCTAATTTGATCCGAAAAAGTGGCAGATCGAATTAGATCCAGCAATATATTTGGGGATAAACTTAGATCTAAATTGATCCGAAAATGGCAGAGCGAATTAGATCCAGCAATATATTTGTAGATAAACTTAGATCTAATTTGATCCGAAAAATGGCAGATCAAATTAGATCCAGCAATATATTTGGGGATTAAGTAAGATCTAAATTTATCCAAAAAATGACAGATCGAATACGATCCAGTAATATATTTCGGGATTGCGTAAGATCTTAACTTTTACGATAAATTGCAGATGGAATTAAATCCAGTGATATATTTGGGGATTTGGTAAGATCTTAATTTATCTTAATTTATCCCATAAATTGCAGATCGAATTAGATCCAGCAATTTATTTCGGTATTAAAATGGCAGATCGAATTAGAAACAGCAATATATTTGGGGATTGACATCTAAAACTATCCAGAAAAATGACAGATAAAATTAAATCCCGCATTATATTTGGGTACTACGTAAGATCTCCATTTATTTGGGATTAAATAAGATCCCAGACAGATATTGACAACAGTTCAAAAAATAATACACTGGCAGAGCACTGATTTTATAAAAATTACAATATTTTGTTAAAATAAGGTTTAAACTCAGAAGGTCGCGAGTTCGATACCGTTCACGGCTATGCATTTTTATTTTATAAAATGAATTTCTTTTTATAAAATTATAATTTTATTTTCTATAAATGTTTTTATAAAATTATATTTTTTTTATTATTTAATTTTAATTTAAATTGAATTTTTTTAAAAAAATAATTTTATTTACATTATTTTAACGCTCTACACCATTTCCAATTGTATCAATTGTTTTTAAGATTTATCAATTGTATTTCACAAATAATCAATTGAATTTCAGTTTTATCAATTGTATTTCAGAACTTATCAATAATTTTTCAGATTTATGAATTGTATTTCAGAACTAGTCAATTGAATTTCAGTTTTATCAATTATATTTCAGAAAGTATTAATTGTATTTCCGAAATTCACAACTGTATTTCAGAAATTATCAAACTGTATTTCAGAAATTATCAATTGTATTTCAGAAATTAAGAAATGAAATTTAGAAATTTTTCTCTATTAACTATGATAAACAATGAACAAGTTTTGAAATAGATTTGATTATTTCTGAAATACAATTAATAATTTCTGAAATACATTCCATAATTTCTTAAATACATTTAAAATTTCTGAAATACAATTAATAGCTTCTGAAATACAGTTAATATTGTAGTTGAGTCACCATATATGACCATATATTGTTGAAATGGCACCATATATGACAATATAGTGTTTAAATGGCACCATATATGGTATGTTCCCTATTAAAAAATAATAATATGGAGCTTTATATGGTAATATACCAGCAAAAAATTTTTAGTATTTTGGAAGCAGTAAAAATACGAAGCGCTTAAAAACGTGCTACAAATTCTGCTTTACAGAGTTGCGCCACTTTGTGCGTATACAATACACAAAAAATACACAAAAAATGTAAGTTATCCAAAGATTAATGCGCACGAAATCTGAGTCATCTCAATCGTGTTTTACCCTTCTTCAGTAGAGTTTAATGTATAGACGCCACATAAACATGGGTCAGTCTGCATTTTGAAGTCCGCAAATGAATGCATATATTTTCATAAGAAGACGCGTTTAAATGCGCTCAATGAAAATCATGAATTTACTGCATCTTTTCAGCAGCAAAAAAAGCACTTTTTTCCAAAAAAAAGTGCATGAATTTATTTGCGGTTAAATGCACTTACGAAAAACATGAATTTACTGCAATTTTTCAGCAGCGAATAATTCGCTTTTTCTCACAAAACAACGTGCTTCCAAGCGGGCCCTTTGTATGGAAAAATCATGCCTTCCGTAAGCAGCTTTGTAAGGGATTAATTTTATTTATTCCCTTACAAAGCTGCATCCAGCGAAGCAGGCTTTTTGCTGGGATATAACTTAGAGTGATCCATGTACCATTTGATCCGAAAAATGGCCCGATAAAATTGTGTCAGTTGTTTATCAGTTTTTATCTAATTGTATTAGTTTAGATCTGACCTGATTAAATTATGTGTTAATCAGATGAAATTGTATCTGATTTTTGACATGATACAATTTTATTGGCAGTATAAATATTAAAATTTAAAGCAGTATAAATATTAAAATTTAAGATGTTCGCCTGACTAAATTCGTTGTCTTGAAAATGCTGATACCATCAAAAATATTATATATGGTTTAAATCTGGAATCGCCAATTTTGAGATCTAATTGCATCAGTTAGATATTACGGCAGATCTTAACGATTATCAAATTGAGTAAATGAATGTTATTTTAGTTTGACTCAAGATCATAAATTAATATCACTTTCTGTTTAAATTATTTTCAAATCAAAGAAAGATGATACAATTTTTACAAGTAAATTACAAAGAATAAAAATTATTGAAAAAATTCGATAAGACCAGCAAGGCAGAATGCGCATTTTCGGCTTTCGCTACAAAGCCATCATCAGTGCCTTTCGCCTTTGAGTGGGTTAATATTTTGATAATCGTCTACTTATATGAATGTTGAAAGCAAATCGAGTTTGTTATCAACAACTCAACTTAGACTAACATCAACGAAATTTAACAATGCTATTTTTATCCTTTTGTTATTATTACTTTTTTTGCTTTGAACCTTAATTCTTAAGATATCTCAGCTGATTCTATTCAACTCTGTGTATGATAAACACAGATGTTTGAATTACAACGAACCGTTAAATTTAAATTTAAATGTATGTTATTAAATTATATTTTTGCACCGTGTCAATGTGTTTAAGATGAATGGGGGAAAAGTTTTTAGTTGATCTGTTATTTTAAGTAAATGAATGTTATTTTAGTTTGACTCAAGATCATAAATTAATATCACTTTTTGTTTAAATTATTTTCAAATCAAAGAAAGATGATACAATTTTTACAAGTAAATTACAAAGAATAAAAATTATTGAAAAAATTCGATAAGACCAGCAAGGCAGAATGCGAATTTTCGGCTATCGCTACAAAGCCATCATCAGTGCCTTTCGCCTTTGAGTGGGTTAATATTTTGATAATCGTCTACTTATATGAATAGGTGTGTTTGCTTACTTTTCCAGTAAAGTCCAGTAAAAATTACTCAGTAACAAATTTACAGAGAGTAAGGCAAAATTTACTCTCAAAAAGAAAAATATCTAAAAATGTACGCAAACAGAAAAATTGTAAGAATTAATAAAATACTGCTGCCAACTTCTTTCCTAAAAATATCGCTAAATCAAACTAAAAAATCACTAGAAAATATCTAAATTATAAAAAACTTAAAAAAGCCATAAATCGCTAAATTTCACGAACTTTTCAGGTTCTGTTGAAAAATTTCACAAAAATAGCTATATATTTCAAACTTCTTAAAACCTTCTTAAAAAGTTATCGATACATCGCCAAACTTTTCGAACTTTTAAGTTTTTTATAAAAATTTAGCGATAAATCGCTGAATAATAATGATTCAAAAACTCTGTCAAGGAAATAAATGTAAAAAAATGCTAAGAAAATGTCAAGACTGTTAAAAGAAAAATCGCTAGTTTTCTCGCTAATAGCTTAATTATATTTTACCCGCTAAACGAGTTGAAATATCGCTAGATTTGTCGAAAAAATAGCTAAATTGACAACAGTTATTAAAATAGCTAATTGCGAAATAAACCTATTCAAATTATTGGATTAATAAATAAAACCTAATAAAATGATCAGCTACTTACTTCATCCATTGTAAATAAGCTTATATTTAAATATTTTTTGTTTTTACAAAAAATTATTTAAACATTTTTTAAACAAATGTTTTGTTTCTTCAATCATATGTTTTTTTTTCTTACAAATTCTTACTAGCAAAAATTCATCCAGTAAAAACTTGTAAGTTCTCTGGTATTGAACTGTCACTTTACTCTCTATTTTTCCTCTCTCCTTACTGAGTAATTGTGTAAACAAACACCTTCCAGTAAAAACTTGTACAAATTTGTACGAATTTGTACAAATTTTTGGGTACTCAAACACACTTAATGTTGAAAGCAAATCGAGTTTGTTATCAACAACTCAACTTAGACTAACATCAACGAAATTTAACAATGCTATTTTTATCCTTTTGTTATTATTACTTATTATTGTTATTAATTGGATATGATTAGATATTGCGCGAGATCAATTTTTTTACTCGGGGAGTTTCTTTAAACAGGGTAAAAAAATAAACTAACAATCCTTATTATGCTTGTACAAAGTAAATAACATTCTGCCTTAAATAATTAAGTACAAAAACTCTATCTAAATTATATATTACGCACGCGAAATCTATTTTTTCGTTACTGCGTGCAAACAAGTGTCTCACTAAAAGTCACTAAAAAACTAGACAATTTTACAAAGAGTACAAAAGTTTCCTAAAAAAATTGCGATTCCCCTATAGTTGTACTTGTTTTGGAAAGCCTACTAAATAAAGTAATAAAAACCAAAAACAAAAATTTTTATTTTGGCTTAAAAAGAAAATAGAACAGCTTATTTTAACTATTTCTTTGTGCGTACAAACGAATGTCTCAGACTGTATATGATTTCTAATAAAATTGAGCTTGCTTAACGCTGTTATAGAAAATCTTTTGAAATCAATGGACCAGTTTCCAAGTAATCACGATTTTAAGATTTTAGTTTAATGCCCAGTTTGTTTATTTTTTCGGCTTAACATGACCAGAAAGCATTATATTTTTTGGAGATTCGGAATAACCATTAATATTCCAAGAGTTTAAGTATAATCATGTGTACACTCAAAAAAAAGTCAGTAAAGTAAGCAAAAAATGTTGCTGTGTCAGCAAAATTTTAGTCAGAAGCGTGCTTGAAAAAAGTTGGTAATTTCAGCAAAAGTTTTGCTAACACTTAGTCGATTGAAAATCAAAAAATCCATGCTAAAATCAATAAAACTTTTTTCTTATATAAAAAACATTTTGATATTTGTTTAGTAATATACAGATTTATATAGTAATATTACAGTCTTTAAGAAGTAAATAATATACAAACTACATACTACACTGATAGAATTTTCGTTCATACTATTAATGAATCGATTTCATTAATCTGAATTCATTGAGTTAATGAAAAATTTTCATTGAATTAATGAAAAATTCATTAATTACATGAATTTTTTCATTATATATTTTCAACTAACCCGTAAGATATGCTATAATTTTTATAATTGTTTTGAATTTGCTAATTACTAAAATAGATATATGTTCCAGTAATGAACGCTAGGGTTGCAAACTGAAATTATTTAAATATAAAAGTCTAATTAATTACATCATTTTATTTTGGCTATTTAGATGAATCGGTAACGCAGTAATGTTTACATTCTGGTGATTGCGGGTTCAAGTCGAGTTCAGGGAGATGTCAAAAACGTTATAAAAACAAAAAAGAAATATATGTACAAATAAAAATTAATAAAATAAAAATAAACAATAAATAAAAAAGTAACGCAAAAAAAATATATTTTTTTCAATTAGTTTTCATTTAATGAATACGTTTCATTGATTTAATGAACGCGTTCTTTGGGGACTTTTCAATGAAAAAAATCATTGCATTAATGAACAAATTCATTAATACTATGCACAAAATTCTATCAGTGTAGGGAAGTAAATCGATTAATCGAACAATTTTGCTCAAAATTTGTTCGAACAATTTGAAATGTCCAAATTTCGAGTAACGAATAACTTAATGCGATTAATCGATTCATTTTTAAATTTTATTCAATTAATCGGTTAAGAAAAAACCCGAATTAGTAATTTGAACGATTAATCGATTAAAATACAAAGTCGATTAATTGAATATCCCACTAAATACTCAATGAACAAAATAGCTTATCTGGTTCATAATTTTTCTTACGCTAGTGAGAATCACCAGGGTAGGTTTTTTCGGCATTTGCCATTAAATGCCATTTTTGCCATTTTTTCACTTATTTTGTAAAAATGCCATTTTTACAAATCCTTTCCAAAAAAACCATTTTGTATATTTATACCCTACACCACTATGTGATCAGGGTATTATAAGTTTGTGCTGATGTTTGTAACACCAAAAAATATTGGTCGTAGACCCACCTTATAGTATACCGATCGGTTTATTTCGATTTAACGATGTCCGTCTGTCCGTCCGTCCGTCCGTCTGTCTGTCCATGCAATCTTGTGCGCACTCTACAGGTCGCAAATATTAAGATATTTTGATGAAATTTGGTACACAGACCTATATTGGCCCAAGGACGAACAAGTTTGATTTTGGTGAACATCGGTCCATGTTTAAACCTAGTGCCCATGTAAGGGTCCTACCAAAATTATATTGTTTATACGCTGTAGGTCGTAAATATTAAGGTATTTTGACGAAATTTGATACACAGACCTACGTTAGCCCAATAACGCAGCCTATTGATTTTGGTGAATATCGGTCCATGTTAAGACCTAGTGCTTATATAAGGGTCCTACCAAAATTATACTGTTTATACGCTGCAGGTCGTAAATATTAAGATATTTTGATGAAATTTGGTACACAGACCTATATTGAGCCAAGGACGAAGCCTATTGATTTTGGTGAACATCGGTCCATGTTTAGACCTAGTGCCCATATAAGGGTCCTACCAAAATTATACAGTTTATACGCTGCAGGTCGTAAATATTAAGATATTTTGATGAAATTTGGTACATAGACCTATGTTGGCCCAAGGACGAACAAGTTTGATTTTGGTGAACATCGGTCCATGTTTAGAACTAGTGCCCATATAAGGGCCCCCCCCAAAATTGGCTTGGTTACAAACTGCAGGTCGCAAATATTAAGATATTTTAATGAAATTTGGTACACAGACCTATGTTGGCCCAATAACGCAGCTAATTGATTTTGGTGAACATCGGTCCATGTTTAGACCTAGTGCCCATATAAGGGTCCCACCAAAATTATATTGTTTATACGCTGCAGGTCGCAAATATTAAGATATTTTGATGAAATTCGGTACATAGACCTATGTTGGCCCAAGGACGAACAAGCTTGATTTTGGTGAACATCGGTCCATGTTTAGAACTAGTGCCCATATAAGGGTCCCCCCAAAATTGGCTTGGTTACAAACTGCAGGTCGCAAATATTAAGATATTTTAATGAAATTTGGTGCGCTGACTCACATTATAGAAAATTTTGATACAAGCCCCATTGTATAGTCGGCATGCCCGACTTTAACCTTTTTACTCGTTTTTTTATATTTTTCATTAAAAAAATGCTATAAAATTCAGTAAAAACTCAATCTTTGAAAATAATTTTTGTAAAAAATTTACAAAAAAACAATATATTTTGTTGACATGCTATTTTTTAATAACTTTTCCATTTTTACCAGTTTTACTTAAAAATCCGTTCGAGTACAAAAAAATAGTAAGAACTAGTAAAAAATTTAAGGGGAAATTTGACTACCCGAGTAAAAAAAATTGATCTCGTGCAATATCTAATTATATCCAATTTGATATTGTTTAAGATCTGCTGTAATATCTAGCTGATCCAATTAGATCTCAAAATTGGGTGTATCCAATCATATCGTATTAGATCCCATTGTATATATGGGGATAAACTAAGATCAAGTTATATCTCAAAATTGGGAGGTCCAGTGATATCTTTGGGGATAAACCTAGATCTATTTTGATCCGAAAATTGGCGGATCCAGCTATATATTTGCGGATATTTTTAGATCTAATTTGATCCGAAATATGGCGGATCCAATTAGATCCAGCTATATATTTGGGGATAAACTTAGATCTAATTTGATCTCAATTTTGGCAGATCAAATTAGATCCGGCAATATATTTGTGGATAAACGTATATCTAATTTGATCCGAAAAAGTGGCAGATCGAATTAGATCTAGCTATATATTTGGGGATAAACTTAGATCTAATTTGATCCGAAAAATGGCACATCGAATTAGATCCAGCAATATATTTGTGGATAAACTTAGATATAAATTGTTCTGAAAAATGGCAGATCAAATTAGATCCAGCTATATATTTGTGGATTAACTTAGATCTAATTTGATCCGAAAAATGGCACATCGAATTAGATTCAGCAATATATTTGTGGATAAACTTGGATATAAATTGAATAGAAAATTGGCAGATCAAATTAGATCCAGCAATATATTTTGGGATTTAGTAAGACCTAATTTGATCCAAAAAATGGCAGATCGAATTAGATCCAGCTATATATTTGTGGATAAACTTAGATCTAATTTGATCCGAAAAAGTGGCAGATCGAATTAGATCCAGCAATATATTTAGGGATAAACTTGGATGTAAATTTATCCGAAAAATGCCAGATCGAATTAGATCCAGCAATATATATGTGGATAAACTTAGATCTAAATTTATCCGAAAAATTCCTAATCGAATTAGATCCAGCAATATATATGGGGATAAACTTGGATCTAAATTTACCCGAAAAATGGCAGATCAAATTAGATCCAGCAATATAATTGGGGATAAACTTGGATCTAAATTTATCAGAAAAATGGCAGATCGAATTAGATCCAGCAATTTATTTAGGTATTAAAATGGCAGATAGAATTAGAAACAGCAATATATTTGGGGATTGACATCTAAAAGTATCCATAAAAATGACAGATAAAATTAGATGCCGCATTATATTTGGGTACTACGTAAGATCTCCATTTATTTGGGATTAAATAAGATCCCAGACATATATTGCCAACTGTTCAAAAAATAATAGACTGGCAGAGCACTGATTGTATAAAAATTACAATATTTTGTTAAAATAAGGTTTAAACTCAGAAGGTAACGAGTTCAATATGCATTTCTTTTACAAAATTAATTTCTTTTTATAAAATTAAATTTTTTTTTCTATACATTTTTTTATAAAATTATATATTTATTTTTTTATTAAATTGAAATCTTTGAATAAAATAATTTTCTCTGCACCATTTCCAATTGTATTAATTGTTTTAAGATTTATCAATTGTATATCAGAAATAATCAATTGAATTTCAGTTTTATCAATTATGTTTCAGAACTCATCAATTATTTTTCACATTTATGAATTGCATTTCAGAACTAGTCAATTGAAGTTCAGTTTTATCAATTGTGTTTCAGAAATTATTAATTGTATTTCCGAAATTCACAACTGTATTTCAGAAATTATTAAACTGTATTTCAGAAATTATCAATCCTATTTCCGAAATTATGAAATGTATTTGAGAAATTTTTCTCTATTAGCTATGAAATTCTGAAATAGATTTCATTATTTCTGGACACAACTAAATAAATAAATAAATAATTAAATTTGCGTAATATGTATTGTAGTTTCTGAAGTGCAAATAATATTTTGTGATATACAATTAAAATTTTCTAAAATACATTTAATAATTTCTGGAATACCTTTTTTCGATGCTTTTAAGTTAGCTCGAAATGCTTTTATCATTCATTTAATTTGTAGCTATCACACATCTATAACAAGTCTCGTTAGATTAGAGTGTAGAGGTCTTGGCTGACAATCTGGTGGACTGGGTTAAATTTCATGTTTTTAAAAGCAAATATTAAAAAAAGTTTTCTCAATTTTTTCAAAAATGTTTTTTGAAATCTATTTTTTTACCAAGATAGTTAATGCAACGTTCTGCCAACGCATAACCGACCATCGCCAACGGTTTGCCAGCATTGTGCCGAATTATATTTTTCTGTCTGGGATGTTAAACTTAAACCTATTGTATATTAACATTAATTAACACTATATTTTTATTTTTAGGAAATACATTTTTATTTTATTATAAGTTAACATTAAATTAAATTTTAGATAATGGCACCAATTTGTAGTTGTAATTATTATATATTAAATCGTATATTCATAAACATTCTATACAGTTAGACGAGGTTTATGGAACTATTTAACTTTATAAAGTGTTTATAAATTATAACTTAAATGTACATATATATATGTTAAATGTACGTGAACAAATTGTTGATATGGATCCACAAATTGTATCTCAACTGATATACATACATCAATATATATTAAATGATATACATATATTACAATATATGACACTGTATTATAAATATTGTTAATGAAGTAACATATCTGATAATATTTTTTATAGCGCCATATGTACATAGTTTTACATTATTCAAATTAAACCATATATGGAATTGTATTCAAAATGTTGATGTGGTACCAAATTTGACCATATATTGTTTAAATTGTGCCATATATGACAATATATTGTTTAAATGATACCATATATGTCTATATATTAATATTGTTTAAATGACACCATATATCAATATATATGGGACTATATATGGTAGCATATATTATCATATCTGCATCTGTATTAAAAATGTCGTTCATCAGGTACCATATATGAGCATATATTGTTGAAATGTCACCATATATGACAATATATGCTTTAAATGGCACCATATATGGTAATATATTGCTTAAATAACACCATATATAAATATATATGGCACTATATATGGTAGCATATATTATCATATGTGGAACTGTATTAAAAATATTGTTCATGAGGTACCATATATGGGCATATATTGTTGAAATTGCACCATATATGATAATATATGGTTTGAATGGCACCATATATGATAATATATGGTTTGAATGGCACCATATATGATAATATATAGCTTAAATAACACCATATATAAATATATATCGCACTATATATAGTACCATATATTATCATATCTGGTACTGAATTAAAGATTTGGTTTATGAGGTACCATATATGACCATATATTGTTTAAATGGCACCATATATGATAATATCTAGTTTAACCGTCACCATATATAATTATATATTGTTTAAATGATACCATATGTAATTATATATTGCTAAAATGCCACCATATATATTAAGATATAGTTCTATATATAACTATATATGCAATAAGATCAACCATGTCATGTAATATATAATTATATATGCCATATCTAATATTATGAAGGCCAATATCTAATTAGATGAAATTATATATGGCATAATATAAGGAAAAATTTTGTGAAAAAACGTCATATATAATTATATATGGATATACATAACGACATGTATAATTATATATTGTAATATATGCCATATATGATTATATATAATTTTTTTTACTCGGGTAGTTTTACTCTAAAAATTTTTTACAGCAGAAACTAGTAATATGTTTTTTTTGTTTAACAAACGATAAAATTGAACACATTTTTATGTGAATCATTATTAAATTAATTAACTATTATGATTCGCATTAAAGTTTGCACTACGCGGACGTTTTTATGCGATTTTCGTAAATTTTTTTGTTAGTTTACTATTCTTACAATTTTTTTGTTCGATTACTTTTGAATATTTTGACAACTTTTTCAATATTTTTTCTCTTTTACTAGTTTTACTAGAAACGTAATCGTACAAACCTAATATTTAATAAAACTCCAGATTTTTTTTTTATTTAAATCATACTAATATACGGCGAATGCACTTTATCAGTCCAATGGTAAATTCTCCATTATTGTAGTTTTGTTAAAAACATTTAGAAAAACACTTAAATCAACCATTATACTTTAAAATTTTTGGATTAAGCGTGCTATTTTTGCGTTTTTTGTGCCAATTTTAGTATTTTTGCGTGCCATTTTGCCCTGTTAATCACTATATATTTTGAGTCCGTAACAGTGTTTTAGCGGTTTTATTTGCCAACCCTGTTTAATATTAAAATAAATATGTCTCAAAAAGAGTAATAACATTTATTTAAAAAATGTAAATTTTAAAAAAGAATGGTGCAGGCAGTAAGAAATCTCGTTTCGATATGATAGTAGTAATCTAGTTAGCCCATTCTTTAAAATGCATATGGGTCATTCCATCTCAAATCGACCAATGGTTGGAATCGACCTCTTTCGATTTGGATGAATTTTGGTCCGAACTTTTCTTTCATCATATAACGAAGTTTTGCCAAAGGAAAAAAAATTAAATTTTTTTTTTCAAAAGTTATGCAATATTTAAAATTTCAAAAAATGTCATAATTTTTCTAATTTTTTGCTTTGTTACTAGGTTATTTTCTGAATATCTCGAAAACTATAAAGGCACATCTACAGAAAACTCGCTAAACTTTATGAAAATGCAGCTCTGTATAATTCTACTAAACGTAATCTCTAGGCCATTTACAATTGCTGTCATACATAATTTCTTTTATTAGTAACAATTTTTAAGATGTCTTGTAACATTATTGAACATTTCAGTTTATTAAATGCACCTTTTGGTATTTCGAGAAAAAATTATTGTTTAAAATACAACAATTTCAATAAAAACAAATACTTGACAACTAGAGATGATACTTTTACGATAAAAATTAGTGCCAACTATATTAGAGATTACAGATTTAGCTTAAACTCTACGAGATTTCTATTCCGTGTAGATGTGCCTTAATAGCTATAAAAATGGTTGTTAGCTCGTTTCGAAGAGGATATTTAGCCGTATTGAAAAAAATATTGAAAAATAAAAAAATTTAAAATTTTGCAATTTTGCAATTTCACAATTTTAAAAATCGAAAAATTCAAAAACCTATTTTTTTGCTCAATTTTTTTTTAAATAAAACCTCTAACTGATCTTAAAACATCCCGAAATTTTCAAGAGGGCGTTTTTTTTAAAAAGATATGAATTTTTGAAGTTTTTTATTCTCTTTTTTTAAGTTGAATCTTAGTATAATAAAATTAAACAAATATCCAATTTTGAAATTTTGAGCAATAAAAAACAAATTGAAGGCTTTAGAAGCACAGACAAATTTTTAAATCGAAATTACGCTTCTATTTTTTTGGTAAAAGTTTGAAAAACAAATAACCCGGCTAAAAATCTACATACATGCATTCATACAGGTTTAATGTGTGTTCATGCATGATCATAAACACCCAGTGTAGAAACGGTAATGACATATCATTATTTTTTGGACTACCAGTAATGACACCCACTTACGTTCTGCATTATTTTAAAACATATAATAATGAGTCACTGATAATGACTTATTTTTATCATTATTTCAAATAGAAAATAATTTTCTAGATTTTTTTTGAAATCTACTTTTAGACTCAATATTTTTTAAACACTGGTAAGGATATAAGTAACAACATATTTTTTGATTTTTTGTATGTTGGCGAGTAAGCTTACTTGTGTGCAGCAGGTCAATTATGTTTTTATCTATTAAATATTATATGTCGATATAGCTCAGATGGTAGAGCTATTGACTGGCAATCTGTAGACCCAGGTTCGATTCCCGCACCAGCAAATTTTAATTAAAAAAAAAATACAATAAAAAATATTTTTTTTTATATAATTTATATTTTTGAAAATCTATTTTTAGACTAATTATTTCTGTCAGTACTGGTAAGCACATAGGTAACGATATATTTTTTGATTTTTCGTATGCTGGTTTGTAACCATAACTCATTATTTTTCGCGACATCGCCATATAAAGGTAATAAGAAATGTAATAACAAAAGTAATTAGTTACCATTACCAAGTATGTAATTACAGAACCACATATCTGGTAATGATTTTCTACACTGGGCATAAATGCTTTTTCATTAGGGTTTGGGATTTCCCGGACTTTTTTATTTCCCGGGAAACGGGAATGAAAAAATTTAATTCCCGGGATTCCCGGGAATCCCGGTAAATATTTTTGAACAAAGTTGTTAATGAAAACCACCTATATAAGTAATTTTTGTTAAAAAAAAAACTATTTCAGTACAAATGCAGTCTGTGTAGTGAGAATTCAAAGTAAAAAATATCAGAATGTTGAACATTTGATTTCACATAAATTACTCGCAGCACTGCCAAATGAATTGCATGATTCCAGCAGAAAGCACCTACTACTGGACTGTCGGAAACAAACCGTTTCATCACACTTGGCCCATTAGATATGGTGGCCACAATGTTATTTTCCAAAGACAAATAAAACTCTTCTAGTCTTATTTCTACAATGCTTCTTATTTCATCAGCATTACAACTTCCTGATATATAAACCAACCCCAGGTTATAAAATGAATTATTTCCATTTATACATTGTTGTGATATTCTTGTCCATTCATCTAAGATTATAGTAAATCTCCTATTGTTAGAAATATTGCTCGATATTTCTTTCATCATGATATCTTTTACATTATTGTAGTAATTTAATATAATGTTCTTTACATTGGTTTCATTTTTTTGCAATGCCAGGTTTTTATTATAAAAACTTTCTCGAATAAACGAAGATCTAATTATGGTGCGGATTGACTGCGGCTAATTTGGATACCATTTCAGGAAATGTTTGCCCTACCATAAAACCTTTAATGCCTATTCAGCTTACACTTTTTTCTTCGGGTACTTTGCTAATTTTAGCTGAAACGTTATTCTTGTTGTTCTTTTCTTCAAGAGAAGTTGCATGACCATCATTTTTTTTTTTTTTTGTGCACCAAATTTAGATGTCGGATAACCAAATTTAGATACCACCGTTAACCAGTCTTTTCTTTTCACATTTATTAATGAAAACGTTACTTATAAAATTATTGGCCCTTAATATAAAAGAGTATTTTAAATTTAAAGTCGACTTTATTTTTAATCAAACGGTTTTGTTCATTTTGTGTATGAAAACCTTACAAAAATATTTATATTTTCAAATATTTTGTTTGGTTGAAAATAAATTAACCAATCAGAATGCTCCAAAAATAAACGAAGTCAAGGTATACTGCCACCCAATATTTTAACTAAAGTCGACTTTACCTAAATTATACATTTGAAAAATTTAGATAGTAAGGGCGATTATTTGTAAGAAACAAAGCTTTTTTTCATATTTCTTTTAAACATTTTACCAAGTTTTTAGGTTTTACTACTTAAATTTTGAAGAAGTTATGCGAAAAATCTTTATTAGTTGAAATGCTCCTAATTACTTGGCAAAGATTTTATTTGTCTGTCAAATGAATGTATTCCTTTTTAAAAGATTTTAACAATGACATTTTTGTTTTGGTATTTAAAATTTTTTTTATGACTAAAATTAAAAAATCCTATTCGAAACAAAAACAATTTAAAAAATTTAATATTTTTAAAATTTCCCGGGAAATATATATTATTTTCCCGGGAATTCCCGGCAAACTTTTCCCGGGATTTCCCGGGAATTCCCGAACCCCAAACCCTATTTTTCATACATGGATACATAAATCTCCATACATGCATCCACATATGTCCACACATGTGCATTAACGAAAATTGAGGTAATATCTACATGTATGTTCATGTATAAACACACATGAAGATGCATGAACATATATTACCGTACCTTAAATTTCGTTAATGCACAAGTATGGACATATATGGATGTATGTATGGAGATTTATGCATCTATGTATGGTAGAGCATTCATGTTTATGAGAATGTATGAACATTAGAGTGGTCCAAAAAAAAAAAAGTAGGAATTTTCGCGCTAAATGTCCTATTATGTGGGATATGGTTTTTGGTAGCAATAAAATTATAGCAATCTAAATAATAGCGAAATATTAAAAAATGTCAAATTTTAACTTAATTTGCAAGGATATCTGTTGTCCTTTTTAAAATTAAAATCAGTGTTATATATAATGACCCAGCAAAATCTTTCATTACCAAATAAGTTGTTATATAATATAAATTCATAGCTTGGCACAACTTATTTCTTGGCGTCTAAGCTCATTATTTTTGTTTGGCGTGGTCGTTTTTATAAGTAGTCACGCTTACCCGCTCGCTTACGAAAAAATGAGAAATAAGTAGTTATGAGATTTTGAATAATAAGTGGTTACACACATGCTTACAAAAAGTTGAATTATATGTGGTTATCCGATTGCTTACTTGATTCTTAAAAATAAGGAGTTAAGCAAATACTATTAGCTTAAGAAAATACATTCAGAAAAATTTAAGTTTTTTCTAATGTGTAATTTTAGGACTCGTCATAAAAATTTAAACATAAAACATATTTACATATAATAAATAAAAATGTATAAAATTTAACTGTGTAAAAGGTATTTATTTAAAATATTACGAGTAAGTCATTATTTTATATTTAGAAACAATGAATACAATAGGCCGTTATTAGGAAGTCATTATTTTATATTATAAAATAATGCAGAAGGTAATGATATATCATTTTTGGTAATGCTGATAGTAATGAGGTGTCATTACCAATATTTTGCTGGGGAAGGTCCTTGGTAAGTAAATTGCAAAAGTATAACAAATTGCATTTTTCGATAACACCGTTTACAGGTAATTGGGAAAATATCTCAAAAAACTTGAGTTTTTTTGAATTTTCAAAAACCGCGAATAATTCATAAACCACAAATTTTTTTTAAGTTTCCATTGCTGATTCAAAATCTGCGTTAAAATAAAGATCAGATTTGAGAAATTTGCGCATACAAGGCAAAAAAAAGTTTAATTTTTAATTACATCTTTTCGGAAAATTTCGAAAATTTGACTAAAATATGTATTTTTTTGTATAAATTTAAAAAAACCGCGAATTACTTAAAAGTTACTTAATTTTTTTAAGTTTTGATTTCAAATTCCTTATACTCACATTGATTAAGACCAGATTTAAAAAAAATTGTTAAATAATAGCGTACAGGTTAAGAAATAATTAAATTTAAAGTCAACCCTACTTTTTGTATAAATTACTCTAGAGATAAATTACTAATTCTTAAAAGACAACTTTTTGTGCTACTTCTAAATAACAGCGGATTTAGCTGAAACTTGGCACAGAGAGTTTTTAGACATTAAGGAATAGGGGCAACATTGTGGAGATCGCGAATTCCAACTTTCATGTTTTTTTGGACCACTCTAATCTCCATATATGGCCATATACCCTCAAATTTCGGATCCGAACCCATATGTGTTGCCATATATGACCATATATTAACATTTTCACCTGGGTTTTCAATATTTTTTTCAATACGGCTAAATATCCTCTTTGAAACGAGCTAACAACCATTTTTATAGCTATTAAGGCACATCTACACGGAATAGAAATCTCGTAGAGTTTAAGCTAAATCTGTAATCTCTAATATAGTTGGCACCAATTTTTATCGTAAAAGTATCATCTCTAGTTGTCAAGTATTTGTTTTTATTGAAATTGTTGTATTTTAAACAATAATTTTTTATCGAAATACCAAAAGGTGCATTTAATAAACTGAAATGTTCAATAATGTTACAAGACATCTTAAAAATTGTTACTAATAAAAGAAATTATGTATGACAGCAATTGTAAATGGCCTAGAGATTACGTTTAGTAGAATTATACAGAGCTGCATTTTCATAAAGTTTAGCGAGTTTTCTGTAGATGTGCCTTTATAGTTTTCGAGATATTCAGAAAATAACCTAGTAACAAAGCAAAAAATTAGAAAAATTATGACATTTTTTGAAATTTTAAATATTGCATAACTTTTGAAAAAAAAAATTTAATTTTTTTTCCTTTGGCAAAACTTCGTTATATGATGAAAGAAAAGTTCGGAGCAAAATTCATCCAAATCGAAAGAGGTCGATTCCAACCATTGGTCGATTTGAGATGGAATGACCCATATGCATTTTAAAGAATGGGCTAACTAGATTACTACTATCATATCGAAACGAGATTTCTTACTGCCTGCACCATTCTTTTTTAAAATTTACATTTTTTAAATAAATGTTATTACTCTTTTTGAGACATATTTATTTTAATATTAAACAGGGTTGGCAAATAAAACCGCTAAAACACTGTTACGGACTCAAAATATATAGTGATTAACAGGGCAAAATGGCAGGCAAAATGGCACGCAAAAATACTAAAATTGGCACAAAAAACGCAAAAATAGCACGCTTAATCCAAAAATTTTAAAGTATAATGGTTGATTTAAGTGTTTTTCTAAATGTTTTTAACAAAACTACAATAATGGAGAATTTACCATTGGACTGATAAAGTGCATTCGCCGTATATTAGTATGATTTAAATAAAAAAAAAATCTGGAGTTTTATTAAATATTAGGTTTGTACGATTACGTTTCTAGTAAAACTAGTAAAAGAGAAAAAATATTGAAAAAGTTGTCAAAATATTCAAAAGTAATCGAACAAAAAAATTGTAAGAATAGTAAACTAACAAAAAAATTTACGAAAATCGCATAAAAACTTCCGCGTAGTGCAAACTTTAATGCGAATCATAATAGTTAATTAATTTAATAATGATTCACATAAAAATGTGTTCAATTTTATCGTTTGTTAAACAAAAAAAACATATTACTACCCAGGTAGAAATTATGTGTGGTAACAAAAAAGAAGCACTGGCAAAGCACAAGTAGACCGCGGTCTTACAAAACTAAGTACTGGCGAACCACTAAATTTGGACGCTTTACCAACGCTTGAAAAGAGTTACTTCCCAGCGCCTGTTTTCCAAAAACATTATTTTGTTTTTGGAAACAAATCTCCAAAAAGGAGTGAAAATTAGAAAATGTTTGGCTCTAAAATACAATAACTCCAAGAATGATACATTTTTAGAGTAATTTAAAATTCTTCAGTGATGAGGGATCATAATTTGCTGCCAGGGAAAACACTTGATTTTTTTGTTTCTTGGTGCTATCTCAATACTTTTCAGAGCATTAAATGGAACGGTGTTATCATTTGGGTGTCGGGAAAGCACTTTTATTTTTTTAATTGGGCGTTGGGAAAGCATTTGATTTTTATGTTTCTGGGTGCTTTCCCAGTGCTTTGTAAAGCATTGGCACCACCGTGGAACGGTGTTATCATTTGGGCGTTGGGAAAGCACTGTTAACAAGCACTCATACCACCCACTTCGGTGCTTTGCCAGTGCTGGCCCATTTGTAATTTTCCACCTGGGTAGTTTCTGCTGGAAGAAATTTTTCGAGTAAAACTAGTAAAATTTCCCCTTAAATTTTTTACTAGTTCTTACTATTTTTTTGTACTCGAACGGATTTTTGAGTAAAACTGGTAAAAATGGAAAAGTTAGTAAAAATAGCATGTCAACAAAATATTAAAAAAATATTGTTTTTTTTGTAAATTTTTTCCAAAAATAATTACAAAGATTGAGTTTTTACTGAATTTATAGCATTTTTTAATGAAAAATATAAAAAAATTATACAAAATGGCTTTTTTTGGCAAGGATTTGTAAAAATGGTATTTTTACAAAAGAAGTGAAAAAAATGGCAAAATGGCATTTAATGGCAAATGCCAAAAAAACCTACCCTGGTGATTCTCACTAGCGTAAGAAAAATTATGAACCAGATAAGCTATTTTGTTCATTGAGTATTTAGTGGGATATTCAATTAATCGACTTTGTATTTTAATCGATTAATCGTTCAAATTACTAATTGGGGTTTTTTCTTAACCGATTAATTGAATAAAATTTAAAAATGAATCGATTAATCGTATTAAGTTATTCGTTACTCGAAATTTGGACATTTCAAATTGTTCGAACAAATTTTGAGCAAAATTGTTCGATTAATCGATTTAATCCCCTAGTATGCAGTTTGTATATTACACTATGCGACAGTCAAAATCGGTATTGGATGAAACCAACGGGAAATGTTATATCGGTCAAAAACAAGTTATACGTGTCCCGGCGTTTCGCTGGGTCACCCCTAGGAATCGAGATATATCTTTTTTTGACATAACTCGAGAACCACTAATCCGATTTTGCTCAAACCATTTTAAAAAAATTAAAAATTACAATTCCTTTAATCTGTTCATATAACGTTTTTCTACATACTCAACAGTTTTGCCGGTAAAAATAAATGTTTGTTATCGCTACCATAAAAATCAATAACCTTTTGTTTATTACTCTTTTTTAATATTTTAGGCAAAAAATATTTTTTTCTTCATACATTTATTTTTACCGGCAAAACTGTTGAGTATATAGGAAAACGTTATATGAACAGATTAAAGGAATTGTAATTTTAAATTTTTTTAAAATTGTTTGAACAAAATCGGACTAGTGGTTCCCGAGTTATGTCAAAAAAAAAGACCACCAAAGGTCAAATCGATATATCTCGATTCCTAGGGGTGACCCAGCGAAACGCCGGGACACATATAACTTCTTTTTTTACCGATATAATTTTCCCCGGTAGTTTGAACCCTTGCCGATCACTGACCCCTACCATTTGTCTCACAGTGTTATTTACTTCTTAAAGACTGTAATATTACTATATAAATCTGTATATTACTAAACAAATATCAAAATGTTTTTTATATAAGAAAAAAGTTTTATTGATTTTAGCATGGATTTTTTGATTTTCAATCGACTAAGTGTTAGCAAAACTTTTTCTGAAATTACCAACTTTTTTCAAGCACGCTCCTGACTAAAATTTTGCTGACACAGCAACATTTTTTGCTTACTTTACTGACTTTTTTTTGAGTGTACACTTGATTATACTTAAACTCTTGGAATATTAATGGTTATTCCGAATCTGCAAAAAATATAATGCTTTCTGGTCATGTTAAGTCAAAAAAATAAACAAAATTGGGCATTAAACTAAAATCTTAAAATCGTGATTACTTGGAAACTGGTCCATTGATTTCAAAAGATTTTCTATAACAGCGTTAAGCAAGCTCAATTTTATTAGAAATCATATACAGTCTGAGATATTCGTTTGTACGCACAAAGAAATAGTTAAAATAAGCTGTTCTATTTTCTTTTTAAGCCAAAATAAAAATTTTTGTTTTTGGTTTTTATTACTTTATTTAGTAGGCTTTCCAAAACAAAAACAACTATAGGGGAATCGCAATTTTTTTAGGAAGCTTTTGTACTCTTTGTAAAATTGTCTAGTTTTTTAGTGACTTTTAGTGAGACATTTGTTTGCACGCAGTAACGAAAAAATAGATTTCGCGTGCGTAATATATAATTTAGATAGCGTTTTTGTACTTAATTATTTAAGGCAGAATGTTATTTACTTTGTACAAGCATAATAAGGATTGTTAGTTTATTTTTTTACCCTGTTTAAAGAAACTCCCCGAGTAAAAAAATTGATCTCGCGCAATATCTAATCATATCCAATTTGATATTCGTTAAGATCTGCCGTAATATCTAACTGATGCAATTAGATCTCAAAATTAGGTGTATCCAATGATATCGTATTAGATCCCATTGTATTTATACATGGGGATAAACTAAGATCTACTTATATGGGCAAATCTACGGAACCGGGCGATTCCAGATTTAAACCATTTTAAAAACAATATATAACGAATTTTAGATGTTGTGGCAACCGAATTCGGTTGCTGTAACCGAATATCGAGGTTGTGACAAACGAATTCGGTTGTGGTAACCGAATTGTGGGGTTGTGACAACCGAATTCGGTTGCATTAACCCTATTGGGAGGTTGCGGCAACCGAATTTATTAGAGAACGAGGTTGTCTCAACCGATATTTTTTATTATTTTAGCTTAAATCCTAAAATACACGCTGAAAAAAAACGGGCAGTCCCAAACATATTTTTGCTGGTAATATATATATATTTGGAGAAATTGTTAAACATATTCGCCGTGTTTTTACTAAAAACAATATATATTTGCATGCAAATATATTATGTTTGCAAGCAAATATATTATGTTTGCCTGTAAATATATAATGTTTGGATGAAATGAAATGACGCTATCGACAAATATTATATGTTTGGCAGCAAACATATAATATGTCTGCCATAAAAAAATTATGTATCCATGCAAATACTATATGTAAATAATATATTTAGTTATAAAGCAATTATTAATATATGCCAAACAATAGGCGTATTTATTCTACTCTCCAAATTTCTCTGTATTTTAATGGAAAAACATAAAATGTAAAATTAATACATCTACTGTTTGGCGATTATTTAATAACTAAATATATTATAAATCACATTGAATTTTACATCTAATACAAATCTTTTATTGAAACACAATAACTACAATCTCTTCATTTATTTTTTATTTATTTTTATTAACAAATATTAATTAAAAACTCTTATAATAAGTTAATACTTTAATATACACAATTAAATATTTTTTTGTTTCTTATTAACACAATTTTATGTTTTATTTATACTAATTTATTTTATTTTTTCACATTTTTCACAATAAAATTAATAAATAAACGAAAAATATCACTAAATTTTCGGACTAGATGCAGTCTAGCTAAACTAAACGATTATTACCAACTACAAAAGTTATAATGGCTACATACAACTTTATATGTATCAAGAATGGAAATTCGCCATTTTTCCAAATATATGTTAATTGTATCCCACAAATATAATTATTACCGGGAAATATATGTGTAGTAACTATAAAAACAATATAATTGGAAGCATACTGCAAATACATATATGGTAGTTTGTAAACATACATTGATTACCTCCAAACATATACAAAAACGTCTTTTTCCTCCGTGTACCTTTTGCAAAAAAAGACTTTTTCCATTTTTTATAGATACCCAGCAAAATCTTTCATTACCAAATAAGTGGTTATATAATAGAAATTCATAGCTCCGCACAACTTATTTTTTGGCGTCTAAACTCATTATTTTTGTTTGGCGTGGTCGTTTTTATAAGTAGTCACGCTTACACACTCGCTTACGAAAAAATGAGAAATAAGTAGTTATGAGATTTTGAATAATAAGTGGTTACACACATGCTTACAAAAAGTTGAATTATATGTGGTTATCCCATTGCTTACTTGATTCTTAAAAATAAGGAGTTAAGCAAATACTATTAGCTTAAGGAAATACATTCAGAAAAATTTAAGTTTTCTCCAGTGTGTAATTTTAGGACTCGTCATAAAAATTTAAACATAAAACATATTTACATGTAATAAATATAAATGTATAAAATTTAACTGTGTAAAAAGTACTTATTTAAACTATTACGAGTAAGTCATTATTTTATATTTAGAAACAATGAATACAATAGGCCGTTATTAGGAAGTCATTATTTTATATTATAAAATAATGCAAAAGGTAATGATATATCATTTTTGGTAATGCAAATAGTAATGATGTGTCATTACCAATATTTTGCTGGGTATAGTTTTATTAATTTACATATAATTAAAATATCTAAATTAGTTGTTATTAGATTTTTTTACACTCATAAAAAAATAAATAGCACAAAAAGCTACTACAATTTAGTTAAAAATTACCTGGTAGGAAAAGCTGCTGAAATTTTTTTGCTAGATATTAGTAAGATATGAAAAGCAACAATATTTATATAGAAAATTTCAGTTATAATTGAGTTAGGTGTAAGATAATTGAAAATGATTACTTGATCTGCTTAATCAAAAAAAAAAACAAAAATATCCTGAATATTAGTCAACCAAAAAACAGCTAAAAGTAATGTAACCCAGCAAAAATATTAAGGAGTACTTCAAAAAGAATGACTATTTTATCTACATCCCATAAAATAATATACAAAAATAAAATAAAACAAATACAACAACACATAGCGACATGACGCACAAGCATAGTTTTCTACTGAAAAATTGTTAAATTTACTGCAGTATCGGATCTTTCCTATGACACACACGTGTTAAATTCATTGATGGGAATGCCAAATTTGAACTACTTTTATTTTTGAGTTGTGTTTTTTCTGGAGCTGTTAGTAGTTCAAAATTTGGCATTTCTATCAATGAATTTAACACGTGCGTGTCATAGGAAAGATCCGATACTGCTGTAAATTTAACAATTTTTCAGTAGAAAACTATGCTTGTGCATCATGTCGGTATGTGTTGTTGTATTTGTTTTATTTTATTTTTGCATTATCTTATTTTGAATGTAGAGAAAAAAGTCATGCATTAAAAAGTGGGTGTTCTCTTTTTGCAGGGAATGTATACAAAATTTTAATTCTAACTGAGGTGAATTTAGTAAAATACAAATAACAGTCCATCCTGCTAAGAACAAAAATATTTACTAAATGATAGTATACCGTTTTTCACTTGATGTTTTTGATCTACTAATATTCAGCAAAATATTATGCAAATTTTAGCAGGGAAAATTGTTAATTTCAGTAAACTAAAATTTTACTTAAATATGACTAAAGTAATAATAAGTACACCACTATGTATAATTGTTTTATTTTTGATGATTTTACCTTGGCAAAAATATGCTAATTTCAGCACTTTTCTCTGCAAGGTAGTTTCACTAGAAGTGTAGAATTTTAATAATTGAAAACACAAATTAATTTAGAAAATATTACGTGACAATATTGAAAGAAAAACGACTGATATTCTAAATAAAGTAAGAAAGTGTACTTATTTTAGTACTGTTTCTTCGAAATAAAGGGTACATTATTTATTACAATTTCGGTAATAAAAAAATTAACTTCTTTTACTACTCTTTATTGAAAAATGGCAATTAGTTAAATTATAATAGTTACAATATGTTAAAATAGTGCGATTTATTTCAGCAAAAGAATACTAACAGAATTAAGATTTTTCAAAGAAAGATTACTAAAGGGGCCTTTCTTTTTTGACAACGAAGTGGTAAAATAACCACTTATTCTATCTTTTAAAGAAATATTACTAAAAGAAGCCTTTCTTTCAAATGACGATTTTTAAAACAATTATCCTTTCCTACAAAATGAATAGGTACATAAAGAGGTACCAATATTAGATAGAAAAGCTAATATTTTAAAATTCTTTTGCAAAAAGTAATTTTTGTTTTTAAGAAAGGGTAATTGCTGGTACTGCTTTTTACTTTCAAAGGGTCTTTCTTTAAATACCTTTTCATTAGAATATATTTCTGTTGGTACTTGTTCTGTAAAAGAAATGGTATTTTTGAGTACTTTTCTGTGGTACTTCTTTTAGTACTCTTTACCTGAAACAAGCAGTACTTATTTCGTATTCTGCTTTTGAAATGAAAAGTACTTCTTTTAGTACTTTTATTTAAAAATAATCGTATTTTAGTACATTTTATTAAACAAAATTTTATTGCGGTACTTTTTCTTTTGAAGACAAAGTACTTATTTTTCCAAATTTTTTTTTTACGAAAGGTTATGAGACTTCTTTCAGTTCTCATTCTATGGAAGATACTGTTCTGTTTTTTGTCAATGCGCTTTCTATGAAAGAAAATTTATTTTCTTAGTATTTTTTCTTAGAAATAAAAGGTACTTCTTTCAGAGCTATTTCTTTGAATTAAGAAGTGCTTCTTGTAGTAATCTTTCTTAACGAATTGTATGCAGAAGTAGATTTTCGTAAGTTTCGGAGCTGTGACTCTATTATTTTTGCTAAATTTAACTTTACCTTTTAACTTTCACATATGTATATACTAGTATGTATTATTTACGAAAAATATATAGTGTGGCCAACCCATAAAAAATTTGTATGTATTTACAATTTTAATTGCCGTTATCCTTCTCACCTCAATAATGATTATAGCTTTGAATACTAACTCTCAAAATCTGGGGCTTTAAGCACTAAACACATAGACGACTGCAGCTACACGACTACAGCCTGTCAAAAATAAAATACACACGTTTATATGAAAACGATTATTTTGACACCAACACAGCCACACGGCTACACGACTACTTTTGCCGCTGTAGTCAACTTAGGATAATTTCTATTTTTGTTGGCTACAAAACAAAAATAGTGTTGACAATATAACAAAATATGTAAAACAGGACAATTTTTCCCGCTAGAGGCGAAATAAAATCGCTAGTTCTGACTAGAAAATCACCGTTTTGGGAACACTGAAGAAACAGCTGTTTATATTTTACAATTGTTTGAAGGTTTCATTAATTTATATTTGGAAATAACTTTATTGTGATGTTTTGTAAAAAAAAATGGATCTTACAAAATTAACAAAATATTCCTCAGCCATTATTTTAGAAGTACAAACCAAAAAAGATTAATATTTATCAAAATGTCAAATATTTAGGATTATCTGTTTACATGTTGCTGTCGTTTTCAAAAAAATTAAGTAGCTGACTACACGACTACAATTGCAGCCAGCAGCATTTGTAGTCGTGTAGTCGTGTAGCTGCAGTAGTCTATGTGTTTAATGCATTATACCATAAAGGCTGTAAATAGTATGACCTGTAAGTAAATCAATGAAATTCTTGTTTTTGTATTTTGTAATTTGATGTTAGAAAACACACCCATCTAAGATGCAAAATGTGCAATTGTTGACAAATTGTGTGGGATATAAAATCTTTAATCGTGGACCAGTCAAAACAACCAACATTTTCGAGGCAGCTAATTGACATGAATTTTTATGTATTAACACCATCCACGATTTTTTAATAATATCGAAAATAGTATTTCCATTAAAAACTTACGGCAGACAATAATTAATAATATTTATACCCATCTTTTCTGTTAAGATGTCGGAAAAATAGATAAATTAATGTCCAACATTTTATTTGTAATTGTTTTTCTTTTTATAAAATTTCTTTGTTTTTGACTTTTTATTGATTAATAATGAAAATAAATTTAACAATTCGGAAGACAGAACCGATTCGAAACCCAATTCGGTTGATGCAACCGAATTAGAAATAAATTCGGTTGCACCAACCCCACTGACAAAATATTCGGTTGTGATAACTGAATTCGGTTGTTATAACGCCATTATTTCAGTTGTTGCAACCGATTTCGGTTGTTGAGGTTGAGGCAACCTAATTGCGGTTGCGACAACCTAATTCTAACCGATTTTTTTGAGGGTGTAGTAAATGGAAACATCTACAAGATTTAAAGCCTGTTATACCACCAGAATATCATTACTTTTATGATAATTTAGCTCAGATGATGTCAAAGTAACAGCAAGAATTTCAGTTCTAATAAATTTTATAAACCCAGTATAGAAACGGTAATGACATTTTGACTACCTGTAATGACACCCACTTACCTTCTGCATTATTTTAAAACATATAATAATGAGTTACTGATAATGACTTATTTTTATCATTATTTCAAATAGAAAATAATTTTCTAGATTTTTTTGAAATCTATTTTTAGACTCAATATTTTTTAAGCACTGGTATGTTAGCGAGTAAGCTGACTTGTGCGCAGCAAGTCAATTATGTTTTCATCTATCAAATATTACATGTCGATATAGCTTAGATGGTATAGCTATAGACTAACAGTCTGGAGTCCCAGGTTCGATTCCCGCATCAGAAAATTTTATTAAAAAAAAAAAAACAATAAAAATATTTTTTTTTATATAATTTATATTGTTGAAAATCTATTTTTAGACTCATTATTTTTGTCAGTACTGGTAAGCACATAGGTAACGATATATTTTTTAATTTTTCGTATGCTGGTGTGTAACCAGAACTCATTATTTTTCGCGACATCGCCATATAAAGGTAATAAGAAATGTAATAACAAAAGTAACTAGTTACCATTACCAAGTATGTAGTTACATAACCACATATCTGGTAATGATTTGCTACACTGGAAATAAACCGTTATGCTCGAAGTCAATTTTAATCGCAAATCGTTCCGTTTGCCATGGAATGACTCATATATAAAACAAAACGTTCGCACTTTAATAAAATTGCAAATTATATCATAAAAAATCAAATTTCTATTACTTTGCAATATGCTCTATCAAGTGAAATAAAATAAAATTTTGCAAAATATAGTGCCTGAATTCGAGTACTAAGTTTTGAAAACGCGATAAATTTCAAAAAAATGTGAGTATGAATGGGTGTACTTTTCGAATCATACGAAAACTCATAAAACAAGTTTTCGTCCATAGTATGAATGTACTATTAGATACAAATCTAATATTATACAATTGCATATACTCTGATGCAATTGCATCCCAAAATTGGGCACATTGAAGTGTATTATATCTAATCTGATATAGTTATATACTCATTAATACAATTGGATTTCAAGATTTATACTCAAAATATGTTGGGTTTTGAAATATGATTGAATTGTAAAACTGACATTAAAAATATTTTCCTTTCGAAATTTTTTCGGATTTTAAATAATATAAATTTTTATCAAAAATTGACTCAGAAAATATTTTAAATTAAGATTTATCTAAATTTATATATAAAATGACTTAGAAAATGTTTTGGAATCGAAATTATATAAAGTTTTATCTAAAATGACTTAGAAAATATTTTTGATAATTTATCATATAAACCCAGCAAAAAAAATTGCAAGTGGTGCTTTACAAACTACTTCTTTCAATGCTTCACAAGTATCCGTTAGTGTATTTTTACTGCTGTTTTAGAAGTTATTGTGAACAACTTAAAAAAATCACTTCTTTCATTGCTTCCCAAGTATCCGTTATTACATTTTTACAGCTCTTTTAGAATTACTTCTGAACCACAGCTTCTAAAGAGTAATTGCTCTAAAAGTGATCGTAAAAAGTGATTTCCAAACAGAGGGGTTCGATTCGCGGCGGGACCAATATTTTTTTATGTTTTTTTTAATTTTATTTTATTCTATTAATTTTTTTATTAAAATTTATAATTAATTTGTTTAAATTCAATATTTTTTAATTTTTAAAAATATGTATATATAAAAAATGGCGAGAAATTGATTTTTATGTACCTGTAAAAATAGTACTGAAACTAATATTGAATTGGAGTGCACCTTTTACACTTGTTTAATAAGTACTTTTATTGAAGAGAATAAGGAACAATATCTCGCATTAACAAAGTGGTGTTTTTATGCCAGTCAACTTTCATATCAAAGAATAGCTCAGCGGTAGGGAGCTAGACTAGCAATAGTGAGGTCGCAAGTTCGATCTCTGGTGCCGGCAATAAAAAAAACTTTGTAAAATAAAAAAAATATAATTTTTTTTGTAAAGAATTTTTTTTGACTTTTAATTGGTGAAAAAGCGCTTCCTTTGCACTCGTTCAAAAAGTACTGAAAAAATGTTGAAGTGGGAGTACTCCTCTCCTATGACAACTCAATGTTAAAATCATTAGTGTTTATATTAAAAAAGAAGTACATCTAGATCATCAATTGTAGTGCTTTTTCTACTGATTCGGCATCTCTGTTTTTGCTGGGAAGTTATATGTAAAACAACTTAGAATTTTTTTTGATTAACGTTTATATTAAATTCTATCTAAAATGACTTAGAAAATTTCTTCGATATGGGTTTATATGTATGTGCCCAGCAAAACCTTTCATTACCATGTAATGAGTTTTAGGTATTGAAATCTTAAGTGTTCACTAGTTACCTTTTATTTACTAAACTACTTATTTTAACATGGTGATGTCATTGGAGGAAAGTCATTACACTGATGTTACCTGTAAGTAGTTTATCAGCTGTTCTATAAATAGATGTTGAATATAGATTTAAAAAAATATAAAAATTTAAAAACAAATAGGAGCTGTCACGTATTGATCAGCGTACCCCACGATTGTCAGGCAAACACTCTAACCATTAGACCACGACATCACTATGATTTTTATTGCTTTAACTTATGTACACATTTATTGTGGCAACTGTTATACATGTCTATTTTTCACAAAACTTGTTATTAAATACTGCTTAATGAACATCAACATTTCTATAAATAGATGTTTAATATAAATTACAAAAAAAAAAAACAACAATGGAAGCTAACACGAGTTGAGCAGCGATCCTCATGTCTGTCAGGCAAAAACGATAACCATTAGGCTACGCCATAGTTATGGTTTTTAATGATTTAGAACATATATTATTGGTTTCAGCTATTGTGAAATAGTAATGTGTGGGGTATAATTATCGGTAACTCATTACATTCAGTTTAAAAGTAATTCAACTGGTAATGAGATATGAGATCTAAGTAATGCATGTAGTAATGACCAGTCATTACCAAGGTTTTGCTGGGTGGTTATGTATTGGGTTATATCTTATTGTATATTAAACCTCAATTTATGGGATCAACCATATCTGATTATATATAGTTATGTGTATCATTAACATTAACACATTTTTTGGTATATGATTTTATATGGTTATACATAAGAAAATTTCGGGAAATATTTGAAAGATATTATAATATATAAATACATATGGATGCAAAGCCATTTTATATTACTATATGTTAATGTGTATTTTTGTATTAAAAAATATATTGTTATATATGAACTTTTTTACTCGGGTAGGTAAAACCTTCTTCGAAATTGTATTAACTTCTGTTTCTGTAATTTATTAATTGGCCAATGAGGCTTTCTAATTACAAATGTTAAAAATAAATAAAAGGTCTTACATATACAAGAAATATTTAATTTGCAGCATTAGGAGTTTTATTTTGGAGTACAATTTTGAAAAGAAAGTAATTTTTTTTTATTTATTTAAGTCTATGGATTTCCAAATTATCCTTACAGACTAAAAGTTAAATACATATGTATATACAAATATAGAATTATATTACGCTTCAAAATAGTTCTGGTTTCGGATAAATCAATGATAAAATAAAAATTCGCATAATCAGTATTAAAATAATTTACATTTAAAATAATTTATATATTTTAAAATCGTACTGTGTGTTGTTTTTATAGGTCCTGTATAAAATATGGAGAATAAATAACGAGGAGATAGAATATTTTAGAATCATTGGGAGAGTTTCCTAACGTTTTGAAAAAGCGTTTTGTTCGCACTCCTTTTACAAACGTAACAACTGGAAAAACAAAGGCATAGAGCGTTAACACCAAGGGCTTTCAATGTACTTGTTGAGAAATAGTCTTAATGGTTTACAAAGAAACAAATTCTCAATTTTCCCAAAGTTCCAAGGTTTTGCAACTATTTAACCACATTTTCATGTTTTTTGCAAACAAAAAAGGCAACACCAAAACAAATGTTAAAGTGTATCAAAACAAGTGTAACATAATAAATATTTTTAGTAAACAATTTAAAATTTTGAAAACAAGTACTGAAAATCCACTTTTTCCCCAACTCCAACATGATGCTCTAAATTCCTGTTTTGGCAGTTAGGAATTTGTAAAATAGGTACCGCCAATGTACTATCTACCACAAAAAAACTTAGATTTGCTGGTGCTTGGTTTTTGATACCGCGATAAATTTTAAGTAATTTGTAATTTACATTTTAAATAAAATACACATTTAATTAAAATTTACACACAACCCTATAAACATTTTCACTGGAATTCAAGTTGAAATCAAGTTCAATTCCAGCCCTGTTTTCCAGTTTCAAGGCTTGAATTCAACTTTTATTACACTTTATTTCAATAGCATACTCCAGCAAAAGGGAAACAAAAATTCAAGTTTGAAATATTTTTGTTAAGAAAACAAGTGCTAGAATTTGAAATATACTTTACTTCAAGCTAAATTTAAAGCACTTGAATTTTTAAAACCTACGTGCTTATTGGGAAATAGTAGTTAAAAACAATTGTCGCTCAACTTTTTGTAAACACTTTAAAACGTACGATAGAGTTTATATGAATCGAGTAGCACGGGTCCCATATAACTGAACCATATCCAAGAATAGGGCGGACCAGTGAGATATACAACTGCTTTGTAACATTTGGACCAGTAAATTCTTTACTCCAGCGTTTCATAAATCCTAAAAGCCCATAATCCTTATTTACAGTTAAGGAGATATGTGGCCGAAAGTTTAGATTATGATTTAGTAAGATAGATAAATTGTAACATTTATTTTCTGTATTATTAGCGAATTCTTAAATCATTTTGACGAAACAAAATATTTCTCCTTAACCCTCTAACCGGCAAGCCCGCCTCCAGAAATGCGCCAAAGGAGTATTTTATAATAAGAAATTATGCTTTTTCAACAGAAAACAAATTTTTTTTTTTTTTTCATAATTTTATTTATTGAATCTTCACAACAGTGAACTAACAATAAGTTTATCAAATCTTATGTACTAAAGCTAAAATATTAAGCCCAGCCAGTGCCAGACAAAATTTTAATTTTAAACATTAAATATTTTTTCAATTTGATGCAAAGTAAATGTATAGAAAAAGTTAAAAACGATAAATTAGAAGTTTAATTTTAAAAAGGTCGAAAAAACTAATTTTTAATTTTTTAAATAGAAATTAAAAACCAACATTTTGTTATAAAGAATATACATTTATTCTATAGAGCCAAATCAGCGGTGGTCCTTCTTAGCAGGCGTCGGTGTCCTTGATCCTCAAGCAGTTTACGAGCCAATGAATTTGGGTGAAGTTGCAGCTTCTTTAAGTAGTTTAAGGTGTATCTTGCGATTTCATCATTAACGGTGGGAACATTCAAATCTGAGTGTATGTTCGCATTTCTTATATACCATGGTGCGCAGACAATGGTTCGCAAAATATTGTTCTGCTTCCTTTGAATTTTTTGAACATTTGATGCAGACGCAGTGCCCCAGATTTGGATGCCGTAGCACCATATAGGTTTCAAAATCGAATTATACAACAACAACTTGCAATCAAGGCCAAGTCTAGAATTTCTTCCAATTAGCCAATTAAGTTCTATTGCTTTAAGTTTTATTTGTGTTATTTTGGCGTCGATATGGTTCTTCCACGTGAGACGACGATCAAGATGTATACCAAGATATTTGACATTTGAGTGTTGGGGGACTTTGTGATTATTAATTTTGATAAAAGAACATGTTTCTTTTCTTAAAGTAAAAGTCAAATGAATACATTTCTGTTCATTCACCTTTATCTTCCACTTTTTCAGCCACGATTCCAGTTCAAATACGTGTTCCTGCAATATTCGAGTGGCTTCATATGGATTTTTGTGACAACTCAAGATAGCCGTATCATCAGCAAATGTAGACATATGAGTATTACTATCAGTTGGCATGTCAGAAGTATACAAAAGATACAAGAGTGGGCCTAAAATGCTACCTTGAGGGACACCGGCCCGAATATCTTGAGGAGAGCTGAAGAAATCACTTTCCTTGACAACAAATTTACGATTGCTTATATAGCTTTCGAGTATATTATATGTGTTACGTGGCAGTATATTTTTAATTTTAAATAACAAACCTTCGTGCCAAACTTTATCAAAGGCTTGCGATACGTCAATAAAGAGTGCAGAACAGTAATTCTTATCCTCAAAGGACTTTCGTATTTCACTAACAAGTCTGTGAACTTGCTCAATGGTGCCATGCTTTTTACGAAAACCGAACTGATGAGCAGGAATTAGGTTATGTTGAGTTCCAGTTATCGTGATTCTGTTTGCCAATAGTTTCTCGAAGAGTTTTGATAAATTAGATAAAAGACTTATAGGCCTATAAGATTCAACTTTAGTGAGATCTTTTCCTGGCTTGGGTATCAATTTAATGAGGGAGACCTTCCATACTGGTGGATAATATTCAAGGCGTAATATTGCATTAAAAATAAAAAGTATTATTCTTACAGCTATCTGGGGTAACTCCAAGATCATTTTATTACTAATTTTATCGGTACCAAAAGCTTTTTTTGGGTTTAATTCTGAGATAGCATTTTCGACCTGTCGCAACTCAAAGCGAATGGGTACCTCTACGTGCCGTGGCAAAATTGGTGGTAACTCGACTATTGTGTTTGGATCTTAAATGTTCTGCAAACAACTCGCCTTTCTCCGTATCATTTCTAGCCCAGCTTCCGTCAGATTTACGCATTGGAGGTTTACATATAACAGGTCTTTTTAGATTCTTTGTAGCACGCCATAATGAATAGTCCGTTCTTGCCGTAGCCTCCAGATTTTCCAAAAAATCATTCAGTGAGTAATTTCTTTGTAATTCAAGTAATTTGCGTAACTTGTTTGAGCATTCTTTAAATCGAGCCTTAAGTGCAGGAGATCTGTGAAGCTGCCACTCTCTACGAGCTCTTCTTTTCTCATTTAAGAGTCGCTCAATATCAACTGAAAAAATTGGATTTTGTCTGGATTGTCGGGGGGGTTTGGTAGCAAGTCGTGCAGCAAGTTTAAAATAGGATTCAAAATTCCTAAGTGAGAGATCAATGTCCTCTGTTGTTCTTAGCAATATATTTTCCGAGCAATGAGTACTGATAAATTTTTTATATTTTAGCCAATTTGTTCCTTTGCCTGTAAGTGCTAAGTGACCGGTTGGAGATACAATTCGAGGGTTTATAAGGGAAACAATAGTGGGTGTATGATCAGAAGAGAGTTCCAATGAGGATTCAAAGTGCACCAAATTTCTTGCTATATTTTTAGTTACTCCAAAATCAATGAGATCCGGTATTTTATTTCGATCTGATGGCCAGTGTGTGGGTTCGCCGCTGGAGATCACATCCAAACCCATTTTATTAATTGTATCAAACAATACACGGCCCCTCGGGGAACAGAGCCTTGACCCCCAAAAGTGTGCTTGGCATTGTAATCGCCAGCTGCCAGAAAGCGTGAGCCTAATGATTCGAAAAAAATTTAAATTGATTTTCAGAAATCTTAAATTGCGGGGGGAAATAAACCGAAGAGATCACTAGGTTCATATTATTTTCTTCTATAAATACTGAAGAGGCTTGAAGATAATCCTCACAAAGATCACACATGAGATAATGTTTCAAGCGAGATTTTATTAAGATACCTGAGCCTCCACATGCCCTGCCTCTGGGATCTTTTGTGTCATTAAATGTATACTCATTAATTGAAAAATTACTACGAGGGGTTAAGTGGGTCTCAGAAACAAGCATTATGTCAATCTGTTTGCTTCTTAGAAAATAACTGAGTTCTTCTTTATGTTGGCGTATGCCGTTAGCGTTCCAAAAACATATTTTCAGAGTATTCATGGTTTGCTCAGTAAAGCCTGCAGTAACATAGACTGCATCTTCATCATCTCCTGTATCATATTGTTCATAGACTTTGTAAAATCTGAGACCGTTTGTACTAACACATCAATTGCTGCTTCAAGTCCACTAAAGTCCGAGTTTTGACCTGGGTATTTATTTTGATTTGTTTTCATATTAGATTCATCACTTATATTTTCTTGAAAATTTCCAGATGATGTACGACCTTTTACAATAGATGCAAAGGTCTGATTTTGGTTCGTAAAATGCTGCGCGTTCGGCAATTGGGGCTGCGGGTTAAAAATTTCTAGATTGGGCAATTGGGGTTGCGAGTTAAATTGCTCTTGAATGTTTTGGGGTTCTCTGTTGTATAACTGCCTTCTGACAATAGAGCGCTTAACAATTGAGTATGCAGGACATCCTCGGTAATTGGCCGTGTGATTTTCACCACAATTACTACATTTTTTCAATTTTGGGTCGCCTTTAGACTTGTTACAGTCTTTTGAGCTCTGTAGCTCACCACAAATCACGCAAACTGTAGGATGCTGGCAATACGTTTTAGAATGGCCAAATTCTTGACAGTTAGTACACTGTATGGGGCCTTTTCTTTTATGGGGCTCCTCCACTGTAATTCTACGATGTAGTAAATATTTTAGTTTGTAAATTGGGTGTACCTCACTCTTCTTCAATTTAACATAGTT